>JACSVZ010000014.1:73070434-73670434 GCA_014706295.1 Lycocorax pyrrhopterus obiensis | reverse complement strand
GAGAGATAAAATAAACATCAACATACCAGCCTGCCTGTAATCAGGAACATGGCCTTTGGGTGATCATCTTGCTGCACAAAGGACACACATGAAAACCTTCTGCTGCAAACTTTGTTTTCATACATCTTGATAAAAATTTAGTTTTTTCCACACATTGGATCTGTAACTTCCCATTTTTTTAATTTGTCTAGACTATCAGGTGCGTACTCTCAGATAGTCAGAATGTCATATGTATATTTGATGTTGCCGTATCTAGAATACAAATATTAAAATATTTGAAGATCTTTACAGATCACTGAGTTAATAATTTTAAATTAATGAATAATTTTAAATGTTTCCCATTCATTGAGCTGACAAACAAAAATACTGTAAGAAGTTCCTCGACCTGTATTGATTTTAACTATCATATTCCAGAGTTTATGCTCAGGAGTTGGATAAATTTGGTTATAAAAGGGAAGAAAATGGCAAGTGCATTAAGGAAAATGACACCAATTGATGTTTAAACTTTAGAAAACAAACAGGTGTGGCATGAACCATCCAGTGACATACAGCCCAAAGCGTTCCTTTTTGACTTTCATTCTAAAAATTAGCTCTGCAGATCTTGTTAAGCCTTGCTTTTCTGTAGTTATTGCTATGAAAACATGAAGAGGTAGAAATGAAAAATAAAATCTTAGTTTAAAAATATTTCTCTAAGTCCATGCTCGCACATGGTCAGCAGAAAGGCCCTTCTGTCTTTTAAGGCTGACTCAAAGGTTTGTGCTCTGCTGACCTCCAGGTATACATCACATCACGAGCAGTGTAGTGCAGAAGGGATGTTTTTGCACAAGGCTGCAGTGAAACACGTGCTAGTTCAGCAAAAGGGCTGGAATGTGCTAGAGCAGATGGTTGGTGAGGGTTGGAGCGAGTGCAGAAAGGCAAGGAAGAAAACAGCTGATTGACGTTGGTATTTTCCTTGGCTTTAAGAATGTTTGCTCATTCTGAGAAGGGCTGGGGAGAGGGGACTCCCGGAGGGTATAAAGACTGAAAAATTAATTGGATCAGTCAGGTAAAACGAAGGCAGGGAGAGGATCACGGAGCATGTCCTGGTTAGCTGGACACGTGTTGTGGAAATTAACTCTCATTTTTAAGAGCTGGGCCCCAGAGATGTATTGATCCTTTCAGGTGGGAGTATGTCAAATGCAAGGCAGAAAATCTGTCTGTTTTTTCCTGTGAAGTTGAAAAGCCCTGCAAAAAGGGTATTGATTAACCTCCATGCTGTGATAGCTACAGAGTCCCTCTCACTGGTGTAATTCCAGTCTTCTCAAAGCACTTGATTAATTCACATCCCGTGGGGATATGAGAGTGAAAACTCTGAGTCTGAGTAGGTTTTGAGTGTGTCTTCTTCCTGGAGCTTTCTTCTGGCCCCTGGTCCACTCTGTAGCTGTGTCACTGTGCTCCAGGGTGGCAGTGGCACTGTGTGTTCTTCTTGTGGTTTTTTAACCAGCTTATCTGTTTAATGCTTATTAACAGCTGTGCAAATGGAAATGATAAAGCAGCATCCAATCTTAATTTCAGCAACTGGTTAGGAAAAGCAGCCAGTGTAGAAATGCCGCATTTTGTGCAGTTTGCTATGTTTGCTGCTGCTGTTAAACTGGGAGGACCTGCTGATATGCTGGCAGGAGTGAGTTATCAGTAATAACATCCTTGGCTGGCTAGGCTGCACAAACATTAACAGAAATCCAGCCCTCCAGTTCTACAGCATGGAACAAAGTCTTCCAAGACAAAGGATAATTAAATATGGTAGCAGATAGCATAGGAGAATAGCTTAAGTGTTTGATCATCAGAAGTCTTTAAGAAGAGATAAGGCAAGTACTTGTTATGGTTGGTGAAGACATGTTTGTATCTACCTTGCAGGTGTGCTGGACCACCTCTTGCAGTCTCTTTTGGGTGTGCTTGCTGCTGTTTGGGTTTGCTTTACTTGCACTTTTACAGAGGTTGGAAGAAACACTTAAAAAACCACACCACACTTGGAAATGTTCTCAACCCACTTTGATAGCTCATCTCTTCATTCTTGACCCGTTCAACTCTTAGCAAAGACAAAAGGAAGTGCAACTTTGTAACCTCATTCAGTGTTCTTCGTGGAGGGAGTGTAAAAAACTGAACGTCAAATGTTTTTTCTTTGCAGGTTACAGGATGACAGAATTAGGATAGAAAGGATGGAAAACCGCAATTTTGAGTACAGCCATGCTTTCCAGAGGGTTACTGACTTCTATGCAAAAGAAGTGCCTGGTACTACAGGTATGTCAGTCAGACTTTTATATAAAAGAAGTGCCTGACATTACAGGTTTTTTATTCCAAATATCTTTGAAGCATGCATTCTATTAGCCTTTACATCCGTGCAGGCTTTTGGCCACCTCTCCTTAATTTTTGCACAGTGGGATTTTATTTTGAGCTTGGAGGAAAATGAACATTATTTAAATAGAAATGAATACAGGGCTACCATTACTTTTTTTCATAACTTGAAGGTGTTGTTTAGACAGATGTAAATTTAAAAACATATAGCAGCTGAGGGGGATTACTCAACATCTGAAATGTTTCTTCAAGTTCACAGAATCCCAGGATATTTAGGGCTGAAATAGATCTCTGGAGGTCATCCAGCCCAACCCCCCAGCCCCAGGCAGGGTCCCCTGGAACCTTTGTCCAGGGGGTGTGGGATGTCTCCAGAGAGAGACACTCCAGGCCCTCCCTGGGCAGCTGTTCCAGGGCTCTGCCCCTCCACGGACAGAAGTTCTTCCTCCTGCTGGGGTGGAACTTGTGGTGGTTTATTTTATGGCCACTGCTCCCATCCTGTCCCTGGCACCACGGAACAGAACCTGGCACCATCCTCTGGCAGCCCTCAGATGTTGTTTGTATGGATTGACGAGATCCCCTCTAAGTCTTCTCTTCTTTAGAATAAACAGGCTCAGCTCCCAGTCTCTCCTCATAAGAGATGCTCCAGCCTCTTACCATCTTTATGTCCTCTGCTGGACCTTCTACAGCAACTCATTGTATGGGGCCCAGAACTGAACACAGCATTCCAGATGTAGCCTCACCTGGCCAGGGCAGAGGGGCAGGATCCTGGCCGTACTCTTCCTGATGCACTCTAGGATCCCACTGGCCCTCCTGGCCCCTAGGACACTCTGTCAGTTCATGGTCAACTTGTCATTCACCAGTACCCCCATGTCCTTCTCCACAGAGCTGGTCTCTTGTAGGTCATTCCCAATCTGTTCTGGTACTTGGGGTTATTCCTCCCCTGGTGCAGGACCTGTACTTGCCCTTGTTGTACCTCATTGGGTTTCTCTCTGCCCAGCTCTCTCAAGCACAGTGTCCCCTTGGTGAATCCCTGCTGCCCACTCCTGATGCCCTTTCCTTCTGCATGCTTGATGATGACCTCCAGAGCCACCTGTCCCTTCACCTTCCCAGGGATGAAGGTGCCTGGCTGGGAGTTTCCTGGGTCCTCCTTCTTGCCCCTTTGAAGATAGGAGTGACATTCTTGTTACTAAGTTCTAAAGTTCTTGTATGTGTTCTCTGAGAACAGGAGAACAGCTTTAAAAACATCCCCCCAAAAAACTGAACTACATGGATTTTTAAAAATGCCGGTTGATGTTGTGGTATCGTGGAGTGAGCTCTCCTGTTGTTGCAGCTGGAAAGGGCACTGCAGTAGAGCACTGTGCACAGAAATGGAGATGTCAGAATTCCACTCTTAGTTTGTATATTTAGAAGTTTGTTATGCCAACAGTTAGTCATTTTTTATGAAGAAAAACCCATGGAGTCAAATGTTTTCTCTTTCATAATGTGTTTACACTGTGGCAATGTTCTGCATTATTTGGAACCATGAGTGTTATTTTGGAGCCCTGCTCTGTGTTGATTTATAGATCTCATAAAGCACTGTACATACATTACAGGTTTCTATTAGAATAAATTGAAAAGCAGATTATGCTTTTTCTGTAATATGTTAGTAGAAGACAGTGAGTTAACCAGAAAATAAGCATTTAACAAGAAAAATTATTTTTTTAGGTCCTCAAAAACTATCTGTAATACTAAGCTTGGATAAGCCTGTTATTTGCTCTCTGGCAGCAGTAATTGCCTATCTCAAAGAATTTAATTTGGAAAAGATGCTTTACAATCCAAGGTAAGTTGCCTTATATAAACTTCCAATTCAAAGCACCACTTCTTGCAAGTTTTAGCAGACAGTGTCCCTGATTGTAATGAAAAACCTGCTAGTGATAAACACAGTCTTTGTAAAAATTACAGCTTACATGTGATTTCCTAATCAGAACTGAAAGAATCAAGTGGTTTCTTTGAGTGGTGTTTCATGAAAATCCTTATGAAGTATGTTTGTGTAGACATTACTGTCAGTGATGTGAATGAGCATGTACTGCTGCCAAGTGTTACAGAGAACAAACAAGGTGCAAAAACTGGTACGTACCAGGGAGAAAACTTTAAAGTGTGTTTGTATCAGCTGTCGTATCTCAGCCTCAGTTTTACTGTGTAACCAAAATGTAGGGCTTTTTTGGGCAGCTTTAAAAAAAAATTGCCGTTGCAACTTAGCTTTGCAGATGTCGTTGCAGTTTGCCAGCAGTGTGTAAATAATGTTTTCTTTCTATAGCTCTGGAGGCAGGTATAAACTAGTGTGTTGTAATGCTCAGGCAGTACTCAGCAGGTCTGCTTGAGCTGTTGAATCTCGTTATCGGTTTTAAAGAAAATGGCTGGATAAAAAATCCCTTGGCTGGACTCAGTGGCGAGCAGGAGTGGGGAGAAGGATCACGACAAAAACTGTTGCTAGACCACCACCCCTTGTGCAAAGTTAGTGCAAAACCACACAGATGTGGATATAATCTTGTCACCTCTTAAGTAATCCCAACACTTGGGTTTATTAGATATGCTCAGATGAGTACTCAAGATTTGTGACAGGATTATGCAGGTGGAATCGAATGAAAGTGGAAAGGTGTCGCTGCTAAAGCTTCTCTTATCCTGTCCTGCACGAGTATAAAACATTGCTGTCCTGCCTGGCTTAGCTTTGAAAATATCATTGAGGCTTATTAAATAAAACAGCTTTATCTGTCATGGATCCTCTGTAAAATATTGTCCCAGTTGTCTCAGTATTCCTCTGTCCCATAAATAGGCAGGATTTAGTAAAGTCAGTCTGGCTGCAGACTGGAAACCTAGAAATATGTCATGTCATTTGTAGACCATTCACATGTTGTATGGGATTCTGAGAATGTGAAGCCTAATTTTGAAGGGCTCCCTACGTTACCAGTTTAGATTACCGGGTGCATTTAAAAAATCCACTGCTGGTGCCAGCTTTAAACACTTTTTAAACACTTTTTCAGGTGTATATTTGGGAATTATACATGTGTTCTGAATTTTGGGGTGGATTTTTTTCATTAGATTGCTCTTCTCTCCAAGTTGTATTTAAATGTTAACAAAAAGTTTGACGTGCTTACAGACCTAACGAGGAAAGAATTCCTGTGGCATCTCCCCTGCTGAGCCCTCAAGGGGTGTGCTGATCTCTGGTGTTCCAGCACTGTGGTGTGCCTGATTATCTTCTTTGACTGCCTTTTTTTTTTAATTCTTTTTTTTTAATATGCTGGCATAAGTGGAGAAATCCTGTAGAGTTTCTGAGGAAGAAAAATGAGTTCCAAGAAAATGCCATTTCATGGTCAGTTTGCGGGTCACTGCTGTCACAATGCCCGGTGTGCAATCACACGGGAGGTGAATGCTCTTTCAGCTGGAGAAAACGTAAAATCCATCTTTTAGGTAGAAGTAATTCAGTAGCAGAGGACAAATATAATTACGTGGAGGCTTATGCAGCAGCAGTCAGTCACACTTGTAACAGCTGCATCCTAAAATCAAGTACATTATAGACTGGGAAGGAAAAGTGCTAAACATCGACATTTGCCTGCTGAAGGTTGCTCTAATGGATTTCTGGGGAATGTATGAGCATCTGAGTGAAAAGGCGAAGAAATATTACGTAGCTTGGTGATGTTCTGTGAAGAAATAAAATAACATTTTTTGAGATAACTTGTGGTCAGGAGCTTGGATCCTGTTGTGTTTATTTCTAAAGCCTTTATGCTCTGACTACCCAGTATTGAGTTCCACTTGCTGTTTGTAGTGTGTCACGGGGATCAACAAAGTGAGCCAAATATTGAGGCAAACTCAACTTCAATATTTTTCCTAATGCCAGTGAAATGCTATCTAAATACTGATAAGTGAAAGACTCTTAAGCAAATTATGTCAGGCTCATGAATCTCCTGAATTAGGAAACAGAAGAGAAAGAACTTCCATTGCAGTGTCAAGTAACTTAAAATTCCTATAAGAATTCAGGTCAGTTAGTGTATACAGATGAGTCAGAGAGCATGCAGTTGGAGCTCTGAGGTGGTTTTCAGTCTGTTAATGTGTCACAGGTCTGGATGAAGAAGACCTGTTTGATAGGAAGAATGACAGAAAAATTCATTGCACCTCTGTACCTTCTTTGGACAAACATTCTTCTCCCAACTGAAAAAAAATCCATTTCAGTTTAGTAGGAAGAGTCATGAAATATCATATAAATCAAGGAATCCTCATTGGGGGGAGGAAGCAGGTTTTGCTCTGATATTTAGATGAAGCTTTTAAATCTACTTTTAAGATCCTAAAAAAAGCAAAATATTACACAGAAATAAAGATTTCTACCACAGCAGGACTGCAAGGTATGGCTAGGCTGCTTTAGAGTTCCAGCAGCAAGTAAAAATAGATGTAATAATGAATGGCACAAGGTTTTGTGAATCAGTGTGTTCTAATACCTTTACATACGGACAGACCTTTATTAAAGGCTTTTGTCAAGAAGTTGGTACACATCTAGGAGAGGTTTTCAAGTACATTTGAGTACCCAGTTTTTGTTTGAAAAATCATTATTTGCATAGCAGTTGCTGAGGACATGTGTCTTGGTGTATTTCAGTTTTACCTCTGGGTTTTCCAGCATGTTGGATATGGAAGAGACTGACTTTGTAGATAGGTGAACTTCCAGAAATGCAGGAAACAATACACAAAACAAAGAGGGATTCAGGTCAGAAGTTCTAGCCCTGTGGAAGTACTCACTAATGACTTTAAACCTGGTTAATTAAATACAAAACAAAGTCTGGGCTTGACATCCTTTGCTACACAGATTGTGGTAAATGTCTTTGGTATGAAACCTAAAGAAAACCTGAAGAAAACTAATTCTTCTGAAAAATGAAGACTTGTTTTTACTTCTTAAAGCTTTTAGGGATTCCTGCATTTCTTGTCTGTGTGAGTTCATTCTGTGGTTTACTCACCCCTAGGGATCTCAAAGACATTGACTCTAGAGGCTTGTGAAAGGTAATTGAGCAAAGAAAATCTGTTGCTTTCAGGGTGCCTTGCAGCTTCGCTCAGAAATGTTAGAGATTTGGAAAATGAAAGTAGTTGAAAATTCCTGATCTAAATAACATGCATTCGCTTAGGCTGAGATACCGAGTATGAAATTATACGTATTATCTCCTGTGGAGAAAATAATGAATACAGCATTAAAACCACCATTCACTGCAAGCTTCTCGAGCGGCAAAATCACAGAATCCCAGACTGATTTGGATCAGAAAGGACTTTAAAGCCCATCCAGTGCCACCCCTGCCATGGGCAGGGACACCTTCCACTGTCCCAGGCTGCTCCAAGCCCCAGTGTCCAGCCTGGCCTTGGACACTGCCAGGGATCCAGGGGCAGCCACAGCTGCTCTGGGCACCCTGTGCCAGGGCCTGCCCACCCTCCCAGGGAACAATTCCTTCCTAAAACGAAATCTCTCCTGTCTTAGTTTAAAGCTGTTCCCTTGTGTCGTAACTGCCTGTGTAGCAAGTTGCTCTCACTCTTTTGTATAAACCCCTTAAGTACTGAAAAAATGACGAAGATGATCCAGTTTCTCCAGTAACACACAATGAGTGAAGTGTGAGGATGTACTTTGCTGTCCTGAGGCAGTAACCTTTTCATACTCATCATCGTGTGGTCCTACTCCGAAAAAGTAATTTTGTGAGTAGGAACCTCATTCTCATGAGTAGTCCCTATAAGATTCCTAAAGCTTCCTAGAAGTTTGAGTTTGTTTACTCTTTCCCTTTCTCTAAGCCCAGAGCTGACATGACCCTGCCTTGCCACACTCCTCTGTTATGGGCTTGCCAGCTGTTTCCATTACTTGGGTTTTGTGCTATTTGAGTACTTGAGACTGTTGCACGTCTGTTCTTTGAAACTGGGGTCACAATGTCACCTACAGGAGGAGTTGTGGCCTTGTGATCCTGTCAAAATGATTTCTGAAAGGTCACTTTCAGCAGTGCAGGAGAGGGCTGATAGCACCACATTAGCATTTCACACAAGGATCGTGCTGAGACCTTTGCTGCAAAGCCAGCCCTGACTTAATAGGTACTTACAACCTTCTTCTGCTGTTCGGTCTCTAAATACCTTGTAAAGAATATGGGGTTTTTTCACATTTTTATCAAGTTCTGATCCCAGGCTGAAGGAAGATGAGTGGGTGGAAGCAAAACATGTTCTGTGCTGTGACATGTGGAATTGTTGGTTTGGCATATCCTGCAGTTGATCTTGGCTGTTACTCATATACTCTAAACTCTCAATTACCAAGATTAATAGCAGGGTGAAGTAACTCAGATAAAGAAAACACCTGGGTAATGTAAGACACATGTAATTTATGCTGTGAAAACAACTTCAGCTTGTCTGATCTGAAAGAACTGTAAATATACTGTGAAAGAACAGTAAATACACTGTCAAAGAAGAGTAAATACACTGTGAAAGAAGAGTAAATCCACTGTGCAGTGGAACAGAGTGAGTTGTCTTCAGACACTCCTGGGCAGCCCTGCTGTGAACAGAATGTGTCCTATGCTAGGTGCTCTAAAGCCAGGAGAGGTGGGGGAGCACCAGAGCCAGTAAAACCCACCATCCTAAAACTCTGATGTGACAGGAAGACCCAGGAGCATCCTTTGGCTTTTGAGAGGAGGTGGAAGGGCTCGGTTCTCACCCAGGTGGGTTTAAGAGACCAGAGGCTCGAGCAGTGGCAAATAGGGAAACTGCAGTCAGTCCTTGGTGCAGAAAGGTGCTTTTGGAACACCAGATGGGATTTGTTGTTTCACACAGGGAGCGGGAGCCAGCAGAAATCATTCCTAATTAATTTTTGCCAGCATCAGCAGTTGTGACTGAAGATAATAAAGGAAGTATTGTTTTGTTGCTTACAATATTGTGTAATTTGGAAAGTGTTGCTGGTTTTGCCTCCAGTGTTTTCTTTTGCTGGTCAACTTCGTTGGTTTCTGAAATAGCACACAAAGCAGAGTAATTATGACTATGGGTACAGTTCTGAGTCAGCTGTACTTCCAGGCTGTCATTAAACTTCTTGAGGGCCCTCAGTAGAATCTGCTTTTTTTACAATTCTGTGGAAAATACTTCTAATTTGACCCATTATTTAGGAAAAAAATTGGTAGCAGGCCCAAGCACCTGCATACAACATAAATATATAAGATTAGTCTTTGAATTTTTCATGTTTCTGAAAGTTTTGATGCTGTTCTTGTTTTTAGTGTAGCAGCACTGCAGCTGTGTGTGCCTAACAGAAAAGGTTGAGAATTCAAGTACTTTTCCAGAGGGTTTAAAATCCAATGCACTGAAAAAAAATTTGTGGAAAGTCAAGAAAACAGTTTTAAATCTTGCCCAGCAAGTGGTTCTGCTTAGTCTAAGACAGCAAAGAGTGTCCTAGATTCTGTGCCAAGGGCAGTCAGCAGGATGATTAACCCAGACAATCATGACTTGATTTGTCAGAAGCATTTAGTGAGGATATTGCACTTCGTGGTCCTGACTACTACTTGTGTGTCTGAGGCTGAAATGATTTTCATATCTAATATAATTGCACACCTAATACCATTATTTTATTAAATAAAGCAACACAACCTTTGGGTTGGTCTCATCCAGTTCTGTTGAGTTTCAAAAGTCACATAATTTTGGTGATAGTTATTTCATATTAAAACAAAATCAAATAGTTTCAGTCTCCCCTGTTTCTATTTTCCTACATAGTTGCACTTGCAGCCTGTTTAAATTTGCAGTAGGAATTAAAAATATGAATATGTATTTTAATACGATGTTTTGAGGATGAGTTGTGTTAAAAGTCTGTTCCACTCTTAAAGTATTAATTGTTAGTCCTATCCTTGCTAAATTGTAAACTGAATAAAGTAACCATTTAGTGGAAAAGGGTTAGATAACAGGAGGGCTGGATTTTGTTCTGAGCTTTGTCAGAGTCATTGTAGGAAATGGGGAAGTGAGTCTGAAATTTTATTTTCTCAAGCAGAAAGTTAAAAGATGTTATTAGTGTTCAGTTCTTTTACTTATTTGAACAGATTTTAATTTCCTACATGACTTTTTAAAATTTATTTGCATAACTGTTGAATTCTCTAATGTGAGAAACCTGACAGTGTTTCAGTGTTCTGCCCATGCCCAAATTTAAGATATAACATCTGAAATTCCTCTCCCCAGCAATTTCAAACGGTTGTCCAGTGAAACTGAATACATGACAATTAATGGGACAACAATGAAAAATCTTGAAATTTTACAGAATCAGGTAAGGACAAATGTAATTTTTTTAGTAAAAGCTGAGATTTTCACAGCTGTTTGACATATTTTTCCCAGTGAAGTTCATCAGTTTTGCAAATCTGGCCCATAAGTCTTAAATTATTTTAAATGGGATCAGACTGAAGGAAGATAACATTTTCAGAAGCATAAAAGTAGTTAATCTGTACTATCTTTTACTATGAGTTAGGAACATTGCTGCACTTTGACTAACAAAGAACTTTCCTAAAGTTTAATTTCTTCAGCAACTGCAGTTGAGTGATGTCTGCAGTAGAGTTTGTTTTAGTGCTCCTGCGCAGAGCTTTATGCACAGACTTATTTTAACTGTTTAATTCATTCTGGTCATTTTCTAAAAAACATTGTCTAGCTAAAGGAAAAACTTACTTAAACATCTTATGCCTTCTGGAGGTACTTGATGTAAGGCACTGTTGATGAATGAGGTTGATAAGGAATGTACAGTTGCCATATCTTAAAGCCTAAACACAATGTTTGAATAATGTGAAGATCCTTCCACTGCAAAACCGACTGCTCAGTTAAAAATAATTAAGCTATTTTCATTATTCTAGACTGACATGAAAACTAAAGGAAGCCTACTCTGGGTCTTGGATCATACTAAAACTTCCTTTGGACGTCGAAGACTGAAGAAATGGGTAACCCAGCCCCTCCTGAAATCCAGGTGAGATGGTTCCTTATCCTGGGCTAGATCTGTGGTTTATGGTTGTGATACTGAGTAATGCCCAATGAGTTTGTTTGTCCAGAAGACCTGAGATCCACAGCAGAGTTTGCACAGGAAATGACACAGTAGAAGTTGTGGGTGTTATATTTAGGTTTGAAGGAGTTAAACCACTCTTTCTGGGCACTGATAAGTAGTAGTGGGTTTGGACCAAGTTAGAAATTGCTTTGCAGAGATCAGGTTGGGCACCATTCTAATTCTGTATCCTTTTTTAAACAGTTAATGAGGATCACCTGGGACTGGAGGTTGTTTTATTCCTAAACTTGCCTATTAGTGTTGGATGTCTTCCTTGCTTCACAAGTATTTGTATCCCTAATGTGTTTAATTTCTTCTAAAGTAGCCGTGGATGTTTTTGTTATCCCTGCATACATGTATTGCACAGGAGAGAGTTCCTTTTTATTAATCCTGAAATGTGATGATGGTTTGGCCACTCCTGTGCTTGATTTATTTATCGGTACTTTAGAAATGCTGTATTTTGTAGCAGTGTTATGCTGCTTTTCACTTGTCTCAGTTTTGAAATGGACTCCATCTTTTCTGATTTCTCTTTGCAGACTTGATTTGAGTGTTGTGCTTGAGTGTGAGGTAAATGGCAGTATTGAGTCCATGGGCTGCATTTGCCTACATGCTGAGTTTTTGGATCCATTCATTTGGATGTGTGTTTCCTGAGGATTGTTAATGTAGAGTTCATTGAAGTTGTCCCTTTGTTCCCTTCAGTTGTAGCATACAGGAAATCTTTTGACTTGGTTATCCACAGTATCTTTCTCCTCTCTTTTGGTTTTGAAAATACAGTAAGCACTTCTTATGTTTATTGCTTTTTGACAGGTTTAAATAGTGAGGTATACCAGTGTTTTAGCATCTTGCTGTTGCTGGTAATTTACAAATGTTTCTTCAGAAGCATCTTTTTTTCCTTGGACAAATCTAATACGTTAAAGCACTGTACTTCTGAAGCATCACTACTTAATTTTCTTATTAGCCTTTTTGTAATAAGTTACTTTCAGTGGGCCTCTTTTAAAAAATTCTTCTGGTAATAGCTTTCATGTATCTTACCCACTTGCAAAGGCTTTTGATGTGACCATCCTAAACAGCACGGAGGTCAATCAGGGCATTGTGTTCACCTGAAAAGCGTTTAGGTAGAATTCCGTGGCCACTTTGCAGGAATACATGGAAATAAATCAGTTTATTTCTGTTCCTGCCCTGGCGACCTGCTGGGTTTGTGTGTGCAGTTGTCAGCGGAGGGAGCCAGAGCACTGAGGATGGCCCCGGGCAGGACCCGGCTCGGGCTTTTCCGGCCGTGCTGCTCCCGAGTGACCATGCCTGCAGGTCAGCAGCTCAAACACTGCTCCACAGGGAAATGGAGCTCTTACCCAGCACAACAGACTACAAACTGCGTCCCCGGGGACTTCAGGCCTTCTTTGTTAATCAATCTGTTTAGTTTAAATTCTCCCTTGTCTCAGTGCAGAACCATCTTTACAGGTTCATAGTTCTGTTTCCTTCTCTCACCCCTCTGCTCCTTCTAGAGAGTGATGCTTGGCATTTTCAGGTTTCTGTGGCTGGAGGTGATGGTGCTCCTCAGTACTACTTGAGGCTGAAAAAGCTATTTTGCTCTGTGTACTTCTCCCTTTCTGACTCTCAAGTTGTAATTTCGGATAGTTAGTGCATCAGGCATCCGGCAGTATTGTTCCCAGTAATGCACACAAATGCACTTAGAGAACATTCCGTAATTGTAATTCACCTGTGCCTCCTGGAGTGACATTCTCAGAGGAAGTAAGGCTTCTGTACTGCATCTTTCCCAGTCAGTAAGTAGGTGTATCAAGAAGTGAGTGGGTGTAATTACTGCTTTATGCCTTAGAGTTGAAAATCACTTGGGATGATGACTAAATTTCCTGTGAAGGAACCATACATTAGGTTGAATAAAGATGGAATGTGTACAGACTCATTTGGGCAAACTTGAAGATATTCTTTAAATCATCAGTGATGCAATACATGTAGAGACAAGATTTGTACATTTGGGAAAAAAAGAAATGGCAAAAAAAAGCTTAACCAATAGGGGTGTAATGTCCTCACTCACCTGGGTACAGAAAGATAATGAGATAAGAGTGTATCAGTCACCAACAACTGAGCATTTTAGGAGGAATGAGGACAGTTGTTTTCCTGCAGAAGTTACGTATTTTATGTGGATTATGGAAGTGCTATCTTACCTCTGAAATTCAAGTTCCATTGAGTCCCTTTCTCGCCTGATGTCTGTAAGTGGAGTGGAAGAAAAGGAAATAGATGTTCTGGAACTTTTCTGAGTGAGTGAAACCTGCCGTTCCCAGTCAGGCAATGGGGTTCCAGCAGGAGAAGCAGCAGAGCAGCCACAGGGCTCAGGACAGCTCTCAGGGTCCGGTGGTGTAGCACAGTGTGATCTTTGTGTCCTTGTCTGTGTGCAACAGTTACAATTAATTTCTTTCCTAGTGCGAAATAGATCTCAGAACCCTTGAGGCTGATATGAAAGTCATTGCTTTCTCAATAGCTGCGTGAGGAGGAGAGAGATGAGGTTCACACAGGCCTGGGTGGGCTCTGTGGCCTGTACGTACAGACAGCGCTGCATCAGGGAGGTGATTCCCCCACCCTCCTGCTCCGTCCCTGGAGAGGTGGAATGTCTTAACCATCGGTGGGTGGACAGGATATGTGATTTCTGGTGCCATAGCCAGGGAGGAGGGAGAGACCGTGCTGTGGAACTGGGAGAGAACCTGGCTGCTGTTTGCCTCTGTTGCAAAAGTGCCTCCTTTGGGTTAAAAGAGTTTCAAATGCAAGATTTTAAAAGCTTAGGGATGTGTGTGAGATAAACTGGGAGTGGTAAAGTATTGGAGGTGTGTGATGTGCACATATTAGTTTGCACAGTAATCTCTCCCCTTGGAGTGTTCTGTACAGGTTTTTGAGGGTTTTCATGTTTGAAGTAGTTTAAATAGACCGAGTGACCCACGAGTGCCTAGATTCTATTACTTTAATATTCTTTTGTCTCTCTTACAATTTTAGTGTTGCATATGATGTGCCTGCATTTATCTGTAGCCAATTTATATTCACTTGATCTTTTTCTAGTTAAAGCTGATGTTTAAATCTCAAGAAAGGAGAAAAATTTTATCTGTTTAGACAGTTGCCAAAAACATGTCAACCTTTGCTTTGTGCTTTAGAGGAACCAGAATTTTAATTACCTCTCAAAGACTGGATTTCCATGTTTCCCCCGGGATTCCAGCATACCTTGTCCCCCTTTTATTCCAGCTCTAGACGAGATGATGCTTTTATAATATTGAAGCCTTGTAGGATAGTATTGATAATTACTATTAGTCTGAATATGCTGTGTCCTCAGGAGCTCAGAATGACTGTAAATAAAGCAAATTCAGAACTGCACAATTCAGGACTACAGACAGTTCCTTATCTACGCCTGAAGAAGAGTGTAAATTGGCATTACTAATGCAACATGACTTGCTTGGAGGATATATACTGTGGAACTGGGAAGAAGAGGGTCCCTTTATAGTGAGATTGGCAGTGACGTCTTTTGTAATATAAAATAATGTTTTGTTCTAAATTTTCTCACTTTGAATGTATTGAGTGCTGTTTTATTTATACTTCTATACACAAAGTATAATCCTAAAGGAAAGTCTTTCAAGTTTGACTTTGTCCTTGTTCTCATAATTAGAATATCAGGGCAGTAAAACAAACTATCTAAATGTCCTTGAAGAAACCTGTCTTCATTTGTACTTAAATTGGTTGCCATTTGATACCATCATCATCCAGAGCAGGATTAGAATATTATTTTTTTTTCCAGCAGTAATTTATGAATAAAATCCACTGATCCTACAGCAGGGCTAAATTTTCCTCCTAAGAATAACGACTTTATAGAATCAGTGCCAGTATAAAATGCCCAAATGCAAGTTACAGCGTATGCCTGAGATCTCAAAATTGTTGTAGGAAAGAAAAAGATTGCAGCATCATCACATGTATTGATTCATTTTTGCTAGCTGTGTTTTGGTCCCTTTGAATGCTGTGTCTAATTCCTTATGAATGGAGCAATCAGGCATTCATTCATGTTGGCTAAAGTAGCTAATTGTTCCTTTTTTAGGCACAAATAGCTGAAATAGATTGTGTATGAACATAAACAAAGTGTTTGATTACCATTTGCATATTTTGGACGTTCTTTCTACAGATGTGAAGGTAAAGTTTAGGGTACTTGTATACTGCTGTTAAGTATTTGAGATCCACTCAGGGAGATTGTCCTCTCCTGTCTGCATGTTCACGTTGGACCTCTCTGGAGAGCCATGAGACATCAGGAGTTTTGAGAGTAAATTACTTGAAAAACAAGTGAACAGATCCAGAAGGATGCTTATTTTTCTTAGGTTTCACATAAATTTCACTGCACTAATTATGATAGAATTACCCTAGTTGGGCTTTTTCGTCGGTGCTAATGGATAAAATTCCAACGGTCACACCAAAATTTAACAGATCGGGGTTCATCCCATAAATTAGCCAGTTTCTAGCTCAGCACGTCGGTAAAAAGCCAGAGGAGAGGGTGGCATCCCAGCCTTCGGGGGAAGGGAGCACCCGGACTGGCCGGGCTCGTGGCTGGAGGAAGGGCCGAAGGCGGGGGGCCCACAGAAGGCCCCGCGGTTTGTGAGTAAATTACACACCGGGCAGGGAGATCGGTCTGTGAGTCCTGAGCGGGATAAGCACCAGCAGGGGGGTTTGACCAGAGGGACAGGGAGAGAGAGGGGCAGGTGGGTTAGAGAGGGGAGAGAGGAGGAAAGGGAGAGAGGGGTCATCGTTCCTGGCCCCCGCGCTGGTGCTGCTGACGGGGTGTCTGGCCCTGGGGTGTGCACATCTGGGGCCCACTCCTGCGGGGAACTGCTCACAGATAAGATCTCCTGCCCTGGAGATAAGCTCCTGGGCTTCTGTGCAGAGTAGTTCTGAGAGGCAGTCTGTTCCAGACCTGTCTGGAGAAGGGTCGGAGGCTCCAGGGGTGTGGGTGGTCCTGACCCTCCTGCTTCCTGACCTCGTTCCTGTGCTGATTTCCAGCAGGCACAGCACAGATGTTTGTCTTGGAAAAGTGCATCCCTGCCTCAAAAGTGCATCCCTGCCTCCGCAGGGCCCCCACTCCAGCCACAGCAGTCCTTGGCTGGCATTGCCAGCAGCCTTGGCTGCCTCTGCGGCTGTCTCCCGTCGGCGTTGGGGACTTCATCCCCCTGACCTCCCAGGCTTCTGCAGTAAGCCAGGGCTTTATCTGCTGCTCTTTGGAAGGACATCCTGAGTTTATAGACTGCATAGCGGTAATTCTACCAGGGCTGTGGGTTTTGATGGCATTAATTACCTGTCATGAAAGGGAGTGGTCTAAAGCAGGGGACACTCTGTACCATTTAACATGGTCTTTAACTTAATCAGCTCATCCAAAGTCTTCATTCGTGAACCGAGGTCTGAGGGGAGGTCAGAAAAACCCCATAATATGTAAGTGAGTAATTTGAATGATACGTTTTCATTCTTTACAATGCTGCAGTTAGGAGGCTGCTAGGCTTTGATTTGAATACCATAGTCCATGGAAGGCAATATTTGTTGTTTCATACCCTTCATTATGTTTTTTAAGGTGTTGAATTCCTGTGACTGACAGTTCTGCATATCACTGTTCTCTTAAAACAGATTTAATAAAATTAGTTTTAATTGTATACACTGTACTTGAGTTATGTCCTTAGCATGATGAGTGAATTCATACTCTCTGCATTTAGCATAAGTTAAGAAATTTCTGATAAATTTGTATTTATTTACCTTGGATTTAAATAATACCTTACATGAATGAAAATGTCCTGCAGTTCTTATATCGCAGTTACATTACCAATTTCACTCTGCTTTAAATGTAATGATATATTATCACATCTAAAAATGTTAGGTTTGCTTTGCTGCAGGAGAGACCAGCAGATCTCTGTTACCACTCCAGCAGCCAGCAATCCTGTTCAGACTGCTCAGATGTTAATTCAGTGCAGTGCTTTCGTGTCTGCAGCCTTCTGCTTTGTCAAAATAATTTTTAGTTCAGGACTCAAACATCTTCTTCATATTTTCTAATTTTCTGTATTGTTCACTGTTTGGCAGCAGAATAATGCAGGGGAGTATCTCATTCTTTCACTTCAAGTAGTTCTTCTAAATGACTGCAATAACAATTCTGCAGTTAGATTTTGTTACGTTTAAATACACTGCAAAGTGATTTTAGTATTGTATTAATGATGCTATTCTTAGAGGGGGGTATGGCAGAAGTAAGAGTATTGCTTTTAGTCAACTGAATTATGTTACATTATTCCACAGAAGATTGCTTGGAAAATTGGATAAAGCTCAGATTGCTGACATGGTTTATACAGATGAGAAAGAACAGGCTAATATTGCACCTAAATGCAGCATGAAGTAGCAGCCAGTTTTGCTGGCTGTTGAGTTTCTTTGCATAATGTTAGATTCAGGTTTTCTGGTGGTGGAATTCTTTTCCAGACCATGCAGAGATTGGCAACCTCAAACTGTATATCATACATGCTGGATAACTGTGCAGTGCACAACAAATTTCTTTAGAGATGGCTTAGCAACTGATCAGTGTAATATATATATATATTTATATATTGGCACTCAATAAAATGTTTGTTCATTTCAGTCTAAATATTTAAAGTTTAAAAGCAAACTTTAAAATTCATCATCTGTTTTTATGATATCTTGTCCCAGTCCTTCCTTCCTCATGGGCATGGTGTTTTACACAATTCTTTGCTGTACTTTCTGGCTTTTGAAATAGGAATCCCACTAGGTTTTCTTTACAGGTGGAAAAAAATGGGTCATTTGGTACTGAATGCCATTTTCCTGACCCTTTCTTCTTTGTGGGATTAAAGCAGACAAACTGTGTGGATGCTTAGTTGTAGATTACTGGAGCTCCAGTAACACAGCCATATGTGAGGATGATTAAAGTGCAGATTAAGCTTTGGAGGGAGGAGTTTCTCTAGTATCTGCATCTATTTAACATATTACTGCCAGTTTCCAGTTGGCCACATAGTAATAGTGCTGTTTAAATTAAATTACAGTGTTCTGGAACAGAGTTTTGCTGCTTATGGTGCTTTTTATAATAAAAAATAAAGCTTTTTATCTTCTTCAAGGTACATATGTTTATAATTTAACAGTTCAGTACCTCTCTCATGTGGAGAAGTGTTCCAGGGTTTCAAGTGCAGCAGACTTCAATAATTCTCCATGAAAATGGAATTGTGGGTGGCGACACTGACCCTTCAGAACATCACTGTAGCTGCTGGCTTTGGGGCTGTGTGCTCAGGGTGTTTTTGGCTCTGTCCCGGGTGTCAGCACTGCTCAGTTCCTCCTCGTTACCCCGCTGTCATTGGGAGCCTCTGTGATGGACAGAGCTGAGCTCTCTGCTCCTGGGTGCCTGTGTGCAGCTCTGTGGGTCAGCTCCATGCTGCCACAGGATTGGGGTGGCTCTGAGGGTCGGGGCCGCGGCTCGGATTGTTCTGTGCTCGAGCAGCACCACTGCCAGAGGCTGCTCTGCTGCTGCTGCTGCTGCTTCCAGCTCACCTGGCTGCCCACAGGAATGGGGGAAATGTGTGAATTTGTGTTTTGGCATTGCTGGAGCAGTGGAGCAGGTGTTCTTGTGATCTGCAACAGGACTGCTAACCAGAGCCTGCCAAGTCTGACCCTTCTGTTTTCCTCGGGGCTGGGAGAAAAACCAGTCTTGGATAGTGGAGTGTTGTGAGCGCTCTGGTGCTGTCAGAGGGTCTGTGCAGGTCAGGGACAGCAGTGAGTTCCCAGGGTGCCCAGGCAGCAGAGGCTGTCCCCTGTCCATGTGGCAGCTGTGGGAGGGTGCATCTGCCTGCGCTCCAGGGCACAGGTGGGCAGGGCCATCCTGGTGTTGTACAGCAAGGCTGCTCTGGGGGTCAGGGTGTGTCGTTTGTGGCAGTGAGGGGATGGTTTTACTGTTTTGGCGTAAAGAAGTATGACACTGAATCAATCCTGGCACATGACAGCTGTTAGATTTGTGTTTATCTGAGAGCACACCCAGGCATGATGTTCCCCTTTCACATGAAGTGCAATAAAATTTCTAAGGACTCTTAGATTCAGCTGTCTTCAGGGCCAGAGGCCTGTGACTGCTGGACTGTTGTAATGCCTGCAACCTGTGGAGGTGCCTAATTTCTTTGGTTTCCTCATGGACACTATTTATGAGCAGCCACACTGGCAATTGGCCTGAAAGTTCTGCAGTAGAAGCCAGGGGCAAGACAGGCAATCTTCCAGAAATCTTCCATTTGGATTGCATCCTTAGTTCCCATCCCTCTGTGCTGGCTGAGCTCTGAGTATCTCGCTGGTCCCTGAGATGGTGGGCTGGGCTGCATGTGCACACACTTGTCTGGGATGTGAAGTGTCTGCATCAAAGGACTGATTTCTCCTCAAACTGCATGGATGGGTGGGCTTTGGATACACCCGTTTACCCCTACTCTCAGTACTTCCCTGGAAAGCAGCAGGAAGGCAATTTGGTTGCACAGAGACCAGAAATGGAGTTACCTCTGCAATCTACAGCCAGTCTATGGATATGTTGGAAGGATACAGAGGAGACTGGGGTAAAACTTGGTGGTAGTTGTCCATTTTTGCAGCCCTTTGCTTTTAAGAATATGATTGTAAGGAAGGTGCCAAGAACTATGGGATTGCCTCTTCTCATAAAAAAAGTGTTTCCTTACTTCAGGAGGACATTTCCTTGACTTCAGTCCTGAAACACAGAGATAAATGTTACAGGTTTTAGCAAAAAAACAGTAAAAAACCCAACACAGTTCTGATCCATGTAATTACCAATCACTGGTTGGGAGCAGACACAGAGGGGCAAAATGGTAAGGGGTATTTACAACCTGCTGGAATAAAGTATGCTACATGGAGTTCAGATGTGGACTCCAAAGTCCCTCTGCCCATCCTCCAGGCACTTGTCTGCACGTTTCGGGTGGAATACTCAGGATTCAGTGTTAGTCATGTTACCACCCCCAGAAACACATGGAAAATTGGGCACTGAAGTGTATATTGGGCTCTTGTGAGCATGGAGAGGGGGGAATGAGCTCATGTCCAGGATCTGGCTTGCATTTTGAGTGAAATCCCAAGATTCTCTATATTCCTCAGCTCTTTTACTAACCTACTCATGAGGATGTGGCATCAGTCAAGGATTAAAAAAAATCAACCCAAAACAAACCAAAGGAAGAGGTTCACTAGATGTATGCCTTCCCCTCAGAGAAACACAAGTTTTAATTATTGATCTTCTTCTTTTACAGTGAAATAAATGCCCGGCTTGATGCTGTGTCTGAAATTCTGCTGTCGGAATCCAGCGTGTTTGGTCAGATCCAAAATCTTCTTTGTAAGCTGCCAGATTTAGAGAGAGGCCTCTGCAGTGTCTTCCACAAGAAGGTATACCCATCATTACACTAATTTATTGCTTTCTAAACAGCATCATTTTGTCTTAGTGTACTTCTTTGGTTTTGTGTGTTTGTTTAAAAATGTTTTCTACTTAGCAAGACTGAGGCTGGCAAATTAAAGGGATGTGAGTTTATAAAAATCAGATGTGGTAAAATCCTGTTTTGTGGTCAGTGATATGCTGATAGAAGAAATGTCTGGGTAGGGTTCTAAAGCACATGCTTTGGATTGCTAGTGATAACAGGAAAACATCTGTGGTACTGATGATTTAGTGGCTGGGTTCCGCGAGGTGGGATGGTACAATAACCATTTGCCATTAACTGTTTTTTGCCTTAAAGCTTTGCATTCCATATGCTTATCTAAAATCACATGTGCAAGTGGAACCACTTGGCTGTAGTTTGCTGTTTTGAAATGAATGTTCATTTGTTTATAAATTCTCTAGTTTGGACCTCACGTCCACATTTTAATAAGAATCACTTGTAATGAGACTAACAATTCTTAGTTGGAGCAGATTAACGTGACAGCAGCACCTGTAGAGTACTTAATGTTCTTTCATTTCACTGTTCTATTTAGAGGTTTCGACAGTTTGTTTTAGATAAAGGAATAGAATGAGAGCAAAGTTGCAGTTTTTTGGATGGGACAGCATAAAGTTTTCCTGTTCCTGAATATCTGAAACCCAGTTATTGTACACTTTTTAAAGCCCTGAAGTGTTGCAGTGTTTGGCTCTTGGAAAGGCTTGCTTATTTCAGTGAATGGATGCAGAGGTCCAGCCATAAGGAAGGTTGTGGAAAGAGGGAGTGTGCACCAATTTGCCCGTCCTCTAAAGTGTACCATATTCACATGAAACAATTGTTGGGTTTCTGTGTCCAAACAACTGCCCAGGAATTAGGTAATTCACTTCTTAATGGTTTAAACAATTTCAGGTTTCATACATAGTAATGTTTCTAGGAATGTATCTGCATTTCACAACCTCCTGGCACCGCTCTGCTGCTGCCCTGTGGGATTTTTTTGGTTTGGTTTGGTTGGTTTTGTTTTATTTTCTGCATGTACTTATTTCTTCAGATGTCCTTCCCTGCTGTAGAACTGCTTGCCTTTCTCAGCTCTAAGCTCACTTTTAGGTGGAGCCATGCAGAGACCTGGATTTTCGTGTGGTTTTTGAAATGAGGTGACAATGCAGTTTGTCTGAACAACAGCCACTGTAGCCTGAAGGTATGTGTTTAGTGAGTCAGATGTTGGAAAGAAACTTCAGGAGAGGAGAAATGCTCCAGCAGAATCCCTAAAAAAGGGTAAATGAGGGAGGAAAGCTCTAAAGACACACTTTCCATTTGAGGAATTTGCTTCCCCTGGTAAAATCCTGGGCTATGCAGAGCACTGTGGAGAGGACCTGAAGCACTGAATAATCCCTTTTAGGACTTCAAGGAGATGGCAGTGTCCCTGAGAGACAGGGTCTGTTTTCAATAAAGAATCAAAAGGAAACTCTGGGAAACTGATTCTGAAGCATAGATGGTGAATATGGAGCCTGAAGAAGGGTCCCAGCGAAGCAGATATGTATTAAAGAACATGGAGTAACTGGGTTTCATGGAGTTTTTGTGGGCTTTTCCCCCCCCAGTGAATGCTGCCATTTCAGTTCCCGCCACAGAACCCTTTCCAGTTCTGTTAATTCCAGATGTCCACAGAACACACTGATGGCTTCACTGAAGGAATGTGCTTGTTAGTTCACTGTCAGCTGCAGGAAAAATAGGTGAATGTGACAAGCATTTCATCCTCTAGGCCCTTTATACTTCAGTGAAGTTATTATCTGAGGAGGTGTGTTGTACAGGGAGACTCTGAGGTGTACAGAGATGGCTGGGGTGTCTCAGTCATTCCAAACATCCTTTGGAATGTTTTTTGCATTCAGGTCAGCCACTCCAGAAATTTCATTGTGCAAAGCCCTGGGCACCAGTAACCTCTAGAGAAGACAGAAAAAAATGAAGGCAAAAACAATGGTCTGTAAGGCAAAGCATCCTGATGGGAACTCTTGTGGTAAAGGACATCCCTGTCTGTTTTCCTGGTCTGACTTACACTGGTTTTTTTTTGAAAGCCTGCTAATAAGTCATATCTGGTAGCATAATTCAAGCTGGCAATTGTTAGCCTGGCCCTTCACAAGTTCCCATTGCCTCAAACCACCAAGACCTATTTTCTGATGTGTCGCTGTTTTCCCCACGGAGGAGTAGAGAAACGACATGAAGTCCAGGCTCAGGGATAAATGCACGCGCCTTTAATGAATTCTCAGAAGGCTTTTATATGTTAGTCCACAAAGTGTATTACATGGCATAAGGTAATTGGTTTTTTGCCATCCACCCCTTAAGGGGATTGGTAGTTCTAAGACACCCATCTCTGAATGTTTTTCTAGTTAGAACCATAACAATTCTGCAAAACAACCTGCAGGTGCAAGAAGTTTACAAAACTGTAACATTGTTTTGAGTTACTTGCATGGGAAAGACAGAACTCTCACAAAAATGCTGCAGAGAGCTGAAGAAATGCTCTGCTGAAACTTTTTCAGCATCCATACTGATTTACCCCAGGAATAAGCAGTCTTGAATTAGAGCAGTATTTTTGCAGTGGGAATTGGGTATTACCTTGGTGGTCACAGCTGAGCTGCAGTTTTGCCCCAGCCTGAAAAAGGACTGTGAGGATGGTTAAGGAGACAAGAGCAGTACTGCAGTTGCCATGGAGAGAGGAGTTACTTCCTGAGGGCTGGTTGTTGTTCTCAGTTTGTGCAGGTCCAGCACTGGACACCTCGCCAGGCAGAGATGCTCTCCACTGCAGACAGGCCTCACTCCTCTCTGTGGAAAAAGAAGGGTGACTAGGGGTGAAATGTTTGAAGACTTCTGGGTAGCCCTCAGAAGCTGACTGCTAAAGGAATTTGAGAGACAGGGAATTTTAAAGAGCTTAGTCTCAGCAGTGCCTGGAGCTGATGCAGAATCAGGCCTTGGTGGCAGAGGTGGTGCTCGGAGTTTTCCAGCACCGGATCAGCCCATGGAGCCTGAGGAGAATCACCAGATCACCCAGCACAATTTGCATCACACACATTTCCTTCTGGCATCAGGGAGAGATATGAATGGCAGGACCATACTTTTTTTTGCCTCAGTTAAAGTGGAGACTTGCCTTGGAGTGTGGCAAAAGAGGGTCAGTGACCAATGTTTGAACAGGTTTTAAAACCAGTACAGAGTAAACATGCCATTAGTACTTTTAGAAATGTGTCCTACAGGCCAACCTGATGTTTCTTGCTGTTTTCATGCCTTGTTTTTCAGTGTGTTTCAGAAGGTAAATATTTATACAGGCTCAACCCATAAATGTTTATCTTATTTGTACCCTTTGCTCAATAAACATTATTTTTTCACGAAAGCACAGTCACCAAAGGATTCATCATAACAATTGGCCATTAAATGTACAAAACAGATTAAAGTGGAGCTGTTTACCTAAGGAGGGAGAGCAATAATCAAACCTTACCACCACATGTAGTAAAACATCATTTCAGTCTGTTCTGCCTCTGACTTAACTCCAGGCTCTCTCTCATTCCCAATTCCTCACAAGCTGCTGCTGCTGGGGAAAACCTGTTCAGCTCTGGATCAGGCTCCGGAGGTTTCCTGCCCACATGCCAGGCTGCTCACCTGAGCAGAATGGAGCAGGCAGGTGCTGCAAGGGTGGTATTTACTGCCTGTCTGCCCACAGCCTCCCCGGGGATTTGCCTTCCCATTTTTCAGGGAATATCTCACTATTTCCTGGACACAGTAAGAGTCCTCAGAGGACAAGGGTGCAGCTCAGCTGGGTGCCAAGTGTGCTCAGTGATGCTAAAAATGTGCCCTTCCCTGGAAGGTGCATTTCATACTTCATTGAGGAGGGTGTAATTTTCAGAAGATTCAGAGAAAAATGTTACGGTTTTGGTTTTTGGTTTGTTTTTTTCTTGTGTGAAATGAATACCTGTTATATATGCCCAAGAAATTAGTTGCTGTTCATACAGAATGTTTTAAATATGTTTTCCCCATAGGATAATCCTTTGATTTCAGCTAACATATACCTTGTATTTTTTACTTTTTTTTTCTACCATGATAATAGCATGCACATCTTGCTTATACTACACTTCTAATCTTTTAAAGAATCTGCATCACAGATATTTTTAGGTTTGCAATGCTAAATGCTGATTTGAGCAAACTGTTCCCTGTTAAGCTGATTAATATAAAGCCATAACAAGCGGACTTTGTAGTCTTAAAATTAAATACCTCATTTTTCCCAAACCAAAGTCTGCTCTCTATGCTAAAGAGATAAAGGTGGGTATTACAATCTGACAGGAGTGATAAATGTATACTGCATTTAGACACCAGTATTTTTTTTATTTGAAATGCTTTTAACTTGGAGCGAGTGGTCAGTGGCTGTCAGCTGTGAGTCTCTGTTGGAAACAATTTCAGTAATGCAAACAGGGCTGGATTGCTGTCAGTGTTGCTGAGAGGGTGTTAGATCTCTGTTAGATCCCTGGCAGCCACCCCATTTCAGGACAGGTTGATAAACTGCTGGATGAAACTATTGTTTGGCATCACTGTCAACTCTGAGGTTATTTCTCCAGTGCCAGAGAAGTTATGGCTATCATTGGTGTCATCTCAAAATTAGACATCAAAAATAGCATTGGATAAGCTTGTGAGGATCTTCTGTGAATGCAAGGCTGTTAATCCTCCTTTATGTAAACAATTTTTACTATATTTTAAAAGCTTCTAATTTATAACACAGTGATGTATCTTTTGAAAGGTTACTTAGGATTTGAATGGAATCAGCCCCACTATAATGGAGCCCAGCTTTCTCAGAGTTATTTGAATGTATCTGTTCCAAGTTATCTGTTTGCTTAGTAAATTATTTCTGCAGTGGAGACATTAAATTTTGGATGCAAAGTCCTGCAGTGTTACTAAAATGGAGCCAGGGGAAACAGGGACACTCTGAATCAGCACAAAAGGGGTATGTTCACCCCCATTTTTGGGGACACTCTGTTTAATAAGGTTGTTTGCAGTAAAACACAGTGAATTTCCCTTTCTCCAAAGGTCTGTAGTCACAGAATCAAACATGTTTTAACTCTTACAGGTGACTCTTACAGTGTCCTGTAGGCCATCAGAGTTGCTGTGAAGAACCTAAGCACGTTTATTAACCATCTTCTGACAAATCTCGTAACTTCAAGAGTTGTTTTAGGTGACACTGCCTTGAAATGCAGCTTTCTTCTCTTAGTGAAGCCTCAGCCTCACCAGCCTCACCACCCTGACTGGCAAACACCTCAGCCAGGTGTTCTCATGTGTACCCACAAACATTTCCCCTTCCCACACTCCTGCAATTCGTGTACTGATCAAGGCCCTGTTTACTTCCTTTTGTAAAAAAGGAACAATTAGCCCCCCCAATTGACACCACCTGTGGAACTGATGGGTTTCTCAGTGTGCATATTTGCTCCTGTCCTGTCCTGGGCACTGTTCCCTTGTGAATCACCCTGCTGCCTCCAGGGACCTCCTGTGCACGCTCTGGGGTCCAGGGAAATCTGGCAGGATTTTATCCCTCATCTGCATGGATGTGGATGATGATGATGATGATGATGATGATGATGATGATGATGATGATGATGATGCAGTCAGTCAGAAAGTGTTTTGTTTAACTTTGAGTCCAAGCCTGGATTTATCATTTGTTCACAGTTTCAGGCCTTTCCTCTGTGCTTTGACTTCAAACACCATTGACGTATTTACTCCTTTATTATTTTGTTTTATTTTGTTGTCAGAACTTTTGCACGATAGAAGCAGTAAGTCCCAGATTATCAGAAAGATGATGATAAATTGCAGCAAGTTTTTTGCAGAGGAAACCCAAAGTTTTCATGAGGCAGAATAATGGATTGTTTATGAAGCAAGACTGAAAGACCTTTATTTTTTGTTAAATTGATGATTAAAGGAGTACAGAAGGCTTAGAGATATTTGAAGGATGTTAACAGCAAAGAAACTGTTGAGTTAGTGTAATACAAAAGAGTAAAACTAGAGATATTTGGATTCATTCAATGGAAAGGAAATTTTTGCTAATAACACTTTTACATGATGATAGTTGTTGCGTTATGGATTAGTGGTAAGCACACAGTATCTTGGAATATACAGGAAAACGAACACAGAAAAATTGGAGCATTTGCAGGGAAACCTCCTCATGGGTCTCCTCTATCCCTAACTCTGTGGTTCTGTGAAATAGATGAGCTTAGGTTTTCCAGAAGCATTCAGAGTGCAGTGTCTGTGGCCTTCCTGAATTCCTAACTGTGGTTAAATTGCATTTTGGCTAATACTTGATTTTGAGTGTGAGTACAGACATTCCTTGAGAATAACTATGGTGTAATAGGTGAGAGAATTGCCTTAGTTCTTGCATTTGAGTGTGGGAAGGAAGAGAAAGAAAAATTTACTTTTGGGGAGGAATTGAAAGACAGAGGATGACAAAATAAAAATGTAGATGTGTTCTGTGAAATAGTGATTCACTGTAGCCTACCTCTTCTGTGAGCAATTTTGTACTGATCACCACACAGTCCTGTCCAGAAATTAAATTCTAGATTGCTGTGGTAGAAGAGAGAAAAAAATGTAGGAACAGAAGGATGTGGCAGATAAAGAATATTATATATCCTATGGCCTTCCTTGCATCTTCAGGTGAGGAAAATAAGCTGGTTTTCTTTCACCATTGTCAGTTGACTGATAGGAGAATTTCAGAAGACTGAAGGAGGAATGTTTCTACGGATCAGTAAAATATGAAAAAATGCCAGCATAATTATGTATATAATTATTATGGACAACTTTTGTCAAACTTTCTGAAATTGGAAAGCCCTGGGAGTGTGACTGAATTCAGTGAGGTTTGAGAGCACTGAGCATCCCGTAGGACCAGGTTTCCGTCTGCTGTGCAGGTGTGGTGCAGCACAGATGCAAACCCAGCGCTGTGCAGAGCATTTCAGAGTCAGCATTGCCTCCTGTGTGGGTGGGCACGGGCCCCTCAGGCGCCTGGGGCAGCTGTGGGGATTGGGAGTGTGCAGGAGGGAATCGTTTCAGGAGGGGTGGTCACTGCTTGGGAAGCCCTTCCTGAACACGAGCTAAAGGTAACAAACCATGCTGACACTGGGGAGCATCCAGAACCTAACAGCAAAATGCTTGAACCACATCACAGGTAACGTTAATGGTTCAGAAAGGGAGAGGAGATTCTCTCTTAGAGCTGGTGCTTTTGGTGAGAAGCTGCTTTAAGGGAAGTAATGTGCTCCTGCTCTGTGAATGTCGGGAATGAGGCTCTGACAGTGCTGTGTGTGTTGGCCCCAGTTTGGGATGTTCCCTTTAGAGAACAGAGGGACAGAGAATAGCCTGGATAACTGCCTGAATGAGGAAGGAGGATCTTCCATTGTGGTGATCAGACGATGAAGGATGCAGAGTGGGCTGGTGTGTTCTCCTCTGTCCTCCTCTTGCAGGTCTGGGAGCAGCCAGACAGAGCCCAAGCTGTCAGTAGCTACAGCCACTTCAAACAGGGTGCTGGTTTTCCCCCTCTCTGCATTTTTCCTTCCTGTGTTCCTGTTCCCAGTCTCTCCCTGCCTATACCCGACCTTGCCTTCCAAACCCTGTCCTGCCAGGTCAGCAGCCTGTGGTGCACAGGACCGTATGGACAAGGTATGGTGCTCCTGAAATTACCCAGCCTGCTTTTTTTCTGTTTGCACATTGCTGCCCCATTTTCTGCTTTTGTATGCACATCTGCCCCCAGCAACAGGAACACTGGAGATCAGCTCATGACAAATTCCTAAGGACAATGGTTGAGACAATTGGTGTGATTAATTAACCCCCTGCATGGGGCAAGATGGTGCAGCTCTGTCACTGTCCCTACATTTTATTTGCATTTTGTCACATTTTAAAAAAGAACAGAACCTGTAGGTTTTCTCTTAGTGAAAATATAATGCATTGTAATGATTCAGACATTGCTTCCCTTCTCAGTGCTCTACCCAGGAGTTCTTCCTGATAGTCAGCACCCTGTCTCGTCTGGACTTGGAAATTCAAGCTTTTGTCCCAGTCATACATTCCCATGTGAGATCTCCTCTGTTAAAAAATGCACTGCTGGAAATCCCAAACCTTCTCTCCCCAGTAAAACAGTATTTGAAGATCCTTAATGAAGAGGCAGCCAAGTAAGTAGAGAAAATACATGATTCTCCTGTGCCTCACAGGCTTTCTGAGTAGATGTGTTCAGTTATGCAAATTACGCATCTTGGTTTAATACACCTGAGTTTTATATTTTTTTATTTCATATTTATGTATGTACAGTTCCTTTTAGTTAAAGCAGAGGTTGTTGTTGTGGCTTCCATTCTGTTTTAAAGTTAAACTAGGTGAGGGAATATTTTGCCTAGTGGGTGTCTGCCTCAGGCTGAATGAATTTTTGAAAGTTTCTCACCTGTTTTGGCTGATGAATTTACAGGAAAATATGTTTTGCATTACGTTAATTTGTTTAACAGCTTTTTAATTAATTTTTTTTTAAGAGAAGCTACTCCTTTTGAAGACAGACTTCAGCAGAGTGGCAGCTCTGGTGTTGGGAATATGCCTTTCACTATTTTTATGAGAATTCATTAAAGCTGTCTGCCCTTTTTTGTCTTAATTACGTCCTTTGTTGGTCCAAGTAAAAAAAAAAGACACAGGAAGAAGATGTTAAATTGGAATTAATACACATTACATTGGAGAATATATTTAAATAATTTGCTGGGTACTGTTAGTTCTGAAGAACTGCTGCCTCCACTGTTACCCCTGGATTCTTTGCTGAGTTTGTGGCAGAAAGTTGTGTGTTGTTATATGGGGGCAGCATAGTCTTAACTTCATATTCAAAACAGACTAAAAATCAACATCCACTTTATTTGTAAAACATTTTTTATCTTTTCCAAGCTGAGATTTAAAAATAAATCTAAGAATTGAAGCCTAGAACCTAATTTTATTTGCTTGTGATTTAGAGATGGATCCGAGGTATATAAATTTAGAAGTTGAGAAAGGCAGAAGGATTTCCTCTGCCCATTGCAAAGGTGGGATTATGAGATTTCTCCTGATGCCTGGTGCCCAATAATAGTTGTGACAATTTACGCCAAAACAGACTATCTAAATTGTACCAGATCTACTGTAGGTCGGTTCAAAACATGGGGTGTTCTTCTCTGTCACTGTTCTAATGATGGTTAGAGTAGTATACAAGATATAATTGATCTGCAGATTGGGTATACTGTATTTACACTTATTCAGAATGATTAACCTGACTTACTGTTTGGCCTTTATGTCTCTCAAATGTATGTGGTGGTATTGTTTTTACTCAAAAACGTTTCTTTCATCAGAATCATGGCTTCTACTCACATCCATCTGTGCACACACACACTTGTGCACATACTGCATCACATGTTAACTTTGTTATGAGGTGTGGATAAAATCCTGTAATTGTTCTCAAAAGCATCCCTTTGCTCCAGGATTTTTTCCTTACAGGGAGTTTGAGATTTTGGGATTTGTGTTTTTTAAAGTGTCAATGTTAAAATTTTTGGTAGGCATCGCGTAGCAGTGACAGTCTCACAATCAGCTGCTGGCTACTAGTGATCTCTTTTTTTTGCCTTGCATTCCCATGGAAACTAGTCTACTTACCACAAAATTGTTTCTAAAAATTAGTATTGTACTTTAAAATGGCATCTTTGCTGTCACTTATGTACTGCCAGCGACCATGGAATGCAAAGCCAAAGCACAGCTCTGCTACCGGCCTTGTCACTCCCTCCAGCTGTAGCTCCATGTGCAGGCAAAGGGGTAGTGGAGTAAGTAGAATATTAGGTTTTTTTCTTACTTCCATGTTACAATACTTTCAGTTCGCTAATTACTTGCTCTCCACATATTAGTTTTCAAGGTAATTATATCATTAACTTGCAGAGTTCTGTATTGACTCTAAAATACAAAGTTATATTGCAATTAACTTAGGGCTGATCACACTGCTTTTTATTGTTTGCCTGGTACTTACTAGGGTAAGTTAAACTTTTGGTTTTTTTGTTGACAGCCACATTTTTAAGTGCTAGTTCAGCTTCCCAGTTTTAACCATTTCGGTGGCATTGCTTCTTTCAGGTTTCAATCCTGATGGTGCCAAAACAGTTCTGTCATTTTTTCTGGCACTGAAACTAGAAAAGGGCATTGTTTGCATGTACTTAAAAGTACTCTGGTTAATCTTTTCTGGACAAAAGAAGGAAGCTGCTCTGGGAAAGTACTGATGGCATTCTGCTTTGATGAGGACCTTGAGGGGGGGATTTTTCCATGCAATCCTTACAAAAATGTGCCCGATTTTGGCCAAATTCTAAATGTGTCAAAAATCTGTGTTCATGTTATGCAGAAATTAGCTAAAGTTTCACATTTAACTGCAATGAAGGTGTTGTCAGCAGTTGGGGTACTCTGTACACAAAGTGCTTCTCTGTTCATGTCGTGACTGCAGCAGCTTTCAGTAAATGGGCTGTACTATGACCAAGCACCTGAAAATCTGTGTTTAGATGGGAATTAAGCTAATGTTAAAACAAATGAAAATAACAAATTAAAATAAGGATGCAGCCAGTAGAGTTGGGGAATCTCTCTCTCTTTTTACCATTGTTTTATCTTAACGTTTCTTATGGATAGGACTGGAGATAAAACACAGTTGTTCAAGGACCTCACAGACTTCCCTGTCATCCGAAAGAAAAAGGAGGAGATCCAGGATGTGCTTTCTAAAATCCAATTGCATCTGCCGGATATTCGTAAACAGATTAAGCACCCTTCTGCAGAGTATGTTACTGTTTCGGGTCAAGAGGTACTGTGGGGTTTATTATGTATGACTGTACCCATCCTTGCCTAGAAAATAGCTTAAAAGCGGGACCTAGCTGGAACTCTATTCACTGAGTGTGGTGCTTCATGAGGGCATTTGACTATAATCTTTTGTACAACTTTGAAGAACAGCTTTCTTACCTTTATTTGTGTGACTCCTTTATTTGTTAAGTCAATCACTTCAGTGACTTAAATCACATCAGTGCAGTTGAATTTGGTTCAGTAATGCTTTGCTTTTCTGTCTTCGTAAAAACACTCACGTACTTGCAAGGTTAATTGTATGGCTATTAAGTGCTGGAATACTCTCAGAGAACCAGGAAGCACAGCATTTGGTTAATTTGAAGAATGGTGAAAGGATTTCTGAGTACTGAGTCAGACTGTAATTTGAAAGATGGGAGAGAAGAGGGAACAGTATTAAAGAATATAAGTGTTGTTTTACTTCCAATTCTCGGAAATGGTGTTCTGGACTGGAACTTTTGTTGGTGGATGCAGTACAAGTGTGGGCAGGATGTGATCCAGCGAGCTGAGAAGTTCAGTGGTAAAAAACAGAGACAACAGACCCTGCCACGTTTGTGGGGGAGCTGAAAGGAACAGTGAGGTAGCACTGCTCAGCGTTCTCCTCTGGAACTGAGAGTAGGAAGCTGGGAAAAACTCTGCAGAAAATTGGAGAAAGAAAGGAGTTAGGAAACAGAATGAGAGTTGTGAGTAGAAGAGAGGAGTGGGTGAGGACAGGGAGGGAAGGGGCTGGAATCAGCCGTGGGGCACTTAGGGAGCTGAGAAAGATCCAAGAGACACAGGAGGGAGCAAATAGGCACTGCTGAAAATGAGGGAGGGGATGAATTAGAGACAGCAGGCTTTCATGAAGACCTGAAGTGGATGTTCCTGTTGAGGGTGAAGCTGAGAACAGGAAACACACAGCCCCAGAGTCGGGTGAGCTGTCAGCACAGAAGCTGAAATCCAAGGGAAGAGTGAAAAGAGTGAGTATTGTCTGAGGCAGGGAAGAGCAGGATTTGAAAGGTTTCTCTCAGGGAAGCTGGGTTAATAGCTGCCATCTGTGTGAAGTAAAGGAAAAGAGAGGAACTGATCAAAGGGAGGAGAGCATCCGAGGAAGGACTGAAAAGTGGTTTCGGAGCCAGCAGTCACTGCACACGTTTCAGAGGGGAGGCCTGTGTTGCAGGGCATGGCTCAGAAGCCTTTGCAGACAGAGATGTGTCTGGTGCCTTGATGAAAGCAGCTGCAGAGGTTGGGGATAGCTTTTATTTCATGACATCTGGTGTGGGTGTTTCACAGACACCAAAAGAGGCAGCAGAGAGGGCTCAGAGAAGATGGTCAGTGAGGAAAAGAAAGATGCCAGAGGAATGGAAATAATGGAAACTTAATTGTATGGGAGGAGTAGAACACAGGACTAGAACAGGAATTTATTTGATTTGAGCTCTTTCTTCCTTAGCTCTGTATGGTATATTCTCCTTATGTTCTTGTAGCACCCTGATAGATGTAAAATTCAAATGTTCCTTCACAACAGAGAAATATCTTGGAAGTGTTTTGGGTGAATTAAGAATCAGTGCCCTCTGTCCTTGCTGTATTCATGTGTTAGGACTGTTATCCTTCTTTGTTCTTGGGGATGATTGCTGGCTCCTCTGGAAGTTTCTCTCTAAATCTTATTAACTGCAATGGAAAAGTTTTGTCAGACATGGGTCTCACGGCTTTTCGTAAATGTGGTCAGGTTCTGTGTTAACCTAATCTGTGCAGGAAATTCGTTTTCCAGCTGAGTTCTGTGACGTGAGAATGCCTCAACTCTCTGACATCCAGGACCTCAGGCTATTGTTACAAAGATAACTGACATGAATCATATTAAATACTGCAATAAACACGTCACGTAAATTTCACTGCACTGAGCATCTCGACACTGCTGCTGCTTTTCCCTGTGCCTCCTTTTCTGACCCGAGTGCATTCGAACCTGAAGCAAAGTTGTGTAGGTGCAGAGGGGTCATGTATGTCATAACCCCAGCTTTTTTGGGGGGAGAAAAGAACATTTCCTTCTGGTCTGCTCATCCTCTTCAGGCTCAATATGGTTTTCCTCTGATGCTTGCAGTTTGATAAATGATGATTCTGATTCTCTACTCTTCCTGACTTCCCATCATGTGTAACATTACGTTTCTGTTATTTTAGTTTTTGGTAGAAGTCAAGAATTCCCATAAATCGTCTGTGCCGTCTGACTGGGTTATGGTTAGTAGGTATGTAAAATATCTTTGAAGTTTGTTTTGTTTTAATATAGAAGAAAAATCAAGAAGTGTTTTGGTATTACAATTAATTACATGCACATTCTCATTGTTCCATGGGTTTAGGTTTGTTGGGTTTTTTTTTAGCTGAAAACCCAACCAAATTGTAAATTTGTTGCTTAAAAGCAAAAAAACCCCAAACAAAACTGAAAAAAGTTGATTTCTTGCAACATTTGTTTTCACACAGTACATCCTCAGAGCACAGAATTACTCACCTCATCTTTCAAGGTGCATGTCCTGGTGTCAGAACTATGACCTTGATTCAGTTGTGCCTGTAGCTTGCACATGCAGATCCTTCATACAGTTGTGATTGTTATTGTTTTATTCAGAAAGGTTAAAGTAGCTGTGCTAACATCTGCTTATACACCTTGGTAAATTCAGTGCATTTAAAATACCATTTTGTTTACTCCTACAGGCAGGCTTTTCTTGCCTTGGGACTTGGTGTAATGTGAGCTTGATTTTGGATAATTTTCCAGCAGGTGAAACAGAGATGGACTGAATTATGTAGTTGGCTTTTTTTCTTTTCAGTGATTTGATTTATGATTTGAATGGGTTGAATACCTGAAAGTGACAATGTCCATGCAAAATGCTGAATTCTCCACAAGCCCCAGTGTGTAATGTGTGAGCACAGACATCTCTCACCAAGTTGAACTCTGAAGTGATGCTCTATTCACTTCTGCAAGAATTAACACTCAATTCTCTTTTAATTAAACTTGTTTTAATACTCAAAAGTGCTCAGATCAGACAGAATTAACATGGTGAACAAATTACAACTAATCTGGATTCTGTAAAAGAATGCCTGGATATGCCAAATGGAGTCCTTAATGAAAATACATAAATAAATAGCAAATGTCTCAAGTGAAAACTAGCAAGACAATCTGTATTTACCATGTTTATTTCAGGCTTATCATGAAGTTTTCCTCTTGAAAGTGAATCTGTTTTTGTCTAGTTCATTGTATATCAACCAGTCACAGCAGAGTGATGCACTTGGGCAGTTATGGCTGAGCAGTTCTGTGAAATATGTAAACTTGGGTGATAATGCCACACTGTGCACAGCATTTCAAAGCCTTCTGAGACCACTTTATTCACAATAGAGGCCATTGGAATCAACAGGGTTTGGTATCACAACGGAAGAGCTTTTTTTTTAGAGCATCCATTGTGGAGGCTCACAGAGATTAAGAAAATGACTCCAATTTTGCATGTAGATGGTGTAGCTGATTGCCTGGTAACCTTGATTTCCAATCAGTCCTTTCTCCCCTTTGCAGCACAAAAGCTGTCAGCCGCTTCCACTCGCCTTTCATTATAGAAAATTACAGACTCCTGAACCAGCTCCGGGAGCAGCTCGTCCTTGACTGCAGCGCCGAGTGGCTGCGCTTCTTGGAGTGAGTGCACCAAACAGGGCCAGCTCCCACTGCTCTGCTCTGCTCTACTGTGGGAGCAGAAAAATGCTTGTCTTATAGACAAAAAAGTTCGTAATTATGTTGTCCTCAGCAGCTTCACAAGTAGTCAGTTAAAAGGTTGTTCTTCATTGTAAAGCATTTGAGGGCAAGGCCTTTGAGCCCAAGTCCTGAGACCAGCAGTGATGTCTCTACATTTGAAAATTCTGATGAAAATAACACTTTTAAGTATATAAGGCATCTCCCAAAGTTTGAAAAATAGTATCACAGCCTGAGGAATCTGAAAGTACAACTAACTCTGAGTGAAACTGAATCTGGTTGGTTTTATTATATTATTTATTAATATTATGTAGTAGTTGTACTATTTTTTATATTTTGTATGCTGCCCTGACTATGAGAGTTTGCTAGAAAGTATTGGTTGTTTTATTGTCCCTCACATCTGGCACATCTGTTTGTCTGAGATCAGAGTTTTCAGTGGGGTTTTTGCCTCTTTAGCCAAAGGATCTTTAAAATGGGACTTTAAAAAATGCTTCCCGAACTTCTGAGAATGTCTTTAATTTTTCAGGTGCCCGATTATCTGTTATTTTTCACTTCCATGAATTACAGAACCACTGAAATGGTTCCTCTTGTCATGCAGTGATAGTCTGCAAAAACTTAGCAAGTCCCTGCTCAAGTTGTCTCACTGGATTTGCTTCCCATTAGGAACCCAGAAATTCTGAAAATTGAGTAGAAACTGGGAAAACATTCCAGTTCACACTTCCCCAGTTGTGTTTCCTTTGCAGAACTATGAAAGTAGTTCTCTCCATGTTCACTTGGCTGTTCTCAGCAGAGTTGTAGGAGAGCAGCAGACAAAAAGGGAAGACCTGTATGTAGGAAAGTGCTCTTCTTTCCCACCCCTCCATTCATTTCTGTCTTTGTTTATTAAATTTTGCTCCCCTGCTGGTTTTATATTCTATATTGTAGCTTTGAGACTAGGAGAGAGGAAAAGACAAATTCCAGAGGACTAAGAGAATGAACTCTGCTGAAAACTGTGCTCCTGGTAACATCATTATTGCACTGGGGAAGCAGCACCGTAAATTGAAAATGAATTCTTGAATTTTCTGTTGTAGATACCGTACTTGGTTGAAATTGTAGACAAGTCCTGTGCTCAGGCACTCTTAGTTTGGTTTTTTTTTGACTGTAACATATGGTTGAGGTTGAATCAGCAGTTGGGATTCTGCTGCTGCTATTCTCTATCAATTCTGATAAATTGTGGCATTTTTGTACACCTCATTTAGGCAGCAGGGATCAACTGCTGACCCTTTACAAGCTGTCTAATGAATTTAATTTTTCCTGATTTTCTGTGCTTAGAAAATAATTCGTTGTTAGAATGGGAGGTGAAGTCCACCTTGATTAAGGTCCTCATGTTGTATCTCGTACTCTGCTGGGAGATTTGGATTCAGAGTGATTTAAAGAGCACAGGAGCCCTATGAAGATCTTGCATGGGGTGCATTTTGACAATCCTTTTCTATCTGTACAGAATTATTTCTTTCCCTGTTTTTGTGTAACTTTTCCCTGTTTTGAAGCAGCCATTTCAGTGAACATTATCACCCCGTGTCTAAAGCCATTTGTCACCTAGCAACTGTGGACTGCCTGTTCTCATTGGCCCAGGTGGCCAAACAAGGAGACTACTGCAGGTAATCAATTTTTAATTTTTAGTTTTTATGTAGGATTTTATGCAGAATTATAAGAGCGTATTTAAAATAAATTAGGTTTTAATATGTGTACCGTGATAAAAAGCACTACTAAAATTGTTTACAGTAGTTTCAACCTAATCTGATTTTGCAGAGCACCACTTCTGGACTTAATGCAAATCTGTAAACATTGCAGTTCAAATTTGACATCTTGATGTTTGTTGTTTGACCTGAGTCTAGTAGATGATATCTTACTGACACGTAAATAAATGTTGGACTTTGCATGGACTTTTTTTCTGTCTTTTTTTAAAAAAAATTAATTATTTTTTATTCTCAGCAAGGTCTGAGCTTATGACATCTTTCTAATACCTAAGAGTGTGAGGTATCTGAGGCATGTTTGAAGGGTGTATCTCAGGTAATTAACAGGTAAATATAAATGCAGAGCAGTGGTGATGCCTCACCTGGGTTCACGTGTGAGGGCTGACAAGTGAGCTGCTGCCTCTGCCCAAGACCCACACACGGAGAGGGGGATGAAGAGAAATCCACTTGCAAATACTTCTGCTTTGATACATCATTAAAGATAATATTGATCACTCCTGGACTTTTGGGATCTTGTGTGCCTCTATCAAAATCTCTTTGAAAATAATTGCTCACTTATTTCTGTATACTCAGATGAGAAAACAAACTGAAATCTGATTAATTCGCTGTGCAGAATTTAAATAATTCACTGAATTTTAGAGTGGCTTAGAGCTTATAATCTAGCAGGAAGGTGACTTCTCAGTGAAACCTCAGCTGCAGGGAAGGTGTCAATAATTAATTTTGGAGGGCTGCTGAAGGGGAGACTGGACTTCAATAATAAGTATTTTGGAGGAATGTTTCTTGGCTTTTGAGGATTGTTTTGCATGGCCCTGCCTGAGGCAGGTAAATGAGTCAGGTCAGGAGCAGAGGTGCTGGAGAGAGGTGAGCCCCTCTTGCAGTGTGCTGGGGGGCTCTTCCTTTGCACAGACAATTCACAGCATCAGGGCTCTCAGGCAGTGAGTGGAGGGGTAAAGGTGATGGTGTGGGCAGTCCAGAGATCACCATCTGATGTTTGAGTGTCCATTCTGCAGGCTTTAAGTGAATTTACGTTTAAGGAATGCTGTTGAAGAGATGGTACCAGGCCTAAGACTGTCTGTGTATTGGTTTCATCTCAGCTATACAACTGTTGGAAATATCTTTGTGCTAAACCCCCCACCGTTATCAGTTTGTCCTCTTTCCCCAGTGCTTTGTCTTTACAGAATGCCATATATTTGATTTCCATTTTCCAAATTGCATTGTCATTCTCCAACCTGAGGAAAATCTCACTCCCCACATCTTCCCTTTAAAGTCTGCCCAAAGTGTTAGTTAATTTCCAGTCTTAAAATTCTGTGGCTTTATTCCAGTATTCTCTTTTTCTCAGTCTTCAGAAATACTTGATGGCAGTAATTAATTTTTATATTTTGTACTTTTTCCACAAAAACCTACATCATAGGTGACCCTCCTGCAGGCCTTAGTTACAGTAGTTCTACACCATCAGTTACAAAGAACACTGAAATGAATACCTTTCCTTTTTTGCAGACCATCTGTGCAGGATAATCGGCGTGAAATAATCATAAAGAACGGGAGGCACCCTGTGATCGATGTTCTGCTGGGAGAACAGGATCAATATGTTCCAAACACCACCAGCCTTTCAGTAAGTACCAAGAAACTGATTGAGCTTCAAAATCATTCAAGGAAGGGAGGCTGGGACGAGGTTCTGGGCCAGGAATTTGAAATAAGTGATTTAATCATACAGCTGCCTGCTGGGCTGCATTTCAGAGAGGTGTTGCTAGATGTCACCACATCTGTTCTGTCCCTTTGCTGGTACCTTGCAGCCACATGCTCTCTTCACAACCTTGTTCAGTCTTAAGGCATAAAGAAAAGCAAGGTAGTCTCAAAATTAGGAAAATGTGTGTATCAAATGGTTATTTTCAAAGAACAAATGAATAATTACAGGTTTTTTAACAGCATCATCATAAGGAGTCTGCATTTTGTCAAAACTCTTAAGTTTTGGAATTTTTAATATGCAAATACATGTCACAGGTTTGGTTTTTCAGATTAATTCTAAGATTGCTTATATTTTTTTAATGTATTTCTCTACCATGCAGTTTCTTTCTGGAAATATTAGTGTCATACAGCCTTCTTTTCCTGATGAACTAAAATCTGTCTTTTAAAGTACATGCCTGTTTGAAGATTTTTGTTAAATATTTATCTCTCCATATATTTTTATAAATATTAAATATCTGTTCTTAATGAATATAAAAGATATGCTCACAACTTATCTCTGAGGTGTCTCTGCCTCTTTATACCATAAATACAGGAGAGGTGTGAAACAGCTGCCAGACATTTGCTGCACAAACAGCATTCAAATTTGTATGTATTTCTTGGGGAACATTTTTAAGTGCTATTCTATACTGAACAATGATACAGATATTTTGTAATACATCAGAGAATGTTTTCAAAATTATTTGTCAACTCCAAACAAGCGACAGATGGCACTTCCAAAAAAATTCAGCATTTCATTCAGGAATCATCATGCACTTCTCCCTCTTTAGTGCCATTCTTATGCTGGCTTTCTAAATACTGAACATTACAAAACCAAGTGATCACGGCAGAATCACTTTTGCTTCTACAGTTGTTTGAGTTCTCTCTTTCTTGAGAGAGGTGGGTGGGAGCCAGTTTATTAAAGCGTCTCCCGTGTTCAACTGATGTGTTTGGATCAGCAGGAAAACACATCTCCTGTCACGTTTTCAGCTGAAGTGTTGTCAAATATCTAACTTGAGGAAAAGCTTTTTTTCAGTGCCCTGAAATAAACAGCTTTTTTTTCCATTGCTCTCTCCTCCCCAAACATTTGTGGGTTGTTTTAGAACTTTTAAGTTCAGCCATGAATTCCAATAAGATGCTGGCTTATGGCTGCATCAGCTGTAAGGACAGAGGCGTTCTCTGGTCTGATGTTACAGCAGATGTTCTTTCTGAAAACCAGAACATTGGCAGAGCTGCCATCAGTCCCACAGCATGCCTGCAGGGAGCTTGGACAGGCACCAAACACATGCAAAAAATTCGTGGATTCTAACAGATGAACTTGTGAACTCATTCTGGTTTTGAGTATCTGTAAATTCTGTTGTGTTTAGCCCTGACAAAGTTTTAGTAGCAGTACTGAAGTATACTTTGGGGACTAGAATGTTATGAATTCTGTTCTCATATAGTCACGTGCACTTGATTACATCCATCCTTTATTCCCAGTAATGGCATTTTCTATATTTTGACTGTATTGTGACTTCTGTATGGATGAGGTTTTTCTGCAAAAGCTGGTCAGCTTTTTACACATAATAAATACTGAAGTCTTGCATCTTCTCTGTTACCTGAATTATAACATCAGTGACAGTCCTGTCTGAGTTTTGTATGTGTCCCTATAAACAGAATGAAAGCCCAACCTGAAACCCAAATCCGTGAAGATTTTGAGACTTGCTTCATGGAGGTTTGGTGGTTGCTGTTGCCACAGTGCCTGATCAGTGCCATGTTCCTCAAGTAGTGTGGCTAATGCCCATTATGCACAGCCTGTCCCGTCTCCCTTGCCCCTCCCATGGGGCGGTGGAGAGTGCTGCCTTCTGTTTAGATCATCATTGGTGCATTTCATCAGATGCACCCCGTGGAGAAGTCTAGCTGTGTGATGTCTTTGCACAACTTGAGCTCTTAGTCTCGATTCAGGCTGTGATAAAGCTTTATAGGTTCACTGAAAAGTTTTAATTTTGTATCAGCAATTGTCTTGCACTAGAAGAAAACAATTTTATTCTGGAGCTGCAGACACATAGCAGTACCATGGGGAGTCTAACAGCTGAGATGAGTTCTTGCATCTGATTTAATTTTCTTGCGTCTGGTTTTAATGATGAGAGACACTGATGGAGACTGGGTGTGGTCTGCTCACGGTAGCTGTGTTGCAGTCAGGTATTGCCAGAGTCAGGAATGCCTTGATGCCTTGTTGTAGCCACTCTGAATGTCCTTATGTCATACCAAGCCAGGCAGTTATGAGTGTAAAATCTGTGTCAGGTCTTTGCCTACCAGATCTTTCCATTTGACAATGAGAACTCAAACTTCAGAGGAATCCAGATCACAGCCAAATTCGGGCAGTGCTGGCTGTGCTGGAAGCTCATGACTTTCTCCCTTTCTCCAAAGAAATTGCATAGACTGGTTTGGGTTGGAAGGAACCTTAAATCTCATCTCATTCTACCCCCTGCCATGGCAGGGACACCTCCCACTGTCCCAGGCTGCTCCAAGCCCCAATGTCCAGCCTGGCCTTGGACACTGCCAGGGATCCGGGGGCGGCCACAGCTGCTCTGGGCACCCTGTGCCAGCGCCTCCCCACCCTCCCAGGGAACAATTCCTTCCCAATATCCCATCCATCCCTGCCCTCTGGCACTGGGAAGCCATTCCCTGTGTCCTGTCCCTCCAGCCCTTGGCAATTGTCTCTCTCCATCTTTCCTGCAGCTCCTTCAGGCCCTGCAAGGCCACAGTGAGGTCACCCCAGAGCTTCTCCTCTCCAGGCTGAACAACCCCAGCTCTCCCAGCCTTTCCTCCCAGCAGAGCTGCTCCATCCCTCTGACCATCCTGGTGCCTCCTCTGGCCTGGCTGCATCCAGCCCTGCATCCCTCAGCATCCCTCACTGCTTCCTGTGCTGGTGACCAAATTCCTCAATTCTTTCTTGGCTAGAGGACAGGAAGGTTCCCCCTCACTGTGTCCATTTTGCTTAAGAGTAATCAAAGTTGATTTTGGTGCATCTGGGACTTGATAGTATCTGGAAAAGCAAATGTGGTGAACTCCAAGAATGAAGGAAAGCTGTTCACCTAGAAATAGAAAGTTTAATCCTGCAGACGTGTCCTGCATCCTTCTAAGCACACACCAGACTTTCTGGTAGAGGCACCACGTGCAGGGCCGTGTATTTCACCACTGTTTTGTGTTTCCAGGGAGATGGTGAAAGGGTCATGATAATTACTGGGCCCAACATGGGAGGGAAGAGCTCCTACATCAAGCAAGTGGCACTGATCACAGTCATGGCACAGATTGGCTCTTTTGTTCCCGCGGAGGAGGCCACCATTGGTGTTGTGGATGGAATTTTTACCAGGTAATCTCTCAAAACTTGCTGTATGTTCATGGAAATGCTACTGTGGCAGGGAGTGTGTGAATCACAGTATAATTTAATTTTTCATTTAGAACTTGAGGATTTATACCTGAAGTTTCCCTTTTTCATTTTAAAGGCACATTAGGTTCATTGCTAGGTTGTGATTCCAGTTTTCTGGCAAACTGTGGTACTTGTTTTGTTATCTTTGAATCTTAAAATGGTAAGAATTTTAATGTGTCTGTCTTGATTCAGATCCAGGTATCTAATTTACCTGCCTGAATGGACATCTCAGCCAAATTTTTGTTGCTGGGCGGTGGCCACATGATGTTTCCCCTAAAATGAATGTTGTCACATCTGAAAATCATGTCACAGTTTCTGCTGGGAAGCTCTGTTGTATATACTCATAATATGAGAGACTGAAAATTTTGGGCAGCATATATTCTATGCGTAATCTCCTTCCTGTACTATCAGTCTGAAACACACTTTCTCCTCACTTGATGTCCTTTTAAGAATGAATAATGACAGTTTATTTCACTGTCTCATGTTTGAGACATTGCTGAGTAATTGGTAAAAAATACCAGTAGAGTCAAAACACTGTATTTTATAATCTGATGTTGTTATCGTTTAATCCCGTTTTTCCCCCTTTTTCTTTAATAATTTCTTTAATTAGTAAAAGTTTTGTGTTACTGCTTCTATTTGAGATGGATTATCACGTGTGGTTGTAAGTTTCACAGCAATCATGTACCTGAGCTAGAATTTCCTGAAATTCTAGTTCTGTAATGCCAGTGTGCACTCCAGAGGTAACTTTTAATCAAGAACCTGAGGTATTGCTCACCTGGGATTGCTTCATCTCATAAAGGTGTTGTGTTCCTACTTTCCACTATGTCACGACAAAAGCACACGAAGATCACACCTTGGTGCAGTGCAATGCTGAGCACATTAGCCAGCCTCTTGTGCCATCTTCCCAGAAGTAACTGGAGACGAGAATTCAAAATGCTTCACTTTTTTCCCTACCCTGTGTTGAAAGGACTGGTTGATGGGATGAGCATTTCTTGTGGGGATGCAGAGACACGGGATCTGGCTGACGTTACAGAAGGAGCATTACAGCATCACTAACCATTTGAGGATTATTTTTGTCTTCCTCTGTGTTTCGTAGCTGAACTTGGAGTACTTCACTTGGGTTCACACTTCCTTAAATTCTAATCATACACACGTAAGTCTGTTACTCTCAAGCTGAGTATCTGCTTTCCTCTGCTTTTCCTAGACTGTCATTGCAAAAGGGTGATTTCTGCAGAAAATACTAAGAAATGTGACACAGTCACTGGGAGAGACGTTTTGTTTTGTGTCCACTTGAAAGAGAACAAATTGGCTTTTTTATCTGTGTTCCACCTGTTCCCAAGTGTATTTCTCTGATTCCACTTCACTTTTGTCTATATTAGAATAAAATCCAAGTATTTTTCACAACTTTTCTGATAAAGTAATGTGGTCAAAGGTAACACTTCTGCTTTCAGACTTCAAGCGAAGCAGACATAGAGTGTGTTTGTTACTCTGTGAGCTTTCAGGCCATTTAATTTGTAGCCCAGTCACATTCTAACACAGGGGATTGAAATTTTTTTTCCTCCTTGTCTATATTAGCTTTGGAAGCTCAGCTCGATGTGCCATTCTTCATTTAATGTGATATGTGTCAAACACCAGATGAATATGTGGAAGAATTACTGAAATTCTTGTAATTGCACTAGCAATTAGGAGTAAACTGACTCAATATTAATGCAGAAAAAGTTGGAAACATGATTACATTATACATTATATATTATTATTTTATTATACATAATATTATTATACATATACATTATTATACATTATACATTATTAAGATAGAAGTTGTCCTGCATTAGTTAAAAGGTGACAGGAAGAAAAAGGAGAAAAGGAACAGGTTACCAGATTCTGCTCAAGATGTACAGAGACAGCCCAAGAAGTAGGCACCTCTCTTTTGGTTGGTTTGGGATTTTTTTGGGTAGGTTTTGGTTTTTTTCAGGTTTCTTGGAAAGGTCTTAAAGTAGGTAAGTCTGTGAGGCAGGTTAAAGTGGTGTTGCAGTCAGGGCACTTCTCAGCCATAGGAAGTTACTCTTGAAATAGTTTTTAATGCCTGGTTTGAGGAAAGAATCAATAAATCAGCTGCCACATGTTGTGTCCTACTCAAGGTTTAATGCTTTTTTCTAAAGCCTCAGCTTTTGCCTTGTACTCTCCTCTGTGAGGGAATGACCTGGAAGAGATCAGAGATTTTCTCTTAACTCCCACCAATTTTATTGGGTTTTGGTTTGGTTTGGTTTTTTTGTTTGTTTGTTTTTGTTTTTGTCTTCTGTGCTTTGTTTTGCAGGTTGGTTTTTTTGAATTTTTTTTATTACTTTTTTTTTTATGATAACAGCTCTGTAGACCTCCTTTCTGCACTGCCATCCCAGGCCACAAGGTCTTGCTGGAAAGTGTGAATTTTCATTTTGTTGTTGATAACTTCGGTATATTTTTGATACTTTAAAAACCTAATGTGGGAAGATGTAAGTCTCCAAGGTACTTCCATCACTGCTCTGGTGATGTTTTGGGGGATGCTGTTAGTGCAGCACCCGTGCAGGGAGGGGTACTGAGGGATGGTCAGGGATGCAGGGAGGGATGCTGAAGGATGCAGCAAAAGGTACAGGGAGGGATCAGCCAGTGGTGCTGTCCAGGCTGACTCTGTGAGGAGTTCTGTGCATCAGGATTACCAACAGTTCTGCGTGATAAACCTTTTTCAGTTTTGGTGCTTTATCCTTTTTTTGTTTGTAGACTGCATCTTCCAAGTGTGAATTCATACAGGTTTAAGGGATTTGTATCTCCAGGATTTGTGTCTTATTTTCCAAGTAGGGTTTCCATGGAAATTGAAAGGTTGCTACTATGGTTATTCCTTGTGATATATCGTGCTTATGTATGATAGCATCTCTAAATTGACTTTAAATATGGGATTACATTAGCGGTTCTTAAAGATGCAGGAGGAATTGCTTCCAGGTAGAGTGAAGACAGGAATGATCTTTCTTCATTATTGGGTAGATAGACAGGGGACAATGCTCAGCCTAGGCCAGACTAGGGGGAGTACACAGGATTTGGAGGATGCTTGCTGGTTAATATTTTCTTCTTTTTTTCCCTTCTCCAATAAGGGATAATGGTTTCTTGCAATCTTTTCTGAAAGAATTTTAGCTTAATCAGCGGCTTTAAATTTTAAAAAAATAGAAGGGTTTTGAAGAGACTGAAACTCCATCTATATTGACTTGTAATGGGATTTGGATATTTAATTCTCTCACGTTTGAAAAATCTGTAAATGGGCTCGTTTTCTGCTTTAAAATTAACCTTCAGTTTTTGTTAGTTCTAATACTGTCACTCAGACAGTGAAATTAATGCTGTTTCTCTGTGTGTTTGAGTAGGAGCACAGAGCAAGGGTGGACATCCATGTATGGAGGAGTTAATGAAAGGAATTCTGCTGGCCTAATCATGCCCTCAGGAGGGGCAATGTTCAGCTGCTGAAGAAAGCTGACCTCTACAGAGGTCCTACTTCTCATCAATTATTGATAGAATTTCCCACTCCTAGGAGGCTTTATCCTACTTCCTGTGGGCCAACAGCAGCTCTTCATGAGGGTCCATGCTCAAAACTGGGAGGGAGAACGCTAGAGCACTTTGAAGGCAAAACATCTTCCAATAAACAACCTCATTTATAGTTCCAATTACCAAGTGCCTTCAAGACTTTGAGAATCAATTTTTGGACATCACAAGCTGCCATCAGAAAGAACCCTGTGAAGGAGGACAACCCCTGCCAGCGCCAGGTGATGGTGCAGGGACAGAGAGTAATTTCCTTCCTAGAGCACTTACCTGCCTAGGTTTCTCTTCCTGTGTTGAAATAAGAGCTATTTTCACTTATTTCAGGGAGCAAGCACAGTCACTTCAGTGACCCACACGTTCCAGTGAGGTTTTATCCATCAGCCAAGCTGGGAATGCTATTAAAGGTGCAGCTTCAGTTGTCTGAACTAACGGAGTGCCCTGTGCTTCACATGCCCTTGAAAACTGCCTCTCGCAGGAGATCTGCCTCGTGCTTAAAGGTTACAGGAATACATGGAGGCACCACTAAGGTGCATGTAGATTATCCTCTCATGCACTTTGTCTCTCTTGAAAGAGTTATCTTGCTGTTTGCAGCCTCTCAGCATGACTTTAATCCTCATGGTATCAAATACAGTTGGAATTCCATGGTGGAATCCTGGATCTGTCTGTCCCAGGTCTCAAGTCACATCACTGTTTTGGTATTTTCTAATCTGTTGGTCTTGTATAATGATTCTGAATGTGTGTAAAAGCTGTTTGTTCAATTAAAACCAGAGCACAAAAATCTTTGGACAGCTGAGCACTGAAATAATGGAGGAGTTTCATCCCCCTCACCAGTGGCCTTAGTTGGGTCACATTATTTCCAGCCACCAAGGTCCAACCCCAGCCATGTACCTTGGAGTGGCTTTTCTGAGTTGATTGATGGGTTCAGTAAAGGAAGGGGATTTTGATCACTTCAAGCAACAACAGAACAGCTGAAAGCCTTGCCAAGTGAAGGCGCATTTGAGGTCCATGGGGGTGTCAGCTCTATCCTCCCAGCTGTGGCCTGTGGTGACACAGGTCAGGTGGTGAACACACCCCTTTGCAGGGTCTAGGAAAACATGTCCACACAGACTGTGTCCACCCTTGAGGGGGCACCAGGTGTGTGCATGACTCAGTTTGCCACAGGAGTGTCAGTGACCAGGGTATGGCCAGTCCCAGACCAGGGGCTGCAGCTCCTGCCGAGGGCAGCTCCATCTCTGCTCCCTGGGACAGGGCCCAGGGCACGGCTGGAGCTGTGTCAGGGCAGGCTCAGGCTGGAGATCAGGGAAAGGCTCTTCCCCCAGAGGGTGCTGGGCACTGCCCAGGCTCCCCAGGGAATGGGCACGGCCCCGAGGCTGCCAGAGCTCCAGGAGCGTTTGGACAGCGCTGCCAGGGATGCCCCAGGGTGGGATTTGGGGTGTCTGGGCAGGGCCAGGGGCTGGACTGGGTGATCCTGGTGGGTCTCTTCCAGCTCAGAAATTCTGTGATCACTCCAGCCTGGCTATTTCACCCCAGCTGAGCCTGGTTTTGTGCCACCCTCTGCCTTAGAGGCAACCCAGAAGCGCCCATCGGATATTCCTTCTTTTCCTAGAAGCAGAACTGGTGTGAGGAAAGCTCTCTGCTCCTGCCTCCCCAGTGTCTGGACAGAGTGACCATGCATGTTTTTTACATGTTATGCATTCCAGGTGAAAGAAGAAATGGTAATATTTATACATACAGCTGGCTTGACATGGGGACACTGATGAGATGAAGTCTCTTTGTATCTTTAGGGAGCTGCTGGAGCAGCCAAGACATTTCCTCAGAGTCCTTCTCCGTGGGAACTCGGTGCTGTTCTGCCAGCTGGGGGCTGTACTTCCCTTGCTCTGCCACTGCTCAGGTGGGATCCTCAGCTGGTCTCAGCTCACTCAGATGAGTGTGGCCCGTTCCACTGAGGTTGGTGAGTGCTGCACACTCATGTGGGACACAGCACGATGGCATTAAAAAATAAATCAGTGTTTGAATGCCTGCCTGCGTGGTGTGCCTGGCCCTGCTCATCTCCATCACCCCGTGAGCAGAGAGCCACATCAGTCACACGCATTTGGATCCACAAAGACAGAAGAGGAAGGGGCATTTATATGTCCCAGAGTGACTTTTCTGGTATGATTTGCCTACAGGCATCGTGGGTCCTCTCACATTTTTTCCTATGCCTTGACTGTTGTCACCTAAAAGAGATTTATGGGGCAGAAAATAAGGGAATGTTCATGGTTGTGCCCCTGTAGGCTTGTGCAGGATGCACAGAGCCCTCACCCTCTTCCCCGTATCTGGAAGGAATTGCTGTTAGGGCTTAGAGGACAGTTCAGAGATGGAGGATTTCTTCAAAGCAAACTAAAAAAAACCCAAGAAAACTCAGTCCTCATTTCTCCACGCTCTGTAGAGGCCACGTATCAAGCAAGCCATAGTACTTTCTTCTGTGTGGTTTATCAAAATGTCTGTTTTTCTGATCTGTAAATGGTGGAATTACTCTCAAAAAGGTCAGGCCTTGTAGCAGATGTATTGTGAGTGTTACCTCCGTGAATGCATTCACAGCTATTTACCTCTGACAACTTCACAAAGCCATATTACTGTTTCTTAAGTGTGTGGAGCTGAAAGAAACAAGTAGACAAACATTTTATTTTAACTGGTTAAAATGTACGTATCGATGGCATTGTCACAAATATCAGTAAGGTTTAAAACCATGATGGAAAGCAAGTATTGTATGGATACCTGCAAGCGTTTGGGCAATTGATTTGGGATGCTTGTATTTTATTTTCTCTTTTCTTCATTGAAATGCCACCATCATTCAAGTTTGAGAGATACTTAAAATTGCATGATTTACTTTTAGATTTACTTGTAGGTTAAAATGTTCCAAGACATGCTAACAGTATATTTTTTAAGAACTCTTGAGAAAATCAGAAAGCACAGGATGGAGTGGGTATGTGAAGCAGGAAAAAGAATGTTTCTATCAAAGTGGAGATTGAGTGGAATACGTTTTCCAAGTGCCTTTCACAATACATTGAGGTAAATCATGTAAGAACAAAAGCAAAATAATACTTGTAGGAATTAGTGGATGTGACTCTTCCACTGATGTCACCTCTCATGGTAAAATGAATTCCCAAATTTTTGTAACTAGGCAAATCACGTTGCACTTAGTTCATTCAGCAGTTTTACTGGCTTGTCAGAAGGGAGCTGCACAGGAGGAGCAGAGAGGGGGAAAAGAGTTGTATTTAAAATAGTAAATAAGTAACAAGCTCCAGTATTAGAAATGGTCTTGTTTGCATAGGAATAGGCAAATACTGCCTCTCATTTTTATATCCCATGTGAATTTTTTTGGTTTTAACTCAAAAGACCAGAATCTAAATTTAAAAAAATTCCTTGCTTCCATTTATTTCTTTATTAAGCTTTAATGATTTCTTTGAAGCTTACAGGGTAGGATGATGAAGATAATGTTTCCTAGAAATACCAGTTAAAATCACAACACCTCAGACAAATGAAAACATTAATCTAGTCAGCTTCTTCATACCTTTATCATAAAAATCTAGGCTGTGAAACCAGTGCGGAGGTGACAGCAGTGTTTGGCAGGTTCTGCAGGTGTGTACAGAAATCACCAGGAGATTGATTGCTGACTCAAAACTGTGGAGGAGTTTATCTCAACTGAACAACTTGTTTGTACATAACCTGGTTTGGACCAGAACTTTGGAGATTTTTTTTTAAGTTCTTTAAACCTGAAAATAAATGTTTGAATAATTCAGATCTTTCTTTGGAAGAAAAAAAATAGAACAAATAGAGCAAAGTCTCTCAATTTGCCTGAGCAGTTAGACTGTGAAAGATAATGGTCAAAAAATTAAGAAATCAAAGGTACTTTTTCAGATCTTTGTTCATTCTGTATGTGTGTGGTAATGCTTAGTGGTTCTGCCATGCACATTGATTTATTTATTGTGCAGAAAAGTAGGGAGCTGTTCTCACAAAGCAATCCCAAGTGAATGGCAAGTCCACATGAGAATTTTATATACTGACATGCCAAAAAAAGTATTGTTTGTATTGAAAGCACAGTGAGTCAGACAAACAGAACTTTTTAGCTGTCAATAACCCCAAAGTAATTTTCAGAAAAGTTACTTCTTTATGGCACAGTAATTTGTTTCATTTTGTTCCTCTTTAATTGTATTTTTGTTTACTGCCAGAGTAACAGAAATTACTTAAGCCTTTCATTTATGCTCACAATCAATCATGTAATTGCACCTCTGGGGTAAATTGTTCCCATCTTTCAGGGAAGAACAGGTTGCTGTATTAAGTACATTGTGCCATTTTTTATCACGTGGAGATAGGTTTGGTTTGCATTTTTAAAAAAAAGAGCAAGTAAAAGTTGCAGTTAGTGTTGTTAAATTGAAAAATTACTTGGTTCCATTTGTCCTATAAAAGTTGTGCCTTGGACATGTCACAGCACATTTGGGCTGTGACTGCTTTTGACAGCTCTCTGTGGCTCTGCAGAGACGAGTTTCGGCACACTGTGCATGTATCTGTAGCTGACTGGGCTGCATGTCTTTGTTCATTTCACAGAAACACGCATCTGCAGCGCCACATTTACCCAGCCCGCCTGTGGGGTGCACGCATGGCATTCGATGAAGGCTGAACACAAACAGCCCTGGTGCGTGCAGGGCCTCAGTCGGCCGTGGAAATCCACCCCGGCCGGCGTAGGGAGCTACTCACACGCTCAGTGAGATGCTCAGAACACTCCTGCTGCACACTGCAGTGCCCTGGCAGAGCAGAGCTCTTCCCCAGGATGGGGGCACGGGGGGAGGAGCCCTGCCTGCCAAGCTGGCCAGCTGCTTTACAGTGAAGCTGAATGGTTCTGTTCACCTTTCTGGAACTCTTCCATCCTATGACTTGAGCCAGTCACAGATGGAATTGGATTGTCCTTGGTGTCCGCAGGTCTAAAGGGGAAAAGTTCACTTGTGCTGAGTGCTTCAGCCATTGTCCCTACTCTGTTGCTACAGTTCCTGCTCTTTAATCCCCCCTGGCCTCAATCCTTCAGCTACAAATGCACATTAACTTAATTACCTTGAGTTCCCTCCCTGGTGTCCCACAGCAGTGAGTGTAGACCTCTGCATATTCCAGGGCTGGGTTTTGATTTGTCTTCGTTTTTTCATCTTCCTTAGGTTAGTATGGATGACTCTCAAAGAAACACCCTAACTTGAGTATCTGCTCTTATAATTCATCCTTCAGCAAAATGTTTGCACTCACAAGCTGGCCTTTTTTTTGACCATCAATAACATTTACGTTGATAAGTTAAGAGTGAGGGATGTATTTGCCCTAGGCAATGTGACAAGTATTTTTAAGGAGTTCAAATGTTATTGAGGGTATCATTACTGATTTTCTGTTAGTCTGTAAAGTCTAGGAATGAGGGCTGCTGGTAACTTCTTGTCACTCAGGGCCTGCATTGACTCACAGGGATTCTGTTGTTGCAGCTAAGGACTACCTGAAGCTTTTGAAAATATTGAATCCATGGGTGTTTTTCTTCTCTCTGGCTTTCAGGAAAAAAAAAATCAATGCACTTCACATCTTGAAAGTTAATCCTGTTAGAAATGTTTTTTTTTAAAACGCTGGGGTGCTGGTGTGTGCAGCATTCCCCTGTGGGCCAGCTCTAGAAGGAAAGGAGGATTTCAGTGATTACTGGTTCTGGCTGCTTCAGTTACCTAGTGATATGGAAAGGGGAAAAAAGATGTAAAAACCACTATGAAACTGATTATGAGAATCACTTTGGACTCGCTTTTCTTTCCAGGATAACACAAAGTTTGTATTCCTCAGAGTCTTTTAATATCGTCATTAATCTCTCAGTGACTGAGACTATAACATATCTACAGTAATTTACAAAATAAAAAACTATTTTACATTAAATGCATTCTGTCAGGCTTCTCAACAGCTGTTCTCCTAAATTAGGTAACATAGCATTGGTATTTCTTCATTTGCAGATAAGCAGTTGTAGAAATGGTTGAGCATGTGTGTGCATGTAGACTGAAAACAGGTTTATATCATGAGCATCTTCTGATTTCCTGTCATCATCTGTGTAACTTGGCACACTTCTCAGAAGTCACCCATGAACAGTGCAAAAATAACAACTGTCCTGGTAGCCATGCTTCCTGCCACACTTCTTTCTTTTCTTAATTCTGTAATTACAGCTTCTGGAAATTATTTTTCTTATTGTCAGTTTTTGGTTTGCATCAGTGAGATCTTGATGGAAAGGCAGAGGACGATGTACCAGTAGGCTGTGGGGGAGTGTGAAGCATTAGTTTCTTGCCAGTGAGCTGCTATAAATTTGCACATGCAGTCTCCTGAGGAGTTACTTAATACATCTCCATTGTGTGCGGAGAGCAGGCACAGGTTACGAAGTCCAAGCCGGGCTGTTCCAGCGTAGCCGTGTGGAGTTCCTTTGGGCAGCCTGAGTGTCTCTCAAGTGCAGAAGGGTTCAGAGCACTGCCCTCAGTGTGGGCAGCACTGAGAATTGTCCTGGCTGAGGTCCGGGACTGCAGCCCTCGTGGGGTGCCTGTCCTCAGCGCCCTGGCAGACCCTTCTGCTCTGCTGAGCACTGGCAGGCTGTGGAGAGCAGGGATGAACTGTGAGGCAGCAGCACATCTAATCCTCTCTTTTTGTGAACTGGTTATTTTCATTTAAATTACTCCTGTGCAAATGCAGTGATCTTTGAAATGACATTTCAAAGGGGTTTGTGTGAGGGAGTGAGTGGAATTGTAAAGTTACATTATGAATTTATTTTATTCACGGTGTTCTCAGTGTTATCTTTGAATCACAGAAAGTGATTTCTGTTGGTGCTGAGAGTCTTCTACATCTTATTCTTGGAGAAAAGGGTAATTTTCTTGTAATGTTAATTGTTCTTGAATTAGGTTTATTCTTCTGCAACAGGTTCCATTTCTGCAGTAAGTATTTCAGGTGAGCTTCTAAACTCACAGGGATGTTACTACAATCAATGGGAAAATGTCATTTAAGTTTGGGGTTTTTTTCCAGCATTACGTATTCTCTAGACTAGGAGTCAGTAAGTAGCACTGGGCTGTTGGCAACTGTGTGAAAACAAGGCTCCAGGAAATGGCTTTGCAGTCTTGTTCTTTGGGATTCATTTGGTGGAATGTAGCTGGGTTTTGTTACCAGTATCAGCTCCTGGGCTGCTTGTTCATTTTCACAAACTCTGTGAGAGATTCACAGTGAAATAAAAGAAGAATGAACTTCCTGGGGTCCACACTATGCTCTTGAAACCAAGCCAACTCCAAGAGCATGCTGATAACTTCTTTTGAGAGGTAGCACAGTTATATCCTCTAACTTACCCACTGAAAACAAATTTACAAAACATTGCCTCTCTGTTGTTTTTTTCTGAGGCCTTTGACAGGAATCTGTGCTACTTGAAACTAGCACTGAAAAGAGATAATGCATCCTCTTTTTTTTTTTAAGTTTGCGTAATAATTGTGTTGAACATCATAAGATGAAAAGCTTTTAATTTTGCAAGATTTGTTTAGCTGTCAAAGAGACATTAAAACAAGTGTTTTCCAGCCAAATTGCATCTGCTGTGGAGTGATGGATGTGAGGAGACGCTGCTGACACTGCCTGTCTGCACGCTCCTCATGGGCAGGGCAGAGCAGGACGAAGTTTAGTTTTAATATATAAAACATTTAGGAGGAGAGCTGCATGAAAATGTGGATTCAGAGCCACTGAGTCCTGGAGATGTTTGGTGGGATTTATTATGGCTGTTTTAAATGTGGGGGGAAAAAAGAAAAAAAGGAGCTGTTTAAGCAATAGGTTTTGTGACTCAACAGCTTTGTTGTATCAGGAATAACAGAGCATAAAGTTAGGCAGCAGTGCCTTGCTGCAAATTAACTGTTGGTTTTATAAATGCAATCATCCACACTAATACAGTTGTTCCTACTTACTTTTGTGAAAACAGTGCTCTGCATGTATGTTCAAAACACAAGTATAATTCTTCTAGTGTAAAGGACAGAGGCAGAAAGGACAATTTAATCCATTTTCTAAGGATGACATTTAAGAGGTTTTATGCCATTTAAAAATACACTTTTTTTTTTAATCTGCTGTTAAGCCCGAGTTGGATTTGAAAGTTTTAAGATGCTGAAAATGAAGGCTTCTTTTGCAGCTGTCTTTAACAACAAAAGAAAGATAATACTAATTTCTGTTTGTATCTCCAGCATTTAGTGAGGAAGTTCAGAAAATTATTTTTGTGAATGCAAATTAGATACAAAACAGGCTAAAATATTTTGTGGACTCTATGGAAATGATGCAATGCCAGAGAAAAATGGAAGCTCTGTGTGTAATCATCACAGGCACACAAGAGACAGCCTGTGAGATGCTGTCCCTGCAAGGAAGAGCCAAGTAAGAACTGAGAAAATGGAAATGCCACTAATTGTAGGGTCGGACACTGAGAGTAAAGTTGTTCATTAAGGAACCAGAGATTGTTCAAACATAAAAAGTATTTGTGGTTCTGATTAATGTCTTTGCAGTTAATGCGTTAAGCCAGACTTAAGTCACACTGGTGTCTGTAGATCTGTGCAGTAAAGGGGATTGTTTGGATTTACAGCAGTACCTGGTGCCTGAACCAAGCTGGGAGAGGGGCTGCAGGGTGGTGGGGGCACTGTGAGAAATTCACTGAAATGTTCATTCTTCCTAACCCAGCATTTGAAAGGATTACAGCAGTAAGTGGCTTAATGAAATGTTAATTTCACAATACCTCATTATCCTGAGTTACATATTTAATTCAGAGAAAAATCATGTACAGCTGAATTAGCTTATGGCTGGAATCACCTGTCTTTTTGGGGTATGTGGGAGTGTAACTTATGTGCTAACACACACTCAATGAAATAAAACCACTCAGTTTGCTCATGTGCCCATCTCCAACCACAAGTAGTTAATTTATAACAAGATTTGCTTATTGTGCAGTTATGCATGATACTATGGCAGATTTTCAGGGCAGGGACCATAGGATATATACAAATCATACTTATACTGGGTCCAACCTGCTTGTTTTTTGTCAACTACTCTTAGTCATAAGATCCTCATGAAATTATTTGTGTCTTGGTGGTGTTTCTGTAGGTAACAGAAGCAATTATAATAGGGAGAGACCCAGCAAAAGACAGAGAAAACAGCGCTATATTTGGCTTCTCTTTAAAGGTTCTGATTGGCTCTAAATACTGTTGTGGCTGCTGTTAAATTTGAAAATACAATATACTAAGCCCATGAGTCAGTTTTGCTTAAATCAGTGTGGCTTGTATGTAACTATATATTGGCTGATAAGAGTGAATAAATCCAATTTTACATCCCTCCTGAGTGGCTTGCTTGTGATGACCTGTCTCAGAAGGGATGATGCAATGTGATTAATGTAATTGAAAAGCATAAATGCAGGAAGGAAATGCTCTTTCTTCAATATAGAATGGGTATTACTTGAACAGGTAAGGAAAGCTGCAGGAAAAGGGAAAACCAGGGTGGATTAATAAGAGATTTCTGTGATGTAGACCACACAATCACAAATTGAGATAGAGTTTGAGGGTTGAGGGTTACATGGATCTGAATCAGAGCTAAGAGTTGTATGGAATGTGGAAGAATTTGTGTGTGGAGCTCACCTGCCTGGAGGCTGCTAAGAGTTGTGTTTCAACAGAATGAGGAGAGAAATCTTAAAATACCTTTAAATCTTGTTTAAGTTTGCTAGTTAAGATTGTATACCTGTGCAATTAGGGGAAATAATTGTTACTTTGTTACTGCCTGAGGGAAATCACTGCTCTGGTGTTTGGATTCACAAATACCTGGTCTCACGAGCCTCCACTCTGTGTGGAAATGCCACTGTCGGATACTTTTGGGTATTGTTAGCATTAGAAACCCACCCAAAACTAGGGCTGAACTAAACCAAAGGAGTAGAATTCACCTTCACATCTACCTGTGCTGGAATTCTCATCAGCTGACTGGTCTGAAGTCCCAAGATTCTTTTTGAGGGAAAATCTGGCTGCTTTGTCCTGTTTGTGAAGGTGGGAGAATTGTGTGCTGGGAAACTGTTCTGGAAGGTGAATGTTCTGCCTGGGTTCTTCTGCTCTGCTTGGAGCAGCAACCAGAGATTTACAACAGGATGGTTTCATCACCATGATTATTTTTTTCCCAGCATGAGGTGGCATTTTTCACAAGTGTTTGTGTTCTGTCTCCGGTGCAGAATGGGCGCTGCAGACAACATCTACAAAGGCCGCAGCACCTTCATGGAGGAGCTGACAGACACTGCTGAGATAATCAGAAAGGCCACCTCGAGGTCCCTGGTGATCCTGGATGAGCTGGGCAGAGGGACGAGCACACACGATGGCATTGCTATTGCCTATGCCACCCTTGAGCACTTTATCAGAGATGTAAGTGCCCCTGGCACTGCTGGGTGCTGCTTCCTTGTGGGAAGGTGACATGTCCAAGCTCGGGGCAGAGGGATGTGCTTAAAGGATAGCAGCCCTGTGTGGCTGTTTAAAACTTACATCTGGGCCAACCCTTGCTCCGTGTGTGTGCTGCAGGTGCAGGCCCTGACGCTGTTTGTCACCCACTACCCCTCGGTGTGTGAGCTGCAGCGGCTGTACCCTGACACCGTGGGGAATTACCACATGGCTTTCCTGGTCAACGAGGAGGAAACTGGGCAACAGAAAGGTGCAGTGTAAACCTGAGAGGGGCTCAAGCACATAGTATCCCTGGTGTGACAATTTACACCTCAACTGGTGTGACACACCCACCACACTCCCTCCACTCACGCATTTAGGGGGGCTGAAAACTGGACATGCATTTCCTTCACGTGTTTCAGGAGGATATCTGAGTTGGCCTGGCTGAAATATTGGCCCATCCCAGCATCCAACCTTCACAGCAGCCAGGATTAGGGAGGAGGGATTAGGGATCAAACATATGGCAGCTCCTTCTCTGAAAGATCTCGCTGCCTGAAAACATTTGCTATTTACGGGGCTTCATGAGCAAGATGTGTTTTGTATCTCCCATGGATTTCATTTCAGTGGGGCTGCCTGATTTAACATCCTGTACTTTCAGTGTCTTCACCCTACTGTGTCAAGCAGCTCCAAAATTTAGCACTCTATGGAGTGAAAAAACACATCTGGTTGTTTTGAAACTGTTTTGAAACATGGTGGTCCCAGTGCTTGAATTATAAGAAGCATCATAAAGGCCTGTTCACAGAATAATTGTAGAATTTTTTATGGGTTTTTTTTAAATGAGTTGCCATTGATATTTGCCATTTACCTTTCCCCTAAATAATTATTCATGCTGTATTATCTGCTTATGTTGTAAGCTAATCAGGACAGGGGACTTATGTATTTGCCACATGGAGGAGGTTTTGATTTTGGTTTTATTTTTTTAGGATCTGAAGTGGAAGAGAATCCCGAATTTATCACTTTTCTTTATCAAATAACTAAAGGAGTCTCTGCAAGGAGTTACGGTCTAAATGTTGCCAAACTGGCAGATATTCCTGAAGAAATCTTGAAGAAAGCAGCTCACAAATCAAAGGAGTTGGAGAGAACAGTGAATGTGAAAAGGTCAGAACAACTGTGATTTTTTAAAAAATTATATCCTTCTATATTATCTACTTATGTTCTCACCAGTGATAGTGAAAATACTAATGAATTTAATTTAGAAAGTATTACTTACTTTGGAACTTGAAATTGTCTTTGCATACTAAAGTGTAGAAGGGAATGTGGATAATCTTCTTCCAGTTTCACTTGAAAATAAATATCTATAATATACTTTGATTGCCCCCATAAACACGCAAAATTTTACTGAAAGTTCTGGGGGCTTTAATATTTTTCTGATATCCAGTTTTCATTCAGGGGTGTTTGTACCTTATATATTAGACTAGTTATGAAGATTCCTGTGTGTATCAAGTGCCGTAATGGATTTGTAAATCCTGTAGCATTATGTGCACAGTTTAGATATTCATATCCGTTTTCACTGGGTTTTTTTCTGTTGCTATTATTTTCCGTGGCAGTCCTATGAGCAAAATTCAGATAGCCCCTTAGGAACATAATGAACCAAGATCTTGGTTGTCTGATGGCTGTACCTAATCCTGACAGAATAATTTTGTATGAGAACATTTTGACTACTAATTATTTATAGGTGCAAACTTTGAAACTCAACAGTGCTTGGCGCTTAACGATGGTTTTATCCCCTCTTAATAAAGCAAAATAAAAACATTTGAAGGTACATGACAGTTTATAGGAAAAATAATGTGGTAGCTTATACTAATTGGAAATACCAGTCCATAATTGGCAAAAGTAAAAGAACAGATCTCGAGCAGTATCTTAACTCTGCTGTGGCAGCCTGTGTAGGGTTCTAAAATTAAAAAAAAATTGTTCAGAAAGGTGAGAGTGTGAGTTGGAAGGCCAGACTTACTGGATAATAAAATGCGAAATAATGTAATATATCGTTTCATTTCTCTTTGTTCTGTGAGAATTCTGGTGGTGTGTCCCTGTGATGGGTCCAGGAGAGTTCCAGCATGTCTTCATTGCTAGAAAGGGAGTTCCCTGCACCCAAAGCCCATGAGCAGTAAGAACAGCTGATGCAATGGGAAGCCTGATTTAGGGTGCCCAGAGAGGGCCACGGTGAGGGTGACAGAGCAAAGTTAATCTCGGGCCCCACAGTGTCCCCCTGAGCAGCCCTGGCACATGAACTCTGCCCGCTCTGTTTTGGGTTCCCAGGGCACGTTCCTTGTATTCTCACAGTGAAGAAGGGTAAATACTCCATCTGAAGCTGTGGTGAGTCCTTCGTCCTCCACCACTCAGTCTGGGAGCCCTGAGCCTTCTTCCCAAGGGAGAAGTGGCAGCTCCAGGAGTGGCTTTGGTCTGTCTGGTGGGAACAGGAGTTCCCCGCTCTGGGGAGTCACCCTCAGCCCTGTTGGTAGCACTGCACTTGTGCTGTCACAATACCCATGGGCCAGATGCCTTGTCTTATTTTTTTAAATCACTTTCATATTACTTAAGAAAATCCACTGGGTAATTTCATCCAGTTTTGACATTACTGTCGTCGGGAATGTGTGTTAACCCATTTTAAATGTCTTGTAATTTGTCACAGCTCTTATAAATCAAAAAATGCTGAGAAGAAAATAGCAAGGATGTGTGCACTCATTTATATTGAAAATGCTTTTTCTTTTTATGATTCTACAAGTGCAAATTTGTAGGAACGGATTGATGAAAATTAAACAGGGCTGACTACAATGCTGTTTATTTCTTTTAACAATTTGTTATTTCCATTTTTATATCATTTTGTCTTTGCTGCTGGTGCTGTAAGTTAGTTATGAAATTAATTTGTTGGCTGACCTAGAGCAGGAACACATATCTCAGAAAATATTAACTTGTTGGTTGAAAATCACAAAACGTTTTGAGCTGTGCTATTTTGGACTGTGTATAAAATTTTGCAGATGACTGTAGGACTTTCAGGGTTTGATGTGCTTCACTTAAAAATGTGTCTGTATTTTGATTAGGGTTTTTTTTTCTCCCACAGGAAAAAAATGAAGTCCTTTGCTGAAGCATGGAAGATAAATGATTCTCAGGAACTACAGAAATGGAAAAATACATGTGAACCTGAAGATGAAAGAAAGGACAGTTTTTAATCCTCAAATCATGGGTAAAGATGGAAGATACTGGAGGTGCAAAATACATGTCTGGAGACTAATGGATTTTATCAGGCTGTAGTTCCAAGTGCATTCAGTTGACTTTTTGGCTTTCTGAGAGATCACAGATGTTGCATCATGTGTAATTTTCTCTCTCCACTCCCTTCCTTTTCACCCTTTTCCTTAATTGCAAAATATCTATGGGGATTGGATCTAATTTGTTTAAAAACCATGCAAAAAGTACTGATAAATTATTAGGTAAATATTTTATAAATAAAATAATGTGTTTCACCTTTATTGTACTTCAGTTTCTGAAGAAATATTTGTGTGTTGGGAAAATGTAGTTGAGTCTCAGCTTTGCTGTACAGCCAGCAACTGCTAAGAATAGATACTACAAAGAGACTTTTTTCCTTGTTCCAGTATTAATGCATTGAAAATTCACTGTTTTTTTAGAGCACCCTTTCTTCCTGATCTTTTCCCTGTCTGGCACAGTCTGGAGAAAGACTTAATGCCAAAAATAATGTTGGGGTATTGTAGGATGAGTGAAGAGGGCAATTCAGAGTGTGCAGCTGGCATCCCCAGTGCTCTGTCAAATGCAAAGTGAAGCTGAAAAATTCAGAAGCGCTTCTTAATTTTTAAATTTGCAGTTACCAATGCCAAATTTCATATGGGAATATGATACCCAGATTGGTTTTCGGTACAAACAACCAGATTAAATACATTGCTGTGAAAATGGACAAGGATGCTGACCTGCCTAAACCTCAGCAAATAGTCTGAAGAATTATAAAAGTAGTGCAGGGGTGTCGTGGGTTTGGATGCCCCGCAGCCCTGAGGAGCCCACACTGAGCAGGGAGTCCTGAGGGGGGCTGTGATCCCCAGGGAAGGCTGTGCTGGAGCAGGCTCCTGGCAGAAAGGAGCCCCAGGACCAGGGCTGGTGGCAGGGCTTGTCCCTGAGGGACTGACCCCGTGCAAGGGACCTGGCTGGAGCAGCCTCTCCCTGCAGGATTGCAGAACAGGGGCTCATCTTTTACCTGTCATAACCAACTGCTAACCTTAAACAGTTCTCTGCAGGCTCCTCAGGTGGCAGGACATCAGTGAGACAGTTTGTCTGCCACTGCAGCAGCAGGGATCAGTGGGAGCTTCTCCTCGCAGGCTCTGCCGTGCATGGGCCTAAACTGGAGCAGCTGAAGAGGTGAATTAATGTTCCAGGTGTGTGTTTATCAAAGCCAAGCCTTGTGAAGCAGAATGAATGCAGTGCTCTGTTATTAATGTGCACAGATGCAGTGCTGTGGGGCCGAGGACCTCTGACCATTGTCATCAAAGAGAATAAATGAGCCACTGCTAAATTCCTGTATGTGCTAAATGCACTTTTAGTCCTCACCCTCAAGGGAGCATTCAGACTATGCTCTGACAAGGAGGGAAATAAAGACCTGGATGCAGTGAAAGAAATGGAGAGCTGCAGTTAAGCCTGGGGAAGTGGATTTGGTATTGCCGGGCTGCTCATGCTGTGGAGAACAACCACAGCAGGCTTTAGTGTCTGTGCTCACACTGGAGACAGATAATGATGGTGAGCCCTGCTCTGTCACCAGGGGAGCTTATCTGGCTGTCCCCATGAGGTGTCTTGTGAACATGCCAGATAATTACTGAAGGCACTCTTTTATTCACTGCTGATTTAATTCCTAGTGAATGGGCAAAATGCTGTGACGATGGGAGGGTGCTCTGTGAGGAGATGCAAACTGCTCCTGGTGTGCTTGCTGCTGGTTTCAGGGCACATTTGGATGAGGCACAGCAGGGACAGTACAGCTGTGTCTGGGCGTTCCTCTGCTGCTGTGGGGCAGGAGCCCAGGGCTCACCTGGGAGCAGCTGTGGAGCAGGAGATTTTCCAGCCAGGCAGACCATCCTCAGCCTTGGGACAGTGAGTGGGGTATAAAGAAACAAAAACTTACTGAAAAACAAGGAAAATCCATAATTTTATAAGAGGTTTTTGTCTTCATTCCTTGTGCTGTGGTTAGGTTGGGGTTTCTCTGTCTGTCATAGCAGGAGTCCTTCTCAGAGAGACATGAGAAGCTGCTCTTGCCTTTTTTGTTAATTACTCTTTTATTGTCTTTTCAGTTCCAGCACACTAATCTTCATCCTAAAAATAATTTGAAGTACAGCTTTGGTAGTGGGATCATCTTGGAGATGGGCCCTATTTTTAAACACAGTAATGAAGGTTTGTCTGTGTGCTGAGTCAACAGGTCTGATCCTCTAAGGGTGAAGAGGAGTGGCCTGTGCTTAGATGGTGCCTGGTCACAGTGGGAATTCATCCTAGTCTGGATGCTTTCACAAAGGAGTGTTTGAATCTCATTTCCCAAACACTGAAGTGTTTGGAAACCTGCACAGGGTATTGGCTTCTACTGGCAGCACTTATATGGTGAAAGAGTCATGTGAGAAGGGCAGCTCTGTGCTGCACATACAGGGACAGCCTGCCTGTAGGACTTGTGCACTTCATGGCTTTCCCCCATGTTTAGAGGCACTGTTTATCACTTCCTCGAGCTTGGTCATTGTCCTCTCCTCCCTGCTCTCAGCAGAAACATTTCAACACTTTTGTGCATCTTCTCTTGAAGGTGTTGCCTTCAGACCTCACAGCTGCAGGTGAGCAGCCAGACCTGGCAGAGCAGTGGGATGGAGCAGAGGGACAGGCTGGGTGCAGTCACTGCCTCGTTGTGTCTGGTTATATAAAAAAGTTATTACGGAATGTGCACAGCAAAACACATTACCAGGAGCCATTACCTCTGTTGCTGCCAGACAACATCTTCCTCTGCGGGAATTCTCCAGAGGATTTTCCAGAGGTCTTTGCAGAACTGACATGAATTTGCTAACACAAAAGTTTACAAGGTGTATAAATCAATTTAGGGATCACTGAAATGTCAGCTGAGTCAGGTACAACAAAAGGCGTGCTTCCTGCAATGAAATTAAAGTTTGTTATTGAGAGCTATCTGCAAGTAAATTATCCAAACATTCCTACTCCATGTAAAAATACTGCTACTTTAATTAAATTATTTTAGTAGAACTATGGTAGCAGTTCTGATACAAATACATGTTTTGTAGGGAAATAAAGGTTTGGAGGATTGTGTTGCACTGAGAGAAGTGCAACTTCCTTAATTACATTCTAGATTTCTCCCCTGCCCAGACTTGAGGACAAGTAGAAAGCAAAGGATATTTTCTTCTTAAAAATCTTTCTTTAGCAATTTCTGAAACAATCACCTTGATTTGTGAGATGCAAGTCCTTGCAGGCCACTGTTCACTGTGAGGTACTGTCTGAAACTGGACTGGCTTAGCCGTAAGTGAACTGTAGAGAGAGACTTAGGACATTTATAGTTTTCAAATATTTACGTTCTTTTCCACTTGCAAGGAATCTGTAATTTTTTTTATTGCCCTCCTTCCAGATGTTTCCTTGAGAGTAAGTAAAAGTGTTTCTTCAGGTGCTACAAAATAAAGTTGTTTTTATTTAAAATACTGGTAGCTGCCCCTAGTAACAATAATGAAAAATATTTCTGATGTTAATGGAATTTGTAACCTTTTATTTTTGTTCTTTAAGCAGTCAGTTCTATGACTTTGCAATATGCTGTAGGAAAAAGAATGATTCTTGGGAAAGAAGGGATTGGAAAACAACACACAGCAAATTTCAAATGCATAATCAGCAATAAGGAAGTAGAAATCAATGTTGGGTTTTCTGAATCATAATAATCCCAATATCTAGGGTGAATTAAAGCTCAAGAGTGTGCCATGAAGATTACTAGATATAATTATCTCACTCTTGTGTAACACCAAATAAAAGTTTCAGTTGAGTACTGAGCTTTCCCCTCTGCCTACATACTGAAATACTCCTCTTTGCATTCTGCTCTCTGCACAAGGCTTTAGGAATTGGGGTGTGCAGAGCATTCGTGTCAGGTGTGAGCACACATGCACAGTTCCCGTGCAGGGAGCAGGGCTGCCCTCGGGCTGGGCTTTATCCTGCTGCGATTCCCGGGGCTGGGGCAGGGCAGGGCCTGGTCCCTGCTCCCAGGGCTGATCCGCCACGGGGACAAAGCCACAGCTGGGGCACGGGGGCCAATGCTGGTTCTGCAGTGGGGACGCTGCACTGGGACGGGACAGCCCCATGGGAAACAGGAGGCCCAGAGGGGGCAGGAACAGGGCAGTGGGGTGTAATTGAGGAGAGGGCCTTGAAACTGGATTTCTGTCCTGGTTTGAGCCAGCCTACCCACAAAGTGCATTGCCACGGAGTGATGCAGCTTGTAATTTGGGGTTTTTTTCCAAACTGATATAGAAGTAATTAAGTGTTAATGCTGTGAGGTGCAGAAGACCAAGGTGCCCCAAGCCTTCTCAAGAACATTCCCAGCACTGAGGCTGCCACACTGCAGGCAGGACAGTGTCCCTGGGACCACCCTGCTCCCCACAGCTGCTGCCTGGGTTTATGTTCTCCTCGGTTGTGGTTTATGCACACCCCGAGTGCACCTCATCTCACTGAAGTATTTCTGCATAAAGTGAAATACCGGCTCTGTTTGCAGTTCTTTGCCTAAGCAAAGGCTCTATTACTGCAATCAAGTAGCTATGTTAAATGAGTTGATCTTCTAGGTGAGTTCCTATTCTTGATAGCTCCCACATAGGAAAAGAAAACTTCTCTAAGCCTTTAATTAAACTGCAAACTAAATCTGTGTAAGCCTTTTGACACATTTTTTTGAGAAGCAATTAAGGCTTAGAAGGGATGTGTGGCTGATGATACCTTTGGTCGGTCCCACAAGCCATCAGGCTGAGAAGCTGCAGCTTTCCTTCCCCCCCTGTTCCCCAGCAGTAAGACAAAAATTTCCATCTGATTTCTTTAGAAAATCCTCCCCTTTTTACCTGTTACAAGAGGTTTTGTTTTCTTCATATCCACTGGTGTGTCCTACAACCATCTCATCTACAACTGCCTTTTTCTCCCTCCTGATAAAGGAGGAGGCTGCTCAACAGGAAATAATTTTTTTAAAAAAGCCCTAGATCCTGTAATTTAAAATGATTCAATTTAAACTTTAAATAAAAATTTAACTACATTTAAACTGTTCCCTATACAGCAGCTCCTTGCAACTAAGGGGAATCCACCTCCTCCAGTGGAGGCTCCAGCAGTGCTCTGGGTTTTACATTCCCAACACTTTTGTGTGAAGGTGTTTCAGGACATTCCTCGTGGTGCAGCATGTTCTGCATCCTCTCCCCTGCCCAGGGTGGGCACAGCTCCGTCCCTGGCTCGCAGCAGAAGGGGGATGACCCCACTCACACCACAGAGCTGGGCTGCAGGCACCCGTGCCCTGTGTCCTGTGCCCTTTCCCAGGGTGAGTGACTTCACCCTGATTGTGCCACGTCCTCAACCCTAGAAGCTGCCTCTTCAGTGTCCCTTAAAAATGTTCTCAGGGACTTCAGCAAGGGTTGGCTTAGGCCCTGGGTTAGAAATCTTTCTGTTATTTGGCTTGTGTTTCACCAAATATCACCTGACATCGTCTGTACAACTGTTTTAAACTTTTTATGTTTTTCACTTCTAATGGTTTCTGTCTTCGTGTTTTTGAAATGTAGGTAAGAGAACAACAGGGAGAAGCATTTTGACTCCTCCCCACCTTTGCACACAAATCCTTTAATGCTCTGCTGATAACCACAGTATTGGAATAAAAGAATACCTGACATTTTCAAATCTCAGTCTCTCTTGGTCTGTCACATTTAGGTCCCCAAAGTTTTGAGACCAGTTCACATCAAGTGTCCCAGTGCTGTGCGAGAGTTTCCCTGACCTCAACAGATCTCTGTGGTCACCATCAAGGATTTAAAACTTTCCCTTTTCTCTCTTGTGCTGTTTTCTTTCTGCATCACTGATGGCTGCCCTGCCAGGCATGGTGCCTGCAGAGCTGGGCACAGCATTTGGGCTGTTTGCAAGTGAGAAAATGGAGCTCCTTGCAGGACCCAAGGCAATACAACCCTTCCTTTACTGGCAGCACGAGGCAGGAGTGTCAGAATAGTTTATAATGTTCTCAACTGGGAGTGCAGATGAATTATTTGCAAGAACTAATCCTGGTCCTGCAGCAGTGCCAAAGTGGTCTTGTCACACACAAGTTATGAGCTAAACAGTGTGTGCCTGTGAGATCTTGCCTGAAGGTTTACCAGCTATTGGAAAGACAGTTACGGACAGAACTGCATTTGAAAAGTGCACTTTTCGTTGCCTGACCCCATTCTTTTTTCAGAATCTGAGGGCTGTACATGGTGCACACACCTTTTGAGTGTCCCAGCAGAAGCCCTTGACTCGCTTCAGCTCCACTCCTCACACTTATAAAGAAATTCATGCTTGGGTAGTCAGACCTCTACAGTGAACTGGAATTTACAGTTTTGTAATATTGGAAGGGATTCTCCAAAAGTAAATGGGATTCTAAATGAACCGAGGGCAGAATCACGTTTATGAACAATAAAACATCTTCAGCGGGTACCGCCCCAAAGCTATGGGAACTGGATTTTGTGTTGTCTCTCGGAGACGTCTGCCTTGAGTTCCAGCCTGTCAGTGCTTGGGCCCTGTGCCCCCCCGGGGGTGCCGAGGGTGCCGGCCCGGCGCTGCTGTCCCCGCACGGAGCCAGCCCCGCTCTGCTGGCCCGTGGGCAGGGCAGGGACGGGGCCACAGCCCCTCACCGCGCCCCTGCACCCCGCTCTCGGGCCTCGAGCGTTTCCTGACCGCGTCACCCCCTCAGGGAGCTGCTCCTGAGCAGCGTGGGAGGAAGCCTGGTGGTAGGACAGAGCTCCGGTGAGCCCCCGAGAGACTCTGAGCCCCCTGGTCTGTGGGGCCGCCGTCGGGGACCCCCAGCACGTCACAGCCCCTGAGCAGCCACGGGATGGGGCTGTGGGGAGGGTGCTTGGGAACAGGGCCAGGCGCTGGGGGAAGGCTCTGTTCTGCCCGCGGTGCATGGGCTGATGTCAGGAATCCTCCCGAGGCACAGCCCTGCTGTGGGGTAACAGAAGTTTGCGTGGGTCAGGGCTGTGTTGTTTACACACATCCACACCTGGGCATGGCCTGGAGCGATTATGCTGAACAGACATTGTTCCAGCTGAGTTAGATCTTTCTGTAGGCAGCCATTTAAAAATTCCCGTTGGATTGCATCCCTGGCAGTGTCCAAGGCCAGGCTGGACACTGGGGCTTGGAGCACCCTGGGATAGTGGAGGGTGTCCCTGCCCACAGCAGGGGGTGAAGGGGGATGGGCTTTAAGGTCCTTTCAGCCCACACCATTCTGGGACTGATTCTCAGCCTCATTTGGGAAGAGGCAGCTAGCATCAGCCTGGATGTTTCAACTTCCAGTGGCTGATTGTAGCTGAGCCTTACCCAAGAGTAATTTACCAACAGCAAACCTCACTGACAGACACCTTGTCTATTTTGATTGTTACCAAGGCTTTTCTTTCCCTTCCCCACGTTCATCAGGAATTCATATTGTGCTGTAAACAAAACATAGTTCAAGGATTTTTTAAAAGTTTCTTTTTATCCTGAATGGAAGGCCATCTGATGCTGTGTGCAAAGGGAAAGCTTTCAAGAGGGCAATTTATTACAACCTTTGTGGAAAACACAAAACTAACATATCCAGCCCTCAGCTGAGGGTTGTTTACATGCTGCAGCAGTTAACTCTTGGCAGAAACCTTCACCTCACACACAATAGGAGGCAACAGTCTGTCACTCATGTCCTTTAAGAGCAGACATTGTTTGGATAGCATCGGCATCAATTTCATCTTTGTGCAGTCTTGTCAAGGTAAATCTCTCCAAGGTGCGCAGAATGAGTATTTTAGCATTCCTGTAAGCAGCAGCATTCCCCACTGCTCCCAGCCCTGAGATGGGGTTTGCCACCAGAAATCCAGATTCTGTTGCTCTTGGCTGCTCATTCATCTCAGCCTCCCCTCCAGAGAGCCAGGGCAGCTCTGATCCAGGGGGGCAGAGCAGGGATTTGGGGTCTGGGGAGGACAGAGGCAGCTCCTGCAGCACGTGCTGTGCGTGGAGAGGGGTCAGCCACCGCCACCAGCTGAGAGCCAGCCTGCAGAAAAGCTCATCACACTAAACAGTTATTGCCTGGCTCATTTTTCCACATCACTTCTCAGACACTGAATGATAAAAACCAGGACAAGATTCCTATGCCAAAGCACAAGTTTTAGGCCAAATAGGCCCTCTGCACACAGAGCAGGACACGGGAGGAGAAAATGTCCAAATGTGCCCCTTGGTCCTTGGGTGTCTGCTCTTGGACTCACAACATCCCTGAATGGTTTGGGTTGGAAGGACCCCAAAGCCCATCCCATCCCACCCCCTGCCATGGGCAGGGACACCTCCCACTGTCCCAGGCTGCTCCAAGCTCCAATGTCCAGCCTGGCCTTGGACACTGCCAGGGATCCAGGGGCAGCCACAGCTGCTCTGGGCACCCTGTGCCAGGGCCTGCCCACCCTCCCAGGGAACAATTCCTTCCCAATATCCCATCCATCCCTGCCCTCTGGCAGTGGGAAGCCATTCCCCGAGTCCTGGCTCCTGTGGCCCTTGTCCAGAGTCCCTCTCCAGCTCTCCTGGAACCCCTTCGGGCACTGGAAGGGGCTCTAAGGTCTCCCTGGAGCTTCTCCGGGCTGAACAATGCCTCTCCCAGCCTCTTTCCTGCCATTAAGTTCCCTTCTCCACAGTAAATTCCTCCCTCTGCCAGTCCAAGAGCACAGAGTGCACAGTCTGACAGCCCAGATACCCAATAGCTGCCTCCAAAATGTTGTTCTGCCCCCAAACCCCTCACAGGTGGGATCATGATTTGTGGCATGTTAGCAGAAACTTCAGGTCTTACTCCCTGCCTTTAGGTCCTGTCTTTTCTCTCTTTTTTTGAACTTATTTCTGGTGAGTTCTGAGGACTGTGACAGTCAGAGGCACTCGGGTTGAGCTGAGCCATGGCTGGCACAGGGAACTCCTAAATCCTTCCTTTAGGCCATCTGCTGCTGGACCACGATCCTCCCCTGCTGCAGGGCTTCTGACAAGAGTCCCTACTATGCAGCAAGTAATTTTTGTGCTGAGTAATTTTTGTGCTGGTAGCAATGTGTGAAGATGGACAAAGGGATGTGGAGGAAAACCTGGAGGGAGCAAGGCTTGAAACCAGCTGCATCCCGAGGATGTGAGCTGAGACAGGTTCATCTCTATTGCTGCTGAAGCCTCTCCCCTGGTGTGACCAGCAGCATTGCCCACCAGCACAGCCCTGGTGCGACCAGGTCCCTTGGACACTTGCTCTGGATTATTGCCCTGCAGTGGGAGTCAGAATTTATCACCATCCCACCCCAGAGCTCCTCAATGAGTGCTTTGCTACCAGTGCCCCTGGAGAGCTCTTGGCAAGGCTAGGTCCTGCTTGCACTGGGAGGGGATCAGGGCATTCCCAAATCCTGCAGGGGTGGGGACACAAGGAGTGCTGAGTGCTGCCTGAAGGGCTCAGCTGGCAGCCAGGGCTGCTGCACAGCTCTGCTGCTGCAGAGAAGTTAATGATGAACTCCTTGTCTCATTGCTTTACATGAGGAAAAAGGTGCCATTGTTTACACACAGGATAAGGGATACTTCGTTTGGTTTCCAATTTGCATAATTAGAGGTATCATTTGTTTTGTTCTTAGCAATCTTGAGAGCCTGTTACTCATGCTGTTAGAGGTATGAATGAGATAAAGCCTGTCTCTGCCCCCACACCTTAAAAAAACATCATTTTTTTCATTTTGTGGAACAAATTCACTTCTCTGGATTCATGGAGTTGTCAGGGCAAAAAGCAGCCTCTCAAGGCAATATTAATGGCATCACTTCTCATCTCCCCACCCCTCAGTCATGGGTTGTGGAAAGTGGAAACCAGCAAACTGCTCATGGAGAGGAAGCGGCTCCAGGCTGTGCCAGCTGCAGACCAGGAATCACCAACACCTGCCCAGGCTCGGGGAAGAGGCTCAGGTGGAATCAGCCCCTCAAGTTAAAAGTCCAGGCTGATGCCAGTTGCACCTTCCCAAACAACGAGGCTGAGAATCCCAGAGTCCCAGAATGGTTTGGGCTGGAAAGGACCTTGAGGATCAGCTCGTTCCAACCCTGCCACGGGCAAGGACAGTTCCACAAGGAGAGCAGGAGTCAGGGATGGTTCTGGGGGATTCTCTGTTGCTGGGTATTTTTTACCAGCATGTGAGTGAATGCTTTTGTAGGAGAGAGAGAAATTGATTAAAGGTAGTGGTCTGGATTGTGATTTTTGAAAAGCACACTGCTTTTTTCTGCAGAACTGTATTTGTGAATCAAAAGCACAGATAAAATCAGTAATAAGGGAAACATAGTGAAGAATGGAGAGGAGGGCTGGAAGCTGGGCAAAAGTAGGTGAGATTAAGGTCAGTTTAAGTAGTCTGCAGCACTCTTGGAGGGAAATTCCTGTAGCAACTGAAAGATGAAAATAAACTTTCACAAGACAGTGCAAATTCTCCTGCAAGAATGTATGTTGACTTTTTTTTTCCACTTTTCTGGGTTTTTTCTTTTGCACAGCTTTATTTCTCAGATTTTCAGACACCAGAACTACTTTTTCCCAATTAACAAATCAGCTTGTTTGACTTGCTCAGAGGATTCACAGATGGATTATTTCAACAAAAGACACAGTGATTCATTATAAAGCGCAGAAATGAAAAAAATAACCCTGTTTCTCCTGGTTTCAAAGCAGAATCTCTTACTGAACCATGGTGGTGTGCGTGTGTGCTACTTCACAGAAAAAAAAAGGGATGTTACCTTTTCAGCATATAGAAGCCACAGCTTCCTATAACTCAGCTAAAGTTGTTAAGAACTGAAACCAACCAATGCAATACCATCTCAAGGGTTTCAAGATGAGTTTTTAATGCATTCTGCAAACAGAATCATGTTGATTTCTTTCAGAAACAATGAAAATGAACAATGTTTTTTTCAGAAACAATGAAAAAAATCCATCTACTGTTGCTAATAAAATCACAGTATGTCTCACTACAGTTACAGGCTGCAAATTGTATTTATTTTTCACAAAACAAATTATATTATGTCAAGCTGCTGGAGTGAACAATAGTTATTGTTGGGAAATCGGCTCAGATAAGTTGTACAAGCTACACTTCCTCCCTTAGAGTTTCCCAAATTGAAATTGCAGGTTGTGGCCTGGGGACGGAGTGTACCCTGAGCTCTGGAAGCACAGGGAGCTCAGTGCTGGCAGGTTTCCTCGGGGTCCCCGTGCTGTGACAGTGCCCTCAGCACAGCCAGCCCAGCCGTGTCCCCTGCTCGCCCCTGCCCCGTCGTGCAGGGAACTGTCACAGCTTTCAGTGACCCTGCCCGGAGACTGCACAGGAGCAGTCACAGCCTGGGCTGCACAGACCCATCCCCTCTACCCCTCCTGCAGCTCAGAGCATCCCAGAGAGGGGCTGTGGCCACCAGACTCAGACAGAGCCCCCCCCTGCACGGGCTCCAGGCCCGTGGGGGGACTCTCGTCCTTGTTTGTGGGTGCTCCTCAGCAGAGGAACAGCTGGAAATGGTGCAAACCCCTCTTGGTCTGGCTGCTTGGACTCAGAGCACAAACACAAACCGGCCCCTCATGGTTTCCCTGGGGACAGCAACCCTTGGGCAGGCAGCAGTTCTAGACCTGCAAACCTCTTCTCTGCCCTTAATGCCCTAAAACTCCCTACCCTAATAATTAGCACAGCAGCCCAAGCCTTTTTTCATTTCATGAACACAGCACATCAGTAATTAGGTTTTCCTTTCTCCCCATCTGGCTAAGCCAGCACAGCAATAGTGACAGAGAGCAGAGTTTTGCACTGGGTCTAACACAATTTCCATGAGCATCTCCTGTGGAAAGGTGTCACAGGGCCAGCTGGAGGGACACGGCTGCAGGAGGAGCCCAGTCACTGGGGACTGCTCAGTTTTCTACATCAGTAACTCAAAACTTGCTGATGTCTTTAGGGAATTCCCCACAAGGAGTGAGGAAGAGCTGTTGGAGAGTGTGGCTGCTTCCCCCTCCTTCCTCTTCCCATGGACTTTCCAGCTGGCAGGAATGTCAGGAGTGTCCCTGCCCCACTGCTGGGCTGCAAGGAACAGACAGACCCATGCCTCCAGGTCCCTGAACTTGTGATTTGGGGTCATTTCACATCCCCTCCCTGTGTCCATCTCCCCTCTGCTGCCAGAAAAGTATTGGAGAAAAGACGGCACAAGCCATTCTGGCATCATCCTCCAACTCTTCAGGCCCCGAGGTCCCTTTCCTTATTCCTTTTCCCTTCTCAGGCAGGTAACTAGATGAACAAGAGTAAGTGTAATGTTTTCTTCTGCAGCTATTTACGAGATTGTATGTAGGATGCAGTGTCCATTGTCCTATACTTCCAGGAAGGCATTTTAATCAGTAAATAAATAAATATGGTTCCTGTAGAAAGAGTCATTATCTAAAACACCTAAAAACTGATTTTTCTTGCTCTTCAAAGTCACCTTTAATATTACTGGCAAAAGAAGGTCGTATATAAACACCCTCTCACTCAGACTGTGATTTGACTATTCCTACATGAGAAATAAGCACTAAAATGGTGTTACAGAAGTGCTGATTTTCTCCTGGAAAAGAGGAGGCTAAGGTATGTCTTGTGAGCTGGATTCACTAAGGTTTTTAAAACTGATACTTGGCAGTGATGTTTTGTTGGCAATTGATGCAAGTAAGGGTTTAATTTCATTAAACGCATTTGTGTCCCTTCCAGAAACTATTTCATGTCCCCAAAACTGAATTATGGAATCACAGAATGGTTTGGGTTGGAAGGGACCTTACAGGCCATCTATTTCCAGCCTCCTGGTGTGGGCAGGGATCCCACTCACTGGAACTGAGATTTTGGGAGGTTTTGTTCTAATTTTAACGTTCCAGCAACAGCTTATCCTGTCATCTGGTTTAAGTGGCAGTTTGCAGGATAAAGACCCAGAGCTCCTCATCAATCATCAGCTGAACCTGAGTCAAGGTCTGTGCCTCTTGGCACAACGGGAAGAAGTGCTGGGAGCCGGAGTGAATCCCACCAGCCCTGCTGGCCCTGCGTCCCCTCCGGGCTGGGCAGCCTTGTACAGGAGTGGCACCACAGCAGGGACACCAGGACAGGGACAAGGTGACGCAGAGCTGCTGGGGGACAGGGGCTGAGGAAACGCTGCAGAGTGGTTAAACCTGGAGGGAGGAAGACATAGGAAAGTTCTTCTGAACGGCGAAAGGCAGCAGCAAACGCGGAGCAGCCAGGTCTGCATGGCCCCTGGGCTGTGGAGGGGCTGGGGAAAGAAAACCCCAGATGCGTGTTACGGGAAACCTGCTAAAGGTAAGGAGAGCTGATCACTTGGAGAGATGGTTTGGAGCACCTGGGGAGAAAAATCCAAAGCCTTGGAGACCCCTGAACCTGCAGAGATGAGGCTGATGCTGCCTTTGCTGAGCCTGCTCCAGGAAGGAGGGGATGAGCTCCTCCGCTCCTTCCACGTTGGTTTGTAGTTTGAGATTTTACACACACAGGACTGGATAATACAGGATTGCAGCATGTACAGTATTCCTGAGTTTTAGCCACTCTGTGATTTCAGGAGTCAGGGAAGATTGCTGTCCTGCAAAACCCTTCCTCAAAGGCTCCAGGGTGTAAGTGACATTTTTTCTTTTGTTTGGTCACAATAGAAAAACCCATTTGGAACTCCTTAAGGACAAAAGGATCAGAGGGACATGTTTGTAGGACACAAATACATTGTTGTGTGTCTTCTGTGTCTCTACCTAAATGATAGAAGTGCTGCCTGAACGTTCCTGGGTGTTTTCAACATGAGCTTCACCGCACATCAGGAATTTGAAGCAGAGATGTTGAGGTGTCTGTTTTTGCTCATGGATTTGGTGCTTCGAGGACAAGGGGAGCACTGAGAACTCGGTGTGTGGCCAAGTCTGTGCACGTTCTGTGGCCGTGTGCCCAAGTGCCACCACGCCCTGCCCGATTCCCCTGGTGGGGGCAGGGAGCTGCTGCCCGTACGTGACAGGCGTTGCTGCATTGTGACACCACAGCTACACTGCTGTAATTATTTTTTCCTAAGTAGTTTTTATTTTGAGTGTATGATTGTTTTTACCACAAGCTGTGTTTGGCCTAAACTTGCAATATAATTGATTATAATGAAAAATGTGTTTGGGGAATAAACTCTTTGTTTGTAATGCACGTAGATTCATATTTCTACTCTTACTTTTTCTTTTTTTTTTTTTTAATCTGGGTAGATGAGCACTGCATGAAATCTGTGCATAGCTGTACTTTTGTTAGATTAATTAAGAAGATTAGCTGAGAAAAGGGTGTTTTATCAGTAGCAGAATTAACAAGCACTTTGATATTTTATTTTCCTGATTGTTTTTCTTTATGAAGTGTCTTGCTCCATCTGGGAAGAAAGCAGCAGAGAATGGCAACCTTGAATACTACTAAGAAATCCACATGAAACCAGCATAATTTTGTTTCAGCCTTGTCTACCAAACTTCTTTACCCAACTCCTTTTCTTGACTGCTCCTCAGCTGTGCTAGTACTTCTAATTTTAACAGCTATTCTGATGCATATATGTTAATAGACTTATATAATTCATAGGGTACATCCCAGTTAGACTGACAAGGTACAGCTCAGAGCTCAGTTCAAGTTGGAGCAATAATAATCCAAGAAAGCAGAGCAAAAAAATGGTGCAGAGAGAAATGAAATCAGAACAATAGTTTATATCAATTATATATATTTCATCTATATTTCATACCCATTTTTATGTAATAACTCAGTTTTCGTCATATCTGATGGCTCTAATTTTAGGCAATTAAGATCTTTTAACTGTTACGAAGAAAGGACAAGGTGCACAGAAAAATAAAACCTTTATAAAACACCAAGAAAAAGAAAACCTTTATCTCTATCTGTATGTTATGTGACAAATCCAGATGTGAGTCAATCATTCATCACAGCTATAAAGTATTCTTGCAGCCATAGATGAACAGGCAACATGATAAAATTAGTCCAGCTGTGAGAGGTGCCTAAAGCTCTTGCACATATGTAGGTAGAATTAATCACACTGGATTCATTTCAAGCCAGCAAGAAAATGTTTGGGATATTTTGCTTTTAGGAATGCCATTTTCTGAGTGCTAAAGTGCTGTCACTGTCCCGGGGGGCTGGCACAGGGACAAGGAGATGCCAAAAGGCAGGCAGAAGCCTGTTCACACCTGCAGGATTCCCCAGAGGCTGTTTGGGTGTTTCTCCCCATTTTCTGACCCCTGGGCCAGAGGAAGATGCTGTGTGTGTTCCCATGCTCACCAGACACCAGGTAACCAAATGGAGATAAATGACCAGTCACTTACTCCAGTGGAAATGTCGTAAGTCAGAGCAGGATTTGTCCTAATTAGTGTCTTTTACTGAATGTGAACCGGTGACCTGAGGGCACAAAGCTCTGTATCCCATGACTAACTCCACGTGCCATTCACTTACCTCACTCAGAGTATTTTAAAAGCTTTCCTGAAAAGAGATTGGAAACCCTTTACGTGGCTACTGGGGGGATTGTGAGGAATAACCTTGGAGTCGCCCTCCCATCCTGCACAGACCCCAAATTCCATCTGCTGCTCCGGATGCCCCCTGAGACACTCAGAACAAACCTATGACCAAAACTATGTCAGCACCTTTGTGTCTGCCCAGAACGCCCCTGCACTGCAGCCCTCTCCTTCCCCTTCCCTGCATCACACTGGCTGTCAGCCTGCATTACAGAGCAGGAACACAGAGACACAAAAGGACAAACCCTCCAGAAGGGAAACTGTCCCTGCTGTGGGATGGACAGGCTTAATCATTCACAGTAATTGCATCAGTAAGTGATAAGCACTGCAGTGTCCAAAAATGCCCCTTAACTCCAAAGGAACATGTAAAAGAGAAATGGAGAGATGAGCAATTAATGAAGATAACTATAGTCTGTACTAAGGAAATGTATAAAATACACAGATAGAAGAGGTTGTCTATCAGAAGTTGCTGAGGATGGTATCTTGGGATACAAGTTAAACTTCGCCAGAGTGAGAGCACTTTAAATACCACGGAGAACTACTCCATCAGAGTGGGGACAATTGCTGAAAAATTTCCCTCATCCATTTCTTCCCCAGAGTATTGGAGAACTTTCTTTAGAGGTTTCTGCACATCCTTGCTTTCCCTGTTCTGTGGGCTCCTGTGCCTACAGGATGTGTTACTTTCAGATATTTTTTACTCTTTTTGAAGAATACTCTATGGCATTATCTAATTAGCCTGTCTTAATATCTGGCAGAACTACTATTCAATAGCTGTATCTGATCTGTGTATCTACATGTGTCAGAAATTCAGAATTATTTCCACAATGCCACTGAACACCACAGCGAGACATAGAAACAGTACAGATCATCAAGAGAGGCGTTTTCATGTTGCCTTTTTCTTCGGTGAAAAAAAGCATGCCTCAAACAAGCAAGAATCTCTCTCAAAATCCTTCAATATTGACAATCCAAGTTTATTATTGATACAATTAAATAGGATGTCAAATTAGAATAAATACACTTTTCAGCTCCCCTTGCAACCACCAGTGTTTAACAAAATGGTTGTGTTAACATTTGAAACAATACAACTGACCCAAGAAGAAAAAACAAACAATAATAAAGGAGTGAACACAAATTTCATTTTTTACATGGTAAAATTATTTTAATTTTACATTCTTACTATGCATTCAAGAGGAACTTACTTGTGAAATAAACTCTATTTCTGCATTAAAAGGACGAAGAATACTTTGATATGGATTCAGGCCTTTGCTCATTTTAGCATGTAACAGTAGTGGCTTTGTGACAAGTACAATGAATGTTTATTTTTGTATTCTGTTTAATAAATATATCTGCATAAATTTGAAGTGCAATTAATATACTTATCCTCTGGAAAGCATTCTGCTATTAATGATGAAGTTACAAATTTTACATAAGTTGTTGCTATAATTGCAGATGGATATTGTTGATTTTAATTTTTTTAAATTATCTTTCTCTAAGCTATTTTTTCACTTTTTTTCCTCTTCTTTTTTCCCCCCACAGAAAATCACAACCCACACCTCCCAAGCAGCTACAAAGCTTTTCAGCTGAGAATGTGAACAACATAAATTTGGACAAGGAAGAATGTGCATTATCAACAGTGGGTCAGCAATTACAGACACCCAGCTATGCACTTCCCACCTGCCCAGAAATCCCCCAAATAAACAGGGACTGATGTTAAGCTAAATTTCTTTGCTCTTGTTTAACAGGATGTTGTTGGGTGTATCTTTGCTTGCTTGTGAGGGGTGATAACATTAGCTCCGATCACTGTTGTCAGGGCTGCTCTGCCTACAGCCTTTTAAGATTATTTTTTTCTGCTGTTACACACATTTTCTCCAGGCGTTTGTACAGTCGCAGCTGCATCTGAACAGATTCATTAAAATGATTTTCAGAATATTGCATCTGTATCAAAAATAAATGCAATGTTCCCCTATGAAGGCATTGTCTCAGAATTTTCACACCATCCTGAGGGGATGTGGGTGCCCTGCAATGTTTGATTTCTGCTAAGAGAACAGTGGATCCCATTTGCCATAAACCTCATTTTTATGGTCTGTGGGTCTGCCTGCCCTCGAAGTCGGGTGCAGTGAGAAGCTGCTCAGCTGCATAACACATTTAATGTCTCTTTCAAGGTTTCTATGGGGAATGCAACTTGTAGATTATCAAACCTGTTTCTATTGAATTATGCACCCCTGTGGCAGATTATTTGCAGGCTTCATGCCAGATGGAGAGAATTCTCTGTATCAGCATCAGGCCTTGTAAACATCACCGTTTCTTCCCAGGGTTACTTACTTATTCCAGATGGCACCCGCTGTGCTCTCTGTATCTTTCTTCCAATCTGTGGAGCTTACTTTTTCCCAAGAAATGAGAGTGCTTTAATATTTTACACATTTTTCCTATTTCTATGCCAATATATGAGAGTATCTTGACAGAATAAGCAAAGAGTGATTTGCATTTATACTCGGTTCACATGGAATAAGAAAAAAAGAAAGGAAATTTTATCCCACTATGTCTTTTTAATTCTAAACTCATTTTCCCAGTTACTCAGGGCTTTCTGAAACTGAGAGCAATCATAGCCCAGTGTCTTCTGATCCCCTTGCTTTCAGGAGCTCAGCCATCACACTGCCTCTCCCGACTCACATTCGGAGAATATTATGAAATCTGTGTTAGGACATGCCAATGCCTTTGGAACACTGAGAGCACTAATTTGAGATATCTCCCAAGAACGTTGAGACAGTTTCATGCTTTAGCAATTTGTGAGCTGTAGGACAATGCCCTTCTTAAGGACACCACACTAATAACAGGGTCTGTGAAATTCTCATTGCAGAGCTCCCACAACAATCTCTACTAACTCTAAAAGTCAGGACTCAGCTCTGACAGTCATATTTCCAACAAGTGTGTGTCTCAATATGAAAATTTTAGTCATGTGAAGAAAGTTTTAAAGCATTGTTGTCACTATATTTTGCATTTAGTGCTTAGTGCATTTTAGTGCTTTAGTGCATTTAATGCTTGTTGCATATGTATTAAATAAAATAGTCCTGAAGCTTTTAATTCACATGTCTGGTCAACAAGTTGAATCCTGGCTCTCGCATCTTAATCCCAGCTGGCAAACCTTTGCAGAAAAGGAACCAGCTGAAAACAGGCTTAAGGAGAAAAGCTGCTGTCTTTTCTTCCCCATGTGATTTCAGTGCTGATTTGGACTATCAGCGTTTCCACATTTCAAATGCCACTTTCTTTCCCAGCATCCGCCTCGATCTAATCCTTTCACTTGATGTGCTGTGTTGGACTGACCCTACATGACTGTCCTCATCCTCTCCCATTCGCTGTCCACCAACTCTCAATTTGCCCATGTGTTGTCCTCTTCTCTTGCTGTGCTAGAGTTCTGCTCTCACCCCCAGCATCTCACTGGGTGTTTTCCAACTCTTTTCAACCTGCTGGTCCAGCCGTACCAAGCACCCAGGACTCTCATGCCATTGCTCCTGACTTTGTTTTCTCCACGATTCCCTGCCCACCTTGTCCCAGTTCCTCTCCACTCTGCCCTGGTTCTGTCTCCTCCAACCCCCAGCCACTCCCAGCCTTTGCTCACTCATGCTATTTCCCTCTGCTCTTTACCCATCGTGCTCTCATTACCATGACTCTACCAGCCAGGTTCAATTCTCCCTCAGCCCATTTGCCTTTGCCTCCTGCCTAACTAGTGGTATTTCTCCAGTTTAATTGAGTCCCTTGGTTCCAGGTTTTCTTTTTTTTTCCTTTCTGCTTTTGATTTTCTCCAGCCTGACTGTGAGACACCTTCTGCCACACATTTCTTTTTCTCATTTCTTTTCAACAGTCCTTTGTATTTTCTCATGCTGTCCTTGACCACATGCAAGAACTCACCAACGACCTCTGCAGACACACCAAACTGTTTCTTTCAAAAGTTCCTCTATAACCTTATTTAGCTATTCTTCTCCCAAAATACCAGCAGCAAATATGCCAGCTGTGTCCTGGGGATGATGCCTGTAACAAAGGGCAGCACATAGTCCCTGTACTTCTTTCTTGGCTCTAGGGATCCGATCTTGTGCTTAGACTAAGTAGCTCCCGGCTTGGATGGTTTTCCTGTGGTTTTGCAACATTTTGCACTAAGAGGTTAAGGTATGATCATAAAAAATGACGATGATGATGATGACGATGACTACGATGACGACGATGATGATGATGATGTCCTCATCTGCGTAACAGGTAAATGATTTGCAGTTGACTGCCTTCTGCTGGAACTCCCACTGAGTATTGGCTGGAGATTCCTGAAGGAGGGATCTCATGGACACCTGTCACCACCTCTCTCACACCACTGAGGAGTGTGTGCAGCCACAAGTAAATCCATGAGGAATGAATTACCATTGTGGTATACACAATGACTTAAAATTGATTTAACAAGACAATTCCTCCCAAAAATGTCTCCAAAAAACAGGAATAGTAAATCTCAAATGATGTCATCAGCTGTATTAAACCCAAAGTTGTTAGCAAGATCTTCAAGACTTACTAAGGCAGTGACGTATAGTATGTACTTCAAAATCTTCCTGCTTTCTCAGATAACTAAATCTTAGCTGAATATTAAAAATATCTTTCAAGTAGCCAAGTTACACTCTGTGCCTCAAAGAGTAAACAATTAGATCAGCAAAAGTATGTGAGTAAAATTACAGAGAAGATACTGGTTCAGTTCTGCTTCTCAAACAATCTGTAAGAGGAGACATAGAGGTACATTTTTAGTGAAACCAGTTTTTTCCCCGTAAGTTATTGAAGCAGTTCGTCAACAGCTGTACTAAATTGCTTTGTATTTGATACATTACCATGATGTGAAAATGCAAATAATGATTTTGTGACAAAAGAACATATAAAAACCTAGAGCATGTATATACAAACCCAGACATAAAAACAGTAGTGTAACAACTTTTCTTCCATTGCTTTAATCAATTTTTATTACCATTCCATTAACAGTATTTTTTCCAAAGTGTTTTTTAGAATAGAGGCCCAAATTTTACATGATTTTTAAACTAGATTTTCCTGTTACCCACAACTCGCTCCCTTGTCCCACAAACTCCCAGGGTCACTTCTGGGTATCGGATTCAGCAATTCCACTGTTGTGGAACACAACACGACGTATTTCCCTCTTTATGACATCTTTGAACACCTTGCAGTGGACTAGTTCCCAAAGGAAATTTCAGGTTAAATGTAGGTTAATTGGGTCAAACTATCTCTGCTAATACAGAACCACAACTTTCCACTGTAGTTCTACAGCAAGGTCCTCAGGGCCTATTATGGCAACACTTGGGAAGGTGTTTTATAAATGAATCCTCTGAAATTAAAATACAATAAAATTAAGATTAGGATATGAAAATAAAGTAAAACAGTGTGCTTATCTGTATGTTCTTTTCCTCAGAGTCCTACGGAATACATTACATCCACAGATTCCTTTACATCTGTTTGCACATATAACTTGATCGTGTTCATACATATGAATTTGGCCTAGAATTCCTTTTTTAAAAAGCACAAACAACCCCTTCTTTAGTGCTGATAATGAAGAATTTTTTAAAATTATCCCATATAGATACATAGATACATTTAGACGTATTAGATAGTATATACATTCATGAGTATGTCGTAGACATTTAAAGCAAGAAAAAATAGGTTGTCCTTGTATAAGAATGATCAAGTAATAAAGATAATATCATTGAGAGAACTAAATCATACTCGAAAAATAAAGGACAAACTGATGGTTATGCAAACAGCATTTCCTGTAGTGAACAGAAATATTAGACTCCTTTTAGTTCCTATAGATTGCTGTGCAATGACATACTCAAAATTTTCAGCTTAGGAAAAATGCCTGCATGTTTAGGAGAAAATGATGTAGTCAAAGAAAACCCTCTCTTTCTTTTTTTATAGATAAAATTTAACTCCTGTCACGTATTTTTCCTGTGTGTCTCAGGTGACCTGGTGGAATAGATGATGTGTGATCATTTGTGATTTATGCAAAAGCTTTATTAAAAGTACAAATTATGTAAGGTGGGACAAAAGCCTGCAACTTTATCTTGGCAAAGATGGGTTCTTGCTATAGGATTTCATTGTGATGCACGATATGCTTGTTTTGGAAAGCTCCTGAGTGTCGACACTGAATGTCAAATGTCTGAACGCTCTTCTGAGTGGCAGTTTGCTTCTCTCCTTGGTTTGGCTGCCTTGCCATTTGCTTCCAGCAAGGGACACGATATTCCATGGAATTTTACACATGGAATGGATGCACTGACTCAGCGCTGGCTGAGGGGAACCCAGGCAAGGAGGCATCAACAGAGGCAGGTGGAGCCCCAGTGCCCTGGATGGATGAACACGAGTCCTTTCACACATTCCAGCCACCCAGGTGGTGTCCAAGCCCTGTCCAGAGCCTGGACTTCCCTGGGCATGATGTGCTAAGCTCAAATTTCACTATGTGAAGACACAAGGCAAACTAAGCCAGTTACAGCAGGATTTGTGCATCTGTTTGTTTTTTCTAATACAAAATTGTCTGTTGACAAGAGGAGAGCCTTGCAACTCTGCATGGGTCCATAGTTCCTGCAAGTAGCACACAAAACCTCAGCTGTTGTCACAGATCACACAGGAAATATTTTCTAACTCATTCTGTGCATTATACAGCAATAATGAATATTGTAACTTCCACATTTTTATTCTTTTTTCTCTTTTACTCATCAGACGCAGTAAAGCAAAAGAGAGTGAAACCTACATATGCAAAATATGTTTTCAAATGCAAGAATTCCAAGACTTTTCATGAAAGAACCTTAAGAGGAAGTTTAAGTTGCTAAATTAAAGGTGCAGTGTGCTCTAGTTGGTAGAAATTTCCATATTGCTATGTTTTATGTAAAACAATTCTTGATGCCAGCTCCCTCGCCAAAGTTTATCTGCTATAATTAAGGTGTGCAGGTACCACTGTGCCGAGTGCAGGAACCAGACCGCACCTGCTGCCATCCTTACTAGCCCGGTGTGAAAACACACACGCATAACTCCCGGGAAATTTTCTTTTCGGCATGTGCGAGCCGCCCTCTCCTGTGGCGGTCCCCGCCCGCGGTGCCTCGTGCTGCAGCCGCCAGCTGGGATCTACGAATGGTCCCATTTGCGGCAGGCGAGCCCCGGCACACGGCAGAGCCCCTCCGCAGCCCGTGCCGGTGTGCTCTCTGCGCACAGCGCGGTGCCCAAGGACATGCGGGGTTGAGGTTCCCCGGAGTGAGACCTGAGACGCTCCCTCGCGCCTTTATCAGCGTGAATACCGGGTTAAAAGGGACGGGTTTCTGGTATTTCGCTTGGGCTTCTCTGCTGCCTTTTGCTTCAATTCTTTCGCCACAGCTCGAGAGTGAAGTTACCGGCTCCGGCGGCCGCCCTCGCCCGGCCCTGCCGCTTTCCAAGATTTTCGCTCGAAGAATGGAAAAGGCGGAAACTATCGAGAAACCAAGGGGCAGCCCCAAATCACCCCGCGGCTCTCGGCCCGGCCCGGCCCGGCCGAGCGCTGCGCTGCCCGCGGGATTCCCCGCCCGACCCCTGCTCCGCACCCGCTCCCCGCCTCCATCCGCCCCCGGAGGGATGGAGGGATGGAGGAGCAGAGGGATTCGGAGACGGGGGGAAGGGTGGAGGGGGGCAGGGACCCGGACGCTGCGGCGGCGGCGACTTTGCTCTTTAAATCGCTCTCCAAAGCGGATTTACGGCTGATCCCCCACGTCAGCGCCCGGGGGACCGCTCGTCGTCGTCGCCGCCGCCGCCGCCGCCGCCGCCGGTGCCTGGGGCGGTGGGAGGCGGCGCGGGGCGGGGCGGGGCGGGGGCCGGGGGACACTCGGGCGGGGCGCGGGGCCGGGGCCGCCCCGTCGGTGCGTGCCGGAGCCCATGAATTGCTCCGTGAGCGCCCGGCGAGGCTGCGCCGCGGCCGCGAGCTCTGGGCACGATGCAGAAGAGCGTGCGGTACAACGAGGGGCACGCCCTGTACCTGGCGCTGCTGGCCCGCAAGGAGGGCACCAAGCGCGGCTATCTCAGCAAGAAGACGGCGGAGACCAACCGCTGGCACGAGAAGTGGTTCGCCCTCTACCAAAACGTCCTCTTCTACTTCGAGGGCGAGCAAAGCGCCCGCCCCGCCGGCATGTACATGCTGGAGGGCTGCAACTGCGAGCGGGTGCCCGCTCCCAAGGGATGCGCCGCGGGCAGCGCCAAGGATGCCGCGCTGGACAAGCAGGTACCGCCCCGGCGGCCGCCCCGCGCCCCGGGGGTGGAGGGGAGGCGGGGAGGGACAGCCGGGCGCTCGGGCCGCCCCCTCGCATCCCCCGGCGGTGCCGCCCCCGGGTCCGGCCCCGCCAGGAGTTCATGTGCCTCCGCGGGCGCGGGCAAGAGCAGCAGTTACTCACAAAGTGGCGAAGCTGGTGGTTTTGGTGTCCTCACTGATGACTCTTCGTTCTTCCCTGACTCTTCTCTTTTCCCCCGCAGTGACAGCACGCCGAATTTCAGTGAGGTGCCCGGAGAGTAGCATCTCACAAACCAGGTGTTTGGTCATCTTGATGCCAACACTTCTGCCGTGCAGCTACACATTTCTCAGCAAACTCAGCTTATAGAGGGTGTGAGGGGCCAAAGTCGCAAAGCAGCACAGGGACACTCTAAGGAGTCACTAAGCCCTTCCCTGTGGGGCTGCCGCCTCTCCCAGTGATGCTCTGGGGGAAAAAGTCTTTCAGTTCCCCCTTGGGGACGCGTGTGACAGCCGGGCAGGTGGCTGGGTGGCCGGGGTGAGCCCGTACCCTGATTTGCAGCCTGCGACATCCCACGGGAGTGGGAAGGTTCTTTGCCAGATAGGTGTTGTGAGGCCAATCGTGCTTGAGATAGAAATGGTGGTACAACGCCCGAGCCAGGTCTTGCCCGGCTATCATGGGGTGAGGACCGCTGAAGGCTTTGGTGGGATTCCTTCCCCAGAGTGGTAACCATTCATAGCTCGTGAATTGCCAAATTCCTGCCCACCTCCCCTGCACCTCGGAGGCCCCAGCTGATTCTCCCCAAAGCTGATCTGTTTGACATGTATGTGTCAAATCAGCGAGTGGTTAAATACTCTCGTGTATTACATAACCGGGAAGAAAAGGACGCTGTAGTTGTTCAGCGTGGATAGAGATCGAGTATCTTAACCACACATCTCCTGTTGCCTCATCTGAATTCTTGATCTTACTTACTGCCTGTTTAAGATGTGTTTGAATCTGGTCCTGGCGTGGCCTGGTGCCTTTCTCCCTGAACGGGAGAAGCCAAGCAAGTGTCTGACTGGTTTGGGGAAGTTGGGGTGACTGTAGTGAGCATGGTTTCGAGCTGGCTGCAGGTGTTTCCTCACGGTTGTGAGAAAGTGACACAGACCAAAGCCATGTTCTGAAACCGAGCACATCTCTGAGCTTTTCTGGAGTGGTAAATTTGCAAGGAGAGCTCACCTTGTCTTATATTTGTGCTTTTTTTCCCACGTAGAAATAATCCTGGTGTGCTTAGGCAGCCTCTGAATGTTCCATGGTTAAGCGAATGAACTCTGGGGAGCTGGGATGGTTGTACTTATGTAGTTATGTCATATTCACCCTTCAATTCCTGCTTATTGCTTTGAGGCATATTTTTATAGCATTATAAATGGAGTACTGGAGGATACCCACATGAAATTAAACATGGATGTTGCCCTGCCTGCTTTATACTGGCTTACTACACTTGTTTATCAGTGATGTTGTTAAACTACAGCTTGACTAAGAGTGAAACAAATATTTTCCATATCTGTTCTCTGGGAGCCTTACGTTGTGCTTTTATAGTGATGAATGAGTTTTTCATAATTACATCTAGTAATAATTACAGGGCAGGAAGCTGAGCTTTTATTGCTTCAAACATCAACTATGTTGGTGTTTTCAAGAACAGCAGACTGCTATTAAAGAGGCAGAAGAATGCTTAATATTTTTTTCATGGGATGCTAGTTTGAATTTTCAAGGCAGATAATCAGGAAATATCTTTTTCTGTTCACCTTTTGCTTGATCCAGAGCTTTATTCAAAGCTGTTGAGTGTTAGTAGCTTTTACAGATGTTTACTCATTGAAATGCACCCTTGTTGTATATACATATAGATACAAATCTTTGCTAAGATGTGCAGGAAATTCCCTCAGTGACTAAAACTGATCCATCACAAGATAAAAAGAGAAAGATTTGAAAATGAAGGAGTCTTCCTCATTTAGAAAATGTGTACATATTCTTAAAGGTGTAAAGTAATAAACCATGAATCTTCAGTTTATTAACAGAGGCAGGCAAACTTACTTTAACCAGATGATAATGAAAAGTCAGTATTGCACATGCTAACTCCTGGCAGGGTGAAAATACTGCATAGATTTAATCTGCTTTGATTTCACCACACAAATATATTAATGGAATGAAAAAAAAAAAGAGAAGCTCTATGGCAGTTTTTGAAGAATGAGATCTCTTTTGTCCAAAGGAGGGAGAGAAGAAAAAAGTTATCTCCTTTAGTCCAGGTTTTATTTACCTGAGTAACTTTAGACATTAGAGTGATATGTGCTATAGAATTACACAAATGAGGGAGAGAGAGAGCTTCATCAGCATACTTTGAGTGGATATTTGAAAAAGCAGTGCATTTTCTCCAAGTTATGTAATAAAGATTATGGAAAATGCTTGTAGGACAAATAGATTTTGTTTTCCTTAGCTTGCAGATCCTTTCAATGTTGATTTTCAGTTGTTTGAGGATTGATTGTCAAGCCATGTGCCGGGTAAAACTCTGTAAGTTGTCAGAGCTCAGTGGGATGAGTGTTGGCTGTGTTGTCCTACACAGGACATGGAATTTTGGCCAACAGGTGTGTCCAGGTTTGGGTGTCCATCTCCCAGCAATCCCAGGTGCTGGATAGCGACACCTTTCACCACTGCTGGTGCTGCTAGGCCCTTCCAGCAGCCAATCATGAAGGGACATTAAAGTGTTACAGGAACCACCATTCTGTGGAAGATGCCAAATGCCTTCATAAGATTTGCTCTAATATTGCAGCATTAAGAGCTTGAAAAAAAATTACAATGGCAGAATGCTCTTATTTTGTCTTTTCCATTAATATATTAGTATGTTTTTGTCCTTCAGAAGAATATATGCTTCAAAGAAAAGTCTGTTAAAAGTACAGAACCTGTCTTAATAATGACTGTATCAAGAGTGAATCAACTGATATTCTGGAAATGTGTGATCAAACTGAGTATGCTGCATATACTAACTGATCTGCCAAGGGAATTTTTGTTTTAAAGGAAAGTGTTTTGACCTCCCTCAGATTTTAGAGGAGTTTTCATAAACACCAAACAGGTGTAGCTGTACACTCTGATTTCACATTTCAGACAAAAAAAGAAGACATAGATTTATTGAAAGAATAACAATGTGGAAGAAGCTGTGTTTCAAAATAGCAAATTAGGACATGTAAATACTACACACAGAAAGCTTCTGATTTTAGTTAAACTGCTTCTTCCCATGGGAATTGAGGGTTGTAAACAAATGCAGCTCCCAACAAGTCCTTCACTGTGGCACTGAGAGACTTGATGAGAATAAGTTTCAGCTTTTCTTTCAAAACCTCTGGAAAGAGAATGGCTTTGTCTCAGTGAGCGGTTAGTCTCTTTCAAAAGTAAAGCAAAATGCCCCAAATCATGCTTTCTGCAGTGCTTCACTGAAGGCTGGCACTTGTTATCCAGCAAGTTCACAAATACTTTTTTTTTTAATACTACTGGAAACAAGTGATTAGAGGAATGTAAATATTAACATTATTATTATTGTCTGCATTGGGAGGAGGCCTGTATGTTTAGTTTCTTTCATAACTGTGCATTGAATACATGGAAATGTTCTGATACTGTTATTAATAACTGTCTTAGAGTATTTAAGGTTGTAAATGTTACATGATTAGAGCTGAGATATTCTTTGTATCTTGTCTGCAATAATCTTCCTCCCACTTAGCAAAATTAAAAGCAGTATTAAGTCCATGTCCCCACAGATTAACAGAATCCAGTCATTTGAATTTTTTCTGCCTACTGTAGCTCTGATTTTGTAGAGGACACAGTGATTTTGCGGTGTTTGGAACCTCTGTGTTTTACATACATGCCTTGGCACACGCCACCAACAGCTTTTGCTGTTCCTCTCAGCTAGTTTAATGTATGTTTAACCTAGCAACAGCACTTAAAGGGCATTTTTAAATGACGATGTAATTAATTAAAAGTTATTCACATTTTTTGGGCAACCCCCTTACGTTGCTCAGCATCCTGTGCCTGTTTAATGTTGTAAATGGCTGAGGAGTGGTGGGTTTTTGGCACCTTCAGGATTAATATTGTCCATAAATCTTACTGCTTGCATGTGGGCAGGTAACTCCCTCTGATGTTCCAGTGAAAGGTACGACAGAGATCACCATGTTTTAGAAATTTTCAGGAGCAATTAAAAGTAATAGATGAGTTTTTCTTCTCAGCATCTGACAAGGAAAAAAAAAAAGATGTGTTTTGGTTTTCTCCAATCTTTATTTTTTAATGGACTATCTTCAACAGAAGCAGTTAATTAAAAAAGATGGCTGTTAGTGCTCTGGGGAGTTAATGTTTTTGTAAGATCTTCTCATGGCAGAATCTCTAAATGGTTCTTGTGTGAAGACAAGTTTGGGGTATCCTGCTCTTGTTCCCTTTCCCAGTTATCCTTGTCCCCGTGCTGTCCCTCAGTCACTGCCATGGGACAACACAGTTTGTGGGCACATTCACCAAATACACTCAAACGGTTCTGGTTTATCTTTAAGGGGTAACAGAGAACGAGTCACTGGCACTGTGCAGCCAAGGAGTTGCCTCTTTCTCTTTGTGAAGAAATGAAAAGTGAATTTACAGTGTCCCCTGTGACCTAAGGCAACAGGTGGGAAATAAATACAGAAATTAATAAAACCCCAAACAAACTAACTAAAAGGAACCCAACCCAAACCAACAACCAACCAAACAAGTAAAAAATCCCCTGTGATCTATCCAGGGACTGAACTTTGCTCTTTGATAAATGTTTTGTGTTTGCTTCGTAGTGAGCACATTTCGTGAATAAAGAGAGGAACAGGAAAATCTCACAGCCATATTTATTATGGTTCTGCCAAAATTTAGGCATTTCCTCCTAACTCTTGAAAATGTATGTTTCTTCTGTCATGTTACCAAATGGGTTGTTTGTAACTGTGCAAGCGTGGGGAACCTACACTGTTAATAATCGAGCTACAGGTACGTGTAGTTTATTTTTGACATGCCTTCCTCCTGAAAGGTTAGTTAAATCCACACAGACATAACTTGGAGAATATTGATGACAATTAATAGCTTATTATTAAACCTTTGGCAACCTTAATCCACGTCAAATGACTTTGGTCAGGAACCCGAGCCTGATCCATTGTTTTCTGTTCTTCACTGTTGGTCACCCTTGAGTGCAAAAGGTAAAAAGAGACCCCACCTGAATGTCTGAGAGAGGACTTACAAGGACATTGGGACTGAGGGTAATAAGACCAGATTTTGGCGAGACAGAGTTTTATTGGAGTGAAGTCCTCAGCATTTCCCTGCAATGTATTGTAAGATCCTGAAGTATTACAATGTGCTCTAACAGAAGTGCATAATGTGTAATTAAGTTATTGGATGATAATTAGATCCCAAGGCAAATGACATTTGGCAAGGGCTTATTTGTGGAGTTGCTGAGAAATACTTTTAGCTAACAGGTGAAATGTCAGTGACTGAGTGACTGGAAGCACAGGTTAGACCTCCCTTGGAAATGCAAAATCCCAGAGCATACAGACCAAAAATGTCACACAGTCACGTACCGTGTAAGAATAATGTGTCGCACAGTCCCAAACTTAAAAGTCATGCCCGGGATGTGCAAGGGGACCAGAACCTCCCTTCGGCAGTGCAGCTCATGTTGGTGATGACAACACTCAAAATAAATTTCAAATAAAGCACTGTAACAGTTTAACATGACTTTCATTCTTCCACCTGTCTTATAGCCAGTGCTACTGCTCATTTTATTTTGTCTCCTTTATGGAGGGAGTTGCATTGATTCGGCTTAATCCTTTTAGTTCCTCAAATGTAAGAGGACATCTGTAGAAAGCAAATTCTGAGCACAAAAATAGCAACTCAGTCCCTAATTTACTGAATAATTGTACTTCATTCATTTTAATTTGCCTTGATTTAACTTTTAAAATTAATATTTTTTTTCATCATTTTTGAGCAGGATGGTAACCAGTTGGACATGGTTCAGTGCTGGGTCAGCCACTTCACTCAGTGATCCTGAAGGTGTTTCACAGCCTAGGCAATCCTGTGATCCCGTGATTCCAACGATTCCATGGTTTATGGATTCCAGTGCGTGGGGTGGTGCAGAGGATGGGTCCCTGCAGGACCCTGTGGCCTTGTGGCCCTCCGGCCACTCTGAGTGTGCCCCCAGGTCCAGGAGGAGCTCCTCAGAATGGCAGATCTCCCTCAGGGTGGCACATCCCCCTCAGGGCAGCAGATCCCCCTCAGGGCGGCAGATCCCCCTCAGGGCGGCAGATCCCCCTCAGGGCGGCGGATCCCCACAGAGGCTGTGGCGGCGTCCAGGCCCGAAGTGCCGACCCCGCAGCCCTTGTTTCCCTCTTCAGCAGATGTGGCTGCCAGGAAGCACACGGCCCTGAGCACCCCGAGGCTGCTGCACAAACCCCTTTTCCGCCCGAATGTCGCGGGTGCTCTCGGTTTGTGTTTTAAGTGGTGGTGGGCTGCTGGGATCCAGGTGCCGTCCCGCGGAGGAGGTGGGTAGGGTTTGTCAGGGTCGAGGACTGTGCTGGTGTTCGTGGGGCCGTGGGTCAGCAGCTCAGGAATATGCTGCCTATCCCTGTCCCTGGAGGAATATGAGGTTTTAGGGAGTATGTCTTCCCAGTTCTTACTGTGTACCAGCCATTACTGATGCCGAGGACTGATCCAGGGATGGGTTTTTTTAACACTGTGCCTCTGCACTAAATGTGTAGGAACATATGCTTGCAATTGAGCTTCCAGTGTTTCTTTTTTTTTTTTTTTTTTTTTTTTGACTTACCAATCTCATAAGGTTTTCTGTTTGAGCTACAGAATCAGTATTTATAGAAGCAGAGGCTTCCCCAAGTCAGTCCAGCCATTTCAGTATCTTTTGGTGTTTGCCATGAGCTCAGAACCATCTGAGTTTTTTTAGGAAGTGTTTATAAACTGCCAATTCTGAACTGAGCTATATTATCATTTTTAATTTTACTTCTGGAAGTGTGTGTTTTTTTGTTTTTTTTTTTTTTTTTTTTTTTTTTTTTTTTTTTGTTTTTTTTTTTTTTTTTTTTTTTTTTTTTTTTTTTTGTGGTAGATCTGATCAGCTCCACTACATCCTAAAAAAAAAAAAAACGGATTGTGTTTGAAGAGGTAAATGCTGTAACTGTTGAAAAAAATCTGGAATTATATTCTCTCCTTTTTTCTCATGGTGCTGTGGAACTGTGACTTTTGTCCATTTTTTGCCTTCTGAGATTTTTGACTGTGATATAATGGCTGAGTAACAGAAATTATCTGATTAATTATTCTGCAGGCTTGAACTACTGTGATTCAAGTTCTTGAATTAGTGCAAGATATCCATTGCACTGCAGTGTGCCCTTTGCAATCTTTTGAACTCAGCAAGCTCATTGAATTGCTTTAATTCATTATATTTAGTTCATTCTGTTGCATTTTTAAAATGCTATGCCTCTATTTAGCATTCTGTGAGTAAATGATAAGCTCTCTGTAGATGTCTGTAGTTGTGCAGAAGTGGAATGTAGTACAGGGTGCTGCTGATAGGACTCGGGGAGCCCCATCTGAGCTGGATCCTGTGGCAGACAGTGAAGTCCTCGTCAGGGGAGCCAGTGCAGTCTGGGGAATTGGTCACCCCATCCTGGATGTTTGCATCTGTGCTGACATTTCCCATGCTGGATCCTAAAATACACCACACTATTGGTGTTTTTGGTGTTTCAGGAGTATGCTGGGTCTTTGCCTGTTGGAAATTTAGGATGGCTGCAGGTAACCACTGGTTCTTTTTCATTCTGATTTCTGTTCACTTCCTCTGCCTTACACAAGTTGTTTCCCCTGTTTCAGAAAATGCCAAAGATTTTATATTCTTCTCTGAATTCTGGGGATCACATTCAACACCTTTGACAGGGTGTCTCTGTTGTCCTCCAGAATTGAATCAGAATTTATTTTTAACCCTCTGCATTCATGGAGGATCAGGCATGACAAGAAAATTGCAACCTTCTTTTGCACTAGTCATGTTCTCTTCAGTTTGGCACTCATGGAACAATTTTAGTGAACTATTAAAAATGCTTCTTCCTAATAAATCTGTTGGGGAGAACTAAAAATGTGTAGGCCAGCTGCAAAGCTCTCTTGAGAGGATGATGGTGGAAGAAGTGACAGAGGAGAGAGGGTTCCAGGAGAGACACCTGTGCAGTATCATCACTGGTAATGCAGGTGTCTGTGTGTGCAGGTGAAGGGAAAAGCAGTGCTAAATGGCAGTGCAGTGATACCAAATGCAGTAGGTGATAACCGATTGCATTTGATATCTGAAGTATTGTTTCCTGTTCCGAGACCTTGAACAGGAACATCAGGCTAATGAGGGTTCCTGGGGTGGGACTGAGCCCTAAGTGCGTGATATGCCAGATTTTTATGTTGGTTTCGTGTCACTGAGGTCTTGCAGTTGTGCTTTCTTGGCCCAGCTAGTACGTGATGGCTGAGAGAAATAACAGGGCCTCCTTTCCTGTAAAGTAGTCAGAAGAGAATTGTGGTTGTGATTAATACAGTAATTAATCAATCCTTTTTGGGGACCCAGTTTGGCTCAGGAGGTAGGCATGTTGAGAGGCAGAACCAATCTCTGTGAATGTAGTGGTTAAAATATAAAAGTGCCACTTAAACACCAAAGGTCAATGGTTTTTCTCACCAGGCATCCAAATTGAGTTGCATCAGAACTGCTGGGGTTTGTGCTGACCATTTTTGCGGTAATTCCTTCTTACCTCACTGGCTGTTGTGAAAATAAATGTGTTAATTCTAGGGAAGCGTCTGAGTGATGTAATGAGAGGTGTCACAGCACACGATGTAAGAAGTTTCTGAACTTTGCTGATTAGTATTCAGGAGATGTGCATCCAAGAATCAGATCACGTCTCACTTATATGTGGTGACTGAACCAGGATCTCCTGAGAGAAGAATGCTCTAAAAAAGAGCTGCAATCACTGTTTGCACACATGGGACTGAATTCACACTGCACCAGGCAGCCTCAAACACCATGTTTCTCATCACCTCTCTGTACCTGACTTTGCAACCTAATGCCAAAAACTTAAAAAAAAGAAGCCAAAACAAAACCAAAAAAACAACCCACTAAAAAACCCAAACTAAAAACCGACATGAAACTGACATGCAAAAGCTTGTAAGAAATGGAGCTTTTTGACCCACGACTTAGGTTTTGGAAACAACCACACAGAGACAATTTGTTCGAGTGCAGATATTTTGTTGTGATGGGTGTAAGCTTGCAGGCCCTAAGCGAGGCTTTTTCCTCATGTCTTTGCTGCCTTCTGCAGATGGGAGTTTCGTAAGAGCATTACTTGTTGGCCCGAGGGCAGCCCAGGCTCGCTGGTGTCCAGCACTTCCAGCCCCAAATGCACAGTGACCTGAGAGAGCTCTGCTGTCAGCAGTGCCAGAGTGGCTGCAGACCTGCCAGAGGTCGTGTGTGCACCACTAGGATGATGCTGAAATGATTTAGAGAGAGAGGATCTTGCCTGGATGCTGCTCTGCATCCTGTGGCTCAGCAGCCGATGGTGGCTGTGGGCCAGCGAAGGGAGTGAGGCACGGCAGCCAGAGATGCCTGACAAATTGAGAGTGATGCCAGGTGGTTCTGTGTGAGACAAATAAATGTATTTACCTCCCATAGAAAGGAGGGGGAAAAAATAAAGTATCTTCCCAGCATTGATTTCAAACAGGTTTTCCTAAAGATCATTGACTTTCAGCAAACATGTCTTTGATTTTTTATTTTACTTTTACATTTTTTGAGGATGTTTGAATGTCTATCTTAGGTGTGTTCATAACCTGGGTGATACAAAGTAGGAGGATGGTTGTCTGGCTTATCTGTGTCCTGAGTTAGTTGTCTCCTGAGCCTCTCTCACCCTGTGGCCTCCTGATGAATCAGTTTCCTGTCTGCTGTAACTTCTGCAGACATAAACCAGCCTAATAGTGGAATTCCATCCCATATGCTGGCATATGGGTGACACCATCTGCATGGGGATGTTTGTTTATCCTTGCAGCCTTTTAGGGTGTTCAGCTGTGGCTGCATGGGTGACACGGGAGTGGTTCCTGCATTTGTCACGAGGTGTCATGTGCAAGTTTCTGCACATGGGAAAAGCACATGGCAAGACCTGAGAAGTGCCAGGTCCCCCATCCTGTGTCTGGGCTGTTCCTCTTCTAGTTCATGGCTTCATTTCCCTCTGCCACTGGGATCTGTTGGGTGCACCTTGCACGTTTGTCCTTCCAGGCAAAATGTTCTCTCTAGTGCTGCTGATCTCAGTTGTACAACATTGTTTAAGGCAGTTGGGTTTTGATGCACTTCACTGAGATTGGAAAGAGTTTTTATTCTTCATATTTTGTGGACACTGAAAAGCTTTAGCAGAGAGATTTTCCGGCTTTCTGCAGCATTTTGTGAGAGTTCTGTCTTTCCCATGCAAGCAAGACAAAACAATGTTACTGTTTTGTAAACTTCTTGCAGGTGCGGATTGTTTTGGTAGAATTGTTATGGTTCTAACTGGAAAAACACTCAGAACTGTGTGTCTTAGAACTTGACCAATCCCCTTAGGGGGTGGATGGCAAAAACCAATTACCTTATGCCACTTTGCGAACTAACATATAAAAGTCTTCTGAGAATTTATTAAACCCCTTCCATTGATCCCTGAGCCTGGACTTTGTGTTGTTTCTCTACTCGTCCATGGGGAAAACAGTGACAATATTTCTTTTGTGAATAAGTTATTTATAATTGTTTCAGGTCCTCTTAATACTACTTGCATCAGAAGGGTGAATGTACGAGTTTTTTAATAATTGAAATTCATTGCCAGGGTAATATCGTATCTTTGTTCACACATTTGCTTCATCTTGCTGGTGTCCCTCTCTTTGACCCTTTCCCTTCAGCATTTGTTTTACCTAATGTAAATTTCAAACTGCTTTTGATTCATCTTCCTGGCCTGGTTTCTGCCCTACAAATGTTAATGTGGTTCTTCCAGGCTGCCTCATGTGCAGTGCTGTGAGCTCTGGATGAGCTTGGTCAGTTCTCGTGCTCCTCTCATTGGGACCAGGACAGAAAATGGCTCCGAGTGTGAGCAGGAACAGAACCAAGAACCTGTGTAGGACTTAGTTCATAATTTGTGTCCTTTCTCATGGATTCTCCAGCTCATTGTGTCCTACTTGTGCAATTGCTTCAGCAGCTTCCAGGGCAACCATATTTTATTTCTTTTTGGGGGCATCTCTTCCTCTCCTGGCTGAGAGATCCTGACTTTCTGCCGCTGTTTTCAAGGTGGGTGGAGAACTGTAAGCAACCAAGTCCTCTTATTCTGAGCAGTGTAAGGCACCTCATCTTTTTGAATTGAGCTTTTTCATCTTTCCTAATATGTTTTGATATTTATACTTTCCCACCTTACAATAATGTCAGCATTTGACAGTTATATGCAGTAAAAACAGCTAATTTTTTTCTATAAATTACTGTGGCTTAATATAAAAATTCAGAATTTTCTAAATTCTTGAGTGACTCAGGAACACAAACCTATTTGATTTTGAATCCATGCATATTCTTCAGTGATTTCTTAATGCAGTCCAGTGGCATCCAGACTTTTTGCTTGAGTGAACCTTGAAAGTTGTAGAGTGGTCATAGTAATTGGGAGAAGTTCCTGAGGACTGGAAGAGAGCAGCGATCCCTTGTGTCTTTAGGGATGGCAACAAGGGAGGTCCAGGGTGGTACAGGACCATTAGTCTCACTGTAGTCCTTGGGAAGGTGATTAAGAAAATCCTCCTGGAAAGTGTTTCCACACACATGAGGGCAAGAGGGTGATTTGGAGTGGTCAGTGGGGATCTAGAACGGGGAAATCATGCTTGACCAGCCTAATTGCCTTCAACAGTGATGTGGATTGAAACTCTCTGAATGACCAGGTCCCGAGGACAAGTAAAAGATGATATTGAACGTTCACCCAGGACATTTAGTTCTAAGATGAGACTGTTGGCCCAAATAGTAGGAATTATTTTTGTAAGGAAAACCAGCAAGGCTTCCCACTCTGCTTTCTTAAATTTTCCTCTCTGCTTGTTGTCAGGAAGTGGAATCACGTGTGAAAAGAAATATATATGCCAGGACATTGTTTCAAGTTGCTGTACGGTGATCAGTCTTGTCTTCTTTCTGGAAGAAATTTACTATTGGCTCAACATCTTAGCTGATGTGTTACTGAGAACTGTAACAAAAATTCAGAATTCTTAAGAGTTTACTGTAAACTAAAAAGATGAAAACTCTTTCTGTCTTTTTGTGCTTGTGATGTGCTCTTTTTTCTTTAATGCATGTGTTAACTGCACCATGTATGTGGCATGTATTTTCTACTTCAGTTCTTTTTTTTGCTGGGGGAGCGAGAGAGGTTGTTTTCTTTTTAATCATTTCCCATCTGATTTAAATTTGAAGTAGTCATTCTGGTTTGGCTCACGTTTAAATTGTAGCAGGAAAAAATTGTGCAACTAGAATAAACTTAACTTTAAACTTTTTTGCGCTAATGAACAGAATGTGATATAACTGCTGCTAACTCAAGCTGAAGCCTTTTTTCCTTGTCTTGAGTTACTTGGAATATATCTGTAATTCAGTGGTTTTCTGCCTTTGTATTCTCCCTGTGCTGAGCAGTAACAATATTTTCAAAATACTTAGTTTTGCTGCCCTGGGAAATGTACAATAACTGTGGATCTTCTTCAGGCTGTGTCATTACAGAGGTAGAAGCACAGAGGGGGAAGTGGTTGTTCAGCTTTACGATGTTCCAGATGCTGTCAGAAGGACTCACTTTGGCTCCAGTGTGTGTCACTTCTTTACCCATTTTCTTTCTGATTTTCCCCTTACCCTTTAGTTGTCCCTGCTGTTCACTCAGGTGGCTTTTTATTTAGTCTCCTTCCCCTGTGGTATATTTGGGGAATACCTACCCAGTGCTGAAGGTGCATCATGTATAAAGCTGGAACACCCCCCAGCACAGCCCAGCATTGTGAAGGTTTGTTTATTCCTACTCCACTTAATTTTATAAAAATACATAAATGGTATTTCTTACATCAAAGACGTAACAATAAATGTCTGTCCTTTACCTGATGTAATTTCACAGCAGTGGATTATTTAATCTAAGTGACTTCAGTAGACTTTTCTAAATATATCAAGTGGGACCAGGTGCCTGATCTGCTTTAATACCATGTACCTTTTATTAAGGGTTGATCAGCTGCCATTTCCATTTATATTTCCCGATGTTCTTTCTTGATTCAAGGTTATTTTTAAGTCACCCAGGTCAGGAAGGATATGAGTGGGGTGGAGTGCTGAGGGAAGTGTGGATAATTAATGGAAAACATATTTGAAAGGGAGTTTTGAGAGCTTCCAAAGAAGAGTATTCAAATGTAATTGACTCGTTTGATTAAAAACACTGATCAGATTCAGGCTGCTCCCTTTACCCTCATAAAACCCCCTGAATCATGAACCTATCAAATTAATTAATCAGTAATACTTACATGAATAGTAGTATCCAGTTCTGCGTGTGTGTTATGTATAACCTGCAGCTTCTATTGTAGATTACTCATGTTGTGAAAATGTCGGTGTATGTTCATTTTTACTTGTTATTTGGGAGACCGGAGTGTGTTAAATGTGCTTAAAGCACCAGCACTTTCCACGAACTATTTGAGAAAAGTGCAAGGCTACTAAGGTAAAATTGTAGAAAGTTTCAGCCTGGAATTGTTGGCACCCTCTCTTGTTTTCAACATTGGGATTACAATGTGCCACGATAGAGTATGTCATAACATTGTTTCTTGGGTGGTTTTTTTTGTTGCTGTTTTTTAAAGTAAGGACTTAAAGGGGAACAACTAATTTAGTGAGATACTTGAAACACATTTTGTCAGTGACTGTGGACTTAGTTGTTGACAGTGTTTATATTGAACAAAAGTTGTCTCATAGAATAAATTCTTATGGCTGTAACTGTCAGTAGGCTACAATATCCTTTTCTCCCAGCAAAGAGTCTCAGTGCCTCTCCTGTTTCCCTTGTATGCCCCTTGTCCTCTACCAGGTGGCTGTGCTGGAAATCTTTGATGTCTCCCTGCTTTATAAAGTTCTCCTTCGCAGGCAGGAGTAGCTTCAGGTTTTAATTATGCAGATGGCCTTGGCAGTTCCTAGAGCTGCCTGGTCCCGGTGAGATAGGAAATTTGTGGCGTTGTAAACTGTCACCGCAGTGAGTGGGTCTGTGTGTCGGGCAGAGCTGGGCCACCCCTGTGCTGCTTTGATGTCCGGGTGCTGCTGCCTCTGGGCAACGCGTGAGTTCAGCCCTGTTGCTGAGACAGGGCGGGAGCAGTGTTGTTTGTATTTGTGTCATCAGAAACACTCCGGCACCCGGAGCAACAAACCTCTCCCAGCTACACAGTAGTAGCAAATCTATTCAGCAGGCTGGGTGTGTTTAAACCCGTAGCAGCCATTTGGGTGCACGGAAAGGCTTAATCCATTTCAGTGCCCCCTGTTAAATACTCAGGGAAGCTAAATTAGAAGATGCTGCTTGTACAGCAGCTTGTGGAGGAGCCAAAGCTGTGTAGCTGTAGGCGTCTTAGAGCTGGGCATACTTAGCTTGCCATACATAGACACAGGAAGGCACAGTAAGACACAGCAGACATTCCAGATTGGATTAAATGGAAGTGTTGGCACCTGTTAGCATAACAAACACAGAGTAGACAGCAAAAGTCCCTGTGATCAGTAACACAGAATATGCAATATGAACTTAGAAGGATGGAGAGATGCACATTTTTTGTTGCTGATGTTGATACTGAAAACTACTCTGAGGATGTCCTTGAGCTTAGCAGTTGAAATATTTGTTTTAAAAGCTTATGTTGAATTTTTCTTACGTACTGGATAAGCAACATTGGCTTAATTTTTGGAAATGTGTACTGATAGTCACTTTAGGTTGTTTCTGCCTCTGGAACATGCTGGGGTCCATAGGTGAATTCAAGTGTTCTAAAAATGGTATTTTGTATGTTAATAAATATTACATAAAATTTAATATATTATGTGTTGGTAAATATTAAATTTATTAACTTTTAGAGCATGGCAGAGTATCCCAAAGCTTTGGAAAATTTACAATTTAAATTTCCAAAGTAAACCTGCATAACCCTCTCTCATCATCTGGAAGAGCTCCTTCTTGCAGTCTGAAATGTACTTCCTAAACGTACTTAGTTAAAGGTATTTTATGAAGTGTGCCTACATAACTCCTATCATCAAAGTCTTCCAAATGTGGTAGGAATTCTTTCCTACTGTACCTGGCACCCATCCACACACTCAGTGTTACCCTGTGTTTTTTAAATTTTTATGTAACTTCCATATCTGTAACACAGGTTGTGTTTTAAAGGTAATGTTTGCACATCTCCTGTAGGGTTAGCCACATCACTAGCAGGCCAGAATTTCTGGTGTTGCAGAATCAGTTGACAACCAGCAGGAATAATACCTTTGTTTGAAGTATATACTGTTATCTAATTTATTAAAAAAGGAGAAAAAAGGTATTGAAAACTAGCATTACAATTGGTCTCCCAGTCAGACACCCACACTCAGATCTGGAAACTGATGTCTGGTGCCTTGTTTGAGTTGTTCTGAACATGAGATCACTGGCAATTACGATGCTGTTACCTCGCTCAGCATTTCACCACAAACAATAAATCTCTGAGGCACCCCTTCTGATTTGCTATATTCCAGTGCTGTACCCTTGTCTTTGTATGGAGGAACTCTGCTGCCTTCTCTTAGTTCAGTGTGAGCCCTTGCTGTTTCCTTGGGGCAGTGCTGATATCCAGGACATTGAGGTATGAGCCTGTAATTTGTTTGAGAGCCTCTAGGCACTGAGGCTGGCATATGGCTGGAGACCTTTCATTTAGGGCATTTTTGGGTTGAATAAATGAAAGTGATTGCAGTGTTCCTGTAGAGATGCCATGCGTTGCAGCTTTTTGTTAGCAGACAATGTTTGCCTCTTGACGTCCTGCCCTGAGAGATGAGTGAGGCCAAAAATACCAACAGAGCAGCTCAGTTGTGTTTGCATAGCTCCAGGCAAAGCACCCCTGCTTGGATGAGGGCTGTGGTTTGTTGTGGTGGTGCACAGAGCACCTCTGAAAGAATATTTAGGGACAGAGAGCACGAGACAACTTCTGCAGGGATGGCACTAGCACTTTGACTGTCAGACTTAATTGCATGCCATTCATAATTGTTATGTAATCCATGTGAGACGATTCTAGCCTGGTTCTTGCAGCAGTAACAAGAGTTGAGTGTGGATTATGTCAAAGCAAGCTTCACTACCACAGACCAATAGTTTGATCTCCACTCTCTCCTGGAGTCAGCAGCTGATGGCTGGGTAGATCTGTCCTCATGGGGATCTGAGATACTTTCCTCACATTCTGCCATGGGCTTTAGCAGCTGGCAGCCTTCACACCCTGAGATAAACTTCATGTCTTTGTATGAACTTGCAGTAAATAGTGATTTTTTTGTGCTGTCTTAACACTTTCAACCACCACGGCTCCACATTGCCCAGGTTTCTCGTTACTCCTCTCAAAAAAGGGCTTTGCTGCCCCTGTGCTGAGATGCACGAGTGAGGCCTGAGGGCTGGGCTCACGTTGCTGATGCGATGTGATGCCATTGTCAGAGCAGGAATGGTCACACAGCACCGAGGGCAGGAACTCTTTGTGGCACAGCATCACCCCCACGCCAGCCTCTGTTCCTACACACAGCTCAACGTGGGGCTCAGAGCTGCAGTGACACAGGAGAGAGTTTTCCAGGGAATTACCTGCATTGGAGACATTGCACGGGATGGAAATATGCCAGTCTTATAAGCAATTATTTTCCCACAACATGCCTTAAACATACACAATAATTTCACAACAAAAGAAGACAATCATTTCCAGGGAAGATCAGTTTTTATGTGTATGTGTATGATACATTTAGCCTTTCTTTTACTTAAAAAAATCTACAGGAAACTACATGGTAGTAGCCTTCCTATTTAGCACAGATCTTTCTTTTGTGGTTCAGGAAATTATCGCATTGGACTTCTGCCAAATTTTGTCATGTGCCTTAAATATATGAAATATTTGGAATGGCCACCTATAATAAAAGTAAGCAAGTATATATTGGCAATGAATGACTTCCCAGGCAGTTAGTCACACAAAGTCCAGTGATTTTTTGACTCGATTGCTACCTGAGCTAGAATTACAGGAGAAGTCAGGAAAAGGGCTTGAGGTCACCTGAAGACTGAGGATGGCGTCCATGGGAATAGGGCACTGGTTATGGGAAGTAGGGAAGAGCTTTTGGGACTGTGCAGGAGCACGGCTGACTACAGGAGGAGCCTAAGGCAGGCAAAGGGATGAGTACACATGGAAAAATAATGGAATAAGCTAATTAAGGGAACCAGTCTGGCCCGTCCATCTGCCTGCCCCTGTATGCGATCACCACAGTGTGTCCTGTTGTTGCCCTGAGCTCCAAGGTGCAGGACATTGATCAGCCATGAGCAGCACAACATTGAGGTATTGATTAAAAACCAAAAGGTGTTTCATTAAGATAGCTTGTAGTGAGCCCTCAAACTGCTGGCAATGGCCACTGGGGACTGCTGAAGCTGATGTGTAGGGATGCAAAAAAAATCATTTGGCAAGGTCTGAGGAGGAAAACGGCTATGAATAGCTCTTTAAAAGTGTATCTGGATTGCACAAATCACTGGAAAACTCTCTCCTGTGTCACTGCAGCTCTGAGCCCCACGTTGAGCTGTGTGTAGGAACAGAGGCTGGCGTGGGGGTGATGCTGTGCCACAAAGAGTTCCTGCCCTCGGTGCTGTGTGACCATTCCTGCTCTGACAATGGCATCACATCGCATCAGCAACGTGAGCCCAGCCCTCAGGCCTCACTCGTGCATCTCAGCACAGGGGCAGCAAAGCCCTTTTTTGAGAGGAGTAACGAGAAACCTGGGCAATGTGGAGCCGTGGTGGTTGAAAGTATAAGATAGTTTAGTAGCCTCCTCAGGACCAGATTGTTTTTGTTGTTGTTTCAATTACTTGCTCTAAGAATTTTATGCTCTGCTCACCTGAAATGAGCTCTTTTCCACCCTGCCTTTGGTGTGAGGGTGGGGAGAGAAGGTTTAGCCCCATCAGCATTACACACTGTGCCTGTGACCCATAAACAATTTTTGTGTGTTCTTGAATTGTGGAAAGTTCCCACATTATATTAAAAATAAATTCCTAATACTTTTTGCATCTACAAAAATCTTAAAAAATGGATACTAATTTTTTCTGACCCTTTGATTTGTTTTATGAGTCTGCCTAATATATAGCATATAGTATTTATTTCCTTTAATATTCAAGGATGGAAAAGAATTAGGATAGCAGAGAGAAGATACAAAATTTCTATTCTTTATGGTACCTGCATCATAATTATAACACGTCTGTTGATCTGTGTTTGCATCTGGTTTATGCTTTGTGGTTTCATTTTTTTTTTTCAGAGGTAATAGATAAAAACTTTAGTACATTGTAATAACGTGTTTTCTCTTCTTTGCACTGAATAAATAATGGCTGGTAAGTTTTGGTTGTCTCTTTTGAGTTTTTGCAAGTGAGCAGATGATGTGGACTGCTGCTCCTCACACCTGCACACAGGCGATTGTAAACTCTGTGAGGTGAGGGCAGCGAACAGTGGAGGTGAAACGTAGGAGGGGCTGAGCAAAAAGAACCATTATTTTGTGTGTTAGGATCTTCAGCATGTGGTGTATTTTTAGTGTCTAAAAACTTGTTCGGGAGATAGTGCAGGAGCGAAAAGTGCTGAGAATAGTGGGTGATGCAGATTGGAGTTGCACTATTTTAACCTCAATGAAATCAGTGTCAGACATGAAGGCCCCAGAGTCCTCTGCATTTGAGTGAAGCTTTGCTATTTATTTCAGTGATTGTAAGTTTTCAGCATGGTGGTCCTAATTCAGCCAGCTAAATGAGAGGACACGTTGCTGGGAGTTACACACCCACTATCCTTAATTATTCTGCTGCTGTCAGATGAGTGGTTTGCAGAAGCACATTGAAAATCTTCATCCCAGCTCTCCATCCAGCAGTGTAAATAACTGTATTTGGATTATTGACCTTAGGAGGACATGGTGTTTTTCCTGTACAGAAGCCCCAAATTATACTGGGACATCTGTCACTCTGTCACTGTGTTATGCTGCAGAATCGCCTGCAGCTGGTTTTATTAGGGCTCTGCTGTATAACTCCTTTAGCTGAATGACATTATCACTGCACTGCTGTGTACTTCAGAAGAATTGTGAGTAAGTTGCTCTTCAGTGTCTCACATTTAAATGGTTGTTATATAGATGGAGCAATGGCACAGATAAGCACTTGTGGACATTTAAAGAATTATCTGATATAAATACTTACAAGGTATGGGTTTCCCTGGTGACTTGAAATATCTAAAAGGCAAACCTTAAAAAATGTAGAGAGCTGTGACATGTCTCTTAGTGTTAAGGTTTGTTCAACTTTTCAAGCTGCTGTTGTACTAGAAAACCATTATTTTTTTAATGACTGAGAAGTAAACTTGGTTAGTTGTGATGCAAGAAAAAATTAGGTTCATATCTCTTAAGAAAAGAATAATCTCCTTGCAGCACTGGTAGTGCAAGTAAAGCATTTGCCTACTGTGTTTTGTGATAGCACATGCCTTCAATTAAAAATTATTAGAAAGATAACAACTCCGGCATCTCAATCACAGAGTAGCTACAGAAAGCAACCACTAAAAGTTGTGTTTTCATGATTTTGTGGCCCGTTTTTGGGAACACTCTGCGCTTCCCCTGTTCTCTGGATCATTTGAGGACTAGCAAGTGGCTGTGGCCACAGAGAGGATGACAGGTGGCTAATTTGAGCCAGGATAGCAAGACCTGTAACCACAGGTTGTGGCTACCTGTCATGCCCATGTGCTGTATTCTGTTTGTACACAAATTATTTTATAACGCTGTTATCTATGTGGTTTTATTCAGCAGTTCTTGAGAGACAACTGTAAGCTTGCATTCATAGAGCCAATAATGTTCTGTTGTAAAGAAAAGGTGGGGGAGGAGAAAGAAAACGATCCCGTGGGTCTTGTCAACTGAGTTTAAAGTGGTTTTCATGCATTTTGATTGCATTTGGAGTTCCTTTGAGGTGGAGGATCAGAAAGAAGCCCTCACACGTCGCAGTTACACTGGAGCTGTTTGCTTGGAGCAGCTTGTTCCCAGAGTCACACAAGACTTGGGGCACTGGGTCTGCACCCAGAGTTTGGGTTGAAGATTGGGCTTGATCATTTTGTAGGTCGTTTCCAGCCCTGTTGGTTCTGGTTCTCTGTGCATCCCCCCTGCCTCCTCCGCAGCAGCCACAAACTGATGCATAACTGAAGGTTTTATTCCCAAATAGCTAAAATCAGAGCAGCACCTTTACTTTGGGTCTGTTCTTTGTGGCTGGATCCCACAGAACCTCCCCACAAACTTCATGATGGAAATTTGTCTGCATGTGATGATAGTGATGGGAATGTCACTTTGCAGCTAGAACTTAGTTGAACAGTATTCTCCCTCTTCTCATTTTTGTCCCTTATTGCATCTGGCTGCATCAGTTGTGTTTTTACAGCAGGCAGGTAAATTCATGTGCTTTCTATGACTTTTTTTTTTAAACGGGAATACAAAACTGGGGTGGTACAAGACAGTGTTTCCCCAGTTGTGTTCAAAATGTCAACTTTGAAACTTCTTTCTGTAGTTATCAAAAGCACTTTTGCATTGTTTTGTCTTTGGAAAAGATAATTTTAAGGGCTTGACAGAGATTGCTTTGTGGGTTCCTTTTTCCTCTCTAAGAAACCTGAACGAGGTTATCTTTCTGACGCCATGTCAGGCAGTAGGATGGCAATCTCCATAATTACTACAACTCCTGAAGTAGTAGTAGTAGTATCCCATTTTATGAAACTGATAGAACAAAGAAGTTTATCAGTGTTTTACATTACAAAAGTTAGAGAGGAGGTGTCAGAAATAGAAGTCTAAGAATGAAGGCAAGAAGGGGGGGAATCCAGGGAGGGTGTCCCTGCTTGCTGCTCTTCACCTTTTTGTTAGAATTATTTTGCTTGGAAAAAGTACTTTCAAAAGACCTGAAAAAAAAGTCATTGAATCCACGAATTTTTTTTTTCCATGTGTGGTTGAGTACTTGGTGTAACTTAGTAAATCAAAATATCCACTGCCTGAGTCTGGCTTTGAACTGGACTGCATTATGAGTCACTGATCTGTGTGCTGTGGGGGCTCAGAGCTCAGATGTGCTGCCTCTCACCTCCTCTTGCATGTCCTGGCTGCTTGGTGCTCCTGCCCATCACAGGGCCTTACCTGGGGTGAGGACGCCTGGACAGGGCAGGAGCTGCATCATAGTCACTCTGAGGCATATACGGGTCCTTGTTGGACAGGGTGATTCATCACAGTTGGTTCAATCAACACAAAGTGCTTTTTTTTGGCTTTGATTTTATGTTTCTAAGCAATTCTTGATATGAAGAAGCATTTAAATTTCCTTTAGGATAGAAAGGTGTGGGGTTTTTAACCTGTTTCCACCCCCCCACCCCTCCCTTTCCCAACTCTGGTGTAAATCGAAGCAGAAGATTTCAGTAGTATTTTCCTCTTGTTATACATATTCCTCAAGAAAAGATGACTTACGGAATATTTTATCTGTTGCTGCAGAAAAAAATATGTTTTCAGCAAGAAAGTGATCAAGGCTTTTAACTGACCTGAAAGCTGTAGCCGAATTCCTACTGTATTTTTTACATTATGCGCTGTATGCCTGCTAATGCAGAAAATGATATTCTTTATGGTTTCCTTTTCTTGTTATTAGCAGCGAAACTGGATGGTGTTGCCATCCTTACACACTGCTGTGTGTTTCTCTGCCTTTGAAAAGGGTAATATTCATGTGGGCTACAAAGCTCTGAAAAATGAGAGGATTTCGAGAAGAGAAATTGAATTTCTGACATAGTCTTCCCACAATACATTCCAGTGAGTTAAGAACAAAAAACAACAAACTGTTTGTATTTAGATGCAGCGCTGAGTGATAAAGTGCTTCTCAGACATTTTGATGGAAACTGATGGCTTAAAGATGGGGTGTTTTTCTGTATTTAAGGAAAAAAAAAAGATCAGTTTTGGTTAAAATTAAAAGAAAAAAGAGGCAATGTACTTTGCTTGACAGGAAGAGGGATTTCAGTTAAAACAAAGACTTATGTGAAAATGGAAAAAAGAAATCTGAAGCAAATTGAATTTCGACATTTGCTGTGTGAATACTTCTTTGATCATTCAGACTTTGCTATTACATGACATAAAATATGTGAATCTTTAATATAGTTTATCAAAACTCCAGTAGAAGGTCAGAAATCACAAATCCTAAAACTTGGTATTGGCAGCACTAAAAGAAAGTGCAATAACATCCCCCAAAATAATTGTGTTTGTATTCAAACTGAACCTGATTTTGCCACTCTGCTTCATTTGCTGTCCTGGATTTTTCAGCAATTTGTTACAAAAAGCACTGTGGAACAAACACTGTGGAAAGCAGAGCTTGACTTAAAAGTTTCCTTGATTGTTTGGCAAGTTCAAGACTTAATGAACTGCAACTATCAAACTCAACTGTCAAACTGGCAAGAAATAGTAAATTTGGCCTTTTTCCTGCCACAAAGGAGAGATGAGGATGCTGTTGTGCACTTCTCAAGCCACGGCTTCACAGGATTTATTGTGGAAGAGCAACAATGGGAAGGCTTTCCTGCTCAAAGATTATGTCCCTCGGGAGCCCAAAATCTCTGTATTTATTCAGGTTAGCTTGATAAGGCTCTTGCTGCTGGGGATGTGTATTGTCATAGAAAGCAAAATTTGAGGTTTCATAAGAAGGAGGAACATAAAATATTCTCTTTGTGGAAAATGAACAGAAAATCCCATTGTTCTGCATACAATTTATTCTCTTCTGGGAGAGTGAAAGTGATGCCTGTGCTTTTCTGCCCCCACTTTCTCAACCCTTCTATAACTCTGTCCTCTCCAGAATGGTGCTGCCTGCTTGGGATTGCTCTTGGTTGCCATGTCACCTTGTGCCCTGCAGGGAGGTGACCTCTCACCAGTGTGTGTATGCTTTGAGATTCTCTTGACCCCTGTGTGTGCACAGCAGGGTCAGGCTCTGCTCTGCCCAGGACAGCCTGACAGCAGAGTGGCCAGTGAGGAGCACGGTCACCGAGCCTGGGGACACCCAGGCCCCTTGGACACAGAGCTCTGCTTTGCTCTGGTCAGCTTTGTAGTGGATTTGCATGTGGCTGACACGTTGCAGAAAGTGCTTCAGAAAATCTGTGAAAGCAAATAGCATTAAATAATACCAATCAAACAGCATTAATTAAATGCATATGATATGAAATGTGCCAGTGAGCTGCATTGTTGAGAGTGTCAAACCATGCTGCACTCACCTGGTCCTCAGTGACAGAGCACAGCATGACCTCAGAAGAACTGGGAATGATGAGTGCTGGGAGCTCAAATGCTGTCACACAGGAGCTGTGGAACATCTGGAAACCTCTGTTATCAGAAAGCTGCTTCCAGAGATCAGGAGTAATTAACAATGCCAGAATATGCTTGTCTGATGGAAAGGAAGCTCATGCCTAGCATCAATAAAGAGGTTCTTCAGCTTTTCTACCATAAATCCTTCTGTAACTTGTGTGCAAAAAAAGAGCACCTCTTGGCTCAACACCCAGAATTGCCATAGCTCGGGGTGGAAAGAGCTGATGGAAGTGTATCCTCAGTTACTGGGTGTTTGAATGTAGCTCAGCAATGGAGCTGGGGAAGGGGCTGGAGCCCCAGGAGCGGCTGAGGGAGCTGGGAAAGGGGCTCAGCCTGGAGAAAAGGAGGCTCAGGGGGGACCTTGTGGCTCTGCACAACTCCTTGACAGGAGGGGCCAGCCGGGGGGGGTCGGGCTCTGCTCCCAGGGAACAGGGACAGGAGGAGAGGGAATGGCCTCAGGCTGGGCCAGGGGAGGCTCAAGTTGGATATTGGGGAAATTCCTTCATGGAAAGGGTTGTCCAGCCCTGGCACAGCTGCCCAGGGCAGGGGTGGAGTCCCCATCCCTAGAGGGTTTTCAGAGCTGTGTGGATGTGGCACTTGGGGACATGGGGCAGTGGTGGCCTTGGCAGTGCTGGGCAAGGGTTGAACTCTGAGGGCTTTTCCAACCTAAACAGTTCCATGATTCTGTGACTGTGATTCTGTAGCTCCTTCTGGTCTATTTGGTTTAAACCCCTACACCTCAACACTTGGGGGTTCAGTGAAGGTGTTTGGATGGGTGGGCGGTTCTGCCACGGGGTGTGAACAGTGCTCCAGCAAAATGTGTGCAATGAGTAAGAAAAGGATTGTATTTTCTACCCTGAGTAAATTAATTCTTGTACAAACTTTGCTGTTTGATTGGTAGTGTTGGGATGACAGGTGTGGTTAAAACCAGAGCATTCACAACCACTTCATAGGCAAACAGAAATCCAGGTGTTCTCGAAAAGATATGAAATGTTTCTATCCTGTTATCAGAGTATGTGAGTAATTGTTGAATTGCTTAAAAAGGAAACTTCAGCATGTCCTTTGCTGTATCATGACACTAATTTGGGTGAATATTAGGTGTATTGTCTCTGTGTTTAAAGTATTTCACACTGAAAAAACTTCAAACTGAATTAACTCCAAAATCTCTTGGATTTGGAGTAATTGATCTATTGAGTAACTAATCTATTGAGTGTAGCACAGTTAATATGATTTGGGATATACTAGTAAAAACCTGAAAAGAAAACATGTGCTGTAGTTCCAGTTGGGTAACTTGTTGAAAACTAAAAGTATGCTTAAGTGGGTCTTTGACAGTAAATATTATAAAATGTAGATTCTATCTGTAATGCTATTGGTTTTACAGCCTGAAGATAATTTTATTTGACATAAAGTCTGAACACATTTCAGCAATCTCCAGCCAAATTTTGAAAACTTAATTTTCATCTCACAATTAGTGTAGTGCAATTCAGTTCTTACCCTTCATATAGAATGTTGGTGGCTGTGACCCTTGTCAGTGTGAGAATTTTTTTTATATTTGCAAGGTAGAGTATTTTCAGTTACTGTTACAGCATGTCCAAACAGTGTCGACAGTTAAGGAAATTTCAGAGAAATCCAGGGTTTGAAAATGGACAGTTGGAAGTCCTGGGGGTTAGGGAGGGCTTGTCATATGACGGAATCATTGTAATTGTTGCTTGCCTAAGGTGAGGTGCGTTGGTTTCTGTTTGTTTGGGGGTTTTTGTTTGTTTGTTTGTTTTGGGGTTTTTTTTGGTGTGTGTCTGTTAGTTTTTGTTGTTTGTGTTTTTTTTCATTGCAAACTTGGAGAATTCAAAGGACAGTAGATTCAAGCATGTGTGCAGAGATGTCATGGAAATTTCCTCCAAATTTCTTGGTGGGTGAGACAGGACAGGACTCAATCACTGGGTCTTTGATGTCCTGAGGTGAGGTCAATGTTTTATCCCCCTGTGCATCTGAGTGAACCCCATCTACCCAGAGGGTTAGTACAGCAGTCCAGACCATGCCCTGAGGCTCTGGAATGTCCAAATGTGCTGAGAGAGGCAGTAACAGGTTCCCGTAATGGGAACTTTTCTACTCACGATCCTTAAGGGCGAGGTTGGGAAATGTAATTTTAATGAAGAACTTGTTTCTCTGTGAGTTATGGGTAGAACAGCTCTGTGTTCAGCTCTGTGTTCCTGGAATGTCATTCCCTGCCCTCCTGATGCAGATGGGCAGAGCAGCCAGTGCTCCTTTGGTGGACTGTGAGTAAATGGAAGGTGGAGGTTGAGGCTTCTGATGTTGCAATAACCTTCTCTTGTTATAAACCAGAGTCTGTCACTTTTCCTGCCAATTTTTTTTACAATGTTATAATGAGGCTCCCACCCCTCAGGACTACTTAACCGCAGAGTGTGGCTGTCAGAGAGGATGGTGCCAACAACAGGATGTTTTTCCATGCCATAAAATCATTCAGGTTTCATGAAAACCTTGTATTTGGCTCTTTGCAGTGGTCTTTGGTTTTCCATCAGAGCCTTCCCAGTCTCTGGTGCTGGTGTGTGACTGTACCAGTCTTGTCCCTCATCTCACAGAAAGCTGCAGTTGGTTGAAATTTCAAGTGTCTGGATTTTTTCTGAAAATGTTTATAGATAGAAATTATTATATATAACAGGGATGTAACAAGGTCTAAGATGTGCTGACTTCTTATTCTTGCCTCCCTATCGTGTTATTGGCTCACTTCAGGGAGAGAAGCTCTGTTTATAGCAATCTTGAGTTGAACTCTTTTACAGCAGATCTATATTTGGGCATCTTTGCACATATCCTAGTGTCTAAAATGGGCACCATAATTCTTACCTTGTAGAGGAGTTTGAAGATTAGTTACTGTCTGTAAAGAGCTTTGAAAATGTCAAATCCTGTGTTTGCATATTTTCAGAATATAATTAGAAAGCAGTCAATTAATCAGCTTCCTGTAAATTAATACTTCAAAATTACTTGCTCTATAGAAATTGTTTGTGTGAATGCTTTGAGGTAGATTTATCTTTTTTCCTTTTTATTTTTGGTACATATGTGATGGTGTTTGCTGAGGAACCCAGGCTTCACTCCCGCAGTGCACAGTGTCGGGATGCAATCTTCAAAAACCCGGCTCTTCATATAATTTTTTTATTTACCTGCCTGCTCATTCTTTAAAATGAAGCTGCATGTTTTCAGCAGTGAGGGTAATTTATTACCTAGAAGAATTTAACTTGGGCTCAGGAGAGTTTTTCATTACTTTCTATGTTAGCATTGATGAAGGAGGGTCTGTGTCTCATCTTGATCCTGTATGTTTGATGCAGGAGCTCTCTAGAGAGATTTTTCTGGTCCATATTACATAAGTAATCAGAATAGAAGGTTATAAATGTTCCTTCTGGCCTTTAAAGTCTGATCTTTTAATTAAAATACAGGAATGTCTTCTGCAGGGCAAACCAAATGCTGAGGTTTATGTCAGAATTGGCGTGGAGGAGCTATGAAGCACTGTCAGGTTTCAGAGGAAAGAGCTGGAGAGCTCTGGCTGCTGTTTGGACAAGGAGGGGAAGGCTGTCAGTAAATGGAGAAAGGCTAAGGTTGCGACAACTGTGAACAAATGGGACAGGGTAAAAAAAAAAGAGCAAAACACAGAAAGTTTTCAGTCCTGAAAAATGTTTAACACCTCTGCTGATTACACTACTCCCTTTGGTTTCTTTCTGTCTGTTTCCCCCATCTGTCCTTTCTGTGTCAGTTTGAACATCACATTTTTCTACTGATACAGCTGCGTTCCTACTGATATAGCTGTACATCTACTGATATAGCTGTATTTCTACTAATTTAGTTGTGTGGTACTTAGTTATGTGGTAGGGCTGTGGTCTTGGCTCACTTCAGCGGTGCCGTGCTTGAGGAGGGACCAAACCTTGGACTGACTTGACTGTTTATTCCATCCAGTGTGGCCCAAATGGAGGCTTCTGCAATGGGGGCAGGGACAAGGAGTGAGGAGCTGTGCCCCTAGCCTGCTTGCTGGGTAGGAAAATGGGATTTCTGTTCTCCTTCTCCATCATTTGAACTGCAAACATTTCACTGCCATGGTCCCCACAGGTACCTGCCCATTTGTTGAACTCTCCACTGAAAATGTCTCAAATTACCCTTAAAACCAACACTTTCCAAGGAAGTGATTTTTCCTTTGCCAGCATAAGGAATATATTACAGAGAAATTGAAGACTGGGAGGGATCAGAGGCGACAAGTGGTAGCTAAAATTCAGGTGTTTTATTGTTAAGCGTGCACTGCGGCTCTGAGGGCTGTGTCCTTTTTCCAGTGCTTGGGAAGATCAGAATCCTGGGAATAGGGTTGAGGGCGTGCTGTGGTGAGCACAGGGGTAGCTGTGTGCACCATCAGGTCCTTGGAGCAGTTCTGTCTGTCTCTGGGCTTGGGCAGGTTGGATTTGGCCGTGCTTTGTAGGAATTACTCTTCACTTTTCAGGAATTCAGTCTGTAGAAGTATCCTGAGGCCACAGCTACTGCATCAGCCACCTGGGGAAATGAGATGCAGAGATGTATCAGTGCCAGTCCCAGGAGCCCTGGTTCACGTGGGAGGAGAGGCTGAGGGTGTGCGGGGAGGCAGCAGTGCTGGCAATGCTGTGAATGTTTACTAGTGACTGTGCTATCATTGCAAGGCAGCTCTCAGGTCCCTAGGAAGCAAGTGGCTTGTGGTTTCTGGCAGGAAATTCCCACTGGACTGTGTCAAATGCACTTTTAGATTAAGGTACCCGGGTTCAGTTTATTATTAGTGAATAATTTAGCTGCACTTACTTGTTGTACCCATTCCTGTAGTTTTGACTTGTCAAAATTTCCTTTTATGTGGCAGAATTTTTCCCTGTTGATAAACTGCTGCTGAAGTACAAATGGTCTGCATTGAAAATACAGCAGATGGGGCCATATTAGCCTGATTCTCTCATCCATGAAAACAAATGCTGTAACCATTGTAATTTGGTGTAATTTCGATGCAAGTCAACAAAGTTGCAGGAGAACTGAGGTCCTCAGTGACCTTTGTGAGTTCCTTGACTTCTGTTTTGCATGCAAGTTGGGTATGGTATTTTCCAATTGACAGAGTAAGAGTTTATAACATAGGGTGCATTTATGTGTAATTTCCCTAATCTGAAAACTGTTGATTGCATAATTAAATATAATTACCTCAGTTGTTCTTGGCCAGACAATGTTTGCAGGGCGGCTCAGGAAGGCAATTCACTGTCAGATGTCAGAATACATTTTATGGAGCAGGTTGGCACTCGATTAATTCAATATTGGTTAAAAAAAGGAGACATCAAGCCATCTCACCCCCCACCCAGTACAAGGTAGTTTGTATTTGTCCACTGTGAAGCTAAACCCGGAGTAGGTACTGCAGCCCATCTCTGAATCTCCTCAGTGTGGGAGGTCCAAATCAGTATCTTCTAATGTGCAGATAAAAGCCCTATTCTCATTTACCCCTAGAATTTTTTTCTCTGTAGTTCTGTTCAATATCAGATTTCTACCTATCAGGGACAATGAAGTAACACTAAAATGATAAAAAAACCCCTTAATCCCCAGGTGTCACCAGAAAGAAACACAGAACCTGGAATACTCCAGTGTCTCTCTACCAGGTTTGCGAATTACTTCTTTATTTTTTTAGAGAATCAAAATCAAGCCCAAAATCAGCAAGAAAAACCCCAGAAAATTCGTAAGAGCTAGCACTTCATGAAGGTGCCAGTGCCTCTCGTTTATAATCAGGCGCAAAGCAATCTGAAGGCTTTAGAGGACTCACATGCCACCAAGGGAAGTTTTAATTAGCTCCTGTAGGACTATGAGAAAGGCTTCATTTGAGTGGACCAAATGAATGGTGGCCATGTGGACACGCTGGGGAAGGCATCAGTTTAATACTTATTTTACTTTTCCCTTCCCTCTCCTCTGAAATGACTTTCCAGTCATTTTCAGCTTCAGGACTGTTTGCATTCCAAATATGTGAATTCTGTGTGTTTGCTAGCCCAGAAATTCTGTGCAGTGAGCTCTCTGCTCTCCCTGCACATCTCTGCCACTGCATTTACCACTTCCTTTGTCACAGAGCAACACCAGACCATCACCAGTTCTGTGAAGAACCACTTTCTTCTGTTTGTTTTGAAGCTGTTTTTTCTTACCTTTGTTTAATAGATTTTTTTATTTTTTAATTGGAAAAGAAATAGACCTGTGTATCCACTTCATACACCTCCCGGTTCTGCAGACTCGTGTTGAATCCCCAAAGTTGTTCCTTCCATAGAATTACAGAACTGTTTGGTTGAAAGGGACCTTTTAAGGGTTTCCTGGTCCAACCCTCCCTGCAAAGATCTGTGACATCTTCGCCTTGATCAGGTGGGTCAGAGCCCTGTCCAGCCTGACCTTGAATATCTCTAGGGATGGGGCATCCACCTCCTCCTGGGCAGCCTGTGCCAGGGTCTCACCACCCTCATGGTAAAATAATCCTTCCTTATATCCAGTCTAAATTGACTCCTTCAGTTAAAACCATCACCCCTTGTCCTTTCTTTGTGCTGAAGAGTCTCAGATTAAGTTTTTGCTTATCCAGTTGGGATATACCCAAGCCTTTCCACACCACTTCTACCTTTTTCTGAACCTTTCCCAATTTATGTTGCCCTTTCTGTGAGAAGTCCAAAAGTACCCACAGTATTCAGGATGTTTCATAGTGTAACAGCCTTGTTCACTTTGTTCTTTTTCTTTCCCAGTCATCCCTGTGCTCTGATTTGCTTCTTCTGGCATTGCTGAGCATTGGGATGGTGTTTTCGTGGAACTTTTCCTTGGATCTTGCCTGGTCTGAGTGGTGGTACCAAGCACAAAGCCCATCTTTCCATATGTGAAGCTTGGAATGTTTTTCCTCACCTGTCACTTTGCATTTGTGCACAATTAATTACGTCTGCCATCTTGCTGTCCAGTAACTCAGGCCTGTTGAAGTTCTTAATAATAGATTCTCATAATTACTATCCTAAATAATTTACAAACTTTGTCACCTTTTGTAATGCCTGTCGCAGTCCTCAACAGAGTTCCCTGAGGAAGTCCTTTGATGACTTTGTTCCATTGTAAGAACTGACAGATGGTCCAATAGTCCAGCTCTGTTTCCTAGCTTTTGATCAGATTTTTTGTTTCCTTTTTATTTTTTTCAATCTGTGGCGTGACGTTTTTCTTTTAAGTCCTAGATGCTTAAGCATTTCCCTAAATATCTCTCAAAATCATTTTGAAAACCTTTTTGTTGCAATCCAAACACTCATTGACCCTTCTGAGAGCTCCCGTGGGTTTACAGGAGATGCCATCCTTGTACAAAAACCATCTGACTCTTCCTGAGTACATTGTATTAATTCTGATGTCCACTAATCCTGTTCTCATTATAGCTTCTACTAATTGGTGTGATACAAGCATGAAATGTGTTGGCTCAGTAGATCTCCCTGGAAACCTTAAAATGAATTCTCAGTCCTGTCATTATTCCATTCTCATGCTAATTTAACGACAGTGGGCTGTGGATTTCCTGCCAGTAGTGGTGGCACAGCAAGTCCCAAGATGGGGGAATCTTCCCTGGCAGAAGGGGATCACTCCCTTCCCACCAGCATGCTGCTGACAGAACCATGGAATAACAGAACAGTTTGGGTGGGAAGGACCTTAAAGCCCATCCAGTGCCACCCCTGCCATGGGCAGGGACACCTCCCACTGTCCCAGGCTGCTCCAAGCCCCAATGTCCAGCCTGGTCTTGGGCACTGCCAGGGATCCAGGGGCAGCCACAGCTTCTCCGGGCACCCTGTGCCAGGGCCTGCCCACCCTCCCAGGGGACAATTCCTTCCCAATATCCCATCTAACCCTCCTCTCATTGAAACCATTCCCCCCTGTCCTGACACTTCACATTGTTACAATTAGTCTCTCTCTGTGAGGGATTCCTGCCTTCTCCCCCAAACATTTCCCTCACCTCCATACTCTCACCCTTGTCCACTTGTTCCCTTCTAGAGATGCTGCCTTCTTCCTGGCATTTTCCCTTCTTTTCCTTCCCTTTCCCCAGGATCCAAGAAATACAGAATACACGTTTTGTTTTTGAGAAGCTGGGCAAAATACTGTCAGTAAAACACATCTGAAAACTTCATGAGTTAATGTGTCCTTGGATAGCATAAGGTGCTTTGATTTAGACTGTAGTTTGCTGCTTTTCCTTCTGGCATTACTGAGTATTCATTTGCTGCAGTGATTGTTCTCTTTTGCTCAGTCATTTACTTGCATTTCAGGTTGCACACAGGCTTCCAGATTCTGAAACGAAAATGTGTTTAGAAGTCAAGAACAAGAAATATTTTTAGCTTGTCATGTTAGATTTTAATTAATCACCTCTGCCACCTTTTTCAGCATCAAAGGTTTGCAACATGCTCTTGCTAACATCAGGTAGTGAATATAAGCCTTAAATACACAACAAATGATTAAGCTTCCTCATGGCTCACATTGAAGACAGGCTTTTGTTAAGGCTCTTAATGTTTTGGTAGCTATCTTGGTACACAGACAGATTTTTCACCATTGTTTTTCATCTCTGGTTCCCATTCTGATCAATATTGACACCTGGAATTGTCTTTTTAACTTACTCTCAATGTCCTGGCTTGAGTCTTAAACCAAGACTGCAATAAATTGGTGAAAAATCAGGAAATAGCGCCTAGCAAGATCGTGGCAAAACTAAGTTTTAAAACTATAATTTTACAGTTTGTGATTATAAATTAGTGTTATGTTTAGTAAGGAAAGCTTAGGGAAGAGCAGATCATGGGCAGGTTATCCATTGCCACACCACACACGCCGTTTGCAAGCCCACAGTACAACACAATTTGTTGTCACTCTGGTGACATTGACTCTTGGAACATAATTTACATGTTGACTCGCCCTGCTGATGGGAGGGTGGGATATCAAAAGCACTGCTGACACTTGCATCATTTCCCCAGTGTGAGCTTTGCCTCCTGGACAGTCAGAGCTGACCAAATTTTTGAGGAGCTGAAGGCAGGAGCTCGCAGTGGAATTGCCAAGTGACGTTCCCTGGAGTAGCAGCTCCATTGCCTGTGACAGGTACCAGCACCTCTGTGGGAATCCTTGTTCCTCTGGGTCCCTCAGCGCTTCAGTCACAGGGCTGTTTGAGCCATCACCACTAATTGACCTCGGTGGTCCTAAAAGTAGTGTTTCTGTTACAAGACATGTATCATTTGGGTTGATTTTTTTTGGTGTGGGGTTTTTTTGGTTTGGTTTTTGAATTTTGGTTTCTATGGGGTTGTTTTGTGTGTGTGGTTTTTGTTTGTTTGTTTGATTGGTTTTTTTGTAATCAGAACAATGTTTTTTTCCCCCTCTGAAGGGGAAATGTTGGCAACTGCGGAGGTTTTGCTGCCTTGTTTTGAGCACTGCCATCCCTTGGGCAGTTTTATAAGGGCAGAGCTGTGTTGTGAGCTGCTGTGAGCTCTGGTGCAGGACTTCTTCACCCAGAGTCTGAGTCCGGCTCCAGTCTTGTCTCTGCAGCAGGTGCCCCTCAGCTCCTTCCTTATTCCTCCTTTCACTGCAGGGAGAAACTGTAGTTAGCCCCAGGTACGAGTCAGAGCAGTGACACACAACAGTGCTCTTGATACACCTGAATTCTTTCCTTGTCTGTCAGTCATGCCTTCATACCTGGGCAAGGTACCTAAAGCTTTCCCTCTTTTTTCTCAAGCTTTACCTTGAAGAACTCTGCCAAAGCTGTTTTTATTCAAATGAAGCCTTGCCATTTCACTTGTGTGCACCTGAATACTGAAAAGACACTTTGAAATGAAATTACTGAATTTGTTTTATGTCAAAATACAGAGTGTTCCTACTACCTTCTATGAGTCCAGTGATTTTCAGAATAAGCATAAACAACAAAATTGTCCAGCTGAACCTGAAACACAAATGCCTTCCTGCTATCCAACAGACATGATGATGAAGGTGATGAGGGTAGTTGATGTAAATATGTGCTACAGTGCTTAAATATTTACTCTTTTCCCTTCAGGAAGCTGATAGTGTGTATGCAGAAGGGTGTTTTTTACCTGTACTGTGCTGCAGTGATGTGGAAGCTGAACTGTTTAACATTGAATGGCAGTGCTAAAATTGTATTGTCTCTGTGTAATTATATATACAGGCCCACTCACATACATCATTTACTGGAGAATGTAATAGTGCATCACAGATACCATCTTATTTTCTTGTAGTAAATTAGTCTTTTTAAGTGAGCAACATTTATTTTGAAGAGAGAATTCAAAGATTACTTCGAGATTCTTTTTAGAGGCATGTTACGATATTTTTCTTGCACTGTGCTTGCTTTAGAGTTGACTATTTCTGGATAAATGAAATGAGAGTTGATACTGATGCTTGAGTGCAACATGCCTGTTTGAGGGGGTGACAGATGTAGGTGATTTCAAAACAAATGTCTTCTGTAATTTAGCTTTAGTTTCCATTGGGTCCAGACCTACTGTGGTTGCCCCCTAAGTTAGTTTAAATGTATGCGTTTTCTGGGTCTAACTGTGTGTTTCTAGCGTGCCTGTCACCATGGTAACTGCACACCTCTGAGTTTAAATTCTGCGACATGAGATCACTGCAAGTCTTGCTCTAAAGAGGTCTGAGTTGCTGCACTTCAAAAGTAGGGAGGACTGTGATATTGTCTCTCCCTTTAGCTTGAATCCCCACACAATGGGATTAAATCCAGTGCTTGTCTGCACTTGTGTCTTTATTCTAATTTTATATGTAACAGCTTTATGAAACGCAAATAACTTGTTACATAATATGCAGTGCTGAACAGTGTGATTTATCTTTAAATATGCTTTTTAAAATAGACTATTCCACTCTATAAACAGAGCACATTTATGTGTAATCTTGCTGCACTTTTCACTGTGCTGTAGGTTATTTTCAACTGCACTGTATTGTTGTAAAAGTTTTTATCTTTCACTGCTGTGGAGAATCCTATGGACCTGAGTAAATGGATTTTTTTCTATTCATGACATTCAGGTTTAAGTGATATGCTCTGTTGATACTCCACAGGTTATAAGATTGTCCTTTTACTCGTACATTAATCTTCCTTTGGGCTCTGGAGTTGTTTTATTTCTGAAACTTAAAAGATCTGAGCCTGAGCTTCCTTTAGTTAAAGCCTGTTAAATGTGAATGCTGCTTCTGATTTGGCCTCATTTTTGTCGTGTTTGTCTGCAGTCCTGCAGTTCTGGTGGTCTTCTGCATGAAAAGTGTTTGTATACGTGTAATGATGTTTAGCAAATTAATACAATGCACAAGTGAATAATTTCTCTTTATGGAATTCCTTTTTTTGTACTCATGTTACCCAAAAGAAAGCCAAATGTATGAGTGCTCAAGTTCATCTGTTAGATCCCAGACAGGAATTTCTGTTCCCTGTGCACAGGTGTGGAGGTGCAAGAGGGGTAGGGTAGTTCTGGGCAATGAAGAGAACGGAGTGATCCAGAGGAGTTCAGGTAGAATCACTCCTGGATGACCTCAGACCCAAACCCAGATGTTTTTATGTTTGGGTGGGCCCCTCACAGGTCCTGCTGCCTGTGAAACATCTGGATTTCTAAAGGGTGCGTTTAAGGCAACTGTGGAAATTAAAGGTGTGTGTTTAGGTAGAATATTTTCTGACCTGTTTTCATCTGAGCTGGAAGAATTCTGTTTGCTCCCTGGCTGTAAGTTAGTAGACAAGCTATACAAAACAGGGTTGTAAATAACTGTCCCTGTGAAATGGGAGCTACGGTAGATAACTGGTGGCTCTCCCCTCCCCACTAGATAATATTGTTCATGCTACATTCTGAGAGTAACAAAAACTTCCTTGAAAGTTCTGTGGAACACACCTGGGCAATGCCCTTCATGCAAGAAATGCCAATGAGAATATGACAGTTTTTGTGTGAATGGCATTTTCTTGTGAAAACAAACGGTTGCTGCCATACGGTTATGGGTGAGGCTTCTTGAAAGAGGGGCAAAAATGTTTTGGGAGTGTGATGAATGAGAAGAGTCCGTGTTCTCCTGGGAAGGTGGGGAACAAGCTGGAGCCAGGGCCGAATCTGCATTCTCTGGAGGAGGAGGTGGTGGTTCCAGGCTTGGTGCCCCATGCTGGCTTGTGAGGACAGTTTTAGGTGAAAAAATGCAAGAGAGAAGTTCTACAGACACCCCACTGTATTTCTGTTATTGTACTTGGCTGTAGGAGCTCTTTAGAGAATTGTGTTTTGTAGTCTTGTATGTGGAAGTTTAAGAACAATAACTTAACAGTAAGTACATGAAAGCTCTTACCTTGATTCACAGGGGAATATTTTCAGACTAGTTTCAGCTCCAATCCATTGTTCAAGACAAAAACTTAAAACACATCTTCCTTGGGCTGACAGCACTTTGAGCTGAGTATAGAAAGTATTTTGGTGGGGTTTTTTGCTGGGTGGGATGTTTTTTGTGTTTTGTATTTTTTGTTTGGTTGGTTTTTGGTTTGGTTTCTAATTTTATATGTCTCTTTCATGTAGGAGTTTCTGAACCTTTTTTTTTCTTTGTTCTAATTTGCAGCATTACTTTACTGTTCTCTTTGGCCATGAGGGGCAGAAGCCGCTGGAGCTGCGTTGTGAGGATGAGGTTGATGGAGATGAGTGGGTAGAAGCTATTCACCAAGCAAGGTATGAAATTCAATTTGTGACCCTCTGATCCATTTTATTACAGATAAATGGGTAATACTTCAGAAATCTAAACCCACCTTCCAAACAGAATAAATGTTAACATGTATTAGTTGTGTGTTGTTTGCAATTCATGAGTATGTTATAGGGAAAAACACCTTTAACATTCAATGCTTATTTCACTGTCTTTTGTCTTTCATAAGCAGTTGTACTGCAGTTGAAATTACTTCAGGAAGAACATGATTTTATTAGAAACAAGCCCTAGGATTAGTCCTCTGTTAGAGACAAGTGTGTCATATGAATGAGGAAATTAATGATATGACAGATGAATAAATGAGTTTTTCCTTAAAAACTCTTACAGAGAAGTAAATGTAAGAAAGAGGAGGTCAAACCATTAAGATGATAAAGTGTGACAAATAAAATTTTGACTTCAAAACTGAAATTCTGAATCACCTGAACCACAGTTTTGTGAAAACAGACGTGGTAGGACCTTCAGCCATGCAGCAGTCTTTGCCTGAGGAGAGGTCTGTGTGGCAAGTGGTCATGGTTTAGGTGTAATCTAAATGAAAATCGTCTCCCTGAAGGCTCATGGAATGGTGTGTGGAGGCAAAGCCGCTGCTGAAATGCACTTTCTGCAGCCTCCTCCCATCCACGCTCACCTCAGCTAATCTGCAGTGCCATGGTAACGCACAAGGAACCAGGCAGCTCCCAAATTGCTTAGGACATGAGCCATGTAAACACAAGTGATTCTGCTTTAGAACTAAAATTGAACATGAGCAGCTAGTAGTTTTTAATTTAGAGCTTGTGAAATGAGGCCCTGGGGCTGCAGGTTTTGTGCTGCCTGGACATGCAGACTTGGGATCTGCATCCTCTTCTTGATGCTGGTACCTCCTGAGCTAGGCCCTGTCCTCTCCCAGGAGAGCCCCTGCTGGGTGGGCAATGGTGAAGCACTTTTTGCCTGGTACCCTCTGGGTGTGCACATTATTCCATGCCTTGGGGGCCCTGGGGCTCGGAGCTCAGCCCGTGCCCCGTGTGTGACAGCCACAGCCCTGTGCTGCTGCCGGGGAGCAGAACAGGGACAGCCTCCTTGTCAGTGGTCTGGGACAGCTTCTTCTGTGGAGTATGACAGACAGGGAGTGAAGGAGGGAGCAGGGCTTTTGCCTCGTGGTAATGGCATTCGGGGACAGCAGCATCCTGGGGTTCCCTCTTTGCAGCATGAGTTCGGTTTTGCCACAACCTTTCCCTGACAGGAGGGGGCAGCCGGGGGGGGTCGGGCTCTGCTCCCAGGGAACAGGGACAGGAGGAGAGGGAACGGCCTCAGGCTGGGCCAGGGGAGGCTCAGGTTGGACATCAGCAGGAATTTCCCCATGGAAAGGGTGGTCAGGCCTTGGCAGGGGCTGCCCAGGGAGGTTTGGAGTGCCCATCCCTGGAGGTGTCCGAGGAAGGCCTGGAGGTGGCACTCAGGGCTCTGGGCTGGGGACAGGGTGGGACTCAGGCACAGCTTGGCCTCGATGGTCTGGGAGGGATTTTCCAGCCCTGGGAAATTCTCGTCCACTGCCTGGTGTAAAAGGTGTGTAAGCAAGAAGAGGTTTGTAACACAAGGTAAACTTTTTCTCCTCTTAGTTCAGTCTGTAAATGTGTCACACATGAGTTTTCAGGGTAGAAACTGACACAAAATCAAGGCAATGATAGCCAATACACAGCTGAAAATACTGAGAACTTGCAAAGAAGTTGGTTGTGACATTCAGGGTCAGGGTGGTTGACTTTTGACTCCACCAGGAAGTTGTCATTGCAGCCTTTAGAGGACAGCTGGGTCTCTGAGGTAACTAAGATCAGTATTTTTATCTCCATCCCTTCTGCTATTCAACTGTTTCCCCTTTATTTGGGCCTACCTCCTGATGATGTTGAAGTATGGACACCTTTGTGAGGGACAGTTTCATGGTCCTATGTCATTTGGGGGATTTTCTATTTACCTTTTCTGCACAGGTGTCTAAATTTCTTAGGGAAGTTTTCCAGGGATATGGACATGGCTTTCTTGTGTTTTCTTCAACAGAATTCCAACAAACTACCAAAAAAAAATCTAAAATTTAGTTGGTAAGCATGGAGTTCCATTCCCTTTTGCGGTTACCTCCTTGCTCTGACAGTTTTCTACTTCACTGGAAGCTGCTTTTGTTTGTTTTACATTGTGTTGAGCAGAACAACTTGGAGTTTCTGATTTGTTACTAAACCATTGAGTCTTTTGCTGAAGATATATAAAAAGAAGCTAAAGTAATAGTATTAGACTATTGTGTAAGATTTTTCTTGCCAACTTAATTAAACAAAATAGCACAGATTTTCTTTAGGGATTGAATTTTGCCTGCGTCATAATCTAGACCTTTTCCCTTGAGTTTATCTGTATTTTTGACAAATGGGAGAAATTTTGGCAACTTCCTCAATGTCACTGTTCATTTGAGTCTAACCTAAGACATCTCTGACCCTTCTCTCAGGTTTTTGTTATGCATTGCTGAATGACATTTTATCTAGCACTTTAAAGATACTTTTTTGTACTATCTCAGGTGTCTTATTTACAAATTGCAGGAGACATTGAGAAGATTTCTACTACTCTTAAACTGAAAACAGACCTGGGAACATCTTGTTCTGTGTGAATATGCTGGCATTTGAGAAAGGGAGATATTTAATTGCTTTCCAGAGGGTCTTATCCTCATGAGGAGCTGTGGTAATCCATGTGTTAGCTGAGGCAATGCAATCGAGGTAGTTGAGGTTTTATTTTTTCTTAGATTGACATATAGAAAATCTAATTAATCTGATTTTGGACTGCTTTTCATGTTTTTTTTTTATTTTGCCAAGTACATGTTTGTAGCTGTCAACATTTCTTCCATGTTTATTTACTTTGTAAGTTATAAACAGAGTATTGAAAAAAGGATGCTCCAATCTCAGTGCACCCCATGGCTCACTCTGAGTAAATAAGTAATTTATTTGGATGCCGGTACCTAAATAAAGGATTTTCTCTGCTGTGACATTGTCCATTGTTTCTGTCCATAGTGCCCTCTCCTCACGTGGGGGATTATTTGGCTTTTGAGCTGGAACTGGGATGTTTAATCCTGTATATTTTAATGGGACCTCATTATCAGTTCCACATCTGTACTTACTTTTCTTCTCCTTCCATTTTACCTGAATTTTCAGTATTTTGGTTTCTCAGTAATATCCAGGGTGGCAGAGCATGGTTTGCTTCTTCAGAGCTACATTTTTGGGCAGGAGGATTTATTCCTGGCAAATCCTAATTCCTCTGTCAGTGACTGCATCTGGAAGTCCTGTTTTTGGCTTTGTTCCAGAACTTGTTCTCTTACGAAAAAATCTGTTTCACCCTGAGGTATACTTATCACCCTCTCTTACAAATTCTTCTACATTTCAAGGGTTTTTCTTGCATTTTGCTCAAAAAATTTTATGCTTTTTTTCTCTTTCATATGGATGTAGTATTAATAAAATTTACTGGACTTCTCTACTTTAATTTATTCCAAAGTCTTAAATTTACCAGTTGTGCGAATGAAAACCCTTCTTTCATGCAGGCACAAGTGTGAACTTAATTGGGAAACTGATTTGAAAAGGAATTATGCTTTCTTTATTTATTGCCATCTTAGTTTTAATCCGTCTCATTCCTCCAGGTCTGTTCACTGCACAGGTGATGTGGGAGAAGAGCAGGGAGGAAAATGGGAATGCTTCTTTTATCTGGGTCACTGTTTAAGGTGTACGAGGAACTACTGCCCTCTAACTGGTAATTTAAAATTAAAAACAAACAGAAGCAAAAAGGCTTTCTCTCAGATTCGTAGGCACACTTTGCTGTGTATTGTACACAGTGTTTTGCAGGGGGTTGTAAGCTCAGTGTGGCAGCTCAGAGCTGCCTTGTACTAATGCCTTGCTCAGGGAAACTTTATTAGCTGAGGCCTGGTGCTTTAATAATCATGATTTTGTGGTTTCTGGTGGGCTGGCAGTGAGGCAGAGAGGTAGATTCAGCACACGCACGCAGGATGGGCCCCGCAGGAAATAACTGAGCTGTGCAGGCTGCCCAGGAGCCGCTCCTGGACCCTCCATCCACAGCTGCTGCAGGTGCCCGTGCTGCTCTCAGCTCCAGCTGGGCACACACAGGTCTGCAAAGCCATTTCTCAGCCAGCCACCCAACCTCGTGGTGTTCCCAGAAGCTGGGTTGGATCTCTGGTGCCCTCCAGCAGCCAAATCAGAGTCTCTGCTGATCCAGCCCGGCCTTGGTGCATCGCCAGCGCTTGGCTCGCCCAGCTCAGCCGTGGCTGGTGGTCACACACCCGGGCCAGGCCCACACCTCCCACCTCTCCATTGTGGTACTGGCAGTGCAGGGACCTGTGGCTTCTTGGTCCCAGCTCCAGAAGGTGGCACTGAGAGCTCCATGGATGCACAGATGGAGTCCCCTCACCAAGGAAAGGAGTGAGAAGTGGGGTTTGATGGGCAGGCAGGACGGGTAGTGGTGATGATGTGCAGATCACAGCCAGACAAGTGTATTGATCAGTCTGGTTAGAGGTGATCCTTTATTCGCTTGTATCCCCTTACCTCTGTGTTTTCCGAAGCTTGCTACTCAAACCTCTTCCCTGTCCTGTTTCCCTGCCTTTGGTTTCTGCACTTCCATGACAAGCCTTGTACAATCTCAAAATACTCTTGCCTGTATCTCATAAATAGTTTCACATCCCTGTGGATGGTGGCTCTTCTCAGCCTGAGAGGAGATGTGGAGAGCCTTTCCATGGACTCTGGGCAGACCTCATGGCAGCCTTTCATGAGCTTTTAGAGGGGCTTATGAAAAAGAGGGAGAATGTTTTCACATGGGCGGATAGAAAGAGGATGAGGGGCAATGGTATTAAACTAAAAGAGGGAGCTAAAATTGATACTAGGAAGGAATTGTTCCCTGTGAGGGTGGGCAGGCCCTGGCACAGGGTGCCCGGAGAAGCTGTGGCTGCCCCTGGATCCCTGGCAGTGTCCAAGGCCAGGCTGGACACTGGGGCTTGGAGCAGCCTGGGACAGTGGGAGGTGTCCCTGCCCATGGCAGGGGTGGCACTGGATGGGCTTTAAAGTCCCTTCAACCCAGCCCATGCCATGATTCTGTGATTCATGGCTGGTTATGCTTTGAATAACCTTCTGTCTCAGTTTTGCACAATGGGGTGAGGTGCCATTCTCCTCCAGTTTGTTTGCGGGTAAATTCCTATGGTCAGATTTTCCTGGCTGGAGTGCGAGGACCATGGGAACAGTTGGTTTTGGTGTGAGCTGTGAGTCTGATGGGTGACACACTGGCTGATGTGAGGTGCTTTCAGCACCATCTCCGTCCTACACGAGAGGGTAATGTTCCCTCCCCACACACCCATGCTCCTGAGTGAGCCATTCCCCACAGACGTGGTTTGGGGGCTTTGGTTGTTGGGTCCACCCTTCCAAAGGCTCTTTATTCCAGTTGGTATTTCCCTCTCTCAGTTAAAAGGATCATGTGATAAAACTTGTTTTGGGTGTGGAGTTCTCATGGTGCCCTGTGGCTCTGGCAGCCACCAGATCCCTCAGAACCCTGGATCACACAGGAGGTCATTAAAGGCAGTGGTTTCTGTGCACTGGTGTTCTCCTGAGGCACCTCACTTAGAGTCACAGGGAAGGACTGGTTATGTTCTACTGCAGCTTTTCCTGTTCCCATCCCTGCTGTGGCTGTGACTGTGCCGTCAGGCTTTAAAACCCGTCTGGAGGCTGTTTCTCCTCTATTAAGAAGTCTTACAGCTGCTCGAGGTGGGTGTGGAGACAGATGCAGGCAATTTCTTCTGCCTTCCAGACAGCCAGAGCCTGGTTTTCATAACGAGTGAATTAGGTTGTGCATTCTGCTTTTCAAGAGGGTAGTTTGATGTGGCCAGGCCCAGTGCTTGGTTCTTCCAGCAGCCTGAGCAGCTTTAGTGCAATTAGCATGGAGTACTCCAATGAACCATAACTCTTCTCTGAGTTCAGGACAAAACTCAAATATATTGGCTGGTAGCACTACTGGAACTTCTATCCTGGCTTGTTGCCAGAGCAAGGAGACTTTAATAATAAGGCTGTGGTTAAACTTTCTCCAGTTTTCCTGCATTTTCTGAGCATGTCAGCCTAAATGGTGCAGCAGTTTTTCTCAGGACTTGATTAATTTCTTCGTCTCTCCATGTGGTAGGTGGTGGTCCATCAGAGCTGCTTGAAATACCTGGTTTGAGCCCTGTCTCTACAGATGGTGGTAGTAGATAGGTTCAGCCGCAGCTTTCAGGATGTTTTATCTGTGTTACACATTACAGAATTGCTTCTCTCAATAAAGTATTAATAGAAATTCATGTAAGCTGTGGTTTGCAGCAGTTGTTTCTTTCTATTAAACGAGACCCCAGACAGAGAACCAGATCGAGGCTGGCTGCTTACAAGTTGTTTTATGTATTTTTTGTGTTCCTTTGACATCTGAACATTTTGGTACAATTTTCTCTGACAAGAATTTTTTATACATGTGTGTTCGTGTCAGTATTGAATCCCTGTCCTCTTGTAAGGCTCCTGGGATTACTCTGGGTATTCAGGTTAACACATTTGGACATCGTGATCTCTACTCAGGCATGCAGAGAGATGGATGGAAAGGGCTGTTGGAAGTATGTGAAGTTTATGCCAAAAGCCTCTGATTTTTCCTTTCCTAGCAGTAGTTTTGAGAAGGAAAATGGATTTAGCCTATTCTAAGTTAGTTTAGGTGTACACAGACTTTTTAAATTAACTCTTCTTCATACTGCTAATTATGGGAGTGAAGGAGATGATGTTTGGTTTCAGGCTGAGCCTGACATTTTAGACAGCCAAAGCCACCCCGGTGAATTGCTCTAAGAACATCTCAAAAGAACAAAAACTTCACTCTTCCAGGGCAAAGTCTCTCATTCCCCAGTAAAACAAAGCTGTGGAAGTCCAGCTTAATGCATTTAAAGTATCTGAAAAATATATATAAAGTTTCTTCCCTTAAAGGAGGAAACAACGAGGTGAAAGAAAAGCTCCGTATGTTACAATATCTTGGGTCCAGTGTCAGCAGTTCATCCTTTGTGAGTCTGTGTCCTACTATTTTCTTGCTATTTTCCTCAGTTTGAATAAAACCAAGGTGAAACCCGTCAAATTCTGTGTTGGAAACAATGTGTAGCAAAACTTTAAGAACATTTTGAAAAGGATAAATAGAAAAAGAGGGCATTTCACCTGTCTGGATTTGGTTTTAGCTAGGAAAGACTATTTATATTAAATTAAAATCAAATAAAGCTTTTTATTACATTTGTTACATATATTTTTATCTTCATAAAATTGTAAAACAATTAGTGCTAACTGTATTTTTAACTCAGACACTTTTTAGAATGTACAAATGCCTTTTTAGGGTGCAAAGAGAAGAAGTACTCTGGTCTCTCAAAAAAAACCCAGAATACTTGCAACACAAAACAAATTATTATTGAAAACTTTTAAAGAACTAATCTCATACTTCATTGCTGTTATTGCACAGCTAAGTGGTAAGTGGATTGCTCCATGACAGATTTATTTATGTATGTTTTTTACTTCTTGGAAGAGGTGCCCTGACCTTCCTTTTTCCAATGTATTGTTTACTTCTGCAGTAATCAAAATATAATGGCAAATGTAATAGAATTAATTTCACTTCTTATTGTTTTTATAATCTGTACAAGGAGGAGAAACTTTTACTTTATGATAGCAGTGGGAACTTACTCTAATTATTTTAAATCTAAGCTTGTTTTCCAGGTTAGGTGTTGAATTCAATAGCTGTGCTTAATATTGGCCCCCTCCAGTGCGTGAGTGCACTAACACTGATTGAAATACAAGTAAATATTTACAGAAAAACTACACTATAGAGGATGCACATTATTGCAATTTTAAAAGCCTCACAGTATTTAATAGCAAATGTTCATTGTTTTATGAGTGCTGTAACAAGTGGGAAGAAATTTAAAAGGAAGAGATTTGCAATCCAAAAATTCCTTCTGTTAAATCCGGTGCTCAAACTCAACAGTGGAAAAATATGTGATATAAAATAGTGTGGGATCCCTTGTCAAAGATTTAGGGCCTCCGTTCTGCTGTGTTTTGTTTGGTCTTTGTCTTGTAAATTTATGCAACTCTCAGAGGAAGAACCTTCCTGAAACCTGGGGTAAGAGGCAGAAAAGTGTTTTGATTTTGTGGCTTCGGGGTCAGACTGGTGAAGATGCTGCGTAGGGAGAAACTGATTTCTCCTGTGCCTGAAGCTGAGAAGCATTTCTGACGTGGTGCTCTGCCTGTGGCATCTAGTTGCACTAGGGATATTGTCTCTTTTCAGGAAAAAGCTGCCCAAGAGCTAAAAGAAAGACTCATGCCGTGGTTCCTGATACTGACTAGATTAAAGGCATCTCCATCAGTAATCTTAAAATGGCCTAAAGAATAAAACGCGTTAGCACACTAAAATGACAGTTTTGATGGGAATTCTTCCGTAAAGAGATCTGGCAGATGGAGAGCATTAGTTCTGATGAAGTGCTACGTGCTCCCCCAAGTCCTCACAAAAGATGGGAAAAAGACCTTGAAATAAATAAACCAAATTGGATTTATTGAATTCTTGGGCTTAGCGTGAGAATTAGAAGCTCATAAAAAGTGCAGTTGTCTTGCTCTCAGTAACTGGATACTGTGAAACTGGGGACTGTAGCACCTGTGTCTAAAAAGGATATTAAACTCTCTCAGTTCGGATGATTTGGTGGTTATGATTTGGGTGGTGTATGGTTTACATTATAGCTTCAGCCAAACAAACATGGCTTTGCAGCCTTCTTGTCACTGGGGCTGTGTTTATCTGTCTGTGTCTCGTTAGAGGGGATGAAGACTGATACCTGGCTGTTTTTACTGACCTAAGCTTTCCCTGCCAGCTACTCAGACATCCTGATTGAGCGGGAGGTGCTGATGCAGAAGTACATCCACCTGGTGCAGATTGTGGAGACCGAGAAGGTCGCAGCCAACCAGCTCCGGCACCAGCTGGAGGACCAGGACACGGAGATCGAGAGGCTGAAGTCAGAGGTGTGTTCCAGACCCACCAGGCAATCACTGGATTGTAGCAGTTTGCTGTGTGCATTGCAGTGGCATTCAATATTTCTGTAGTATTTTGTGAAAATGGCAGAACCTGGTGAGGTTAATATGTAACAGTCCCCCAGTGACTCCTTGGATAAATAATTTTCTTAGAAATATTGGGGCCTGTTAAGCTGATTGGATTACTTTTCTTGTCAGAGGGTTTAGGATGACACATTGCTTTGCAGAATGGGTGCCACTGATGGCATTATTTCCTCCCTGCCTTCAGGTTTGGGTTTGATCCCAGCACAGGGCCTTTGATTGTGATGGTGTTAACAACTGTTCCAGACTGCTCTGATTCACGGGATGCTGTTAAAAACCTTTTTGCAGTCCTGAGCTGATAAAGCCCAAAGGGCACAGTTGGTTTTGGGGGGAGAACCTGTTCATTCCTGGCCCCCATTCCAGCTGGACAGAGATCTGTAATGGCCTGAGGAGAAGTGCTCCAGTCTCTGTCGCTAAACGTGTGCTTGTCATTCTGTGTCCCCTCCACAGGCTGGGGGAAGGGGAATTTACTGTTCTGTTAGTTCTCCAGCTAAGGGTTTCATTAACTCGAGGAAGCATTTGATAAATGTTTGGTTTTGTCAGATTGTAGCGCTGAATAAAACAAAGGAAAAAATGCGACCTTATCAAGGCAACCAGGAAGATGAAGATCCAGATATTAAAAAAATTAAGAAGGTAAACATGAAGTCTTTTGTGCTTAAAGGGAGAAGGGTGGGATAAGGAGTGTACATCTGTATTTTACTCTGTCTAGTTTTATTTATTTTTTTTTAAGTGCAGTCAAATAGCAAGTCTTCCTTTGCCCAGCCCCTACTTAAACCTCTTTAATTATAAATATTTTAGTGCCACATTTTATCCCATGATGTATTTGCATAATATCCTTTATGGAATGTGTCTAGTTTCTGTCTTTTTCTGGGATGTGCAGTCTGAGCCAGGGTCAGCAGTGAGCTGGTAACTTGGTGTGAATTTTCCTTTAACCATTGTCATAGAAGCTGGAAATACCCCTTTCAGGAGCAAGAGAGCTTTGGATCTCTGTATAAATCACTGCATTCTTCACCTTTTTGACAGTTAGGGCCCTTTCTTTTCCCAAGTTATTTTTTCAGAGTAAACTGATACTACTGAAATTTTGCACTTCTCTTTCAAGATGAATGATCTTCACATCAAGATCAGGGTACAGACATAATGAAATTTCCTGTGACCAGATGTAGACCTCTTCCGTAATCTTTAATCCACTTTCAACTTCAATAGATATTGTACTTAGTTAGATTTTCCCATGACGTAGAGGTGCTTTTTAAGAATTCCAGAAGTCTGTCATTTTGAATAATGTGTTTGTTGCCTTGGTGTCTGGTACCAAGCATTATATTGATACATAGTTTTAAATACACATGCCAAGTGTTATCTGTTCAAAATGGAAAGCAAACTGAGTTGAAGAAACTATTTAAGAATTCTGCCAATAATGATATTGAGTCTGTGTTGGAATGTGTTACCTGGAAGTATTGCGGGATACCTTTGGGGTATAAGAGAAATGTGTAAGGGGAGGAAGAAGGAACTGCACCCCCTCGTTGTGCTCATGGGAAGGGGACAACACTCGAGCTTGCAGTGAAAGATTCCCTTATAGTATGCCATGTCTTTACAGTCTGTTTCCTGGCAACAATTATGACCCTTAACAAATAGAAATGTAAAAATAAAAATTAATTACGGAACAATTATATATCAATAAGTGAACATTTTTATTTTTAAGCAAAGACTTATAATTTTGAGCGTTATTTCTACAGTGAAGAGCTTATGATAAGTCATGTAATGTGGCTTTTTTCTTATTTTCTTTTTTTGCTTGATTCCTTTGTAGGTTCAGAGCTTTATGCGGGGCTGGTTATGCAGAAGAAAATGGAAAACTATTGTCCAAGATTATATTTGTTCTCCTCATGCAGAGAGCATGAGGAAGAGGAACCAGATAGTTTTCAACATGGTGGAGGCTGAGTCCGAGTATGTGCACCAGCTTTATGTCCTGGTGAACTGTTTTCTGCGGCCCCTGAGGATGGCAGCGAGCTCCAAGAAGCCGCCCATCAGTCACGACGACGTCAGTAGCATTTTCCTCAACAGGTATGGGGGCTTTATCTGGAGTTTCTTTTTTGGTTTGAGAGTTTGTTGTGGCATTGTATTCAGGGTATTTTTGTGGGTTTCCCTGACTGCTCCTCCCCCTTCTGGTTCAGCTGACAGTAGAGAGGCCTGGCCCTTGTTTTGGCTGTGGTGCAGGTGGTGTCACTGAGCCAGGCCACGTTTCCAGGGGTGAAAGGCAAAGGTGCTGCAGGTGATGCTGTTTGAAACCAGCGTGACCTCTTTACCTTCCTACATTCTGTGTCTTCCTCTGCCAGAGGAAAAAAAGGACAGATGGTGCCTCTTGGGGCAGTTCTCATAATTTTGTGTCACCTTTCCTGTTCCTTTTTTCTCTTAAGAGAGCAAAACTGGACTTAGTGGCCTCATATGATCCTGATAAGACCCTGAGGATGAGTATGTCAATGCTTCTATTTTCTGTTGTCGTGCCTAAGGATTCTCCTTCCCTCTCACTTGTCTTTTCATATCCTGCAAAAAAGGAATTGTTCTTTCATTAGGCATCCTAGTGCTGTTGTAATGAGCATGTTCAAGTAACCCAGGAGGCATTTAACATTAGATACAGGATTGGGATTGCATCCAAGTCTGCCCCAAACTTCTAAGAAATAGAATATGTTCTTTAGTCATGAGGTAGGTTTCCTTTTCCCTGTTAGAATACGAATACAGTGTTAGGATGTTTCTACACCAAATACTATGTGTTTTTTAGAAGCACTGAGCCAGTATTTTTAAAGAATGCAATGAAAGGAAACGCTTATTTCCATAACAATAACTGTCTTCTGTTTTTTTCCTAGCAAAGTGCAAAAGAGGAAGAGATGTTTCTCTGTGAATTATTAATCAGAAAATAAAACCACAATTGTCTTTTTGTTTGTTTAAATACTTGTTTTTCAGTGAAACAATCATGTTTCTTCATGAGATATTTCACCAGGGCTTAAAAGCAAGAATAGCTAACTGGCCTACCTTAATTCTAGGTAAGTTACTTTATTTTATATAGGGGCATAAGTTTCATATTTGTTTTTGAAAACTCAGTAGAGATTTTGTTTTTTAAAGACGCTACTTCTTGAAAGTCCTTTTTGAAGGGAATGCATTTGCAGAATTAAAACCACAAGATCAGGTATAGTGGGAATCCCATGTGGGCAGTCATGGTCTGTATATGAGAATTGCTCTGCCCTAAGCATTGATTAGACTTACATTTTTGTTAATACTGTCTGACTATAAGATAATCAGAACAACCATCATTGGGCAGGTGAATGAGCTATGTTTAGTGTTTCTGAATTTTCAGTATATTGGAAACAGAACTGATTATAGTAATTCACTTCCAGAGAAAACACTACTTTCTTTAAAAATGTATTTCAATAGATGGTTATCTGGGGGAAAAAAATAATTTCTCTGCTTTTTCTAGCTGACTTGTTTGACATTCTGCTGCCAATGCTGAACATATATCAAGAATTTGTTCGGAATCATCAATATAGCCTACAAGTACTGGCCAACTGTAAGCAAAACAGAGATTTTGACAAGCTCTTGAAGCAATATGAAGCCAACCCAGCATGTGAGGGCCGAATGCTGGAAACTTTCCTTACCTACCCCATGTTTCAGGTAGTCCCTGTGTATTTCTTGTGTTTATTTGGTTTTACTTTTCATTTTATGTTACTGATACTATAATCGATTGAAGGCTCTTCTTGCTTAACTAGAAACACTCTCCTGCAAATTAGTTTAGTTTAATTGATGTCGTTGTTACATCAAAACTCTGCCTGCAGCGATCTGTTCCCCAGCTATGCTGGCTCGTCTTTGTTCAGAGTCTTACGAATGTTGAAGGGGAGTGTGGGATGAGGATAGCACCAAGGAAAATTGCCAGGGAGCAGTTCCTTGACTTAGGGCTTCCGATTATGAAGTCCAGAGAGAGATGACATACAGCAACTTGGAGCAGCCATAAGCATCTTACTAGGAATACATTTTGTATCTTTCTCCCCACTTCGTTCTCAAGTGACTTGGTCTTTAGAAAACAAAAAATAAACTGCAAAAGTTTTGAAAGCCATACTTACCCTCCCGATATTTTACTGTGATCTGCCTGGATTAGACATTTGCAGCTGTTTTAAGATGTCTGTGAAGCAGTGGCCTGATAATTTTGTGTCTTTTTCATTTAACCTGACATTTTACTCATCAGAGGAATAGTGAAACCCCTCAGTTTGTTCAGTTATTGACAACCCAGATAGAAAAAAATAATTTAAAATGGGCATCAGTGACACATATGTTACTGCTAGTTATTCATATTAGCCCAAGGAGCCATTAGTACCTGCAACCATACTTTTTAAATTTTTGAGGTGCTATATTTTAAAGTTTTTATGGGTGTGGTGTTTTTTTGGGTTGAGTTGAAACCAGGTCAAGGGAGGGGAAGAGATGGTCCTGTTCCTGTGTGATGAGGAATGTTACTATGTCATTGCTGATGACTTTCCACTTGAGCATAATGTTGCCTCTCCTCCTACATAATTCTTGTTGTGTCAGACAAGTTGTGCTGCACCATCACTTGGTTCTGGTTAAAAGCTCTGAAGGGTCCTTCTTACTGAGGTTAAAAGCTCTGAAGGGTCCTTATTACCCTGTAGCCTTTAATAGTCAAATCCTGGACATTCTTCAATCTCCTTTTGTGCATTGTGAGTTTTATCTGAATGCAGACAGGTCACCTGGTATTTTCAATGTCAAAAGAAATTTACATGCTCATAATCTATTAAAATTGAGGGAAGGTATATATGGATTTACTGATATTATACCGTATTGGTTTCAAGATTCCCAGATACATTATAACACTTCATGAACTTTTGGCTCACACACCACACGAACACGTTGAGAGAAAAAGCCTTGAATTTGCTAAATCTAAACTAGAAGAACTTTCAAGGTAAGATTTTTCTACCTTATGTCTGATAATTTTGAAAGGTTTTGAAAAGAAAAACTGGTTTTTCTTTATTTTTGTTTGGTTTTGCTCCTTTAAAAAAGATACGTATTTTAAAGAAAAGGATGAAACCTAAAACAGAAGATAATGAAAAATAACAAAAATATCCCAGTGTAGTATTTTGTCTCTTCTATTTATTTATTTTTATGGCAAACCTAAATCTACAAGTGTCTCCTTGTATTTTGGTTAGGGGAGAATTGAAATCACTATAGAAACCACCTACTTCTGGGTTATGAGCAGAGCAGTTTTCTTTACATAGAGAAATATTTTTTTTTCTTAACTTAAAGAGAGAAGGGCATTTTAAATAATCAGGGTCTTGGAAAGTACTTAGTTCTCTATCTGTGTTACAGTTTTTGCATGCTGATGTGAAAACCAACTTTCATATATGCTTCACGTAATGCCAGATAAGCAGGAACTAAAGATATATTCTGAGAACTGATGTTCCCTGCGGAAACCTGTAAAATGAAGCTCTTCCCTGAACCCCCAGACCTTTCTCAGATGTTCCTCTCATCAGCCCAGTGAGAAATGTGGTTCTCCTCTCTGGGAAACTGAGTTTTCTGCTGTGAACAAAGAGACCATGAGTGAACTCCAGGATATAAATATTCAGTGTCTGGAGTATTCACTAAAGATGTGCTTGGAGAATAGTTAGTTGTAAAAGATCTGCACCAGCAGATAAATCAGCTTTGGGTTGGCTTCATCTCGTAAGTCAGAGTTCATTGCTGATCCAACTGATTCATCACTGAACATTCAGAATTGGAGTCTGAGACTGACTGATGCTCTCTGCTCATGAAGTCAGTATAGACCATAAATCCCTTTACTGTAGTTCTGAGGGAGGAGGAGATTCTGGAAAGTGTAGTCCAGTTCCAATTTAGGAAAATATCATTACAAGATCATATAAACTCCTGCGTTGGTTTCAGCATTGAAAAAAAAATCTGTATTTTTCTCTGTAAGGGGAGGATGCCTATGAAAAAAAACCCAGTAAGATAAAGTAAATGGTGAAGTATCAAGGCTATGGGTGTTGAGGGAAAGGAAGGGAAAGGAAAGGGGAAAGGAAAGGGGAAGGGAAAGGGGAAAGGGGAAAGGGAAAAGAAAGGGGAAGGGGGAAAGGAAAGGGGAAAGGAAAGGGGAAAGGAAAGGAAAGGGGAAAGGAAAGGGGAAAGGAAAGGGAAGGAAAGGAAAGGGGGAAGGGAAGGGAAGGGAAGGGAAGGGAAGGGAAGGGAAGGGAAGGGAAGGGAAGGAAGGAAAGGAAAGGAAAGGAAAGGAAAGGAAAGGAAAGGAAAGGAAAGGAAAGGAAAGGAAAGGAAAGGAAAGGAAAGGAAAGGAAAGGAAAGGAAAGGAAAGGAAAGGAAAGGAAAGGAAAGGAAAGGAAAGGAGAGGGGAGAAGGGAGGGAGGGGAGGGGAGGGGAGGGGAGGGGAGGGGAGGGAGGGGAGGGGAGGGGAGGGGAACCCAAAAATAGAGGAAGAAATAAGAGAGAGAAAGCAATAAGAGGAAGGAAGGAAGGAATTGGTACATTGAGATGTAAAGATGAAGCAGGAACAGAGTGGGACCCTAAAGCCATGGAGAGAAAATCTACAATGTGCCCTACACAATTCTAGGCAAGACTTCCCTGTTTGTGGCAGCCCAGTCCATTAAGGATCAAGTTCTCTTCTATCAGCTGTGAAGCGTTTGTTGCTTGGTGGCATCTGTCAGGTGTGTTAAGGAATAGTCACTAAACAAGTCTGGCAAAATTGGCTCCACTGCTGAAAAATCGAAATGATCACAAGAATTGTTTGAAAAGAAGAGAAAAAAGGCAAGAGACCTGCTCTGGAGTGATGAGGCACTGGGTGGGTAGATCTGTTGTGCAGCAGGTGGTGAAGGGCATGCACTGTGTCTGCACTCTGTAAGTGAAAACAGATGCAGCAGGTGTGAGGCACGTTTTGGGGAGATAAAGCGCGTTTTGCTTTGTCCCCAACAGAGTGATGCACGACGAGGTGAGTGACACAGAAAACATTCGGAAGAACCTGGCCATAGAAAGGACCATAGTGGAGGGCTGTGACATATTGCTAGATACCAGCCAAACCTTTATACGCCAAGGTAAGACATTCCTCTGCAAAACTGCCCGTGTAATTATGCAGAACCGCACTAAAGGCAGCAGGGTCACACTGCCATCTCCAGGCTGGGCACTGCACTGAGCACTGTCAGCATCCTGAGCCTGCCCCTGCTCCCTGCAGGCTGAGTCACAAAATCCCCTGAAAACAGGTAGTTTCGGCTGCGGTTGGACCTCAGTTCTGTGCTGTTCTCTTCAGGAACCATGGAAATCAGCAGCAGTGAGTGGCAAAGCCCCCATGGGACAGTCATTCACGTTCTGCCTGGACTGTGGTCCCAGGGGGATGGAGCAGGGGAAGAGCAGCACTCTTTCCCTTTCTGTCTATTGATGGTAGCTTTGGAAACTCTTTCTGCTGAAAATCAGTTACAGCAGGGGTGGAATTTGTGGTTAAGTTCCAAAAAACTGCGCTGGAATAACTTTTCCATTTTAAATAAGGGACAGTTTTTGCCAGGAACTGCAAACTGGTTGCAATTCTCACTTGGTGGTATTGGCTGTAACTGCTTATTTTTCTCCCATTTATATAATATTTTACTTCTGGATCTCATAAAGCCAATTACTGGGTTTATACACACTAACTACTGATCTACAGTGTAGGACTTTGACTGGTTTTGCTGCTTTGTGCTGAAAAGCATTAAATATACTCAGGAAAGGGTAGGAATATAATTTAGGTGCATCCCTTCATGAAACCTTTTCCAGATAACCTCAGCAGAACATCTGGTATTTAATGGGGCCATTTCACAGCTGGTAATTAATAGGCTTTCTGTACATTTTGAAATGCATTTTGTGCTGTTTCTGTAGTTATGTGGCCAAACTATTAAATTTCCTGTAATAACTTCCAATACTGTTTTTACAATAGCCGCTATTAAATTACTTGATTCTTCATTAAATATATGCATTTTTTATCTCTGAGATGTTCTAAGAGTTATTAATGTGGCTTTAAGAAAAAGACCAAGTTGTTTGGCATACACAGCCAAAAAATTATAAGGCTGTGATTATCCTAGGTTGACTTGTACCATTAAATTTAATTAAATTTTACGGGTTTTTTTCGGATTATTACAATATGTAATAAAAATATGTATTTATATATTTATTGGGGTTTTTCCCTTAAGACTGACTGGTAATATTTTGTCTGCGTACCCACTGTTTCTTCGGTAAAACTTAGAATTTTTTCTGTGGGAATTAGTCTGAACAAATTGCTGTTGGAGTATTAGACCCAGGCCAAACGCTGTAAATAAATTAAATTCTGATTTATTTCTAGGCACACAGTCAGAGGGCAGTGGACGAGAGTGTGTGTTACAGAAGGTTGTATCAGTTTATCTGGTGGAACATCCACTGCCTGTGATTCTGTGCAAGGGCAGAAATCTGAATAACGCAAATGAAGTAATGGAGCCCATTTCCCTTTTACATCTGACCGTGGGGTCACTTTGGCAGTGATGATCATCTCCTCTAATTTCAGTTGGGCTTCTGTTTGTTGTGTTGATTAGCGTAGATGGGTACAGAAACCTCTTTTTCAGCTTAAAACAGGAGAGAGGTGCCATTACCTTTGTTCAGGCTTTTTCTGTGGATGTTAATTACAACTTTGTCTATGTTATAGACTTTACTTTTTTAAGAAGAGATTGATTCTGTTAAGTTGCACATGTTGAGACCACATGAACTGTCCCTGGCAGTGTTTTGCAATGCAGATTGTGAATTCTTCAAGTTTCTTGGGGTCTGATTTTCCCTGGCTCTTACTTAGGTACAGTTTTTATAGTCAGGCACACAAACAAGTGAGGAACATTTTCTTTGTGAGGCTAAAGGACATGCAGGGAGTCTCAAATCTGTTAATATCCAAACAACTGGGCACCTCGAGCCCCTCTAGTGCCTTCACATACTCTGATGTTTCTGTTGTCAGCTGCTGTAAATTTACCTCTGCTGATAAAGATATCATAACCACAGAATCATGCAATGGCTGAAATTGGAAGGGACTTGTGGAAATGATCCATTCCAGTCTCAAAGCAGCACCAGCTGGAGGAGGTTGCTTTCTGCCAGGTCCAGTCAGGATTTGGTTGTTTCCAAGGACAGAGACTCCACAACCCCCCTGAATGAGCAACCTCTTCCAGTGTTTAACCCTCTGCACAGTAAAAATAAACAACAAGAAAAGAGTAACAACCCCCAAAACCTTCAGAATGGGGAAAGCCAGACTGAGTTGGTAAATCAGACAGTTCAGTGTAGAGTTTTAAATGTTTGGGTTTGTTTATAAACACAGCCTTTTATATTCCTTGGATTGAGCAAAGGCTGAGAGAGTGACTGTTGAAGCACTGAAGTGCTGAAAGTGCTGAGGCCTGTGGCTGGATCAAAATTCCTGGGATTACGCTATTGTCCTAACTATACTGTTAGTGAATGTTCTAAAATTAGCTTCACTTGCTCGTTGCATCTGTACATTGGCCAATTGTGACCATTTTTTTCCTTAAGAGGAAATCTGTGGTAGAGCCAATGCCCAGTTTTGTTAACCACTAAAGCCTGATGAGAATGCCCAGGGTCCTTGCTTGGTGTCAGCCATGCAGTTTGTGTAGGAGATGTGTTCCTCTCTGTAAATGTGGAAGAGAGAAAATGCAGACTCTGTTTTCTACTTTTAGAAAGAGGTTTGCCCTGTTTACCTTATTAAACAGTATTTCAGTTCCATGCAAGAACATTGTTTAAGCTTCAGGCCATTATGGCAGAACAGAGTATGTTAATCCTGAAAGCTTGCTAATGAAAAATAAAACTGACTAGCTAAGTAAATAAAGTTACTTGTAAACTTACATCTCTAAGCATATAATAGACACTATTACTCTAATAAGCAAAGCAGAAACAAAATGTACGGATTGAATATTGCTATCCTAAATGTGTAGATGGAATTTTAGGACTAAAGGTACCCTGGGAATTTTGTCTGGGAATTGTTTTGAACATGCTGGCCTTGCAACGTGGCTTGAGGGACAGTCAGTGTAACACAGAAAAGTCACTGTTCCAACACATGGAAGTGATGTCCTCCCTGTTTCTCACAGCTGAGGCAGGTTGGCTGTTTGTCCAGGGGAAATGCATAACAGCTATAAATATTTATGGGTTTGGGTCAGAATGTAAGTGAACTTGAAATGTTCCAAATTCCTTTGCAAAATTCTAGAGCACAACTTCACTCCACTGTTCTGTTTGGGTGACACAAGTCACGTTATACTCATTTAGTCTAAATGTGAAATGTCTGTCAGAGAACACTGTTCTCTGGCAAATTTTCTGCTGTGTATTTTCCTGTGTCAGTAGAAGTTTACATATTAATAACTTATGGCTGATTAAATATATAGAGAGAGCTAAGGGTAGAAAAAATGTAGATAAATATCGGCTTTCTCAGTTTTTGTAATTTCTCTGTTTGTTAATTTAAGACTGCATGTGCAACCTTTGAGCAAGATAATTCTTTTGACAACATAGAGTAAGAATTGCTAATTTAGTATTTCATGGAAAATTTTGTCAGGCTGGCATTGTGTCAGGATGCTGCCACTACTTTGAGCTTTGATGCAGCTGCACTAGTTTGTATGAAGAGGCAGGTCAAAGTGTTCTCCTCCTGCTTGTTCTGCTGTGTAGCTCCCTTTGCATCATCAGTTTTTTGGTGCTTTTTTGACCTTGCTCCTATCAGAGAGCTAAGTCAGCTGCCTCTTCCTAGCATTACTTTCCTGCTGGTTTAGCTGTATTAGTACCTGATGCTGGAACCAGACATGAGCCAGTGTAGAGGTAATAGTGAGGAGAGATGTGTGGGAATGAGACTAGGAGGTCTCTTGGCTGCCCTGTCTGCTACCAGCAAGTTGTATGGTAGAAATCTTTCTGTTTAATATACAGAGGAGTTGCACTTCACCACCAAATTTAACTCCTGCTCCTAATTTGGAGGTGATACACATGGTGGTATCAATCTGGAAAAGTTGGTCAGAGACTAAGACGTGAAACAGCAGAGAAGCAGAGCTGTCCCCAGCCTGGAGCTCTGCAAAGCACAAATTCAGGCTTATGTAAGCAGGTTCAATTTAGTTCGGGAGTGTTTTACTGGTAACACATTTCAGATGAGCTGTGGAGCACTGACAGTTATGCAGTACAAGATAAGAAGAAGAAATGTGCTTCATTTCCATCTCTCTTGCACACAGGCACATACACATACACAAACTTTTTCCTTCAAAACATGTTCTTCCCGTTCTCTGTCTCTTTGGCTGGGAAGTGCCTTGTCTTTTGCAAGTGTAGTGGCTGTCGAAGTGGTGTTTGCTGTTCAGCTACATTTTCTGATCAATGTCCTCTTAGTGTGTTTAATTGCCTGATCAGTCCTAGGTCTAATCCTGCCGTGTACACAAGTGTTAGTCTAAACTGTACTTGTTTGAGTCTATTTATGATAAGAAACAAAGGGAACTTGTGCAATGCAAAAGTGATTGACTTGTGCTTAAAAGAGACACTGGTATACATTGATACTGGAATGAAGAGTTGCGCTAATTAACGTAATAGTATTCAATGAATTAACAACCTGAGCACTGCCTACTAAATATTACTATAACATAGTAAACTTTGCACCTTCATTACCAGGTTCCCTTATCCAGGTTCCCTCAGTTGAGAGGGGAAAGCTTAGTAAAGTTCGCCTGGGCTCGTTGTCTTTGAAGAAAGAAGGAGAAAGACAATGCTTCTTGTTTACAAAACACTTTTTAATTTGTACAAGAAGCTCAGGAGGAAAACTGCATCTTCTTAAGGTATGGACTTTTTATTATGATTTAATTTGCAAAATGAAAACACATCTTTGGTGAACTGTCAACACTTTGCTGTTTTATGGCTTTAACCTGAGCTTTGTGTTAGTGGTTATAAACAAAAGTGGGGTGGTGCACAGTATTTAACTGCTTTGTCTTTTCATTGCAAATAATAGAATTCAGCAAATTTTCATTTTTTAGACCCAGTTACTTCTAGTAAACTGGGGATTAGAAGCAAGGCATTGATGTATCTATTTGCTTGAAGTAGTGAATAAATTCAGTGTATGTAGCACTGAATTTAAGTCAGTTTTCAGTGCATAAATCAGCCAGTACAACTCTACAGAATTGCCAAAGAACATTTTCCAGAGCTCTAATAAAATTAATTTTCAAAGTCAATTCTGTTTTCCTGAACAGCATGCTCTCTTAAACTAAAATGTCGTCTAAGAACAATCTTGTTATATTTGTTGAGAATCAGGCTTTCATAGTGCTGGCTTGTGGATAAAGAGATGGTAGTTCATGAAGTGGATTATGTTGAATAGAATTTTAGTTTGACATACCAAGAGCTTATTAAGGTTCATGTGCTTTCTCACTTTGCACCTCTTAAATAGTTCAAGTACTTATGCAAAATAACTAGAGTCTAACAGAACCTTTAAAAAATCTTGTATGTATTTCACTTAAATTCAGAAGATGAAATTCTAGTTAACTTTTTGGGAACTTGTGAACAAGTCTGCGTGTGACATTAATTATAGTGTGGTAAAAGTGAAAGTGGTTTTGTACATTGTACTATTGATCTGTTGGATTAAGAAAAATTATATTTAATCTGTCTGGGTTTAGTTCTTTAAGGAAAAAATGTTTATCATGAAATTGATGTATCTTCCTTAGAGCTCTGAGTAATGTAAATGTTAGAGTAAGGTGCGTCAACGTTTAAAAAACCTTGTGACAAATGGGAATAAATAACATTTGTGTGAAATGTGCTCTGTTTCCACAGACAGGAGGTGTTCTGTCTCTAATAGAGTGCACACTGGTCGAGGAGACAGAAGTGAGTGATGATGATTGTAAGTTAAATTCAGCTGTCAGTAGTAAGTACAGTTTCTAGTTTCCTAAAATTAGTACCCTTTTCTTTTTTTTTCATAAGAGCGAACAGATATGTTTTTATGAAACCAGTAGAATGCAGCGTAAAACTGATTCCGTGGAATGGCTGTTCCAGTAATGGACATGCTGGCTCAGATGGGGGATTGTTATGTTGTATTTGTTCCTCTGTTGACATCCTTTATTGGATTTTCAAGAGGGCTGGCTGGAGAAATGTGACAAATTATTTGCTGATTTTGTATACAACTTCACCCAGAGCATCTTGTAAAATAAAATTTAAAAAAAAACAGCCAAAAAAAACCCCCAAACCTCCCAAAAAACCAACTTAAATAAGCAGCAGATAATTAGTTTTCTGAAATACATGGAGGTTGAGTGAGTCGGAAGAGTTACTGGGAAATATTTGTCTTGGGCTCCCCACAAATCTGGACTGTGAGCTTGTTCAAATGGAATAACAAAACATGGTCTCAAGCTGATTTTATTGTTAACCCTTTTGTCTTCCATCCTGCACTTTGTCAAGTTTTGCACTTGAATTGTAAAAGTAGTTCCATTGATTTGAGTGATATTACTGGTATGGTGATGGTATATTAGCATTCAAGTGTTAGAAGAAACTTTATCTTTAAGAGCAAATCCCAGTATTTTTGTACTTGGCATATGTGAACAGCAAAATTAGTTGTTGGATACCTAATTGGATTTGCTCTTTGTATGGAAGATGTTTTAAAGCAATTTTCGTTTTAAATGAAACCACTGTTTTCTTTGTCTTATACTCTGAAGTTTCACGTTGTGGCTTTTTCTCTCCCGCTCTGGCTGTAAAGCAAAAGGTTCTGGGCAGGTGTTTGGACACCTGGATTTCAAGCTCATAGTGGAGCCTACAGATGCTCCTCCTTTCACGGTTGTCCTTTTAGCCCCATCACGGCAGGAGAAAGCTGCATGGACAAGTGACATCAGTCAGGTACCTCGCTGCTTTCCTCACCTGGTTTGTGTTGAGGTCTTCGTTCACTCTGTACTTCTGAAAACCAGCCTGAGACAGGGGTGCTGAATGTCTTTGATTTGCTGTGTTCTGCATGAGAGACCCTTAGTGCTGCCTGTTCACACCAAAGTTCTATCACTGCATTTGAGTCACCAGGGAAGTGCGTTTCTCAATAACGGGGACAGAGTATAAATTTCAAAATTGTCCATGGACAAACATAAAGCTAATGGTAATCATTTGTATGTCTAAGGATAGCCCATCCAGATACATATTTTGATTTAAGAAGAAGAATAGTACTGGTTTTTTCATGATTTTCATACAGATCAAAAATCACCTGAGAGTCCTAGTGTGAAAATGATACCATATCATATCAATAATGAAGTAAGAAAATAGGATAAACTCTTTTTTTCCACCAAAAATGACTAACAAACCATTATAAATAATTGCTGAGTGGTCTGACAGTGTGCAGGAACCGTCTATGTTGTGAATGAAGGAAAAGGGTATTTAAAAATTTTTAAATGTCAGAGATAAGTTGTTGTTTTGTTTTTTTTTTTAAATAGCTTTTAGTTAAAAACATAATAGACAAACTTCATAATAATGTATTTATGGAAAGAAGTTGAATGCAATAAAAAAAAATCTGAACTTCCAGCTCACCAGAGCTAAATCAAGGCTATTTGTGTTTTGTTTATGTACACAAACAAGAACATGTATCTCTTATAATTCTGAATTCAGGTCCTGTCCTCTATTAATTTAGAGAGAAATAGCTGATTAGAGAAATATCATCATGGAATGTCATGAATTTCCAAAGTTGCTGTCATTGCTGGCAACATCTCCAGATGAATCATCATCATAATGAGTAGAAATTGCTTAAAAATAAGTATTTTGAGTTACTTTGTGCTGGATTAACATTTTTAAAAGAACAAAAATAGGAAATTAAAAATCTCAAAATGCAGTATGAGCTGCAACTTGCTGTCCTACAGACAGAAGTGGTTGAAGAATTTTTTTACAAAATCGATTTTCAGTGAATTATGTAGTTCCATTGACATGTAAAATTACTGGAGTTATTTGCTGGTGTAGAAAGACCGTTTAAGAACATGAGTAAGTCCATTCTTAGCCTAAATTATGATACATTAAAAAGTCATCTGATACCATGTTTGGTGGTAAGGGCTTCTTTGACACATTTCAAGTTCAAATAGGGGAAATAGATGTATTTCTATTAAATGTGTTTGTCACTGCTTTTAAGTAATGATTTGAGAAAATCATACTGTGAATTATTGCAGCTGCATTTTCCAAATAATCTTAAAAACCTGAATTGAAAACCACATACAGCTACATAGATGATACTTTAAATTTATAGCTATAGATGTAATCTAAACCTGAAGAGGCTTCTGATTATCAAGTTTGAGCAATCCAATATCAATCATTGCTCTGCCATGAAATGTTTCAAAGCCTGAAGGCTACGTGTATTCTTGAAGTCAAGATAAATGTATGTGATAATTTTTGAAACTCCTTTTTACTGATGTAAGGAGATTGTATTTATATATATATATATGTATGATACTTAATGAATAAAAGTAGAAAGTATTATAAAGACAAGAGCCCTGTAGGGTTTGGTTGCAGGTTCTTGTTGCAGACCATATAAATCTGATGTTCTGTGAGATTTGTTGAGTTCCAGGGGCAAGGCTTGTAGTGCTGAGTTTTCTCAGAATCCCAGGATCATTGAGGATGGAAAATCTCTCCCAGCCCAGGGAGTCCCAGCTGTGCCCAATGCCCACCCTGTCCCCAGCCCAGAGCCCTGAGTGCCACCTCCAGCCCTTCCTTGGACACCTCCAGGGATGGGGACTCCAAACCTCCCTGGGCAGCCCCTGCCAAGGCCTGACCACCCTTTCCATGGGGAAATTCCTGCTGCTGTCCAACCTGAGCCTGCCCTGGCCCAGCCTGAGGCCGTTCCCTCTCCTCCTGTCCCTGTTCCCTGGGAGCAGAGCCTGACCCCCCCCACCCCCGGCTGCCCCCTCCTGTCAAGGAGTTGTGCAGAGCCACAAAGTCCCCCCTGAGCCTCCTTTTCTCCAGGCTGAGCCCCTTTCCCAGCTCCCTCAGCCTCTCCTGGGGCTCCAGCCCCTTCCCAGCTCTGTTCCCTTCTTTGGGTACATCTGAACTACATAAAACTGCACATGAAAGTCCCTCCTAATTCCCAGCCTGAAACATTTATACAAGAGTTTGCAGGGAACAGTTGGACAGCTTCCTCACAGCTGTGTTTCACAGGGAGCACCACTTGAATTTGTTTTTACAAGTGTGTTTCTGGAAGTTTTTTATATTCCCTTCTGGTCTTCTGCACAGACTAAAGGTTAAGGTATTACTGTACCCCTTGGAGAATAAAGCATTCTGACTTTCTTGTGGTCTTGATTTTTCAAGCTTACACTCATTCAGGAAATACTAGAAATAACGAGTTTTGTTCCCTTTCCAAGGAGCTTCAAAGGAAATACCACTTCCAACTCAAAATACTTAATCATGTGGAAAGAAAAGGTTGCTGAGCTGAATACCCTGAGAGGCAAAGGCTAGAGAAGCATGTCGACTCTGATTCTTGCATCACTGCTTTTCATCTGAGAAAATACCGTGTCTTCATCAGCCCATACCCTGCAAAAGCTATGCTTCAAGCTTCTAGGGATATGAAAAGTGTGGGAATAAGTCCCCTTACCCTGTGTTTTGATTTTAACAGTTTTCAATGTTTATTTTCACAGTGCATTGATAATATAAGGTGCAATGGATTAATGACAATAGTGTTTGAAGAAAACTCCAAAGTCACAGTGCCACATATGATCAAGTAAGTGCAACAGTGAACAAAATAGATTGTTGTGTTGCTTCAACAAAAATTTTAACAAAATGTGTTTAGAAAATGCAAACTTCTATTTTTTTTCTCCTATTTTGGTTAAATGGAACTGATTCTATATCCCTAAACATATATTTTCAAATCCCTTTCTTGGAATTGTACGGACCACTCAGAGTGGTGAACTCTCAATTCACAGTGTTGGATCACAGCTCAGGTTTTTCTGGATTTTGAGTAGTTGGCTGCAGTTATGCCTCAAATGAATGATTTTTCCTTGGGTAGTTCTCCCCTGTAATCTCATAATTTTGTTGGAGATTTTTTAAAATGTCCTCAGAATTTGTGTGACTGCAGACAAGTACCATTTTCAAAGGTTATGTTAGCCAAAGCTTTTGTTCTCTATATTTATTTCTGTTAAAAAAATATTTTCTCTCATAATTTTAACTGATCACATCAAAGTAGCATTTTTGTTTATAAGCCTGCTTCCCTTACCTTTGGATTCTCTCAGTTATTTATTGTATTAAGTAGTTTTTGTTTCTAGTGAGACATTTTCAGTGTGCGGTTACAAATTTTCAACACAACTTGGATCTTCTACATACCTCAATTTACCTGAGTTTTACTTATTGCTATCCAATATAAATATAAGTGAATAAAACATAGGGATAGACATAAAACTATTTCTTTTCTCAGTGTTATCTGTCACATCTCTTGGTTTCTCAAATGCCTCTTTTGTAGTTGTTTCCTCTCCTCTTTTTGCGCTTAGAAATGGGAGAGAGAAAACATCTGGGAATGCACTGTTAGGGCACATACCTTTGACCCCTGGAAATAAGGCACTTTATTGTCTTCAGCTTTATTCCAGGAACTCTCCAGTTTGTAAACACTTCTGTCACCTGCTGAGTTTTAGAAGTACATTTGTCCTCTTTCAAAGTATAGCAAGACCTTAGTCCCAGTGTCAACAAAAAGGAACATTAATTCTAAAGAATATACAGGATCTTAACAACAGACACAAATTTGGTGTTCTCTTACTTAGATTTTACTTGTCTGATTTGCAGCACACTTTGACTTTCAGAGTCAGATGTCATTGGATGATATAAACAAAAAATTGCCACTTTTCCAAGGGCCCAGCTTAAGAAACAAGATTTTGTTTATTGTTTCTTTTATGTAATGCAGTGTAGAAGTGTGTGGAATATCCTAATCTTTATTCTGAGAAAATCCAGTAATTTTTAACAAAAGGATCGAGTGTATTGAAAGTTGCTTTACTTAGTATTCATCCTGTGTATTTACAAACTAAGCCTTCAACTAGATAAAATTAAGCAAAACAGAATTTGAGGGGGAAAAAAACCCCATTATGGATAGAGTTATTATGGATAAATATATGGGAAAACCCATTATGGATAATTGACTTTTATTTTGATGTCCAAGCAAAAACTGGTCCGTTTCTGGTTTTGTTTTTTTCACTGAAACAAAGGATTCTCCTTGGTTTCTACTTCGAAATTTGAGATGTTTTGTGCTGTTCCCTCTTTCTTCTTTTAAAACGAGAAGTAATTCTTGGAGCATGAAGGCAGGTGTGAATTTGCAGGTGAGCCTTAAACTTAGCTGAGGGGTTAATTTTGCTGGGTTTGTTAGGGTCCATTACTCTATCTTAGATAAAACTTGATCCCAGCAGAAAAAATTGCAATCAATTTTTCTATACTGAGATTTCGTAATATTGAACTACAGGCCACAATATCCTGAAAGAGACAACAGGGGACAGTTCTGCCACCTGTTCCATTTCAGAAATTTAAGCATCATTAGCATTTTCTTAGGCTTTGAAGTGTAAAACATATGCCAAAAATAAAATTTTAGTTCCCTTAGTTATGGAAGCAGGTATCACCACAGATTAAGAGTTTTCTTGCATTGATGAAACACAATAGTGCATAAATATTTGCTGCTATTATGTTGCCAGGAACAGCTAAAGGAATACCACTCCTGAGTCATAATCACTCTTTGGTAAAGTGTTTTAAATTTAACTTTTGTGTAGATCTGATGCCCGTCTTCACAGAGATGACATTGATATTTGCTTCAGCAAAACGCTGAATTCCTGCAAAGTCCCCCAAATCCGTTACGCGAGCGTCGAGCGCCTCTTGGAGCGGCTCACGGACCTGCGGTTCCTGAGCATCGACTTCCTGAACACCTTCCTGCACACCTACCGCATCTTCACCACCGCGGCTGTGGTGCTGGAGAAGCTCTCTGACATCTACAGGCGGCCCTTCACCTCCATTCCTGTCAGGTGAGCGCGGGGCTCTTCGCCTTCCTGCCGCAGATTTCTCAAAGGGATACCACGGCCTCATTCGTTGTTCATTTTGTGGGCGTTTTGCCCATTATTTGCTGCTTAGAAATAATCTAAGAAGAAGGTTCTTAGTGTGTAGGACATCAGTTTTTTAGGAGAGTCTGTCTCAGCTATCCACCCAAGCTTTGAGGACTAAGTGTCACACAGATTTTGCAGTGCCATGCAGACTTGCACAAAATTAAGCGTTTTCACTTAAACCTGTTCAGTGTTTGCTACTGTGTTGCTCTTATTGTGTTTCTTACTCTCAGGTCTTTGGAGTTGTTCTTTGCCACCAGTCAGAACAGCAGAGGGGAGTACCTGGCTGACGGGAAGTCGCCACATCTGTGCCGCAAGTTTTCCTCTCCTCCTCCCCTGTCACTCTCCAGGACCTCCTCACCCGCCAGGACACGGAAACTGTCACTGACCTCCCCTCTGAACTCCAGGATCGGTGCTCTCGACCTCTCTGCTTCGTCTGTGGCCAGCAGTCCTACCTCAAACTACAGCCCAGCCACATCCCCACCGCCCACGGGCAGCAAGGCGCCGCTGGACCTGAGCCGGGGGCTGTCGTCCCCCGAGCAGAGCCCAGGCTCGGCCGAGGACAACCTGGAGAACCCGCGCCTGGACCTCTGCAACAAGCTGAGGAGGAGCATCCGCAGAGGTATTCCATACCCACAGAACACTGAAACCGGGCATGCTACTCCCTGCTGCTCCTCTGGTCGAGGCTGCGGTGTGCTCTCTGTTCCCACCGCTTTGCTGCTTCTTCCCAGGAACAGCAGCATGGCAAAGTCATAGAATCACAGAATGGTCTGGGTAGGAAGGGACCTGAAAGCTCATCTCGTTCCAACCCACACCACCTTGTCCGTTTTCACTTCAGTGCTGTGTTAAGGAGAAAGGCATAAGAGAATATTTGATGCCAGTTGTGTTTGCTGAGGTGAGACATTTTTGAGTTGCACCATTTACTACAGGAAGTGAAATATTAAGTTAAAAAGAAAGACCTAACAGCTTTAACATGTTTGCCTGGAGGGCTGGTTTTCTGAGAAGATTCCATCGCTAATCCAAATAAATAATGCATGTGATGTCCTCGGCACATTGGTGACATTCGTAGCAGGTGGTGTGAATGTCACCTGGTTATCCCTCCAGAAGGTACAAGTCTAAAACAGATTAATTGCTCCTGAGTAAATACCTGTTTACTCTGTGGATTCTGTAAGGCACCTTGGAATAGGTTTTACTTCCAGAAGGCTGAAGTTGGTTGATATAAACCTCAGAGTGGGCATCTGGGGTGGGGTCATTGTAATCACAGATGGCAAAGTAAGCAAGTAGCTCCAGTCTCACAGGAAACAGATGTGGGCATTATTTCTCCTTTGGGGACAGAGGAGTGGTCCCCAAAGGGTCTTCTTAATTGGAACAGAAGTGTGAAGTAATTTTTTTCTATCGTTGTTACACTGAACAGAAAATGATGCAATTTTAAAATGCTTTTTGTAGTCCTAAAATGAATATTTAAAAATGGTTGTACATGGCCTGGCTGACAGTCTGAGGAGCTTGATCTGTAAATCTGAGCAAAATGTAGCTCAATTTTCATTGCTAGTACTATAATAACAAAAACTAATGAGAGGAAAGAAGAAAAGGATTACCAAATACAAAGTAAGACAAATGGGATTGAGAAGTCATGTCTGCTCCCTACTGGTGAATTACCAGTGCCCTACTAATAAATTCGATGTTTCATTATGCAGAGGGATTGTTTTTACAGAATGTAGCCTGTTGTTTAACAAAAACCCCCTTTTAACAGGCAAGTTAGCCACTGTAGCGTTCCAGAGTCTGCCTGTCAAGGGCAGAGGCTGATGTCATCAGAATAATGTTGGTTTTTTGACCATGGGATGTGTGTTCAACACATGGTCTGCTGACACCTGATGGGATGCACCTCTCAGAGGGGAAAAAGGTTTCTAGCATAGGAACTAGGAGGACTTGTTGATAGAGCTTTAAACTGCTTTGGAAGGGGGAAAGGGACAAAACCAGGCTGGGTAGGGAGAGGCAGTGGGGTGATGCGCCTAAACTTGAGGAACTGAGCGCTGGTGGGAGGTGTTGGCTACAACAAACCGCACCTGAAGTGTTTCTGTTCCAACACACACAGCATGAAGAAGAAACAAGAGGAGCTTGGATCCTTGGCCCAGTCTGGGTGATTTGACATCACTGGCATAAATAAAACCTTACTGGGATGAGTCCTGTGATTGAAGTGCCCTATCGAACAATTACAGACTCTTTAGGAAGAATAGGCAGGGCAGATAAGGCAGAGGGAGGCATTGTATGTAACAGAAGGGTTAGAATGTAGGGAGGCCACAATTGGCAATGGCACAGTTGAGAGCCTCTGGGTAAGGATCAAGGGGCAGTCAAATGATACAGATGTCTCCATGGGAGTCTACTATACATCTCCCGGCCCGGATGATAACACTAATGGAACTAAGGGATGCATCCAAGTCAACTGCCCTTGTACTTCAATCTGTCAGAAATCAACTGAGAGCATCACACAGCTGGTACAATCCAGGCCAGAAGATTACTAAAACACCTGGATGACAACTTCATATACAAGTACTAGGAGAGCTGACTAGCAAAGATGCCCTCCTTGATTTGTTGCATGTTTACAGAGAGGGTTGCATGAATGACATGACTGGTGGCCATCTTTGCTACAGCAGCCACAAAGTGATTGAGTTTAAAATCTCTGTTGCTAGGAGGAAAAGTGCCAGAAAAATTTCACCCTTGGACATGAGGAGAGCAGACTTTAGGCTGCTCAGGGAAATAGTGAGCAAGATCCCTGGGAAATTTCTTCCAAAAGTGCTGAGGTCCATTACTGTGGGTCACATTTTAGGCATCACCTCCTAACGGCACAGGAAGAGGCAATTCCAGAATGCTGAAAGTCAAGCAGATGAGACAGAAGGCTGGCTTGGCTGAGCAGGGATCTTCTTTTGGAGGTAAAGCAGAAAAGGAAGGTGTACGCCCAGCAGGAGAAGGTTGGGTGATGTGGCAGGAACATGGAGATGCTGCTCTGCAGGGAGAAAATTTTTGCAGCCAAAGCTTAACTGGAGTTGCAACTTGCCCGAACTGTGGGGCATGATAAAAAGACACTTTTTAAATACATCAGCAAAAAGCGGTGCAGAAATTACATTGGCCCATTCCAGAATGAGGGTGGTCACCTCACAAATAGGGAGTTTGACAAGACAGGGATATTTGATGTTTTCCTTACCTCTCTTCAACATGGGCTAAGGGAGTCCCAGTGCCCTGAGCTGAATGACCATGGTTTGAGAATGATAAACTCACAGTTGATCCTGAAGTTGTAGGGATCTGCTGCACCAGCTGGATCCCTATAAATCTATGGGGCCTGATGGGGTTCATCTGAGAATACTCAAAGAGCTGGCTGATGTCATTGTGAGGCTTCTCTCGATATTTGAACAGTCTTGGGAGTCTGGAGAGGTCCCAGTTGAGTGGAAGCTGGTTAACATTGTCCCAGTTTTCAAAAAGAGCAGGAAGGGTGATCCTGCAAACTACAGGCCCATCAGTCTCACTTCAGTGCCTGGTAAGGTCATGGAGAAGATTATTCTGTGAGGTATTGAAAGAAACCTGGAGGACACCACAGGCACTGTGTTACTGAAGAATGGACTAAACTTCCCCAACACCAGTGCAGCGTTAAGAAGCAGCCATTCTTCATTCAGCTGCAGGTGTGAGGGGATATCTCCTCTGAAATACCGTGCGTGCTGAGCACAGAGAAGGCTCCTGTTCATAGGCTGTACTTCACGTGCACGCTCACAGCTTTTCCTGGAAGAAACACACTTGTGGCAACCATTCCCCCAAAGTCATCAACATATGTTCCTTCCCTTTTCACTTGAGGTTGTCTGTCTCAGAGGTCTCTGCAGTGGTCTCTGGTGGTTGTCAGCCCTGAAGTTACACTTGACCACCCCATGAATTCGGTGTTACTTTCTCAAATCTGGAGCTGAGTTGGCACAACCAATGTAATTCATTATTTTGCAGATGAAAATGTATTCTCCTGCCCCTCTTTTTGGTTGATGTTTAACATGGACCCCATTATGCAGTTCCACAGGCCAGTGATTTTACAAAATAATCATTGTCTTTTCCCGACCAGCTGAGCAAACAGGTATTCATCTGGCAACAATAGGTCAGCACAGCTTCATGAGGAGAAGGTCCTGCTTGTCGCACCTGAGTTCCTTCTGTGACTGGGTGACACACCTGGTTGACCCAGGAGAGGCAGTCATGTGATCTTTTTGGACTTCATCAAAGCTTTGGATACAGTTTCTCCCAGGATCCATCTGGACAAACTGTCCAGCCCACAGGTGGATAAAAACATCATGGGCAACGGGCTCACGAGTCAGGCACAGAGGGTGGCAGTGACTGGGGTGACACCAGGCTGGCACTGGTCACTGCTGGGGTTCCAGGGTTCCATCCTTGGCCCTGTGCTCTTCAACATCTTCATTAGCAACCTGGACACAGGACTCTAAGGAGTACTAAGTAAGTGTGCTGATGACACTAAATTGGGAGGAGCTGTTGACTCCCTTGAGGGCAGAGAGGCCCTGCAGAGATAGCTCAGAAAATGAGGGGTGGGAAATCACCAGCTCTGTGGGGTTTAACAAGGGGTTCTGCACCTGGGATGGGCACCCCTGGCTGTGTGGGTGGACAGGGGAATGAGGGGCTGGAGAGCAGATATGAGACAGGATCTGGGGGTCCTGTCAATCCGGTTCAATCTGAGTCAGCAGTGCCCTGGAGCCAGGAGGGACATACCTGTCCTGGCAGACACTAGGCCCAGCAGCACCTGGTGCAGCCTCACCTTAAGTCTTGGGGACAGTTTTGGGCACCATAATATCAGAAAGAACTAAAACTCTTAGAAAGTGTCCAAGAGAGGGACGTGGGGATGGTAAAGTGTCTGGAGGGACCACCCAAAGAGCTGCTGAGGGCACTGGGCCCGTTCCACTGCAGCAGAGGAGCCTGAGGGCAGAGCTCAGTGGGGGCTGTGGCTCCTCCTGAGGGCAGCTCTGAGCTCTGCTCCGTGGGACAGGGCCAGGGCCAGGGCCCAGGGCACGGCTGGAGCTGGGCCAGGGAGGTTCAGGCTGGAGATCAGGGAAAGGTTTTTCCCCCAGAGGGTGCTGGGCACTGCCCAGGCTCCCCAGGGAATGGGCACGGCCCCGAGGCTGCCAGAGCTCCAGGAGCGTTTGGACAGCGCTGCCAGGGATGCCCAGGGTGGGATTTGGGGTGTCTGGGCAGGGTCAGGAGCGAGACTGTGGTCCTGGACAGGGTGATCCCTGTGGGTCCCTTCCTACTTAGGGTATTCTGTGATCTTCATTCATGCTTTATGCTTTCAAAAAATATTGGTTAGCTGTTGTGCGTAATCATGGATATTATATATCCAGTGTGCTGGATGTTTTTACATTAATTGCATTACAGACTATTTATATATATATAAAATAGAGTTTTTCCTATGCAAAGTTGAGCAAATTCTTCTTGTGCACTACTGTAGCCACATTCTAACCAATGTGATGGTAGCACAGCATGTCCCAAAATACAGGCCATCCATTAAAATTAACCGCAGACAGGTAACTGTGGTCTTAGGTGTAACATTTTTTCTACATATTTTAAAGTGAACTGTTAAAGAGCAGGTTGTTCTGGCCTCGTGTAAGCACTGGGCATTGTTGGAGGGTTATTCAGTTTCACCCTGTGGTCTGCCAAAGCTGGAAGTGTTACATGGGCAGCACAGAGAACATTTGGAAATGGCCAGAAGCCCATATAAATGCTAAATTGCTGTCAGTGCAGTGTCCCCCACCCCTCTGGGGTTCTCTTGCTGAACAGCTTGCACTCAGTCTGGAGGAATTTGCAGGTAGAGAGCTCTGTCCTTTTGTCACTCAGCTGCATGCAGCATGTTGAGGAAGATGACTAAGTTTAAAAAGAATTCTCTTAAGGGGGATGGAAATGGGTAGTACTGTTGCTCTGGTACTGCCAGAGTTCCAAAAAAACGGCTCTGGCTTACTCTAAATTCAGTACAATTGCACAAATTCTGTTCTGTAAAATTCACATATTATTATGGTAATTGTTGTTCTCTATGACTGTTGTTCATTTATGTGCTGGAATTTTCATCTTCTTTGCCTACTTTCAAGGTTGTTTGCTTTCAGAGTTTTTATTTCCCAAACTTTTTGTTTTTTATAGACACAATGCTTATGCTGCAGGCAGAGCTCTCATTCACATCAAATGCAGGATGTATTTTATCAGCTTGTTTTCCCTCATCTTGCAAGTAGTGTTTCTTCCATTCCTTTTTTTTATTCTTCTGATAAAAGAACTCTACCGTGGACTGGTCTGCTCTTTGGTGCTGTTTGGCAATTTTATTGGACAGATTTTGATTATACTTTGTTATTCAACAAGGATTACTTTCCCTAGCTCATAGAAAACCTATAGTTCAAGTACCCTTATTAAGTGTGCATGTCACTGCATAGTCTCCTGATTGAAAGTGCAGCTTTATCCAACATACTTTAAAACTGGCAACTTGCTGGTTTTCACCAAGTTCTTTATTTATGAGCTTTTGTGTCACTGGTACAAGACTCTCCCACTCCTTTAACTCCATCCAGAGGATAATTATTGCTGAATTAATGGCAAAATCTCATGGCAAGTTCCAGAGGTGGTACTGTTTGAAAGAACTGTAAACCAAATTATGCATGATCATCAGTATTGACATTTATTCTCTTTTAAAGCAGCAGTTCTCGAATCTGTGTCAGTGGACAGGACTATTCCTGAAAGCACCTCAGTGGTGGACACCACAGAACTGTCCCCGTGCAGGTCCCCTTCGACACCGCGTCACCTCCGCTATCGGCAGCCAGGAGGTGAGAGACTGACGTGTCCTGGCCCTGCCAGTCACTCTAAGGAGAGTTTAATCACTGTACCTGTGATCTGTGCTGGGCAGTAGAAAGCAGTAATAATGTTTGAATCATCTGGTTTGCTTGTGTTTTTCTTATTTCTCAGGTGTTAAAAATAAAAAAGCCATTAAAATGTGAAGTGTGCCTGTTAAATTTGAGTAGCAATAATGAGACATGGAAGCATGTTGAGACTTCAGTATGATTCAGTGTTCTGAAATAGCTCAAGCAGGATGTGCCCAAGTTCAAGACTAATATTGAATCAGTCCTGTTCTCACAGAACTCTCAAGACTTTGACATATTTTTTTCAGCTGATGAGGTGACATATTTTGGGCACCATCTGTAATCATGAAATACACAACACCCATTGTTGTCAATGGGGAGTGACTGTGTCTGTTTCTTTGTGTAACACTGAACATTTACAGATGGTGTCACATTATTCATTCCAAAATTTGAATAAGCTGCTCAATTGAAGAGGAAGAAGAGAGCTTGAGCTCCTCAAATAGCTCTCACATGGCTCTTTGAAATCATTAGCAGGGCTGTGAGCTGCGTCCATGAACACCAAAAATGCTGCCGGCTCCTGCAGACCAGGTTTCTGGGCAGGTGTTTCATACCTGGGACTAAAACAAAAGCAGAGCAGAGTCTTCTCACCTGGGTAATACATTGCTAGGACACTTTAGATTTAAACCAATAGCAGTTTTCTGTGATTGGGCACATTTGTGGCAAGGAGGCAAGATTTGGGAGCTGGAAACTGTGGGCAGTGTCGTATTATCTGAGTCCTCGTCAGAGACAATGTTCACAGCACTCCCTGTAGAGAAAGTTTGATTAAATCTGCAAAACTGTGCTCATCCTGGGCAATGACCAGGGAAAACATGTAAATCCAGTTATCAGAAGATGGTAAATATGCTTAATTCTCTGACAGAATTTTTTGTTTAGGTTAATTTTCTATGCCATTATTTTTTACTCTCTCTCTCTTTTCTTTTTTTTTTCCCCTCCTATTTGGTTAATATCTTGTTCCTCACCTTGGCAGTGTCTTAGATGTTTTTTCTGTAGCAACATTAATTATTCTGACCTGGAAATACAAACCACAAATATGATTATGATACTTCTATTGTCTTCAACAGAAAATCATCTGACAATGTTAATAAATAAAATACTCACAAAGTTACAAACATTACTGAAGATTCTAAGTCCTGTTGTTGGTTAATGAAAAGTTTGTAGAAGTTAATTTTTTCCTGTCTTTTCCCTTTGCAGTGCAGACTGCTGACAACAGCCACTGCTCGGTGTCTCCTGCTTCTGCTTTTGCCATTGCCACAGCTGCAGCCGGGCACGGGAGCCCGCCAGGTGAGGAGCTGTGCTGGGAGGGGTGGCAGTGGGACACACGGGTTCTCAAGAGATAAACATTCCTCAGAACAGACCTCTGTGTTCTTACGCGCAAATGCTCAGGTCAGATGGGACTTGGAGCAGACTGGTCTAGTGGAAGGTGTCCCTGCCCATGGCAGGGTTGGAACTGGATATTTTTAAGGCATTTTCCAACCCTATTAGTTGATTTCTTAATATTTCTAATCCAGCCTATTACTGAAAGATTAATCGTTGACATGTACGTGATCTGCTAAGCATCCAGACAATATCTTTCTTGTTTGGTTTTATTAACTTACAATTTAAGATCTTATTTTTTAAAATGAGGTTCTCTATGTCCAAAGGTGGCATGCAGTTTTACTTATTGCAAGTGTGTACTGTATATTCCTTGGAAAGCAGCTACTGGCTGAAGGTATTTAGTGCAACATAAAAAACTTGATTTAAGTTTTGAATGTGCTGCTTATCTTGCTATGTACCCTTTGGCATATTAATATCTTCCACTAACAGAGTCGTCTCATAGGTCATGTTGCAAATAAACCCCATTTTTTTTGAAGTCTACAAAATCAATTTCCCTTTGGCTCGACATCCAAACCTCAATGCCACAGTTCATTTTGATTATGTGTAACAAAGCACAATCCGGGTGTAAACCCACACTTGCCTCTTTCCCATTGGAATGTCAAGAAACTACTTTGAAGACCCCAGTCTCAAAATCATGCATGAAATTCTGTGTAAGACAGTAAATCATCTTCATGAATCTCTGGATTTTGTATCCACTATGTCTAAAGCTGTGGTCATTGATTGATGGGAGAAAAGACATCAGGAAAAAATAATTTCTGCATGAGCATGGGTCAGTGCTCCTCTTAGTCTTGTGTACTTCCCATGATCTTTAGATTACAAGACAGTGATGTTCAGTGTTAGGGACTTTATCAGAGAATCATTTGGGTTGGAAAATCCCTCCCAGACCATCAGGTCCAGCCTGTGCCTGATGCCCACCCTGTCCCCAGCCCAGACCCCTGAGTACCACCTCCAGGCTTTCCTTGAGTCCATCCCTCCAGGGATGGGGACTCCAAACCTCCCTGGGCAGCCCCTGCCAAGGCCTGACCACCCTTTCCATGGGGAAATTCCTGCTGCTGTCCACCCTGAGCCTCCCCTGGCCCAGCCTGAGGCCGTTCCCTCTCTTCCTGGCCCTGTTCCCTGGGAGCAGAGCCCGACCCCCTCCCCCGGCTGCCCCCTCCTGTCAGGGAGTTGTGCAGAGCCACAAGGTCCCCCCTGAGCCTCCTTTTCTCCAGGCTGAGCCCCTTTCCCAGCTCCCTCAGCCTCTCCTGGTGCTCCAGCCCCTGCCCAGCTCCATTCCCTTCCCTTCCCTGGACACGCTGCAGCCCCTCAGGGTCCTGCCTGGGTTGAGGGGCCCAGAATTGGGCACAGCCCTCGAGATGGAGCCTCAGCAGTGCCCAGCACAGAGGGACAATCCCTGCTCTGCTCCTGCTGGCCACACTATTCCTGACACAGCCCAGGTGCCATTGGCCTCTTGCCCACTTTGGCACCCCTGGGCTCATGTCCAGCTGCTGTCACCAGCACCCATGGCCTTTCCCAGGTTTCCAACCCCTGTGCCCCAGCCAGGATTGCAGGGGGTTGTTGAGGGCAAAGTGCGGGACCCAGCACTTGCCGTTGTTGACTCTCACACTGTTGGCCTTGGTCCCTGGATTCAGCCTGTCCATATCCCTCTGCAGAGCCCTCCAGCAGATCCACACTCCCACCCAGCTCGTTGTCATCCACTGAGAGCACTCGATCCCCTCTCCCAGGCCATCACGAAAGGTGTTGAACAGGACTAGCCCAACACTGCTCCCCAGGGACACTGCCAGTGACTGGGCACTGCCGGGTGCAGCACCATCCCCACTGTCCCTGGGCCCGGCCACCAGCCAGTCCTTATCCCGGGGAGATGCTCCTCTCTGAGCCCTGGGATGCAGCTTTTCCCAGGGGAGATGCCGTGGGAGTCCAGGTGACACATCCTCACCTTCCCCTCTTCCACCAGGTGTGTCCCCTGGTCACAGGAGGAGACCAGGCTGGACCTGCCTTTCCTACACCCCTGCTGGCTGGGTCTGGCTCCATGCTTGTCCTGTGTGTGCTGTGTGATCACACTGGGTGATGAGCCTGTCACAAACTTCTATTTAGCAATTTTTGTTTGAATGATGAATATTCTCTGCCTTTGGAATCAGACACTGCATGAAATCACTGACGCAGTTTGCTCTATGAATTAATTTCAGTTTGCTTTATGAGTTAACCCAGTATGTTTACAAATTGTTTAGAAAGCAAAGTAAGAATAAAAAATACTGGGTTTTCCCACTAGGAACTAATTAAATTTAAAAATACTGCCTTTGTATTGTTAAAATCACTGCTTTTCAATATTCATAATACTGAAATATGAGAGAAAATACAATTTTCAGTTGTGCAGTCATTTAAAGGAACATCAAAGCTTGGAAACGTTGAAAGGGAAAAACAACATTCCTAAAATTTTTAAGTTCTCTTTTGTGTTGCTGTTTAAGCTAGCTCTTCATTAAAGGTCATTCTCCTGAGTAATGTAAAAAACAGAAGGTTGTGCAGTAGATTTGACAAGAAAATGTGTGGTTTTGAGTCTCAGGAGACTAAGTTAGAGTAATCCAGTGTAATACCTGTAGTGAGTATAAAAACTGAAGGTTACAAACCAGATCTTACACCATGGAATCACCTGTTTTGTAACTCAGTGCAATTATTTGTGATAGAGATGGTACCGAAGTTGCAGAGTCCTGAAGTTCAAATTTGGCTAAATCAAAAAATTTTATTTCCTGTGTGTGTGTTGTCATGATTGTGAGATTTTTTTAAAGTAATGTCTTTCTTTCTCCCAGCAGTCTCCTGTCTCGTTCATTTTGTAGGATGGGCATGACCAACCAGTGAATCAGTTCTGGGCTGGAATGAGATTGGTGGGGTTTTTTGGTTTTGTTCAGTCTTTGCTTGGCTTCCCTGCTGCAGACACTGTGACGTGTGTCATTTACAATACTCCTACATGGAACATGAGCAGAGTGGCAGATGAAATCCAGTGTTGATTAATACCAAGTGGTGTACACGAGGCAAAACAGTCTGAGCTCTGCACCTGAATGGATTGGCTCAGGACTGAGGATGAGAACAGGTCATTTCCTTAAAGGATCTTGGTGCTCAGCAGGAGCCAGAAAGGTAAAGGAAGCATCAGGAATTATATGGAAAGGAACAGGGAGGACTATGATGGTAGCACAGTACAAATGCAGAATTTGCACACATATTGAAGGGTATGTACAGTCCTGATGGAGGTGAGAGAGTGAGAGCTGGAAAGGGTTGAGAGTTTGCAATCAAGGATGAGGTGAGGTATGAAATGGCTTCTGTGCATCTGAAGTTTAGAGAAGAGAGGGCTGGAGGGTTGATGAGACCATTCTGTAAAAGGTTGGATGCCAGGGAGGGGTAGCAGCAGCGGTGAACACAGTGGTGTGGGTAGAGGCTTGGACTCAGTGCTCTAAGAGGTCCTTTCCAGCCCTAACAATTTGTACTGGTTTGAAAACAGACCAGTGGGAGGCACCAAGTCAGAATAACAATTTATTAGGGAAATTAAAAATAAAGGCAAGAAAAACCCCAGTGGGCTAAACTAACAGAGTCAGAATACAACCTGGCACCCTGTTAATCAGGGTGGCGTGAGCAGTCCGATGAGATGGTGGCTGTAGTCCTCCTGAAGTGATGGATGTGGCTCTGTCGAAGCAGTGGTCCAGTAGAAAGGTCTGCTCCTCCTCAGAAAGTCCAGTGGTGACTATGCAGCTCCTGTCCTCTGGGAATCCAGTGGGAAGGATGCCCGTGGTGTTCAGAGTCCCAGATTATATCCAAGATGGAACGCTTGGTTCCTCCCTCTGGGTGGAGCATCTCACAATGGAATGATGAGTCATGAGGCCAGGTGTTGATGGGCTCATTAACAGAAGATAGTCCGGAGGGAGTTATCTCTGAGTCATGCGGCAGGGCATTGATGGGCCATTAGCAGAAAGATAGTCCGGAGGGAGGAGGCCAGGAAACACCGCCCCACCTGGTTTCAACAGCTCATGAGGATGGTAATAGAATACACTGCAACCTAGGACACAATTCTATAATGCTATGATTTCCTGCCTTTTCTGATACAAGGTGTAGGACACATCAGATGGTTTTCATGGGGCCAAGTTTCAAAATAAGCAGGGGTTTGTGACTCTTTGTGCAATCAGTAGAAGTTAGTGAGGTTCTGCTGAGGGACACTCTGAAGGGAACAGGCTTACTTGAGTTGCAGAGTGGAAAGTTACCTGCAAGCAGGGGTCATTTGAGGTTACTAGACTGGCAAAGCAGAACAGGACCAGCAGCTGAAATCAGTTGGAAGTTGTGGGGGAGTATTAGGAGGCACAAGTCACCTGTGTATCTTCTGTCCTCGCTGTTTCCTGAAGCCTTCTGGCCATCTTGTGTTTTGGTGTTGTTTTTTAAATGTTATTTATTATTTTATTTAGTTATTTATTTTATTTTGGGGATCTTTGGGGTGTTTACTGCTGGTTGTTGTATTTTGTTTTCCCGGGATACAATGCCTTAGCTCTTCTCCGCTTCCCACCTCCCAGTTCTGAACTGGGATGCACTGAGACAGGCCAGGTATCAGACTCACAGCAAGGGCCTGTGCTCACACACTCTCTCAGAACCATCCGTGAAGGACATGCAATTATCTTCTGTGGAGAGTTCTGGCCATAGCATTTTAGTATTGCTGTCCCCATGCAATGATAACTTTATCAACTGATAAGCATGCAAAGCCCTGGATGGCTCTCACGTGGTGTACATTGGCTTTGCCTCTCTTTAGATAAGCACCCCGGGGGAGCACTGCCTGTGGTGGTCCTGCACTGTGAATGGAACCTTTCTCTAAATCAGGATGGTTCAGGTTCTCATGCACTTCAGGAGGCGCTTTTTAACTTACCGATTTTACTGCTATTATTTCCACTTAATTTAGAGTTAGATGTCTTGCTGATGCCAAGCTGTGCCACTTTTCTTATTGTTTAATTCATCTGCTTGGTTAAATATTAATCTCTACCTATCTTAAACATATTTTTTCTGTTCTCTTCCAGAAAATTTGCATATTAGTTGTTTATTTTAACAGCATGATAAAGATAAAAAGAAACATGTAGTGAAAGCACAGAACGTTGAATAAGGCACAGCTTGTGCACAGTGCACAGCTTGGAGCCTGTATGGATGATAATGTGCACAGTAAGGATAAATAGAGGAGGTTCTGTCTTTTACATGTCATTTCTCTTGTGAGGGATGGCTCATGGCTTGCTGCAGCTGAAGTGCTCTGTCACCATTAATTGGCGGTTGCACACCTTATTCCTTTCCCAATTTACAAAAATAGTATAACAATACTAACAGATTCTAACATAGGAATGTACCTCAGCAGTTTCTTCCCCGTGTTTATACACCTCCATAAAACTGGTTCTTGATTTCTGCTTTAATCAGTGACAAAATCCACACAGAAACTCTTTAGATCTGCTCCCACGTCTGCCTTATAATATGGAAAAGTCCCTACAAAAATTTGAATGTGAATGGTCTCATCCTACCAGGTATCCTGCTAATCCCTTGTTTTAGCTTTGCCATGAGTAGTCCTGGAGCAGAGCTGCAGCTGCAGCAAGCCCCATCTCCTTAGGAGTGAATTCCTCCTCTCTCCAAGTCTGTCACACAGCCAGTGTCAAAACAAGCAGTGAGACTGGAAACGTGGGAGAGGAACCTCCTGCCAAAATACTCACCAATCATTTGTAGTCTTGCTGCAGAAATCCTACAGATGTTACAGGAGTTAAGCAACAGCAGTGTAATCTACACAGCACCCACACAAACCCTGGCACTAGATAAAAACAATTTACATGGAGAATTATTTCTTCCACCTGTGGCTTCTAGAACTTGCGAATTTCCCTGGTTTATTTTTGTACAATTCTTTGAAACATGCTGTTGCCTTTTTTTTCCTCCTTAATTTTTTATTTACATCTGTTCTACGCAGAATCAGTGCACAGAGCCAAGATTAGTAAGATATCATGCACTGATCTTTAAAGAAAAAACACCTTTTAGTGTTCATTTACCAAAACTGCTCTCTCTGCAGGCCCTCATACTTGTTAACACTCGCAGGTATGAAGGTGCTCTCTGTGACTTGAAGAGATTAGAGTTTTACTTAAAATCTCTGAATAGTTATATGGATGAAGCCAAGTTAGCAAAATAACGCCATTTTTATTAACAGTCAATAAAGTAGAAAGTACTTACATAAGCATAGCAAACACAGATTTCTTCTCTCCTAAGAATGTGTAACACAACTTGAAGAAAAGTAGTTGATTCTAAAATCAGTCATTTTATTTTGACACTGTTCTACTGAACATGGGCTTTCAAGGAGATTGTTTTGACAAAAACTTGAATTCAAGATCTAAACTGATCTTGGGTATTTTTTCTTTAAAGTTTGTACCAGGTAGGTTAAAAGAACTTTGAGAAGCTTATGTCTTCCTCAGCTGAAGCAGGAGAGTAAAGATCTCCCAACACAGACAATTAATATTAGACGAGAAGCAAATACTTCCACCCAAACAAACGAGCTGTTCCCTAATGAACACAGCAACTTTGTTTCAACAGCTCTGTCACCCGATTTTAGCGGGTACATTGTATTTCCAGTGTGCTTCAAAGCTGCCTTCCTCCTCCTGCTCCTCCTCCTCCTCCTCCTCCAGCCTGCCGACCATGCTGCGGAGAGTGTCCCGTTTCTCACCAGAACAAGGTGACATTATGGGAGAGGATGAGAGTGGGATGGGAGCTGTGGTTGGCAGGAGAGCCTGGCTTCCTTAGTACAAGCATTTGTTTTTTAAAACATGTGTGAGAGGGAGAGGAGAGGGTGAGAAAGAAGCAGGGGGAAAAAAGAGTCTTTGGGGGAGTATCTCTGACAAATAATGATCTACACATAGGAAAATCTGCCCTGTGCCAGCGAGAAGGACAGATAGGTTTAATCTCTCTAATTTTAGTGATTTAAAGGAGCGATTAAAATGACAGCTTGAAGCTGCTACACAAAAATGAATTGCATATATACGATCCCTTTCCATTAACTGACTGCACACATCTCTGGTGCTAAATTACCTTTGGCTTGAGTTACTTACCTCCTTCTCTTTTCACAGAGAAGAAATCTTAATCTAAATTGCCCTCAGTTTTAGGCTAGCGAAACTAATCTGGCTGTTGACCAGACCATTTTTGGCATCCTCTGCTTTTGCATAGCTCGTACAGTCTGCTTGCAGAAGCGACCAAACCTTTGTAGCTGCAGCAGATTCTCACTGAAGTCAGTGCAGAACCTGCTCTGTTCATTTGCTGCCGGTGCTAAATGCAAGTGGCATCATCCTTCAGAGCAATTTGATACATCTGGACACTCCAAAGTACCTCCTGGTGCCGCTCCCATGTGCTCCCACTGCCTGTTTTGCCCTTTTGACAAGGCCTTTATTGCAGCATGTGGGTTCTGGACTCATGGACCTGCCTTCATGTCACTGTCTATGGAGGGATCGAGTTCCTTTCTGAATCTAGAACTCCATTTAAAAAGTCAGTTATACATTACATTCCACTGATTTTTAGTTCATTAGCTATGTGTATAACCTGTGCATTAGTGAAAGAAGAGATGTACAAAGGGGAGTGTGTAATCCTTTTGCACTGTAAATGTCTGATTTATTTTGAGCTGGCTATTATTGTATTCTTGATCACTGCCTGGGGTGAAGCGTTGTAGGCTCTTTCAATAGTTTCTGGGATGTAGAGCTGCCAAACCTCAATTTTAGAGCAGCCAAATGCGGTTGAAGATAAACAGTGTGGAAATACTTTTGTGAAAGTGTGAACTTCGGTAGCCACTGGAATGAGCATGGAAAGTTCTCATCTCCTCAGAGGTGCTGTAGGAGTTGGTCAGCTGTAACATGACCCAACTGTAACAGCAACAGCAAATAGAAATGGACCTTGTAAATTGCAGTTTCCAGAATGACAGGTCTCTAGAAAGCTATTTAAGCACTGAAGTTGAGCCAGATGAGTCCGGTGAGCTCTCAGTCTGACACACTTTAGCCCTGCTTGATTACTCGCACAGTATTAGAGTGATGAAAGTTAGCTGAAAGTAGTAATTCACGTTTCATAGAGATCCACAGTGGGTCTTGTGTGGGTCTTTCCATTCTGATAAATCAGGCACAGCCTGATTAAGGCTGTTTATTTTAAAACATCAAAAGTATCGTGAGAAAGTTTCACAAAAGTTTTCAGGGAGAGCTGCTTTGCTTATTTTGGGTTGTGACCAGTGGAGCTGTTCTGCAGTCATTTGAACAACTTGCCAGCTCCCAGTGCGACAATATTTTTGTTTTGTTTGTTCTGGCAGAAGCACTAATTGGAATAATGGAACGACAGAGCTGGTGCCAAGTGATGGCAGGGAGCTCAGGCCCTGTGTGTGTTGGAGGGTCCATGCACGGCGCTGCTGGGAGGGGACACGGTGGCTGCTCCTGCTGCTGCCAGGTGCACTCAGCCTTCAGCTCAGTGATGTGACTTGGAGGGGCACCACACAGAGCAATGCAGGCAGACACTCCCAGCGGGATCCTGCTGGGCCCTGAGATGGAAAACTGTGTACAAACACACATTATGCTTTAAACAGATGCAGAATTTCCTTGGCTGTCAGCATCTTGCACACAGAGACATATACATAGTTCTGCTTTCAAGGGTGTCAGCTGTCCTGTTCAGGGAGAATTGCCCTGATTCTGAACACAGGAATAATAAAGTGGCATTACACCATTATATTTCCTGAGATGGAGATTCTGGTGTAGGCAGCTGAGTTAGTATGGGATTTGGCAAAGATTAGAATTAAGTGAGACTTGTAAGGGAAATATTTGCTTTCTTTTTTCCATTTTGAGGCGACAGGCAGAGAGAGATTTCCTTGCTGTGTTACGTGAAAGGCAGGCAAACAATATCTGATGTGATTTTGAGCTGGATTCTACATTATGTGGCTGGCTGGGTAATCCACTCCTGTGCTGTGCTAAATGCCTCAACTTGCATCAGTGGCTACACGCTGACCTTTGGAAAGGTGTATATTTCTTCCTGAATTTGTGTAAAAGTTTCCATGTCTGAAGCAAAACCAGAAAATGTGTGTCATTTTGTAGGTGATTTTCAGCGTGATGCCATGAACATTGCAGTTTATAATAGTAATTCTGGACTCCAGTAATTTCCTGGGCTATAGCATCTCATTCCTGTGCTGGGAAAGCTTTGTGGAACTTCCTCCTTTTGACTCCAGACATGAAAGACAACAATTTTGATGGCGATATCCCAATTAAAGATTAAGATGAGGCTGTATCTAAGCAGTTGGTAGAAGATTGTAATTTTATCTGTTCTTCTCCAGGTCATGGGTTTCCACGTGAAGCTCCAGCTCTGAGTTTGGGGTCACCTCATCTGCTGTCAGAGAGACAGCATGCCACCAAATCGTGTCCGGCTTATCAGTCCTGCTTGTATTCTGACTCTGCCAGTGCCCTCTTTCTGTCAAGGATTTAAGATGTTTAGTTCCAAGAAAATAAAGATGTAGGATTTGTTAACCTCCCCATGTCCTTTACACAGGACAGCGAAGTCTTTTTCCTTGTCATTTTTGTGTAAGTAATGGCTCTAGCCAGGCACTGGGGAAGTGAGCACTTGTTCCCTCTTGGGGACACATTTTAATGAGATTCCCAGACCCATTTCTGCAGAGTCACGGAGGTTTGAGAAGCGTTGAGGCCTGCACATTGAACTTTCTTGAAGTTCCCATCTCAGTTAAAAAACTCCGTGTGGGAAACGTTCACTGAGTTACTCCGCAGCTGACACTCTTCTCCACCGAAAATGGTTGTGTGACAAAAAAATGCCGGTTTAGACCCGAGCAGTGTCCCTTTCTGAGGCTGCAGGGTTGTCAGGAGCTGCTCAGGTGTTGTTACCAAAGCAGAGTCACCAGGGCTGTGCCTGGCATAGGGTCTCTGAGGGCTGGGGTCGTCGGGGGCTGATGGCCATGGCCTCGCAGGGGGCAAATGGGATTCCTGTTCCTTGCTGCTGGTTCACAAATTTTAACAAAAGATGTTGCTTCTCAATTTCAGATATTTGGCTAAACAGTTGAATCTTATTTGCAATTTTCTTAGACAATGGCTTGAAAATGGAAGTTTTGCTTCAAGTGATCCCTACTCTGGGAGTTAAGAAATGGGAGAAAATTATTATGTTTTTCCTCCAGTTTAACAGAAATTTAGGATCTCCTGCTTTTACTTCTGTATTCCTTTATTTTAAATTAATACCTTATTCTAGTTTGCTGGAGGAGCTGGCTACTCAGGAAATAAGTATTTTCACTGGACATTTCCTGAGTTACAGAGCTCTGAAGCATTTGTTTCCTGAGCTATTGCAGTAAGTCCTGAGCAGCTGCAGTGGTGTGGGGAGAGAAATTTGGGGACGACTTTTATGCCTTTTTTCTTTCATTTTATTCCCCCTGTGCCCAAGTGTTGTTTGCATAATGAATATTTGTTTAAACTTCCGTTATGACCCAGTCCTAAATGGTCTGGAAACTGCTTGTGAGATGGACATTTTGTTCAGAGATTTTTTGATGACGAGTGTGCATCCTGCCAGTTTTTGTTTTTCATGACAGTCAAGTCTCTGTTCACAGATGGTCTGAAAAATGATACATTTGGCTCCTTGCAATTATCGCCTCCTTTCCATTTAACCTTTGTTCCTATTGACATTATAAAAATATGAATAATCTCACAAACTACTTCCTTTAACTTTAATGAACTGAAGGTAAAAATTCCAAAAGCCACTTAATGTGATTTTCTCTTTTTATCTGTACGTTGTCACAGACTGTATTTTAACTTTTTATTTGTCGTAGGGCACACTGAGCATTTTAAGTGTCTGAAAAGCTTTCTTTGAATAGGTCTTGAAAAGACTATGAACATTATGCAATATATATCTGCTATACTCCATATTGATGACAGAGCAAGTTATGAGTGTAGATGAAGTGTCATTAAGGAAATCAAGAGCTAGGGATCATTTGAAATGCAGGAAAACATCAATAGGTAAAACTTGGTTATCTCCTCCCTGAAAGATGAGAGCCATAGCAGGAGCACAGGCGAATGTAGAAATTCAAAGATATATCGGCTGCAGCGTTGCCATTCTTGTCACTGTTCATAGCAGGTAACTCAAGCATTATTGCAGTGAAAAAAAAGAAGTCTAAGGTGTACTAAAGATTTGCCAATATAATTGCTAAGGGTTGTTCAGAAAGGCTTTTCTTCTTTGTCAATTGTTCCCTATAGTTTTTTATGTAAGTCATAGGAAAAAAAAGCTGCTGTCACATTGCACATTTGTCATGGTATTCTGAAATCTGAGAACACAATTGGCAGCAACGGCCTTTGGAATTCGGGATCTGTTCCTTCTTACAGTTACATGTATAAACAGAGGCACAAGGTTCGGATGGTTTTGTCTAAGACTTCACCAGAAAAAGTGGACTTGTGAGTTTACCCATGGATGCACACAAACCACTTCTTGTGTGCAAACAAATGTGATTTTGAAGATGTATACAGGTGCACCAAAATTCAGATTTGGGTTTTGGTTATGGCATTGGCCCCTTGTTGTCTCTCTTTGCTGGTGCTGAAAGAAGAGAAGGACAGGATGTTCTTGTATTGCTGCTGAATTTTAGCTTAAAAATGCACACTGTGGTTATTTTACTCTAAGATGAGTTACTGATTTTTAATAATAAGTTGTGTAACTTGTAACTGCAAGTATGTTTTCAGTGTTTAGCAATTTTTAAAGATTTCCTTTTCGAGAGTGAGACTGATGTGCTCTCCTGAGAGAATATTTCTATTAACAACCCTGTTTTTAAGGACTTTTGAAGGACAAATCTTCAAATTTGAGTATTTCTTTGAGCTTAAAGGAATATTTTCATTCTTTGTAGTAGTCATGTTTTAAGCATATAATCTCATAGATTAGAATAATTCTCAGAGCAACCTTAGTGTTATTGAGAGGAGATAAAATAGTGTCTTGATTTTGATGGTATTCTTTAGCCACTTACCTTTCTCTCCCATCCATTAAACTAAAATTATTTTGCTGGACTGATGTATTTTTAGACTTTTGGATTTGGTCCAAATTTACTGCGTAATCTTGACATGACTGCTTTATCTCAATGCTGTGTTCTCTAAATTTCTCTGATTAGAAAAAGCCTTTCTAAATCAAGGGTCATTTAAAAATAGTTTACCAACCGTTCCTTTAAATATTTTGCAGAAATTAAATGCAGTCACTAGGTCTCTATCTGTGTTACACTATTGTACATCGGCTGGTCCATGTGAATCCCTGGGATTTACCTTACTAAAACCATAATCCCTTGACTTGATTTGATAGTTAGATTGTATGCGTGGCAGAGGCTTTAGGCAGAAGAATCAGATACACACTTGGAATTATTTCTGACGTGGGTGGTTACAACAGGGATTTTCAGGGGCATATTTCTTAGAAGAAAATTGTTTCATATGTCCCAAGGACCAGTGAAAGTGAAATTAAATGCCTGAAATGTGTTGGGCTCTGGATTGCTCCTGGCTTTTAACAGTCAATTCTGATGCTGAATTAGTGTGTAACCTGTTCTGAAACGAACTCAAAGCCTGGCATAGTGAATGATTAAATATTCCTCTCATATAAACTGAGGTAGCCTAAAGACTGTGGCTAAATGTTACAGCTACTGCTCTGAGGCCTCACATTGCTCATGGAGAAACCCACAGAGTGGTTTTAAGATCATTGGATAATAACTGAAACAAAAAAGAAAGACTGTATTGTTGAGCAAATATGCTGTACTTTACACGGTGAACGGGATCTCATCATCTTCATCCTTCTTTTCGTCACAGTTCATTTTCTTCTCCATCTCTGCCATTCTTCAGCTGGCTAATGTGTGACAGCCCAATATCATAAATAAAGAATGGAGGAGGCCAGAATCACTGGCAGTTTAGATTTCTTACCACATTAAAATACTCACCCTCTGACACATTTCTGTGAAAATGTGTGAAACCCAATTACTTGCTTGAGAATGTATGACCAATAAGGATGGGAATCTATAAACACTCATCCAAACTTTTGCAGGTAGGTCCAGGTAAAAAAAATATAATCCCTTTTTTGGGGCTTCTTGTGTATTCGGAAGGCTTTTCTTTTGTGTTGCATATATTGGAGAGGCTTTTTCAGTTTTAATCTGTGGATGAAAACTGCTGTGCCCCAAGCCTGGGGTTTGTATTTGTTCTTTATCCAGGTCAGAAAGCAGCTCTGGTGTTTGCTGAGCCAAAGCTGTCAGGATTCAAGCCAGCCTGAGTGGTGAAGCTGGCCTACAGCTCTTGGGTGTATCCATCAGTTTTGGTTATTTGTCATCTACCTGGTGGGCCCTGAATGTTCTCCTTCCACCTCCCTGGGACTCTGTGGGGCTCTCTGGGATCTCCTCAAAGGCTGGAGTGCAATTTTCTCCCATTGCTGGGTGCTAATACACCTTCAGTGTGTGGTTCCAGGGTAGTTCATTGAAACTGGCACATCAAATCAGCTTCTGAAATGAAGTTTTTTGCTGAGAAGCACACCAGAAACTTCATGGTTCTGAACAACTTACACTAGCTCTTGTGAACGGATTTCTCTTTGTGTAGATAAACCGTTAAAAGTGGATATTATTATTATATCATCAAAACTTTGGACAAGTTAATTGCTATGGTCAGGAATCATGTGCTGTTGTATTAATCTCAGACTAATCTTAGAATAGTTTGGCTTGGAAGGAACCCCAAAGACATCTTGTTCCAGCCCCCTGCCATGGGCAGGGACACCTTCTACTGGTGCAGAAATACGAAATGTGGAGAATACAGCTGCTGTAACTGGAGTGAGAGTTTTTGACATCTTAACTGAAATAGAAAAGAAAATGTTTAATTTCTTTAAAGTACAGGGTGCAGACTTTACCATGATACAAACGTTCCTCTGGGTTGAGGTGGATTTTAAAGGTGCAACACTGTAAATTGCTGATAGAGTTAGCCCAGAAGAACCAGGTAAAGCGGGACAGGATTTTGCTAAATGCAGCTGTTATTAGCTTTTGAGGAGAGGGTCTGCTCTCTGTCTCACACTGACATGGATGGGGCTTTGGGATCTGGCCCTGAGTGCAGCACTTGCAGAGGTGAATCAATGACACCTTCCAGCTGCAGCCATCGATTTCCTGGGGATTTATGAATGGAATAGGTAATGACACCTCCCACTGAGACCTGCTCTGGCCTTCCATGTAACAAGAGCTATGTACAAGGTACTGTTATAATTTAATCTGCAGATTTATCTGTCTATCCAGCACATACTTTTTTTAATCTTTAGTGATAGTGTAAGCTATAAAAATACTAGCTTTTTATTAAAGTGTTAAATGTGGAGATTTATATCTATTCAGCACCTGTATTTTTAGTCTTTGGTGATAAAGGAAGCTGTAAAAATATCAGGTTTTATTGAAGTGCACAAAAGAAAACATGTGAAGGTGGGAGTGGATTTTTTGCGTAACAATCTGAGGGCAAGTACCTGAGCAGAGTGATTAAATAATATTGAAAGAAGTAACTCAGTGAAACTAGCAATGCTGTCAGGTTAACTTTGTGTTTGACAGCCTGTGGTAAAAGTTCTGCATCACCGTTATGTGAAGGTACTATTTGTGGAACCAGTACATATTAATTTCAAGAAATAATGCTGAAAAACATTACTTGAAAGTAGCACTCACTGAGGCACCTGCCCACTTAGATGATTAATGATTAGAAATACTGCTGGTATTTCTAAAGTGGAAAGATTGCTTCCTTCAGGAGAGGAACAGATATTTACCTTGCAGTGTTTCAGGTTTTTTCACTATCGGGTCTAGACGTGGGCAGGTCCATCCAGAATCCTAATTAAATTACTTGTTATTGTCAGTGTGCACATTCAGATTTATAAAGGTGTGGAGGGTGCTGGGGGGGCTCAGCCTGGAGGAGAGGAGACCTGGGGGGACCTTCTGGCTCTGCACAACTCCCTGACGTTTGGGGCCATCTGTGTTCACCTCGGTTCTTCTCTTACACAACTGGAGCTCTCCATTTATTGGTTCAACACATGGACATTAAGTACGGAGAGCATAGATCTGGGTGAACATGTTGCTCATTCTCAGCAACAAGCTAATTACTGCTTAAAAATTGATGAAATTCTGAGGGCCATACAGGTTTGCTGAAGTGATCTCTGGAGGCTTTAATTTTTTCCTTCCCTCTTTTTATTCTTTTTTTGTAGTTCCCTCAAAACCGTCTCTGTAGGCTTCTCTCTCTTTTCCTTACAGCTTACTGAAACTTGTTTTCCTTGATGTTACCTTGGTAAAAACGTTGCTGCTTAAATATATAATTTTCATTGTGACTTTCATTGCTGCAATTAAGTGGCTAATTGAACAGTTTATAATGTGTATTCCTAATTGCTTCTGCAATAGGTTAACTGTGAAAGGCATAGAAAATTAACACACAAAATGCTGCCTGTGTTACCTTTTGCTGAGAAAAGCCTCAGAGATTTTCTTTATTTTTCTCTTTATGGGGAATGAAACTGCTTAAAATGCTTCAATATTAAACTTCCTTTGATATTGAATCTTAGATGCCATCTACAGTGTAACATGCCATAGTTTAAAAATGCCCGTGAAATAGATAGAAAATACATTTGGGGGTTGGGGTCTAACACACAGTAAAAGATGTGAGATTGCAGTTAAACACTTCCTGACTTGCTTGTCTTGCCAAAAATACAGAGCAGCAATTTGGACTTTCTGGATTGCCTGTTAAAAGAATAGAGAAAACTAATACAAGCCTCTAGAATACCTCCAATGGGTTTATCACAGAATAAATAGAAGTTTAATCTGCCTGTGCTATGTGTAATAAAACATGGGCTTTCGAGCAGCTTTTATGCCAAAAAAATAGTAAAGTACTGGTCATATGGGAGGATGTTCCCAGCTGTTCCTGGGCTCTGCACTGAGTGGAATGGAGAGCAGCACAGGGCAAGAGCAAAGCAAATCTAACAGAAACATAGAAAAATGCACTCTTCTCAAGTATATCTTCAGAGCTATCATTTTTTAAAAGACATTCAGGGGTTTAGTGTAACAGTTTCATTATTATTAAAGTAATGTAATCATCATTTTAGTGTACAGATTTTATTTTTGCTAAAGCTACAGCAGAATGAAAAAAGAAGCAATAATATGAATGTAGGGAGAAAGTTTTTTGTTTGTTATTAAAACTATTTATTTGTAAGTAAATATTGCTGCCCCAAAAAAAAAGTCCATAAAAGATGAATGGGGAAATGCTGCATCTGGAAAATCTCAGTTTCAGGCAGCTGGGTCTGTAAATGTGTTTTCCATATATCTTCCCATTTTCTTGTCATCCCAGTGGTAAAAAACCCAAACAACTTACTTGAACAGTGTTGATTAGTAGAGCCTGTACAATACTGCTCTTGCGAAGGAAGATTTCTCATGCTGACCTTGTCCGTCTCTGTGTTTAAACTACTCCCCTCCCCTTGTTCTTTACTAGTTCTGAAATTTACCTGTTTCCCTTTTCTAAACCATACTGACTTTTCAAATCTGCTTGATTACGGGCCTAGCTTTGGTCTGGTCCTTTTCCTTGCTGTAAATTTCTTTCATACTGGGAAAAAAAGAAAAATCTTTGTTTTCGATTTGTTTTGATTCACTTTTTTTCTTTATACACTTTATTTTAATTCTTCCATGCTGAAGGGAGGCCTTGAAATTTAATTGCACAGGCAATTATTCTTCACCTTTCTAAAGCTGAGTGCAGATCTCAGGAGCTGTCTGCGTTACGGTGGGCAAGGCTGTGTTCCACTGGTGCTGCAGAATTTCTTTGGTCTAGACATTCACATTTCACCACCTGTCAGGCACCTTTCCTTTTATTGCGCAGAAATATTCTACAAGTCTTCAGTTTACCAAAGTCACTCCTACTGTATTTTCATTTTCCCCACCCCCATTAACCCCAGTGTGGATTTGTTTCTGTGCAGGGTTCAACAACTCGGAGCGCACGTGTGACAAGGAGTTCATCATCCGCAGGGCCGCCACCAACCGCGTCCTCAACGTCCTGCGGCACTGGGTCTCCAAACACTCACAGGTATCCCCTCCTCGAACACAGAGGGATCAACAGTTCACATTGCTCCTGCTACAGGCAGCCCGCCTCATCTGCTCTGGCTGTGTTAAAATACTCGTGTTGTCATGCAGAAATTTATTTATTTATTTATTTGTGGTGAATTTCGCACGGAAACCACGTGCCAGTGCCTCCATGAGCCTGGCAGGTCTGTGGGTCTGACTTGTGATTGTGAAATGGTGTTGGCAGAGAAGGGAAGGGAAGAAATCCGAGTGGTTTGTGGAATATCATAGATAGAAGTATCCTGTAAGCTGACAGGTGGGAAAAATGCTGGGAGATTCTGACATGGATGTAGAAGACTTTTGAAAAGGATGGATGGATGGATGGATGGATGGATGGATGGATGGATGGGTGGATGGGAGGGTGGGTGGGTGGAGGAAAGGAAGGTGCGGGAAGGGGAGGGAAGGAAGGAAGGCAGGAAGGAAAAGAGGGCTCTTTGGAAGCAAGTGAGAGATTTTTGTACACCTTGTGCAGCTGGTGCTTCATGGCACTTACAGACTGCTCTGTCACTACATGCTGCTAATAAAGGATACTTCATCTCCAAAGCTAATTCCAGCAATGTCAAACTCTCTAATGCAAAATCAATTCCCTTTTTCCCATGTAAAGGGTTTAATTTTCACTGAGAGTAAGTTTGCTAGAGAATTAACTCAGTAAGAGATGTGTTAGTGGGAAAATCAGTTATGTTTGGAAAGCTGAATAGCGCAGAAAAGATTACTAAAACCTCTCTTGGTATCATGGGAGCGATTAATCATTTCAAGTTACTGGAAGCAGCCTATGAACATCAGGTTTTGACTCCCTGTTAAATTAAAGTCAGAATCAAGCAAATCTTGAGCTGTAACAGAAGTGGCAGCAGACTGTTATTACAGTTTTGTGTTACTCTAGGTGCTTATTACGTTCCAGTTCATATTAAATATCTTCTATGACATGAGTTGATTCTCTTTGCTAATTAAAATGTATGTGATCATGGAAATGTGGAAACTTTTATCTACATTAAGCAATGTTTACAAGTAGTTTCACTGAATACTTTTGCATATGCTTTTGCATCATGTTTACAATTGGAATTCTTTTAAAAATATGAAGAGGACAAAGATAATGAGTAACAGGTCGTTGTGCATTTTCTAAGTGGAAGCTGTTACCTGCAGTCCCTGGTCTCTCACTGCCATTTATTTTTTCCATGGCAAAGGTGTCAGATTCTAGTTCTTTAGCTCTAGTAGTCCATTATTGTTCCAATATAGCACATATTTTAAAATGCAAGGGCTTTGGCCTGGGAAGTAAGAAATGCTACATCAGCAAAGCATGTAATCAGCTTCTTGTGTTGTTTACTTGTGAGACTAGGGAGAGAGAAAGGACAGACATAAGCAAACCAGAAAAGACTGACTAGTTGCTGCCAAAAAATATGTGACAGGACTAGTTTAAGGAGGACAAGTGAAGAATTACTGTCTGGCCAAACAATGTGAAATGTTGGCAGTAAAGATGTAGAGTCCTGGGAGAGCAGTAGCTCCAAGCTTATTTTACAGTAACAACGCAAACTGCAAATCCTGAGCCACCAGTGTCTGGTGAGGAAATGCTTATTCAATTTCCAAAATGACACAACAATATAAGCATTGAAATTTTTTAACAACAGACCTGCCAAAAACTTTTATATGTTTTAAGGTATTTGTGTTGTTCTCTGGATACTCAGCAGCCTTGGCTGAGACATCCTTCATCTTCATGAGCAGCCAAGAGCAGGTTTGATTCTCAGAAAAAAAGGGCAGGTTTTATTCTAAAAAAACCTGAACAAACAAAAACCCCCAACTTACAACATTAGTGAAAATAAGTGGATGTTTGCAAAGATAAACATGCAATTTTGATATTGTTTTCCCTCTACCTGGCTTTGAATTTGCTTTTGCTGCAAAAACTCCAAGTACCAAATGGGCAATTTCTCTCTGTCCAGAGGCTGTTCTCCTTGCAATGTCCCAAGATCTTCGTGGTCATCAACAGCCCACACCACTATTAAAGGTGACCAACCATGCACAGTTTTTTCTGGCAAAACACCATTTGCTCATCACTGGATGCAAGGAGAATCAAAGCCAGTAGAGGTGTAAAGAGTGTCTTTATTTCTCTGTCAGGTGTGAGGTGGTGTTACAGACATGCTTTAGTGCTGCAGCTGGTGAATAATTCTGCAGCATGACCAATTCTATCTTGGTGCTCTCTGATTCACCAGTGGTGGGTCTGCCTAAGTTGATGTCCTGATGTCTTGTGCGCTGGTGCAAGATGCACACACAGCCATCTGTTCAAGGGCTCTGACATGCATCATCCCACTTCACTATTCCCTACTCTCCATGCCTTTCTCTGGAACCCTTTGGCTCACTCAGCCTCTGCTCTCTTGCGTGTAAGAACATGGGTAAGGGTTAGTGCATGAACCGAGGGATGCAGGAATTATCCAAACAGATGGTTCAGAGCCTTGGGTTTGCTCACTTTGCTCTAGAAAATCCTTGGCTGGAGTTTGGAAGGTCTTTGCTGGCGTGTGGAATCAATTAGCTTCTACTGTCTTGCAGCTGTGTCAAAACCACACTTGGGGATGGCTTAGCGTTGCTCCGTTTTTATTTTTTTTTTAATTTTTCTGGGCATGGACAGCATTTAATATGTAAAAATGTCTGTGACCAGAAAACAGAATCATTAAAATAAATTAATCAGCCTATTCAGTGAGGATGGACTTTCATAAAGCGGTTTTGTTTTCTTGAAATCATGCTGAACAATGCTTAAAAGGAATTAATTGTTCTTAAAACTTGTGTCATACACTGTAGAAGCCTCACTTAAATTTCAAGTAAATGTACACATGGTAGTGCCAGATCTGCAGCCCTTTGTGGAGGGCACAAGGAACTAATGAATGTCCCTAGAACCTCTCAAGGCGCAGATAAAAGTTTGGGAACAAACCATCCCCAGGGGAAGTGACACATCCCTGTTTTTACCACCCTGAGCAAGAGTAGTCAAACCTGTACTGCTCATCAGCCAAAACCAGCACAGTATGAAAGGTAGCTTTAGGTATTCCAGATTGTTTTGGTTACATTTTTCTTCTTTTTATTCCATGTCTCTCCTCTTTTTTTCATTCAGACACCTGCAAGCCAGCAAAGCTTTCTTCTTGCCCTAAGTAACAGCAGAATGTTCGTGTTTACATTTTGTTTTTGAAATGTGATTGAGAGGAGCAGAGCAGGATTCTCCTGTTGTAAACAACGAGCACACAAATGACAAGGCAGAGGATCACTGGGAGCAGGAGCCTTGGAGGGGACAGAGAGGGCTCATGAGGATAAAACTCCCACTGGCCCCTGCAGAGGTAGAAAAATAGGAAGGCAAAAGGGGGCCAGGGCAGAAAGTCTCAGTATGACTTTCATTATCCGAGCAAGGTCCTGCAGCCTTGTTTTATTTAAAAATACTTCCTTGCCATTTATCTAAACACTTGTGTTGCAAGTGAAGCCTTTTCTGCTCCTGTGGCAAGCAGGTTGCAGTGGAGCTTGTCCAAGGAGAAAGCTTTCACATCTGTCCTCTCCAGCCTTCCCAGCTCTGAGTGACAGCTGAAGGCTTGTTCCCACTGGCTTCTTTGAAGGTCTGAGCTGGAACAGTTCTCTCACAAACTCTCTGGCTGCCAGACGGTGTCAGAGACTTATGGAGTTACCACAAGGCCTGGGGAGAGGACCATGACTTCAGTTGAAAATACAGGTCATGACCTGTGCCCAGTGCCTGCCTGGCTCCAGCTGTGACATTATCTACTGCAGCTCGTGCTCGTGGTCATACCCACGGAGCTGTGGTGGATTTTCAGCAGGAGGATTGCCAGAGGGAGTTACTGATGGCACTTGGGGACTGGGGAGAACACCTGGATACAGAGGGTTGTCCAGGAAAAGATGATTGCAGTTAGTTAAAAATAGTGTTAGCTCACATGAACTGGCCAATTCAATTTCTTTCTACTTCATTGCAATAAAAAAGTAGATAGAAAATCCTTTATATGAGCCCCACTTAGCTCATATTAAATGGCATAAAGTAATGAATAAGATATCTGGTGAGTTTATAGTAAGTTTATTGTAGAAATGTGAATACATTACACTGAAGCCACACTTAGCAAGATACGCTGTATTTTAACTACATTGCAAATTGACCTCTAGGACCTGCAGCCCCTGCCTTGAAACAGCAAAGAAATTTCTGGGGTTCTTTGCAAAATGAGCTGCCATGGTGCTCCAGATGGTGAGAAGCCAGAGGGGCTGCCCAGAGAGGCAGAGCAGGGAGCCCTTGGGAGCCTCGAGTGTGCTCTCGGCCGCTTGGTGAGGAGACCCACTGTGCCTAAACTTGTGCCCTGGATAATAAAGCCCTGAACTGCTGCTGTGCTGCGTGCCAGCCTGGCAGGAGCCGGGGGTTTGTTGTGGCACGGCCCTGCAGGGCACGCGAGTCAGCCAGAGGGGAGCCAGGCCTGCAGCCAGTCACAGGAATTAGTGGGGCTCTGCACCCACTGCTGCTGGGTCCTGGCAGCTCCTTGTGCCCCTCGGGAGCGTGTGACACCCCAGCACTGAGGGCAGGGCTGTCACATCCCCTGTCTGTCCGCAGCGCTCTCCTGTGGGCTCTCCCCAGGTTCCTGGGGTCTGTGTTCTGTGCTGGGAGCTGCTGCTCGTGCTGCTGACGTGGCTCTGGCCTGAGGGAGCCCAGCAGCAGTGACAGCAGACACTGATTCTGTGCAATCAGGGCTGACGTGCCTCACAAACCACCCATCTCTGCATTGAAACTGACTGGAAGACAATGCTGTTGTCCTTTGCTTGTTTCTTGAAGTAAGCCAGACTTAATGAAAGCTCAGGGATGAGCTTTCCTGAAAGGCAGTTATAATTTCATTTATCTCTGCCTTCCACCTGTGTCAATGTTTTGTTGCATATGAATTTGTACAGATTTTGCTCAACACAACTGTGTGTGGTAGGTGAAGTGTGGGTTTTTGCTTCAAAATTGAATTCTGTAGTAGAGGACTGCAGCAGTGGAGTAACCTCACTTAACTCTGATAGTGTTTGATCTGCTGTGCACAAGATTAAGACTCACTCATCTGCTGCCACTGAAATAATTACCTGTTTTCTTTTTGGCATGTGAACAGATGCATGAAAATTGTAAGACAATCCCCATCTACTTAAAAATATTCCAAATTCCTTGCAAACAGTCTTCAAGCAGATCTCTCTCCCCCCCTGCCTCTTTCTTCCCTCCCTCATGTCCTTTTGTAGTCCTTCTCACTGGCCTACTCAAACATAAATCAGGTCCCCATGTTTCAGCTCAATTTTACTTGTCTGGATTATTCATTGTTCCCCACATTTTTTAGATGCAGAATATTTCTTCTCATTGAGGAACATTTAAAGAAAGGGTAGAGGAAACGCTTCTGGGGTTTCATGGAGCTCGTGTCAAATCTTGAAAATACATTCTCTGTGTAAACCACTGACAGTAGATCTACTGTTTCTAGTTTAAAAAGGCACCTTAGCACGGTTAAGTTTTTTTTCCTTGCTTTCTGCTGCCTCTGCTGCTCTCTCTTTTCTTCTGGCCAGTGATTCTGAATCAGAGTAATACCCACACTTCATTAGGCTACTGTAGACTCTAAAATATATTAGAGGTATGTGACCCTCTCATGAAGATCTAAACCATTGTCAGATTGAAATGTGCCTGTTGGAAAATTGAATGACTCTTCTCTGACCAACTGTATTCATTCTCTGATATGTAAATTTCAACTAGAAGTCAAAAAGTGGTGTAAAATTATGTAGAGAGATGTGATGCACATGTATCTAGAGCCATAAATAGCTACCTGTGGATCTAAGTGTTCAATAATATAAACAGATAAATATTCATCTGTGACACCCATAATAGACATAGATATAATGTGCATGTATTTAGAGTTATTTAGTTACTTTTAAATTATACTTAGAATTGGTTGCTAAGTATTTTGGTGTTTGTATCATTCTTATGTTAACCTTTCTCCACGAAAGTTAAGTACGTGTACATGTTTAAAGGCAATGTTATTATTTCCCTATTTTTTAATATATCGGTCATCACACTGGAATCTCAGTACCACTCAGATAATGACCTTCACTAGAAAAAGAGATTAGTTCTTAATTTTTCTTCTGATTCTCACCTTTTTTTTCATAGGTTTTTTTTTTGCTCATCACACTATAAGAAACAGATGACATTGCTTTAAAAAAGAAACCCATAAATTTGAGTTTCCCCAGCAATTCTAACACTACTATCTTGTGGAGATTACTCAGTAAAACAAGTTTTACTGGTAATGACCAATGTATTAATTATCATTATTGTAAGAATTAGCATGTAAACATGCAAAAACTGGAAATGCTTTGGTTTGGCTGGATCTGATAAGTATAGGTGAGGCTTCCCCATCCTATTTGCAACTGAAAGAACTTTTAAAATTCTAGACTTTTTTGGCCATAGGTTTGGTTTCAACAAAGCAAGACATCTTGAGAGAAAATACTTCATGTTGAAAAGAATCAACCAGTTTTGAAACCAGGTTGATTTTGATCAACCAGGTTTGAAAGCTGTGCTTGGAGATAAAATCCTGACCACGATGATGTGATCTGCCTGAGGATTTTACCCAGCAATGCTGAATGAGGATGTGAATGTGTCACCTCCTGGACACCTGTTTTGCTCATTTGGGATATTTTTGTAGCCCAGGTTGCAGAGATACCCATCCTCTTTTAGACAGCGTCTGCCACTGAGCTACAGGACAAACACTGACATTAATTACACTGGTTGCTTAGGCTTGTGCAGACTCAAGGTTTCTCCTGTAACTACATTTTGATCGTTTTATATTTCACATTGTTTTCTTCTCGAAGTCACTGGAGTGAACAGTACTGTCATGTAGTTTAGTTACATTCCTCATGTTTTCAGTAATCAGTCCCATTTCCATACCCTAAATATATGAAAAGATTCTCTTGTCCTTTCTTGCAAACAGGCTAAAACAGCTCCTAAGGGAGGCATTTTGGAGCATGGCTATGCAAAATGTATTTTAGAAAACAAACACAGTGCAGTGCCCAGAAATAATTTTTGCTTGGCTTTGAGCTGAGCGTTTGGTACCCCAGCCAAAGCTTAATGTTGCAGCTTCCTATTCTTCAACACCCTCAAACATGGATAAACATTTCCAAAAAAATAAAACACAGATATTAATCAGTTCCAGACTATTAATTAGCTGAGGTCCAGGTGAGGACACTCTTGAAGAGTGAAGAGGGGGTGCTGTAGCAGGAGGGAAATGCCCAGGGCAGGTGATTTCTGAGCGCTGATATTGGAGCAAGAACCCCTCTCAAAAATGTTGTAAGGCTGGCTGTGGCAGCTCCTGTCACGAGCACCCATTCCCCTCCTGGTCTGAACTGTTCCCTCCCGTTTCCAGTGAGGCTCCACTGGCCTCTGTGGCTGGGGGAGTGCTCTGATGCTCCCGCAGCCTCCCGTGGGCTGTGCTCACCACAGCTGGCTCTGCTGCTCCCAGGGGCACACATCTCCAGAGCCCCTCACCACGGGAGGGGCTGTGGGGGTTCTTTGGAAATGAAATACAATGCTCCTGTGCCGAGATGCCAAATATTCCCCATCTTCAGTAACTTCGTGCCTGCTGTTCCCATGGAAACAAGAGGGCTCTCTGCACACACATGGTCCTGCTTGCAAGTAGCTGTGGGTTATCAAGGAAGATCTGTGATGCACCAGGCAGCTGAAGGGTTTTGGTTTAGTTTTCCTATGAAAATGCTAGCTTTGAGCTGAATACAAGAATTTTTGGGCTGTACCCCAAGCCTTGCCTGTAACTTCCCACCTTAAAGCTTGTACAGTCTATAATTGCAGAATGTCTAATACTCTCTCCTCATGATTTTCCCAAATTCAGAGATCGCCATAAATGGTGGTTGCGTGTCCCTGAATCGCAGTCCTGTGTCAGGTATCAGTCTGCCCCAGAGGTAGTTAAAATCCTGAAGCTTTTCAGTGCAGGGCCAGCTCATTTAGTTTAGGCATTACTCGTTTTGAGTATTCCACAAAAAGCAGACCTTTCCAACAGAGTGGGTATGAGATAAGAAATAGCAGAGTGGGAGGCAGATGAACAGAGAAGCTCAAGAACACAGTGAGAGGAAGCCCAGTGTCCTGCCTTGCTTGGCAATGGTGCCAGAACCTCAGGTAAACACAGAGGAGAAGAGAGGATGTTGCGGGTTGTGGTCAGATGCAGGTGATAATTCAGAACAGAAAGGTTAGCTGATCAGCCCGTCTCCACACGGAAGACAAAAGTCAGAAAGGAGAAAAATTACAGCCTTTGGGAGATGATACTTTTGTGGCAAGTTCGCTACTGCAGCTTTCTCTAAATATTTTCAAACATAGTAAAAAAAAAAATTCAAACCTAATTGCAAAAAAAAGGCAAACCCATTAAAGTATACCCTTTCAGCTGTTTGATCAATACTGTTAAGACTAAAGGAAGTAAAACTTCTTTCCTTTTTAGGATTTTGAGCTGAACAACGAGCTGAAAATGAATGTGTTAAATTTGCTGGAGGAAGTTTTGAGAGACCCTGACCTTCTGCCACAAGAAAGGAAAGCTACTGCAAACATACTGAGGTAAATACATTTCTAATTATTTCACGTTAGCTACAGCACAGGGTGAGATAGGTGGGTGACTGGGTATCGTAGAATTCACAGGGTTGGGTTATCGTCCAGAGTATTTAATTTTGAAGGATTGCTATGTGTTTTATGAGCCGTGAAACAGAGCCTGTTTTAAGTTTCATTCATAAAAATACCTGTACTGGAAAACTTCGCTGCGGAACAGCTAACAGCCATGAGTTCAGCCTTCAAGTGTGAGTGAAAATAGCTCTGACTACAAAGTGTGAATATTTTATAGCCACTGATTTTCATGTAAATCATTCTACATTACTGAGGAGCAGTAAACATTTAAAGACTAAGCAGTGATTAAATGAGTTAGTTGAAACATTTAAAGACTGAAGAGTGATTAAAATAAAACATCATGAAAACACAGATAAATCTATGGTGTGCTTTGTTAACATTTCGGCAAATATTCTGCAGGTAAGCCAATAAGGGTGCAGTAGAGTATGCCTGCATTTTCTAAGGCCATTTGACAGATTTCCCAACAGATACGTGGAAAAAAAAAAAAAAGGGCTGAAAAGTTGTTCACTTGTGAGGACAAATATCAAACAGAAGATAAGAAACACAGATAAGTTCTTATTAAAAGCACCTTTCTTTTTACATAAATAAAAATAGTCCTCCTTTTAATAATACAGTGTGTGCTGCTATTCCAAGTAAAAATATTAAGTTTGTTTTATGTGTTTCTTTGGAAGAAACAGCAAGTCAAAGGAGCAAGAAGGATGAGGATGATAAGGGTTTTGATAATATGTGTGACAGCAAAGGTTCTACTCACAGTGGGAAAAATTACCTTAAAACTTCCAGCTTCTTAAGAAAACGCTTGAAAACAAGCCTGGGTTGGCTGTTTCTGGCAGAGTACTGGGATGGATTTATAGGCCTTTACCGTACAAGTTGGTCAACAATTTCCTGTACCCAGTTTCAAAATAGCCAATTTCCACTAGCAGTTGCATCAAAAAATGGACCTTTGTATTTATGTATAGACTATGAATTGTCTCTGTTTGTATCCTTTTACTGCTGTTCTAGGAAATGGTTGCTGTTGTTTGTCCTCTCTTCCCTCGTAGAACTGATTACTGAGTACCTGAGCACACTGTCTGATACACCAGTGAATACAGTTCGTCAGATATTTCCTGTTTTCCAAATTTTTCAAAAATTCAGACTGAATTTTTGACCATTCTCTGAAATCCATGCTGTATTTCTTTTACAAAGGAAAAAAGGGGGAAAAAAAGCTTTTTCTTTTAGCCTTGGCTAAAAACTCTTCATTGCTTTTCAAGACTGGCAGTGCTGCTAAACATACATGGATGCTGGACAACTTGATGTGAAATATTTCAATCCTACTTCAATGTGAATTACATTTCAATACAATTTCTCACCCTTTCACTGGAAGGGGGAAGTGTTCAGATCACCTCAGGGAAATGTCTGGTAATTAAGAGTGATTTCCAGAGCTTAACAAAGCACTGTAATTACTGCTGGAGACACAGGCTCTCAGCAAGGCTGTATGGTCAACTGAGTAAAGGGAATTACAGGATAGAAGGAATAATCTGCTGTTGTTTGTGTGTAACTTTATCTGTGACAGTGACACAGGAGTGCCCATTCCTTTATTCTTCCACAGTCCTTAAGTTTTATTGCTCATTATTAAAGTAGAAATATTGGTAAGCTTTAAAAAACCCTTATGGACTTCCTGGTCTAAGGAGGGACCTGCTCTCCTGTGGAGACTGTGAGCACTCAGTCCTGGCACCATCTCAGGTCCTGGGGCATCCAGGGGTCCCTCTGCTCCTCCAGCTCCTCAGCGGGGTGGTGGGTTCACAGGCAGAACTAGCTGTTCTTTGACAACTTAACTTTGCAATAATCAGAATATAAAATGGGGGAGTAGTTTCTGTCAGGGGGTTTAGCTGTTCTGCCAGGTTGAATACATCCTTGTACAGTTCTGGAACTGATTTCATGGAGGATGAGAAATGAACAGAGTCAGGAGAGATGACATTGACCTGCCTGCATCCTGTCTGACAGCACAACTGCACCAATCCAGAGGGCAAACAGGTTTCCCGTGCCAGAGGGAAAAAAGCTTTTTCTACATTTCCACTAAAAACGAAAGTGCTGCATGTGGTGCAAGAGGAGGATGTGCTGGCACGGGGTTTGTTCTGTGCCCCCATGCTGCCGTGGCTGGTTCAGTAGGTCAGGCCAAGCACTGAACCAGACCGGGAGAGCTCTCGCTGTTTCTTGTCTCCAGAGATCACTGTTTACTGTCGGAGAGAACCACGTTCCTGCTGACCCAGAACTGCTCAGCTTCGGGCCAAGGTTCCACTGAGCCACCCTGAGGAGGCTCCATGTCCTGCAGGGTCCCCCCCACAGCATCGTTCCCTTTTCTGCATCACAGTGGGGATTTTCTGTTGTGTCAGGTTACAGTCAATGTTCTGAGTGTTGAGAGAGGGCCTGCAATGTAAAAATTATTTCCTGAGTTCCTTTAGCCATCCATAGGCTCTGAGGGCCAGTATGAAGGGTTTGCATTACTAAAGAACCCTGTGGTGGGACCCTGTGCTTACCTGAAGCACCAAACCACAAAACAAAGTGCAGTCAGGGAATGCAGCATTCCTGCCACAGTCGCTCCCTGCCATGGAGGAGATTGTCTCCACCAAAAATCTCTGAATTTAGGTGTCCTGGCTCTTCCTCCATGACCAGTGACAGAACACAGGCAGGGACTTGTTGTGAATCCCCCCGGATGTCGTAAAGGCACTCTTGCAGAATGTGCAGAGGTGCTCCTAGGCTTTGTGTTCCTCTCTTGGTTCCTGTTCAGTGTCTGGCTTGGAGAAAAGGTACTCAGCCTATGCCCTGCTCCTTGGAGAGACGTCATCTTTCTAGTTTTCTTCTGAATTGAGACCTTTCATCTAATACCGATTAGAGGGGAAATATAAATTAGCTGGAACTGAAGGGCTTTTTTTGCTGTTGTTGGAAGCCAATTTGTTTGAAGATTTCTGACAGCATGCTTTTCATAAGAAAGCACAGATCTGTCGTAACTAGAAGTTTTGATGAAACTTTCCTTCAAAAGGTTTCTCTGGGGCAGGTTGAAAATGGGAAGAAGGAGTAACCCAGTTGATATGTCCTTCATAAAAATAGTCACTTACCCACTTGCTAAGTGAGTGCTATAAAATAGGCTTCTTTGTTGTTCTGCCGAGGTGCTTGCAGCAGGCATTTTATCTAAAACATGTATTCTATCAGAATTCTGGGTTGCCTATCAGCTGTCACTGTGGGCCTTGGCTTCCCCACATCTCAGTTTTTGTAGTGTACTCTTGAGTCTGAAAGGCTGACAAATGCAGAATGGGCTTAGGACAAGCACTTCTTGTCAAAAATTCAATTTCGAACACTCATGAAAGAAAATTCAGGCTTTCTGAGTCCTAACATTGATATTTTTTATGTCTCCTTGAAGGGTATTGGGTAAAAATATGTCTTTTTACAAACTGGCCCAGCCTTGCATGCATGCCCATGTACATGCATAGACGTTCCTTGGAAAATCCATCCCCTTGTCAGCAGAGATCAGAGGGGCAGGAAAGGTTGGTTTGTGTTCCAAAGATACATCATGGTCAGCTCTGGGAAAGGCTCTGTTTAGAATATGAATGACAAGGAAAATGTTGATGGGAGATGCTGAGCTACTTCATGCCTTGAGTCATCAAACAAAGCAGCTGGTATTTCTTGCATGATGGGATTTCTGTTGTGTGGACTGACAGGGTTTCTCTTCAGGGTAAAAAAAGCTTTTTTTGATTCAGTATCTGTTCTGAAAGCTAGGCAAACCTATCAATGTACGTTTTGCTTGAATTTTTATCAGCCTTATTGACTAACCCCTGAAATCTAGATAAAATTGAATTGATAATGAAGCAGGAAGGTATAAATTCAGACTGCACAGCAGTGAATAAAATTGAGAGGTAATCCTATATGGAGAAAAAAGGTTGCTTCAAGAAGCAGCTCTTCTTCAGACTAAACATAGATGAAATCCAGGGATATGCAGATGTCAAAAATGTGATGGATGAACAATTTTTCTGCCTTGTATGATCTCACCAAACAGCACATTTCAGGCTCTCTACCTTGCACTAGCTTTTAAATATTTTTATATGCTTTATGTACCACAAAGGAAGGAGGAGACACGTTAATATTTTCAAGTAGAAAATTATTTTAATATTTGGGCTGGTCAAGCGTGAAGAATAGTGAGAGAGAGAGAGAGTCTTGATGATTCTAAAGATTAGAAAGATAATTCTGTTGTATTTTCTTCATTTCTGAAGGTACTGGAGATGTCACCCCATTCAGCCCTCCCTGAGGGTGACACTGCCCAGGAGAGCCCCTCTGTGCCTTTGCTTTCTCCTGTGCCTCTTTTCACAAGGATCTGCTTCTCCCAGCTCACAGGAGCTCTCTAGGGAGTGCAGTGGGAGCTGTGCAAGCAGGGCTGGTCAGCCCAGTGAGTGTCCCCAGTCCTCTGTTGAACCTGGGTCTCCCAAAGGTGACAACAGCACAGACTGCAGTGGAAGGTGCTATTGATGCTATAGGAAATATACCGTTATCCAGTCTAGAGATCTGTCCTCTGCAGATTTCATTGTAGAATATTTATGGATAAAAGGAAAGTTGGTTTTGGTTTCTTTCATGAGATCACTGTGCTAGAGAAAAGCATCTGTTTAGAATGAGGGATTGAAAGTCTACATAAAACATGAGATGTCATGGTAGAGAGTATCAGGAGACAAAGCTGGGGAAAAGGTAATTGTTTTCAATCATTCAAGAATCCCATGTTTCATATTTTATTTCATTTTAAACAAATACAATGATTTCTGTATCAAAGGTGAGAACCTGATCCAACATAAAGTTATATTTCAGTAACTCAGATGATGGTTTTTTCAAGATTGATGAGAATGCTTGAGGCAGAGGGGCAGGGCCTGTGTGGTTTTCATTGCCACAGGCTCTTGTCACAGGATGAACAACACCTTCCTGAGGCACCCAGGCATGAGGTGCAGTACAAAATAAGCTTCTCTGCAGGACAGATTGCCAGGCTATTTACAGGGACTGAGGCTGCACTCTGCTGTTATCTGGGCAAGAAGCTTAGGGTTTTCCTGGAGAGGTAAACACGCCTTGCCCGTCAGACACAAGGTGTTTCGAGCCCTCATGAATTAAAAAGAAAGGTGTTTGGTGTGGATGGGGAAGGCTGCAAATGAAGGGAAGGAGGTTTCTGGGATCCTGCCTGTGTGTATCTGCATTTGATTTTAGCCTAGCCCTCAGTTTGGCAAACCAAGAGGAAACAGCAGCAGCCCCCAGCAGAAGAACCTGGTGTGCTGGGCATAAAAGCTTCCTGCATTCCCACCTGGTACGAATTCATGTCTCACACTGGAGCTGAGGTCTCCAGGCAAAGTGGTGCTTTCCCCTTATCCCTTTCCCTGGTGCATTCAGAGTCTGTCCTACGGCGTGCACTGGTAGGGAACTGGAGGGACCTGTTGCTGTGGGTGTCCTTCTGAAGTCATCAGCAGGACTTTGGGAAGGGTCACCTGAACTGTCCTGGGGAATTCAGCTGAGCAGGACCCTCTGCAGGGAGCCTGACCCGGGGCCCACCTGTACCTGCACCTTCATCCCGATGTTGAACTAAACCTCCCCTGAGGGGAACCAGCCCAGCGGCTTCTGGGCACGCTGTTGTGTCCTTTCAGACAGCATTTTACATTCTGACTCACGTTACTTCTCCCTAAATCTTCTCACTCCTATATTATGTAAATCCACTGTTTTCAAGGTTTCTTTGAGTCTGTATTTTCCAAATGAAGGGGTAAGATCTTGTAATTATGTGCCAATATGCTACATCACGGTAGATGGTGTTCAATCAATACTTTCGCCTGGTTAATTTTTGACCCATTACTCTGAAATAACCATAATAATCATAGGTTTTCTGTAGCAGAATTGGAAGCAGTCATTAACACTTTTATTACTGAAAGGAAACCGTGTCCTTTCTACAAGTAAAAGCTGCAGTTTGCTGTCCATTTCCACACTCTGAGCTCAGTGTGGGACACTGAACAGGAAAAATTTCCAGGATTTGTTAGCTGAGAGATATTAAACCTCCATGGAAATATTTTACCTTACATGTATCTGATGTTGTAACAGTTTATACACTTTTACTTAAAGAAAGACATGAGTTTTTAGGTAACAGATTTTTTTTTCTTTACCTCCTCAATTGCAATCTTAGGATTTATTTGAGATAAACGTTTTGCTGATGTACGATAAGGTTTTCCCATAACCATGGACAATTTTATTTATATAGGATGTTTTGCTATTTTATTTTTCAGGACTCTTTCTCAGGATGATCAAGATGATAACCATTTGAAAGTAGAGGATATCATTCAGATGGTAGGTTCATCTTGAGAGTTAAACATCAATATTCCTATAGAAATGTTGTGCATTTGCATCAATAAAATGTAACACAACTGCAACTTGTTAAGTATTTCTGGACAGCTACACTGTTCTTTTATACCAAGAATGTCCATTTCAGTTTAGAGGTTGTAAGAATTTGAAGCCCATATTAAAAATGAACATGTCAAAACTTTAGTATTTGGACATAAATCTCAAGATATTAAAAAAGGGAAAGATATTAATATATATGAAATTATAAGTGCAGAATATGCAGAGTTTAATTAACCTGCATTCATACTCCTGAGCTGGTGCATGCCTATGCCTCTATGAGTTTCCAGCCTGGTGTTTGTGCAGTTTGCAGTTGTTATTAAATCTTATTTCTCCTTACCCCGAAGTTAATTACAACCCCATGTTGAAGGGTGCCAGGCAGCTGCTCACGCCCTGTGGCAGCCCGAGAGACCCCTCAGTGTTCTCCTTGCTTTTGCAGCCAGACTGCCCCAAGCCCGAGTGCTTTGAGATGCTGTCGGCCATGGAGCTGGCGGAGCAGATCACCCTGCTGGACCACGTCGTGTTCCGCAGCATCCCCTACGAGTGAGTGTCCCTGGGGGGAACAGGCCACGGCAGGGCAGCCACCGCGCCCCAGACTCCACTCCTGGCAAAAGGGTGTCACACGTAAAAGGATAACGTGGTGTAAACAGGGTCACAGCCAGGAAATTAGGATGGGCTGATGGGGCAGAGGGGATTAAGAGAAAAATGAATCTTCTTTACAATTCAGACAGCATTAAAAATGGTATAGCGAGATGCTGGAATTAGTGTAAAGCTGTGTTATTAGCTTCCAGCAAACTGAGGTATCCTTGAAATCTGCTTAGGCTGTGGTTACAGACAGACTCGGTGCTGTGTTTATGAAGATTTTGTTGGCTTTTTTGTCTCCCATCAATGTCTAGAGAGTTCCTTGGGCAGGGCTGGATGAAAGTGGATAAAAATGAGAGGACTCCTTATATTATGAAAACTAGTCAACATTTTAATGATGTAAGTACTCTCAAATACAGATTTGCTTTCTAGGAACCCCATGGACTGTCTCTGACCTCTGGAACAAAAATACTGGGTTTTGTTACAGTGTGATGTAATGTGTTATCTAGTAGTGGCTGAATGTTGCAGCCTTTCTGTACTTAACCATTTAAATCAAAGCAGATGAAGATTCTCGTTTCCAATAATTGGTACTCAGCATCTCAGTGGCAATTTAAGAGAAGAACATTTTAAACTGTAGCATGGTGCCTTTCAGCCTACTGAAGAAATGGCATTTTCTCCAGAGAAATATAACACAAATTCTGTGTAGCAAACGTCCTTTGTATCCCTAAACATGTCTTTGCTCTCTCTTATTTTCCGTGATTTTTATTGAGAGACTTCCCAATCAGGAAGCCTCTGATGGCTTTATCATTTTTATCACTGATGGCTTGGAGACCTTCCCATTGCATCCCCAACCCTTCTTTGCTGTCACCATCCCCTCCGCCTGCCTCAAGCTCTGTTTTCAATGTTCCCTGAGTTTATCAAGAGCCATCATTTCTGTCCTGTGCTGGTTCGGGGTTTTCCTGCCTTGTCCATTGATTAGTGATGTGTTAGAAGGGATTGTGCTTTGCTTCCCTGAGTCTCTGCCTCTCCCCGTGGCCAGATGAGCAACTTGGTGGCCTCACAGATCATGAGCTACGCTGATGTCCCCTCGCGGGCCAGCGCCATCGAGAAGTGGGTGGCGGTGGCCGACATCTGCCGCTGCCTGCACAACTACAATGGCGTGCTGGAGATCACCTCGGCGCTCAACAGGAGTGCCATCTACAGGCTCAAGAAAACCTGGGCAAAGGTGTCCAAACAGGTGAGAAGGACACGGCCACGGGCGGGGGGGTCCAGATTCCATCCGTCACCGTGTCCAGGGGCTGAGACAGGATCCCTCCTGTAAACATTTCTGCTTTTCCACCACGTGGAACTGGCATCTCCTGTCCAGGTCTTTTGTAGTTAATTTTTTTATCTGTGGGAACAAACTGTTTTCACCATAATTGTCAGGTGTCAAAGACCATTGGGCCTGAAGTGCTGAAATATTCAAGTAAACTAAATTTAGGCATTTTCTGATAGACACATCTGGGTGGTTACAAGCTATGGTTAAAGTCTGGCCAGGTGCCTAAAATAGGAACTGCCTGTGCAGAAAGCCTGAAAGAAGGTCAGAACCTCTCAAATTCATGAGTTGTTTCTACCCAGTAGGAGACTGTTGATAAAAAGTCTTCTTTCTCATTTAAGAGCTCAAGTTCAGGTGCAGTGAACACCTCTCTTTAACCCTTACCTGGCTGCTGATAGTGTCAGCAAAAGCTGTGAGAATGACTGCCAGCCTCAAAAGAAAGATATACACGTGGAAAAAAGGCATGTCAGGATGACAGTCTTTTATGTTCTGTGTTCTAAATGGTTCAGAGAAATACAATTAAAATACATTCTGACTGTACCACCTTCTACAGTCAGCTTTTTCTCAGCTGCTTCATAGCTGCTGCTATGTTCTTCTATTTAAAATTTTGTTAAAAATCCTTTAAATACAAACTGTTACAAGTGAGTTTACCTCCAAAAAGTGTTATGGATAGAATTATTTTGATTTTTAAACTTTTCAATTAAAAATGAAAAAACCAAATCCACAGCAGATGGATGTTGTGGCACGGTCCTCTGGCACCTATTGGGGATGCAATCTGGGTTTTTCATCAGCCTGCTACTTAGAAGAAAGTGGCTCTGTCTGCTACAGCTCTCTCTTAATTGGAAATTCAGTTTCAAATATGATTAATATCTCTTCATTCTCTACATTCAAGTCTCAAGTCAGTAGCAAAAACAGGCTGAAAATCAAATTTATTTCACTTAAGAAGGAACCAGGGTCTGATGATGGCCACTGAAAATGATTTGTGTAAGACATGAATATATTCTCGTTTACATACTCAGCTTTTATCTGGAACTTGGAGGCAAAATCAGCTCAGTGCAGGCAAGGAGCACTTGCTGTTACCAACTTCAGTAAATGCAGCTGAGGATCCTCAGCAACATGTAGGACCTGTTATACTCTTCTGTGCACAGCAAACTGAATTCCTGACCATTAATTTAATAAACCTGTGGGTTTTCCTCCATTTGCAGGGTAATAATATTAGCATAAATACAGGTTCTGTGTATCACTCATAGGAAAATCTTTAAAGCTGCCTAATCTCCGTTTTCAGAAAGACAGGAGGAACTGCGGTAAAGCTCAGTTCCTGATGCCTGTTGTATTACTCCTGAAAATGGGGTGGGGATGATAAGTGAATTACACCTTTACTACAGTCTAATTCCATTCATTTACCTGCACCAGCAATGACATTTTTAATGCATTTTCTTTCTAGACAAAAGCTCTCATGGACAAGCTTCAGAAGACTGTGTCATCTGAAGGAAGATTTAAAAACCTTAGAGAAATGCTCAAAAAGTATGCCTCTCTACAATATACAACTGTGTTTTGTTATAAGTAGTGGATGGTTCCTGTTAAAAATTAATTGCATTTGATTAAGCTTTAATAATTAATATATTTCTTGCCTAATAACCTTTTAAAATCTAGGTTGGTTAGATTTGGCATTATTGTTTTGCTGAATATGCTGTGATTTAATACCCCTGATGGATAAACGTAGCAGCTCCAGAGAGCTACTGAAACAAATTAAACTATTTTTCTGTGTGAACGTTCCCTGTTGGGGTTTTATGTACACTGATAAACTTTTTCAATAAGAGTAAAGTCAGCTTTATAAATTAGAGTTTTTATGGAAACCAGGATTGTTCTAGTTTAGGGCTTGGGACTAAGCCTGTGTCAGGTCACAGACCCATTCATATGATAATAAATCATGTTTCTGACAATAAATTATGAGAGGAACATAGGGACAGGACAAAGGCACAGGGATATTTCTTCTCCTGTGGCCTCCCAGCCTGCTGGAAAACAGCCTGCTTCTTTTGTGCAGCAGTCCTTGGATATTGTTTTCTTTAATTGATTTGCCAGATTGCATTTGACATTCTGTAATTTTGGTATCCAGGATATTCCGTGTCTAGTGTTCTACAATTTATGCACTGATTCCAGCTGTACAAAACCATGGATTTTTGTGAGTTTTGTAATTGGAAGCAGGCTTTTCAGAATCGAGTGGCACAACTACTTCAAGTGATCTTGAGAGAAGCTGAAAACTGAACAGCCAGAGTAATTAATGGTATATTTTAAAATTGCCATTAATATTAGATATTGTGCAGAATGCATTCAATTTGTCACAGGCAGAGCAAACACAACTCAAGCAGAGGCAGAGGAGCTGTTTGTCCTGGAAAGGAATGCAACCCATTGATTAGAAGTGGGCAAAGTAATAAAGAGTTTGTGTGAGTGTCTTGGGGTGACTCTGTGGCACAGTGAGTTAGAAAAAAATGCATTTGCAAATGTTGCTACAGGAAAATAATCTGATTTGTTGATTTACAGCTGTAACCCACCTGCTGTTCCCTACCTTGGGATGTACCTGACTGACCTGGCATTTATTGAGGAAGGAACACCCAACTTCACTGAGGAAGGCCTTGTCAATTTTTCCAAAATGAGAATGGTAATTTTCATTTTCTTACATGCTTCACCAACAGATGTTTAATCACATGAGTTAATTATTGATTTCATTGTAACTCCTCTGAATGTAACTTCGGAGAAGGTGTTTTGGTGTTGTGCAAGAGAGGCAGCGCTTGGAGAGCAATTCCTCGACGCAGTCTTCTATCACCACCTTCTGGCAGGCTGGGTATTTTCACAGGCTGAATTTGTCCCCAGTTTACTTTCTGAGAAATGACAGCAAAAGCAGCTGCCTGAAGCTCGTGAAGGAGCAACAAAAAGCTTTTCTAAATAACCAGAATTACAGGAATGCAGTGATTCAGCAGGAAGCAGTAATCACAATGTTCTTTTCAAAGTGTGCTCTGGTCTATCTGAACAGCACTTTAAAGTTGATGTTTCTCCCACTGCCATCTAATGCAGTTTTGTAACAGCTCCTCAGAGGGAGGCATGGAAATTTCTCCTCTTGTCTCAGCTTAATGCCCATCTTAGGGCTACATTGTGCAGCAGTCACTCGAGGCAAAGAATAGGGAGGTTTCATTATGGGAAGGGGAGAGCCAGGGTGGTTCACTTGGGGCTGACTGAGGAATAAATGTTTGATGTGGGAAAGTGAAGTCCTTGGGAGCTGTTGGAAGATGACCTCTACCCTTCCCTTCCATCCTCCCAAGCTAAATGGAATAATTTGGTGCAAAATTCTTGCTTTGTGTGGCTTAGCTGGAGTCAAACTGTGGTTTCACTTACATGCCTGTGTTCTTTTGAAAGATCTCTCATATTATCAGGGAAATAAGGCAGTTCCAGCAGACCTCCTACCGCATCGAGCACCAGCAGAAGGTAAGGCTCCTGCCTGCTGCTGAAATCAGCGCTGTGGCAGCAATTACCTATGAGGTACAGCTGTCATTGAAACCTAAAATTGGTGTGTTCTGCTCGCACGCGTGGAGGAGAGGACAGACAGACACACTGACGGGTCCTTGGGGCGGTGAGACCTTCACCATGCAGGGGCTCTTTGTTTGATGCCTTCTAAAGAAGTTTTCTGCTCCTTTGGAAGGTCCCTGGGGGTTGCAGCCCAGGAGAGTGTGAGGGGTTCAGAGGGAGGTGTGTTCTCCCTGCCCTGAGACCCTGCGCTGAGGGTCAGGAGATGCCCCGAGTGCCTGCTGAGGCATCCTGCAATTTCGTTTCCCTCTGTCCTTCTTGGGAGTGATGCAACTGTGACCAAAGCTGGTCTGTGCCTTCAGAGAAGGTTCATCTCAGACTCCAGAAGAGCAGCTTGTGTTGAGGTAACCTGGCAAAGGATTTGCCCATTCCTAAGAGAGAGAAGTTAGTCCTAATGAATTCCCAGAGTGCTGCAGCTGCATCTTTATGCCAGCAGCATTCCAAGGAGCTGTTTGGTTTCTCAAGAAAACAACATGAGGGGATCTCAAGATCCAAAATGTACTGAAAGGGAAAGGAAGGCTGGGAGATTCCTATGGCAGTTCCACGCAGTCTGTCCATCTGTGTTTCCCCGTCCCAGGTCACTCACTACCTGCTGGACAAGACCCTGATCATTGATGAGGACACCTTGTACGAGCTGTCCCTGAAGATTGAGCCCCGGCTCCCCGCCTGATGCGCCCGCCCCACCGCAGAGCCTGCAGACAGCTCTGGGACAGTGAACAGAACCATGCATGCCACCTCCTAAAGACAGCAAGAGGAATTCTGAGAAGAATGCCAGCTCTCTTTTCCAATAAGAGATAGTCTCACAGCCTTTCCCTCTCAGGCAACACAAATGAGTGTTGGAGGTGAAAGACAAAGACTCTTCCTACCCGGCTTAAGCAATTTCTGCTTTGCAAAGATCATGTTTGGCATTAGGGATCATGATTTAATGGGAAACAGGAGACTCTCCTGTGAACAGGTGCTCATTGCAGCCATCTCACATGACAAATTAAGGGTACAGATTTAAATGGTGGTAATATACTCAGGTGTATTAGGATAAATAAGCAAAGTGAGGTGGCTAGGTTGATGGCTAACTATGTGTTCACTGAGGCAGTAATGGCTGTGGTGTTCTCATATTGTGTTAATTTCATTCAAAAATCAGGATTTTAGCAGTCATCTACTACTTTGGAGTGATATTAAGACAGCATCTGGTAACCTCAGATCTGCGGTTGTTCAAAACACCCCCTGTACATTTAATGCTACTCTTTATAAAACATTCTCTTCTTTCAGTGTCTCGTCAGCCTTTTCTAAGGTGACTGATTGTATCTATAAAAATGATTTGTAAATATCTTTTCCACCAGTGAGAGTATTTACAGCACAGAGAGCAAATGGACTGGTGGAATAGTTGTAAATAGTTGCCATCTGGGAAGGTGAGGGATCCGGAGGGGTGGTGCAGCCCTGGAAGAGGCACTTTATTTTCCTGCACCTCCTGCAGCTTCTCTGACAAGTCAGGCTACAGAGCACTTTCTGGACACACTGTGGAGAGAAACACATGTCTCCCTGGCAGCAGGTGGTGATCAGCAGTGAACACTCGGAGCTGGAGTGACAGTTTCGTTCTACGTGGAATCGGTGGTTTGAAAAATGTGTATTTTTTTTGTTGTTGTTCAGCCATTTGGCACTGACTTAGCTCTAAAATTGAACGTGTCAGTGGCAAACATTGAATGCCAGCAAACACAAACTATGTATTTTTATCTGAGCTAGTAATTATCACGTGCATATGTTTGAGAAAATGTGCTATTTGTAAATGTTTTCAGAGCCTCTGCTTTTGTGACGTACCAGGTAGATAGATGTCATTTCTACAGTAGTTGGTACTTCTTGTATTTTCCTCATCAAGAGTCGTCTGTCGTAGCTGCATGGGAAGTGAGCTCAAATGCGATAAAGGACATCATAGCATAAAACACAGGTGTTAGCACTGTTGAAAACAAAAATTGGCTGGAAAAGTGTCCTTACTTTTCCAATGATATTCAGCCAGTTAAAGAAATAGGGCTATATCACCGTATACCTCCCTTAAATCCTCTCAGGGAGACAGATGTTTAAAATAGATTGTGACTTAGGCCTATTTGATCTGACATATCTTACACAGTCGTGATGCTTCTTAACGCTGGCGATGAAAAATGGACCTGCCTGGCTTGTGGTTTTTGTCTTTATTTGCACTTTAATTACACTGCTGGCCCAGCCCAGAGCTGCACAATGAGTTCCCTTTGTTCTGTCTGAGTGTGACCGCTGGCACTTACAAATGTACCTTAGCAACTGTAAGTTTCATTAAGGTCCTTCTCCACAAGGACCATCTCCTTGTAAATAACTGCATGGGGAAGTGTCACCGATACTGGAAAATTCCTCCATTAGAAAAGCAGACAGCAAGGGAGATGGAAATGCTAGGAACACTTCAAATAGCTCTGGCTAATGATTGCTGTAGAAATGTTAGTTGTACAAGCTTTTATTGTAAAAAATGTGTTTGTTTCTTTTGACGAATGATTAACAAGAAGCTGATTGCATCCCAATGCATGATATGAGGAGAAAAAAAAGAGCATGGTTTATTTGGACCACAAAACCAACTGAGTATGTGTTTACTGTAAAGCAGTTACCATGCAGTAGTTTCATCAAACACTTTGAAGTAATGGAGCAACAGCGAAAACGTGGTCCAAAAAGTGATTTCTTAAGTTGGTTTTATTGTTTCTTTGTTAACAAAGAAAATGTCTAACAGCTGTCACTGTCAATGGGCATCTCTGTTGTAAGCTATTAAGTGCTGCTTTATCTGCCTGTACTCCATTTAACCAAATCTCCTCCATGTTCTTAGGGTTACAGGGTACAAATCCTCATCGTGCTCCTGTCACAGTTTGTTGTTCTGTGCTCCACACGCGTGTGTTGTTCAGAGCACTTGATGCATTCCAGCGCTGGCTCGCAGGGCTGTGCTGTGCTCGTGTGGCGAGAGGAGGGTACGGGGGCAGATGGGCCTTGCCAAAGGGGCTGAGCACCCAGAGCTTGAAATCAGTGGGAATGTGGTAGTTCAGCCCCTTTGGGGAAGCACATCCTGCTCATATGCCAAAGGTTGCCTCTTGTCCCAGTGGCCAGTTTAGGTCAGAATCAGGAGAGTTGCATGCTTTGATCTGTGTTTGTAGCAACAGCAGCAGCAGCAACAAAATTTGTTAAAAATTATTATGGTCACCGTGATGTTTGACTCGCTGATGGCTCACGCTGATGGTTTTGCTTGGGGATACAATGCTTTTGTTAAAGCACAGGAAGAAGTGAGGATGCACCTTGTCGCCCACAACCCTCGCCAGGGCTGCAGCCCCATGACAGTAGCTGGCAACAGCTGTCCTGCAGCACACACAGCCAGTGCTGGGCTGTGGGCTGAGTGCTTCACCTCGAGCGGCCCGAGTGCCTCTGCTACAGCCCTGCTGCATGTTTGGGCTGTGGCAATAGTCAGTAGGCAGCAGCAACCTGCTTTGTGTGAGGCTTTGCCTCGTTCCAGTATGACCAGCTTAGCCCCGTGGTGTCCCTATGTGGCACAGGGGTCCGGAGCTCCTCGCTCGCTGTGCCACCCCACCACAGCCACATCATGTAGAGACAGAGATACCATCATCACACACCCACTCTTGGCCTCTGGTGTTTCAGGGAGCACGGCTCCCAGTGAGGACTCTGTCACTGGGGTCTTGCTGTCTTTTAGGATCTTGTCCCTCGCTGCTTCCACGCCGCGGGAGCATCACAGACTCACTTTCCTGCAAAGGGAGCCGGAGGAGCCCCGCGAGTGAGGATTCCCTGGACAGAGAAGGGCCGAAGCGCCTCTCCACTTGCCTTCTGAGCCCCCAGCCTGCCTGCAGCGAGGGGGCTGCTCCCTGCCCGGCCGGGCCGGGCCGGGCCGCTGGCGGCGATGGGGATAAAGCATTTCACCCGCTGCTCTGCGGTGGGCGCGCTGCCAGCCACGCCCGCGGGCTCTGCACGACCTTGTACTGCAAAAGTAGCAGCCCAGCTCTGACCGTGGTGACCCGGGACCCTGGGCAGCAGCACAGACACGGCCCCTTCAGCGACGGAGAGCGCTCGTCACACGCTGACACAGGGTTAGAGTTGCCTTCACCCCAGCCTTCACCCCCAGCCCTCCCCCTGAACCCAGCAGTTGTTGTTGGTGACCGAGCCCTGAGTACTCATCCTGTAGATGAAAACCTAGACCTGTAGAATCCACAGTGGCAGTGTGTGTTCGTTCTGTCCCTTTCCTCTGGCTAGTCTTGTGACACACAGACACGTAGCTTCTTCGTGGTGAGAGGTGATACCTGGCACTGATCACCCTCATTTTGGAGCAAGGAGGAGGTCCCCGTCCTCTTTCTGCTTTCCTACCTTTTAATACTGATTATTGTTCTGTAGGATAAAAAGGAACTTAATTATTTTAATTATTTATTAACTTAAACCATGTTGATTTTGATTTCAGGACATGTTAATTATCCCAAATTGTCCTTCATGTTTCTTATTTATTTTGAGGGTTTTCAAAAACAGTTTTATTTGTATCAACATTCAGTCTTTCCTCCTTTCACTCTTAGCAACAACATTAAACCTTGATGATTTAAAACTCTCACCCATAGAGACATTTTTACCCACTCATAATTTTACTCACCAAGGGCAAAACCCTTCAGACCTCATTCTGACAATACCTTAGGCTTCACCGAGAGCTTTTCATAAGTCTTTGGGGATCTGGCTCTCAGCTATTTGCCTGTTACAGTTTTTGCCTCCAAAGGTCAAATGTCTCTGTGTAGGATGCTTCATGTCCAAAATGCTGCTCAGTGATGGTTGTTCTGTTGTACCTTTACTCCTGAGGTAGTCTCTGAAGTTCTGTTACCTAGGGCAGTAGATGTGTGTTTATTTGACAGATGTACCTATATCAAACGTGTTACTTAGTGCACAATCCAGATGTTTTTGCATGTATTGCAACTTCTCTTTTGACCTGAGGTTATTGCTTTGTATTGTTAGTAAGGCATACCAGGCAAGGTGTTGTGCCTGTGTGCTAATAAACATTCTTTTCTTTCCCGAGTTTCAAGAGTCCTCACTGGAATTTGTTTATTCTTTTACCCCCCCATCATGAAGAATTAAATCTACTCCTTCTGAATTACCAAGTCTCTTAGAAAAGCAAGTCATTAAAGAGGAAAAAAAATTGGGGAAAATTTTGGGTCTGTACTGGGAAAGAATGGTTTGAATTACTGTGTTTTATTCTTCTTTTTCACTCATGATGCATTGCAGCTGCCATGGGCATCACTGGTCATAACTGACATTGGGTTTGGACTTCTGTCTACACATGCCTTGCTTTGTCTGGGCTGGTGTCCTGCCCTGGATTTAAAAAACCAATAAAAGCATATTTTATACACAAGAAAAGACAGAAAACACAGTGGTTTGTAAGTAGGTTGTGTCCCTCCCCTTGTTACAGGATAACAACTCACATGGAGGTAAAGTGACTTGCAAATTGAAGAGAAATAGTTGTCAGAGCTTGGGACTACAAAACCGGGTCTCCAGCTTGTGTTACATGCTTTAATCACTGCTTACAGCTTTTCTGTGTTGAATTCAGTAATTTCATGAAAACGGAAAGATTCTTCCTAAATTTGTTTCAAGAATTAACATTTTAAACAAGTAAACAGCAATGGCACAGCAGGTCTGTGTAAGGAGATACAGCAAGTGACACAATAAAATCAGCTTCCACTCAGTACTTTGTGACCTTGTGGTCACATCTTCTCCACTCTGTTTACATTTGTGGTGTTTCACATAAAACCTGAAATTAACTGAGAGAGCAACTTGCCCTTGAAGTTGTCTGATACTGTCAGTAGAAGAAGAAAAATTATACTACTTCCCAAGCAGCTCTGTTTAAAAGTGCTGCAGGATAATTTAATTTCGAGTTGTTTTCCCAACACTTTAAACCATTCATTTTCCTTATGCCAAACGGTTGGCTGATTTGCATCTTTATTCTAAGGCCATCATTGTAGGGTCAGAGAATCACAGAATGATTTGGGTTGGAAGGGACAATTATGGCCCATCCTGTTCCACCCCCTGCCATGGGCAGGGACATCTTCCACTGTCCCAGGCTGCTCCAAGCCCCAATGTCCAGCCTGGCCTTGGACACTGCCAGGGATCCAGGGGCAGCCACAGCTGCTCTGGGCACCCTGTGCCAGGGCCTTCCCAGCCTCACAGGGAACAATTCCTTCTCAATATCCCATCTAACCCTGCCCTCTGGCACTGGGAAGCCATGCTGGAATCTCCAAATAAATCTGAGAGCACCCAACCTTCTTTAATGCTGACCATGAAGGAAGCAGAGGAAGCTCGTGGTTACAGGCTGTTAAAAATCCTCAGTTCTGTGAAGAAATTGGTCCTGACTGATCATGCAAACATAATGAATAAGAATTGTGAAGACTGAATTACGCCTTCAAAGTTACATTCCAGTTTTCTGCCCCTATTTCTATACAGTCTTAAAAGAAGTAAAATTTGAGAAGACCAGATTTTTGCTTTAAATTTCCAGTTTCAAAGAGGACTGCAACAATTACTGGTGTTTGTTCCAGTTCCTGGCTCCTGGACACAGCTCTGTACACGGGGGTTGGTAAATGTAGTGGCAGCAGAAATCACCTCAAGTTTGCTTTCTTAGAGGTGGTACCTCCCCTGTGTGACACTCTGAGTGAGGTGGATGGGCCAGAAACAGTGACAGAATTGTTGCTAAAAGCTTGTCTTGTCTCGCTCTACCCTTCCTGGAAATTCTGTGTTTGTAGGATTGGGGACAATCTATACAAATCACATCTAGATCCTTGATATGTTTCATGTAGACCAAACCCAGCAACTTTTCCAGACAGAGAAGACACAAAGTCTTACCAATACTTCATATTCCATTTGAAACAGTAATATTTGTTTCTTCAGTGTTGTTTGCTGTGAAAATTTAATATCCAATGGGACAACCATCTGAAAAAAGAGCACCTTTTTCCTTCTCTAACTGTTCCTTCCAGGGTTTCCATGACTAAGAAATGCTGGGTCACCATGGTGGAAAGAGAGAAGGTGTCCAGAGGTCAAGAAACCTGAATGTTTGTCATCTGTGGTTCTCTGGTCATTACTGGTTTGAGCTCCCTGGCAATCACCATTGCAGAATTGATTCATTTGTGTCTGCAATGCAGCTGGCAAAAAAATGAGAAAAAAAATAAAAGAAAAAAAAGGGAAAAAAAGGACCACTTTTTGGCTTGTGGAGATTCCTGCTTCTCCAAAGGGTCAGTTCCATCTTTAGGAAAACCTTTTCTCCTCCATTTAGCCAGAAAACACATTGCTAATTATAGACAGCCTTTCCTCTACTCTGTAGTGGATGTTCTGTGAAGAGCAAATTTAATTACTTAAAATAGCTGGGTTATTTTTAAAACGTTAGTTGGGCCTCGTTGAGCTCTGTATTTGGTGGACATGTAGTAGTACCTCTCGGAGCCTTTCTCTGGAGGAATTGCAGGTGTAGGATGGCTGCTCCGTGCCTGCTTGTCCCCTTGGCCATGGCCACTGCGTGCCCATGACTGACACCAAGAGCTTGATTTGCCTCCACAGCCCCTGTGGGGTGCAGGGGTTGGATGCCCCTCAAAAAGGGATTTTCCCCATCTGAGACCTCAGTGGCTGTGCTGTGTAAGTGGATATTGAGCATCCACAGTCATGAGGAATTCTCAGCACGAGGACAGGGTAACCCCCTGGTATCAGCTGTGTTTGCTCATGGGGTGCTGTGCCTCACTGCCTTATTCTGTATCCCAGGAATTACAGACCCATGGAACTGGGAAACCAGGAACTGCCATTGCACCAGGGGACAATCCAGCTTCTGGTTTATAAGGACATTGTGTCCAGTGGCTTTTTGCCTCTCTAATTTAGCAGAGCTGACTTCAGCAGCAGGAGAGACACTGATCTGTGTCCTTGCACAGCTGCTCGGGACAAACACAGCACCCTCCAACTCCTGACTCCACACACAGAGTTTGTACGAACAGCTCAGCTCATCACTTCTGTCCTGACTCCTTTGACTGCTAATAAATTATGTCCCACACACAGAAACTGGACTTCAAATAAATTTTCTTTTAAATAATTGTGCCAGTCAGAAAGGCCCTCCCATAAAACACAGTGACCTTTGTCTGGCCCTTACAGCTAACTCCCCTGTCCTGCAGCTCCCAGGACAAACTCCAGCTGCTGGACTCCCTGTGCAGGGGCATATGGCATTAATAGGAACTGCAGCTGAATTAACACTCAGCTACTGCTGCCTCCCCAGCACGAGCAGTGAAACCACCGCAGCGTTTTAGTTATTAGATAATTATGTTAGAGATGAAAATGGGGCATTATTTATGGATGATCCTTGGCATCCCAACTGTTTCAGCACCTGAGTTTCTCACAAAATAGACCACAGAACAGTAGTAAAGCTGGCCAATTTTTTAAGTATGAATGATATATTCTTCAGAAATCATTAGGGAAGTTGCTAACAGTGTTTTCCAGGTGTTTGTGCTGTAAATTCAGTCTGGGGTTTGTTTGCATCTTCTGTTCTCCCAGGCTCTCAGCTGGCAAATACTTGAACCTCTGCATAACCCAGCCAGGCACTTCATGGCATCACCTGCTTCCAGGTGAAGTCCTGGTCTGTCCAAGGCCTTCGAAAAAAGGGTAAAAAATGTGAAATTAGGCATGTGCCTCCATCACAAGCCATGGATTTGCTGTGCCCATATTTCCTTACTCATGTTACCTCAAGAGATCCACAGCTCTTTTGGTTTTTTCTCTATCAACACCAGGAACATGGTGTTGGGTTAATAAAAAACTGGTGTGGTTAAGAGGCTGTTTCCAGATGCATTGCATTGATCTGGAATGGCTGTTTTGGTTTTAATTATGGTGGGTGTGCATGGCTCTCATTAGCCCAAACAAGCCATGACATTTTGGGGGAGAGATGTCTACGTTTTGTACAGTTTCAAAAATCTGAAATGTGGGTTCAGGAAATTGCTTTGTAAAATAAAAAGAATATGAAATGTACAAAGGGAAAAGGACTTTTTAAGTCTTAGATTTTTAAAAGCTGCACAGTGCTGGCCTCTGTGCTCCTTAGCCTTGACACATGTTCAGCTCTGGTGGGAGCAGAGCCAGGTGAATGAAACTGATTATTCTTTCATGCTTCCCAAACCATCGAGTATTATTTCTTACTGTAATTTTCTGCTATGTAGGTATAGAGATACGGCACTCTTAAATGCAATATAGTCATATAGTAACAGTAATTCTAGATGAGAGGCTTTAGAGGCCTCCTTCTACATTTCATGTTTCTGTGCCCCTCTGCCTTACAAACAGTCAAGAATTAATGTTATGAATTAAAAAGTAAAGGGGAAGAAAAAAAGCCCAAATCCCCTCCAAATCATCACTGTGATCTCAGCTTGTCCTGGTCCCATTCCCTGCCCTGACCCGTTTCCACCTGGGATGTGTGGGTGGAATTGTGGCATTGCCCTGCGCTGGTGTCTCTCTGGAGCTGTTCAGGCAGGCAGAACTGACCTTTCTCTTCTGGCTGTTCCTAAATGAGTCCTTGAGCGAGGACCAGGCTCTCTCTGCCCGTGTCCCTCTGCCCAGGCAGCGCTGACGTGAGCGCTCTGCACTCGAGAGGTGTGTGAGAGACGATGTTGCTGTCACCCCGCTGCTGCCACATCCTGCTGACGCCCTCAAGGGCATCCTTGTGCAGGCAAATGCCACTCACGTAACCCAGTAGGGCAGGATTGGCCCCTGCAGCAATTATTTCATTTCCCTCACCTCCTTTTGCCCGTCTCAAATTACCTGGACTCCTGTCAGTGCCCAGCCTCCTGCTCCCTTTACATTCTGGGCTCGCTGCAGGCAGCAGGACGTCCCTACCTCCAGCTCCAAGGTAACTATACATATATTGCTTTTCTAGCCTCAAACCATAGCATTTCCAATACAATGGTTATTAAAAACAAATTCAAAGCACCACAGGATGTGGTGTTAATTCGTTTATAATTTCTTGACTTGTGTAAGTACTTGGTGCAGGAAAGTTTGTGCCAGACCCCACTGTGCAGCTGCTTCAAATTATGGAATCACAGGATTATTAATATTGGAAAAGATCTCTAGGATCATAAAGTCCAGCCATTAATGCTGACCCTTAAGTAACAATTTTAGAGAATAAGACTCTTTGCAGATGTATAACAAGTTCAGAGAAAATGTCTCTAATTACATGAGTTTTTTGTGATTTTGATTGTAGCTCTCTGCACTGCGAAGATGAGAGGTTTATACTGCAAAATAGCACCAGATTGGCTCAGAAGGGTGAGCGGTGCCTGCACCTTGACTGGGCTTTGGCAGGAGAATTTGGGCATCTGGGTCTCACCCGGTCGGGTCTGACCAGCCAGACCTTCAGCTGACAGAAACCAAAAACCATGGTGGTACTAAGGGGTTGTTCTCTGATCTGTGAAGAGTTACCATGTCTTCTCTACTCATACGAATCTGGTCACAGGTTCACAGTTTGGAATTTTATTCTTTTTTTTTTTTCCAAATTAATAAGTTTTTATAACCATTCACTCTCCTCTGGAATTACAAGGAGGAAGAAACTGAAATGTGCTTGATATTTTTGGTGGAGATGTTCCACGCTGTGATTAAGCCAGTGTCAGAACAATGTCTGCACTTGGTGTTGTTTCTGCACTTTGGAGACTGTATCTCAAAACCCAGAGGAGTCAAAAGGGTTTGAGTGATGCTGAGGGTGAACGATGAAACTGGAAAAAATCACCAATATTGCATTATGAGATCGGATGTTTTAATGTGTATCTTATTCTCTGAGCTGTAGGGTGGTGCAGCAAACCAAGAGTGATGTAAACTGATTTCTGGGTGTCTAAAAATGGCCTCTGAGGCGAGCAGTGACTCATGGCAGTCACTGCAGATGTTTCTGAGGCTCCAGAACCTTCCATGGACAGGCGGGGAAAACTTTCCACTGCCCTCTGTAGGCTTTAGCTTGAGGATGGCTTAGAGGAATTAGTTCTCAAAATATAAAAGGCCAGGCTCCGTGTCCCTGCACCACGAGGGCCCAGCTCAGCGCAGGGATCCTGTGGCTAAAGAGCTTTGCGGGGTAAGACGTGTGCACGCATTCCCTGTGGAGCTGAGCCCGTGTGAACTTTAGCTGTGACTGTGCCATTCCTCCAAAATGTCACTCAGGATCACATGGGGCAGCGATTAATACCACCCATGACATGGCTCAAATATTTAATCTACTTCTATTTCTAGAAATGTCACTGTAACCCTTACACCTTCCTTCCCTCCGGGCAAGTGTGAAATACTGGATAACCAATACCTGTGTTAGAATGCACCCAGGGAAAGATGGAGCTGGAAACTTCCTCTTTAAAAGAAGTTCAAGAAAGTGAAGAATTAACAGGAAAAGCGTTTTTACTTTTTTTTTTTTTTTTTTAATATTAGAAGTAGTTGTGAAGTTATCAGATTCCTGGGGTTCAAGCTGTGATTACAAAGTGCCCCTCCACCTGAAGTGACACCTACAATCCTTTGGGCTGTTCTTCAGCCAGCACCAGATTTGCTGTAGTGACTTCATTTAAACCTTGGTGCTGGCCTTTGCCTCCGTTTTTGTGCCTGGCAGGTGATACGGATAAGAAAATGCAGTTTAAAACCCAAGAAATGCTCCTGGCAGGACACTGGTGTCCTGAAGGCTGGTTACAGGTAGCTGAGCACGTCCTGGGGCAGAGCAGAGCAAGAAGGGCTGTGACCTCTAAGGTTGTGACCTTTTGGACACGTTGTGCTGCTTCACTGGCCATGGCATATGGGAATCCTGCACTGGGAAAGGCAAGGCTGGTTGGATTCTGCACTGGCTCACCCTTTATGGTGCCAAGGGGGTGAAAATGAGGAGTGTGGAATGAGGAGCCCTTGGTTATGCAGACACTGGAGGTCACCTCTGTTCTGGCTGTTACTCTGAGTCAGTGCTGCAGATGTGCTCTGGCTCCTGCAGACATGGGCCCACAAGAGGATTCCTGTGGAATTAACCAAAGCTGCTCATTATGGGAGGAACCTGGTGCAGGGAGGCTGTTTATGAGACACTTGCTGTGTGCTCCCTCCCTGTACAGCAGCGTCTGTGCCTCCTCTGAGAGGTGGCACAAGCACAGATGACCTTGGGGGTAAAACCTGGTGCCAGTGACAAAGGCCAGCCCCAAGACTCAGAGCTGTGCTCCACTCCCTGCCCTGGGGCAATCTGCCATCCTGGTGGTGTACAAAGACATCCTGACCAGTGCTACGAGGCAGCTATTCAGAGCACGAGAAGACTGAGATAACAGGGGGGAAATGCACAAGGCAAGCAGTGAAAGCATTTTGTGAAGCTCAAATACCCTAAAATGCCTTGCAGTGACCTTGACTAATAAGAGAAAAACCCAAACCCATCCCTGCCTACAGGTGGAATCCCCTGTAGGAAACACACCTGGTGCTGAACATGGACTGGGACACAAAATCAGACCCTCCACCCCCACCAGAGAGAGCGTGCCCAGCTGTGGGCACTGCTGGGGGCTGTGCCACCTGCACAGGGCAGGAGAACACACAGGCTGTGGGTGACAGCAGAGCAGCTCAGCCCTGACTGCCACTGCAACAGCTCCGTTTGGGTCACATCTCCGAGTGCTCCTTACACAATGGGCCAAAATATCTGCATCATTAAATTGTTCATGAAGAAGCTGCCTCTCAGTGTGCTTACCCATTACATTTGGGAACACGAGTTTCATAGCTACAGAGCATTTTCTGAGTGACACATGATTGAGGTCTTGTGCCTAAGAGTCTTGTTAAAAATCTAAAAAATGAAATCTTTAAGGTTTGTACCCCAAAAAACGTGTTGTGTCTAATCACACAGAAGTCAGACCTCTCTTGGACAAATGATGCAGTAAAAATCAGTTCAAGATTAGATGCATCTAATCCTGTCTAAAATAAACCCCAAATTCTCATGTAGCTTGTGGTGGACTGAAAGAACTTGAAACTTGTGGAAGGTTGGTGCAATTAATGAAGCATTTACCACACATAAACATTTGAGAAGAGATCGATAAATCAGAATCAAGACCCCTTTAAGAATATTTTGTCAGTGCCTTCAGAATGCCCCAGCAGAGGAGAAGACTCCTTTGCTTATGAGGAAGCATTCCAGTGCAAAGGGAAAATGAAAGTAATAGTAAAAAAAAATTGATGGGTCTGATAGGGTTGCACACAACCCCATGACAGAATCTGGCTCAGAAGAGTTTGTGTGTCTGTGCTGGCAGCACTGCCCTGCTGAGTGAGGAGTTCCCTGGTCTCAGGGGCTGTGTAGCTTCCCGGGGCCAGCACTGGCCTGCAGTGACCACGGTGTGGCCCCAGGGCTGCTCTGGTCTCGGGACACCCGGGAGTTCCGCGGAGAGAGGCTCTGCTGCTGGCCTTAGAGCCCCCTCTGGGGTTGTGAGGCCGCTGAGCTCCAAACAAAAGGGAAAGAGCTCAGGGCAGAGACAGAACGTGATCTCTAAGTTTGAAATGTGATGGAAAGCTGATGCAGAGACGTGAAAAAAAGAGCAAGTTATTAAGGAGGTGCATGTGGAACAAATAATGGGTAGAAACTTCTGCAATGAACTGTTAAAAGTAGTAACAAAGGCCATTGGTTCAAACTGAACAGACATGCAGGCCAGGAATAAGAGTTTTGGTTGTTTTGTTTTTTGGAGTTTTTTTTACCTCAGGTTGATTAATCCTTAGAATTTATTCCTCTTCTCTTTTTTCATACTGTCTCTAAATGGTTTTGAGCACAAAACAGATGCCTTCCTAAGGGAGGTGTTCTCCCTCCAGCACACCTGGTCGCCTCAGGCAAACACTCAATTCCTTCCCGAGGGTTAAAACTGATACCCTCAAAACTTCTTCTGATCTTGAAACAGTGTTCTTTCCCCTCCCACCTGCACTATGGCAGCACCACAGACACTCACGAGAAAATGGATTTTCTGTCATCAGCACAGGGGAAGACTCAGGAAAGTCCTGCAAAAGAAAAACCTGCACTTTCAGTTTTTAGGCTGTGCAGTGGTTAAATTACCTTGATGAAAGTGAAATCCTTGCAGTGGAGGCTTAGAGATGGTCTGTGGTGAAACCTGACTCACAGCACAGTAATTCTGAAGTACTCCTAGGAAAAACATACTCCTTTAATCAGAGATAATGGTGGTGCAAACCTACTGTAGTGGCAGGCTGACAATTTCTGTGGGGAAAAAAGAGATGAATATATTAATGATTTGAGGTCAGACTTGACAAAAAGCTTTGATGAGGATCTTTTCTTAGTTTGAGATCATTGCATTCGGACTCTTACCAAATGAATCTTTAAAAAAGGTTTGCGTTGAAGCAATGCGTTACTTAAAAATCATGCTATCTTTTGAAGGGCAAAATATGGGAAAAAGCCCTCAAATGATATTTTTTCCTGTCCAGTAAAACTTCTTATGCGTTTTGCGCCCTCATTAAGTAAAAACTTTCTTTGCTAAGGTTGTACACCAGGTTTTTGAACACTGTTTTGTGCTGCTTTGGTTGCACTGCCTGTGCTGCAGGACACTCATACCCAGGACTAGAGCCCACCCGTGTGGCCAAAGCTGTGACTGAGTCAGGAGTCACAGCACTTTGATGAGAAGGATTACACTCACTTTCCACAGCACTCCAGATGATGTTTTTCTTCTCTTAAGGCATTCCAACTCTCATGTTCCCCTAGACCATTTGCATTTGATGGTCACAAATGATGGCAATTCCATGCTCCAGTCAGAAGGTTGTACCTTCCATTGTAGGAAGAGACGTGTCGTTAAGCACCATGTTTTTTAAAAAGAGAAAAAAACCCTGTCTTACTCGGGTTCATATTTTTTTCAGGTAGACAACCTGCGCAGTCTGTGGCGTCTCCAGTGTGGGAGGCTTCTAGGAGCTGCCAGAGAAGTGTCTGTCAGGTAAAGCAGAGCCTACCTGAGGGTCAGGGAAACCTTTCCTGAGATCCAGCAATGCCAGACTGTCCTGGGGATGAGCCTGCAGCCACACTGGCAGATAACACCGCCCTCAGGGAAAACACTTGTGGCCTGGGACATGATAAAGCTGTCGATAAAGCTGGCCCTGCTTTGGGGATCAAAGCCCAGCAAGGCACATCCAGGCACAGGCAAAAATAGGAGTGAGGAGGGGTTCTCAGGCTCACTCAGCAGCAAAGCCACAACACCAGCCATGGCACAAAGCGTGCACCCTCTGAGGCACCAAGAAGGTTTCTTTGCCTTTCCCAGCTGGGCCCTTTCCCCCAGGATTCATCTCTTTCTTTCCCCAGGTGTTTAATTTCCCTTTCTACTCATGGGTTCTGGTTTCTGTGTGCACCCTGTGCCCCAGGCAGCTCAGCAGAGCTGGGACAGGGGAGCACAGAACCAGCCTTACCCATGGGCTGGGCACACACAGAGCCCTCAGAGCCACTGCTCTGGGGATTTCTGACAGGTCATGGTTACACTGCTGTGCCTCACACTTCTTCCTAAACACACCCTGCACATGATTCCTCTAATTTAATCAGATGTACATACCATAATTGTCCCTTAAATCAACACAGAGTTCAGAAGTTCCCAAAAAATCCACGCTGGTGGAGGTGCTGGTGAGTGCCTGGGGTTGTTTAAGTCATAATACCACCATCTGCAGTGGGATTGTGATATGGCTGATAGTTTTCAGGACAGGTTTTTGACTGCCAGCCAATTCCTTGCAATGGTGAAACAAAACTATAAATACACAGAGCTGTTGTGAAAATATACATGGTGTTTCACAGACATTTAGGTATAACAACAATAGGTCTGTGCAGATTAGTCATAAGGAAATATTTCCAGAGTGTAGGATGAGGGTGCTATACTGTGAAAAGGCACAAGAATCATCTGCTAAACACACAGAAAAGATATCATCAGAAAAATCTCCATCAGAAACCTCTTATCTGATTTTTATTTATAGTCAAACACACTCATACTGTATTTTGGGAGGGAGAAATCCTGTTGCAGTCAAAAGAGCCTGTTCTGCAGCTCACCTAAATGAATTCATAGATTCAGGGAGAATCTTTCAGTGAAAAAAGCCTAAAATTTCTGTCAAACAGTCACCACCTTTCTCTGGAAGTGATGTTATATTAACTGGATATTGTATTTCAAAGACATGGAGGAGACAGAATGAAAAGATTCCAGTAAAAAAACTGCTGAAGCACAACAGAGGACATGAAACAAATGACTCCAAACTTGGAACACCTCATGTTCCTCATCTCACAGATGTGATATAGAAAGAAGACAGTGGTTTGCAACATAAAAACATGCAAGCACAGAAGAACTTGTTACCAAGTGAGAAGATAAAGATGCAACATTGCATCTGTCTTTGGACAAGGGGGGAAAAGACAAAGAAGTGAAGGGTTTGGGCCTAACTAACCCAGACCTACAAGAAAATTATTGGGAATTAGAACTCTTTGCTCACTAAAAATAAAGTCAAACACTTTGAGGAGTTTAGTATAACCTCAAAAAGAATGGTGAAGAGTTTGCATAAAAAAATCACACTTGAAAAACCTTTTGGTAAAACAACTGAAACAGCAGGTCCTTGAAGAAATGTCACGTTTTCCTGTAAATCTTCCATGCTCATTTCACAAAGATGATTTACCAGAGCCCAGTTTTAAGAAAAAGCTTCTGTCAATGTCACAAACTGGAGTTTAGGTTCATAGAATTGTCCCTTACCTGGACAGGAGCTGTGTGTTCCGAAGGAACTAACAGTCACCAACAATACTAATCCAAACCTGATTCTTGTAAGAAAAAACGTGCATTGCCTCTTTCAGACTCCCATAGAAGATGCCATTTTCTTGGCCAGACCTAGACCCCAGCAGAACAAAACAGGACAAACACATGCTACACACCACACTGTAAATCCCCAGATTTCTCTGAACACACCAGATGAGCACAAGCTGCTGATGGAGATGGATGTGCTGTCCTGGGGGGTGAGGCGGGGGTGCTGCTGCAGTGCTGGTGCTGACCCTGGCTGTGCTCCTTGCAGAGAGGAATGGCTGGCACCTTCTGCCGTCTCCTGGCCGGGCGCGCGGCCCCCGCACTATTCGCCGCCGCGGGCACAGGGGTGCTGGCCACGGGCTACCTGCTGGGCCAGCACAACGTCAGTGCTGCTGTGCAGGAGAAGAGGAAGCTCTTCCCGCCCAGGTAAGGGCACGGCACGGCAGGGTGGGGAGGGAGGTGACCCTATCGGAGCGGCACAGTCCCCGTGTGTGCCATGGCTGGGCTGTGTGGCACCAAACACAGCACCTTCGCCAACACCTCCAGTTCTGGGCAGCACCAGGAATGGCCTGCAAGGGATGTGGATAATATCAACCCTCACAAAAAAAACCCAAACCAACCAAAACCAACACTGCCGAACAACAACAAGCCTGATATGCCTCAGGTTTAGTAGTATATAATTATATTTAACTCATCAGCGACGAACAGCTTTGCAGGTCCACCTACTGGACCTGCTGATTGTATGGACTCTGCCACTGGGAAATGTGAAAGTATTTTCACCATGCAAGCAGTAATAATCTCCTGTATTACAGCTGTACTGGAAATACTCCTAATTCTGTTACACACTGGCTGGCTGATGGTTAGAAAGTAATTGCAGGCCTTTTTCCCTGTAGATTGACTTTGCTGGCCGGACTTGCCAAAACTAATGTGGATCAGGATCTGACAGATCTTTTAATTTTATTATTTAAGTAATTTAGAGTATAGCTAAATGTAGTATAGTATAGTATAGCTAAAATATATTCTTAGAGAAATACCAGAGTTGTGCATAAAGCAAATCACTACCAGCACAAGGTAGCTGAGGACTGATAGAGTTGCAAAGATCCCTTGCTAAAGCCTACCATCTTTATTTTCCCTGGCTTCATCAACCCTGCAGCTTTCTGCAAATAACAATGCCATTAAACCAAACCCTGTATTTCAGAAGAAGCACTGCCCAGCTGGCAGGTCACACAGTCCCTCTGATGTCCGTGAAGCTGTGAGAGCACCCAGGCTGCAAACAAAGAGCACATCTTCATCTAAACTTAAATGTCTGTCTAGCTGAACAAATTGATGCTGGGGCTCTTTCCTGCCTGACTCAGATGCCTCAGTGGGGCTCAGTGCTCTTTCAGACCTCGCTGGGCCCCATTTCCCTGATGGCCCCAAGCAGCACAAATCACGGTGCAATGTGCGGCACATTCAGCACCAGAGCCTTCCTTCCTTCCTAAAATTCAATGCAGCATATAAACCAATAATAATTACACTTTTAGCTTCACAAACCATCCAGGTCACTGTCCAGGGGACACAGTAATGCCTCGGGTTCCTCTCTCTGCAGTGCTGACTACCCCGACCTGCGCAAGCACAACAACTGCATGGCCGAGTGCCTGACGCCGGGCATCTACTCCCGCCTCAGGGACAAGATGACCCCCAACGGGTACACTCTGGACCAGTGCATCCAGACCGGGGTGGACAACCCCGGCCACCCCTTCATCAAGACAGTGGGCATGGTGGCCGGGGACGAAGAGTCCTATGAGGTAAGAGGATTCCACAGGACTGGCAGGGTCTGTGCTCGTGGTGTCGTTCCCATTAGATGAAGACAGATTCCCAGAAGGGTGCATGTTCCTAACACAAATTGTGTCCCAGAGGGTACGCTGGGGGCAGGCTGGTGTTTTCCCCACTTTTCCACATTAGGAGAAGCAAGGACATGTGGTATTAGTATAGGTGCTCCCTCTGCTGCAGCTGAAGGTGATAAAATGTACGGGCAGCAGCTGCTACCTGCCTCCAGCAGCTGCCCTCCTTCCCACGAGTAAACCTAATTTATGGAAAAACTATCCAACTCTGAGACACACAAAATGAACGTGATGTGGAAATCACATTGTGAAGCAGCAGAGGCAGAAGCAAAGCAGACATATCTTCTGGGCAGTGCCAGACATCCCTAAGCCACAGCCTTTGGATCATGAGGAAAACTGAAGGCAAACAGCATTAGGGTGGACAGTTCATTTAGCTCTGCAATGACAAGAGGAAAACAGAAGAAAGTCCTCATTGTTACTGACCCCTGCGGTCTGCTTCCTTCATCCACCTGCAGTGGTGCCTGTTGCTGTGCAGGCTCCCCACAGTGTCCCAGTGAGGGTGGGCTGGATATCTGCCACTCCAGACTCTCAGCTCCTGGGTTTGGTGTGCCTGTCCAGGTGTGCCACTGCTGCTCCCCTGCAGGGATCTGTGCTGGGGCTCACAGTGGGCACAGCTGAGCCAAGTGGCTCTAACCATGACTCTTCCCGTGGCAGGGAAGACTCAAGGCATTCCTGCATGACCTAGAACGTAGAGGCAAGTGGCTGGGGGGGGGGGCTCTGGGGTGTGTTCTGGTTGGCAATATACCCCAACCCCCAGCCTGGCTGTCCAGTCCCTGTCTATGGTAACTGCAGACAGGGCCTTCTGTCTGGAGCTGCTGCGAGGATGCGTTCCTGTGATGCTGCAGACTCTCTCTACGTTCTCTTGACTCTGCAGGTGTTTGCTGAGATTTTTGACCCTGTCATTAAAGCGAGACATAATGGCTACGATCCACGGACAATGAAGCATCACACGGACCTGGATGCATCCAAGGTAGGACTGAAATAAAACAATGCGACAAGAAAGGCCCTGAGCTGCTTATTCCAATGATGATGCTGTATGCAACAGTACTATTATTTTTCTAGATCCAACTGTGAAGACCCAATTTTATGTTTAAGGAAAATGGGATGTCAGTCATGGCCCTGTCAGCTGTAGCCCTTGTTCTCAGCAGGGAATCAGTGCCAGCTGTACCAAGCATTTGGGACACAGCCTCACTGGGCACTGTGGGTCTGTTCATGAGCTTAGAGATCACAGACTCATCAGAAAATGTTTGGGTTGTAGGGGACCCTAAAGCCCATCTCATTCCCACCCCTGCCATGGGCAAGGACACCTTCCATTGTCCCAGGTTGCTCCAAGCCCCATCCAGCCTGGCCTTGGACACTGCCAGAGATCCAGGAGCAGCCACAGCTTCTCTGTACTCCTCCCAGAATACCTGTCCTTGCTTCCACCCTCTGCAGGTTTCCTGCTTGTGTCTGAGCTTGTTCAGAAGCTCCTTGCTCATCTACACAGGCATCCTGATGTTTTTGCCTGGCGTCGTCTTTGTTGGGATACATCACTCCTGAGCTTGGAGAGGTTGATCCATGAATATTACCCAGCTTCCTTGGGCCCCTGCTCCCTCCAGGGATTTACCCCACGTTGCTTGGCCAAGCAGATCCCTGGAGAGGCTGAGGTCTGCTCTCCCGCAGTCCAGTTAGTGATCTTGCACTCCAGCTGATCACTGCTTTAAAGGATGACACCCCCTCCTCGTCTCCCCTGCCTGCCTTCCCAGGGAGCCCGTATCCTTCCACTCCAACACTCCAGTCACAGGAGTGTCCCTCCACGTCCCCGTGATGCCAGTGAGGTGGCAGCCCTGCTGGCATGCACACATCTGACCCATCCTGCTTATTCCCCATGCTACAGTGTGTTTGTACGGAGACATTTCAGCTGGGCCTCCAATGAAGCCACCCATTCTCTGGTGTGGAGGAATTCCTTGGGCTGGAATTCCTCAGATTAACGGGGGTCTAAGGCATGCAATGAAAGCAGGAGTTGAATCCAGTACCCCCACATACATAGGATCAAACTGTATGTGCAGCTCAGTATTTCCTTCATAGTTCAGCTACATTGTGCTCATTTTGAGCTTCCCTCTTCCAAAGGATCTTCCTTATCTGGCCCTCTGCTTCTGCCCGTATCCATATTTTCCAAAAGCCATGTGGACTCCACATTTGGGGACCATGCAGGACTACCTGGTTACTCCACCATGTTCATTCAGCCAGAGAAAGGTGTTGCTCCTGAAAACAACTCTTGGTGCCCAAAGCTCGAAGGGCTCCCACTGTCCTGAGTGGAGAGGATGCCAGGCCCGGGCAGAGAGAAGCCCCTCTTTGTGCACGACGGGGTTTGGGCTTTAGAGGCGGACTGAAGGCCGTGCTGGGCGTGCACTGACCCCTGGCTCCCCGCAGATCACCCACGGTCAGTTCGATGAGCGCTACGTGCTCTCGTCCCGGGTGCGCACCGGGCGCAGCATCCGCGGGCTCAGCCTGCCGCCCGCCTGCACCCGCGCCGAGCGCCGGGAGGTCGAGAACGTCGTGGTCACCGCGCTGTCCGGCCTGCGGGGGGACCTGTCCGGCAAGTACTACAGCCTGACCAACATGACCGAGCGCGAGCAGCAGCAGCTGATCGATGTAAGTCCCGCTCCGCGCCCGCAGCGCCTCCGCCGCCTCTCCTTTGGCTTAATCCTCTCCTTCCTCGGGGGCATACGCTTCCCTGCAGAGCCGAGCAGAATAACCACGCAATTATCCTGTACTTAATGGCCTGTCGATAGCTTTAATGGGACAGCAAACCGCCCAGGGTCTGTATTTCTGTTAAGGATATCACTGTGCAGATCTCAAGCGTGGAATTATATTCCAGACAGCGAGACCTGTGTGAAAGCAAACACACACGGCTGCTGCCACCTCTTTGGACAAGTAATGAGGTAAATTCAGGACCTTTCCTTGGTCATTTCCTCGAGCAAAGATTGATACTTTCTATAGTAATAACCATTCTAACTAAAACTATTACACTGAGATAGGCATTACATGGTATTTGTATTCCATATTGTGGGGGTGGGGAGCTTTGCCTGTGATTTCTGGACATCAAAATGACACTAATTCTAATTTCCCAAAATTTGGCTGTAATTTCATTAGTGAAAACTACACTAATTCTAATTTCCCTAAAGTGGCCGTAGCCAATTGCACCCAGCTGACCTTTTCCCAGTCCTGTCGTTGTGTTTAAGGAATTGAAGAATCAGGCCCATAATGAGAGTCTTCATTGTCACACAGATGGAAACACAAGGATTTTCATCATGGATTTTGTCACAGCATGTGACATGTCAAACAAAGCTTGAATGTGCATTTTAAGTATCCAAAGGAATGGCTGTACCCTCTTAGCTATATTCATGGCACATTATCCCATAACATCAACCAAAGGGGAGCTGATGAAGTAACGTAACTATTTATAACCCTGGAACTAGGTGTCACAGTCTGGATTAACCAGGAGTTAAGAATTTATGTAAGGTCAGTAACTTTTTTAATTGAATGTCCGTGGTAATATGTTTACTGACAAGATGTTGATGACCTATTGCAGGTTTTATCTTCAGCAGGAGACAGCTCCTCAGAAAGCACAGGTTGAAATAGGAGTATGGAAAATGTAACTCCTTCATGGTTTAAGGCTAAATCCTGTGGGAAGCAGAATAGGCTTCACCGATTCAGCATTTTATCTTGTTTTGTTTGGTTTCATAGTTGATAATGCAAAGTTATAGAAATCAGACACTGGTGTTGTAACCTGAGATTCATTCCTGACCTCACACCACTGCTCACACCCTCCAGTACTCCAGGACCTTGCACCTCTGCGGGATCAGGCTTTCTGCCAGCTTTTAAAAGGCACCGTTTGAGCTCAGTAAGATCAAAGTTTATTTCAGAGAGATAAATCGGTGCTACTTGAATTGCACTAGCACAGAAGGCATTTGGTGTTTTGCACATTTGGGCCATATGCTCATGAGAAAAAATAATAGCTCTTTTCTTGCAAAAAGGAGAATTTTTCTTTCAAGCAAAGTGTCAAGTGGAGCAAGCTGAGAAAGGAAATTTTGTGTCCCTTTGAAGAACAAAGAGAACTCTATACCTTTTCTTCCTGCATGGTTGGAGTTCTGGCTGCACCGTGTCCATTACAAAGCATTCAAAGATGAAAACCTAAGTGACATGAAGAATATAATAATAATTATTACATTCTTCATTAAGGGAAAAATGAAGTAAAGCACATGAATATGTCTACCACGTCATATGCTCTCTGGATAGATTGCCTCACCATTTTTAGTTAGGTACTAGGTTTTGAAAAAAAAGAATAAAACAACACTCCCAGCAAAAAAAACCCCAGCATTTGATATAGCAGTGTTCAAGGAATTAAGAGCTATTAGTTTTTTAGCACACACATGAAAATCAACTAAAAAATACTTATTTTCTTAGAGGGAATAAAAACCCGAAGCAATTAATTTTTAAAAATCTAAACTGTTTGGCATGGGGCAAGTTGGTGGCACAGCAAGTGCTACATTTATTAAGCCACAAATAGCATCTCTGTTAAGGAACAGACCAAGCCTGTGATTCCAAAAGGTCGAGAATAGCACTGATTTAATTCCTGCCTTGAGTTCATGCTCAGAATAAATATTTAAATCTCCATGCTGGAGAAGAATCTTTTCAGAACTAGCATTTTTTATTGGGTTTTTTTTTTCCCCAATCTTTAAGAACTCATTGTCTTCTATGCTGAAATTTGTCTGAATGCAGAGAAGATCTGGAGCCAGGTCCTCAAGAGCACCCTTTGGTGTGTCCACGTGGATTTAGGCCCCACCTCCCATCCCTCCTTACATTTGAAAAATGTTTTCGGCAGAACACATCAGTGAGAATCTGCAAGGCTTAGGAAAATCACGTGGGTAAAGAGCTTTTAGTTTCCAGGCAAAGGGACCACGTTCCCAGGTGTACTCTGTGATTTGCTTGTGCTTCCACTGCCTTCACGAAAAATGTATTGGACAGCATTACACTGCTTCCTGGATAAACTGGAATTTTGTTTTGTTTTCTCTCCCTCTCTGTCTGTCTGTGTCCCTTTGGCCCTGTTTTGGTGCCCAGGATCACTTTCTCTTTGACAAGCCAGTGTCCCCTTTGCTAACATGTGCTGGGATGGCACGTGACTGGCCGGACGCCAGAGGAATATGGTACGTTGTGTGACCTGCAGAGTCCTGTGTCCTGCTTAAAGATCGTCTTACCAACCTCCTTGCTCATCCTAACCCTGCAGCTGCTCTGGCCCACACTCACAGCATGTCCAGCTTGTTTTAAAAAGAAAAACGTTTTAATTTCTGGGGCTGAAAGCAACCCTTTCCTTCCAAATGAGCTGGATGAAAAGGAGACAGGGAAGTTGAATTCCCTGCTTTGTTCTACGTCTGTTCTTACAGTCACACCTCACTTGACGTACTTTGGGCCCAAATACAATATTTTCCGTGGAGATAAAGGGGTAACAAGCTCTGAGATGAGTGCCCAAGCCAGCAGGAGAGGAGAGGGGCAGCTGTGCAGTGCACAGCATCTGCATCCACCCTGCTGCACTGGTAGGCATTGCCAGGTGCTTTAATGCTGAAAAAGCGGCCAAAAAGGATTCTGAGGAATCACCTAGTGTGAAACCTGATCACCTAGGAAACCCAGTGACCTGCTGGAAGACTGTGAGGATTTTTTTAATTTCAACAAGGTGCAGATTCTTTGGTCCCCATCTAAGTCTGAGGAAGAGGAAAAGGATAAAGCTTGAGGGACCTTTGTCCCTCATTCATTGTCTCTACAAACAAACAGAAGTATGAACAGCATATTATGATCCAGGGATCTCCTGAATAAAATAGACCTAGGTTTTGGCTTCTTTTACATGTGAAATATCAGGCAAACTGGAAAAAAAATTAGTGTGATTGGAAAGTACTTCTGTAAGATATTTCTTGAAAATCTTCCTTTCTCTTGCAAAAACATGTTGTCAAAAAGCGTGCACGTTCTGGAAATCATTTTGCTTTTGATGATTTAGTTCCTGTCCTTGTTATGGGCTGCAGGACCATGTCCACCAACAGCACCATCAGCAACAGCACAGTTCAAATGCATGGTCCTGAAAGCAGTGGGAACTTGTTTAACTGAAAGGGGGAGGTGAGTTAGGCCAAACTCAGACTATTTATAAAACCCTCCCTCAGCATTTGTATGTGACTGAGGAGGAGGTGACTGGACATTGCCTGACCCCAGTGTCAGGGCACAGGATGTTTACACCTGGTCAGCATTGCACTGGCCAGGTCCAACTGCAACAAGAAAAAGGAGATGCAGTAAAAGACCAGCTGAAAGTCAGGCTCTCAGTGATCTTGAACTTTCACTTTCATGTGTCTTAAACCTGGTGATATTTCACTGTTGGCACAAGTGAGTCTGATCCCATCAATCACCTTCTATCTGCTGTAGGAAGGCAGTAGTAGGAGACTGGCCAAGAGGAGAAAAAGCCAGGAAACGTGACCCAGCACTTCACATAGCCAGCCCTGACTGTCTGTTTGAGGCACGAGTGGGTTTTCAGGGACTCTGTCCTCACTGAGGCGTCCTGGACACATCCTTTGAGGGGTGCAGACACCCAGTGCTGCCAGGGACACAGCGGGCACTGGGGTTTGAGACAGGGGAGAACAAAACTGTGAGCACACTTTACTTGGCTCCCAGCAGCATGTAAGTGCTTGGGTTTTCCAAGAGCAATAGAACCCTTCCCTGGGGACAGAGGGTGCAGAGCTTGGCTTCTCCCTTGGCTGCACCCTCCTGTTGGAGGACCACACGTTCTCCTTGCCCAGCACCACAGCAGCATGATGTGACCAGAAAACTTTCCTCACACTGTGCCCAAGAGACCCTGTAATGCCACAGGCATGAGGGACCCAGTGGTGGAATCAGCTCCAATCCCTCACTGCAGACAACAGTTTTATTATGACATGTTTAACATCTCCAGTGCTCGGAAAGACTGTGATAAAACTGAGGATGCTGAGAATTATTTCTCAGCGCTTGTTTTTTTAAAGATATTACTTTTTTTCTCTCCTCTTGCCTAGGCACAACAATGAGAAGACATTTCTCATTTGGATTAATGAAGAAGACCACACCAGGGTGATCTCCATGGAGAAGGGTGGCAACATGAAACGTGTCTTTGAAAGATTCTGCCGTGGATTAAAAGAGGTACTGTCTCAATGAGTTTATTATTCCTGTTTGTTCACTGCTGTCACCCCTGCTTACTGTGGTTCACACTGAGCTGACATCTTCTGGAGCAATGAAATGAAGTCACATCAGTCCACACAACAACCCACATTAACACAGCTAAAGCAGGAAACATGGGCAGATGGCTAGCTGAGTTGTAGGGAAAAATAAATAAATATACTTTTTTTTTTTTGCCATTTTGTGCCTGCAGACTGTGGGAATTCATAAATGAAGCATTTCATTTGGATTGTTTGATTTGCTTGAATGAAGACTTTATTTGGCCCATTCTCCTGGTTCTCATTCCTGAGGCTGGGAGCAGAGCGCAGGCTGATTTGTGCAAAGGACTCAGGGCTTAGGACCCACTATTTTGGGGAGATATGGGGGTTTGTGATTAAAATACTAAGAACTGATTGCTAGGGCTCCTGGATTTTATTTTGGTCTAGCTAATCACAATGCTAAGAAAGGCTTCCTGAGATAGGGTGTGCTTTAAAACAGTTTTGGCCAGACAGACCAGGTATGACTCAGGTTGGGTCTGGGCCCAGTGCAGCCCTCTTACCTGCTCTGGCACAAAAAAAAGTTGATTTACCACAGAAAGAGAACTTTACTATGCCCCACAGGTAATGTCAAGGAACCCTGGAATGGTTTGGGTTAGGGTTTGCACTGGGCTTTGGGGCACAGAAAAACAAAGTCACCTGATTTATGCTCCATTGGCATCAAGGTGGTTACTGAGAGTTTCCAGGGTGGGTTTCCAGGCATGCCTGTGAGACTGAGCAGTGCACAGGTGACACAGCTCCCAGGTGTTGTTCCCAGCTTTGCCTCTGCTGCTGAGCTGAGCTCATGTCAACCTGTGGATGTGGACACGGAAAGTGCTGGGGCAGCTTTGGGAGCTGTGACCACAGCAGGTGTCTGGGGCAGCAAATCAGGTCTAATCTCCCACCACCAGTTATGTTAACCGCACAAAATACAGAAGTGATCTTAGGAGAGTCATTTATTCTGTATCCTTCTGCAGACCTGAAGTATTCAGCTACATTTGTAGGAGTCCTGTGGGCATGAGCTGGTTTATGTATCCAGCTCTCCTCAGGGGGAGACAAGAACTGAACTGAAATTGTATCGGGTTTGCACAAGCAAGTCTGGGAAGTGTGAATGACAGAACAGAGTAGCAGGTTATTCAAATGGCAATAGACCCTTGTGATTTTCCTGCAGATAATTATTTCGCTCTCCTGTTGATTTTGGTCAGGGACCTACTAATGAGAAGTCTTATCCACAAGCTGTGTTGTCTGCTTATAGTGGAAGCGTGGCATTTACAGGCCAAGAGTCCTCTTCAAGGAGTCATGACATCAGCTAGAAAACTACACAAAACTCAGGTTCAGCTCCTTCTGTTTGCTTCATAGTGTTTGAGTCCTTTGGGGTCCTATGTTGCAAACTTGCTTCAAAATTACCGAGTTAGAAACAAATGGCAAAAGCCACAACTCTTAAGCGAGGATGTGGCTCCATGGGCCAAGGGTTTACAGAAACACCACAACAGGGAGTTTTGTGATGAAGTGACAAAGACTCTGCAAGATAGTGGTCATGAGAAGATGGTGAAGAAATCCTTCTGGTACCTGATGCGTGCAAACATTTGGATCACACCTAGACCACACCGCACCAAGGTGTAAATTCCTGCCACTCCACTGGTATCTTAAAATAAGACACTTGTATATACTGCCCTTTCTGTTTTGTTTCTGTCTGGCCACCCCAGGTGGAAAGGCTGATCAAGGAGCGAGGCTGGGAGTTCATGTGGAACGAACGTCTCGGGTACGTGCTGACCTGTCCCTCCAACCTGGGCACGGGGCTGCGCGCCGGAGTCCACGTCAAGCTGCCCAGGCTCAGCAAGGTACACACGGCACTGAAACGTGGCAAAAGTCAGCTCTCCTGGTGTGTAAAGGAACAGATGAAAAATGACAGCTTACGGCAACTGCACATTAACAAGATGTGTGTAGCAAGGTCCTGGGGATAGTGCACAGCTAAACAAGCACGCACGCTTTAATTCTGCAAATTGCTGTATTTGTTATGGAAGTCAATCTGCTTAGCAGGAAGCCACAAAGATGTGCTGTAATCGAAGGAGTGAGAAAACTCTGCACCTCTGCCTGTCATACATACCATAGGCGCAGTGAAAGGCAGTAAGCTCAAAGCTGTTTCTCCTGACAGGACCCCAGGTTTTCCAAAATCCTGGAGAACCTGCGCCTGCAGAAGCGTGGCACCGGTGGGGTGGACACAGCGGCTGTGGCCGACGTCTACGACATCTCCAACCTGGACCGCATCGGTCGTTCAGAGGTAAACTGATCTTTTTAGAGGGGTTTTCTGTGTTTCCCCCTTGCTTTTTAGCTTAGATCCGTACAGACAGGTCAGTTTCCCTCTGCTGACCTCTGTGGATCCACAGCGGTTTTTACTCCTGGTGAATCTGGTCCAGCAGAAATGCTCACTGAAAGAAAAACTGTTAACATGCATTAAGTGCTTGATAAATACGCCTGTTATGGCAGTGAAAAAACCCAACCCTGAGCAAATGTGCTGAGGATCTCCATGAGGGCATGCAGATGCTGGAAGGAAGCAGGCATGGAGTCCTAACCCACACAGGGCATCAGGCACTAAAGCAAGACTTGGTGTAGGGTGTCATGTTCCTTTCACTGGTGAGTCACACACTTCCTCCACGGCTGCACAGCAGCACAAGGCTTCCTCTCTGCAGTAACTGAGGAGCTGGGGCCATTTTCACACGTCCTGTGTGCCTCTCAGCAGAGGACACAAGAGAGCTGGGTTTAAATCACAGTTAGATTTAAATCAGGGCAAAGATTTCACAGTCAGCCCGGAGCCTCCCCTGTAGGGCACAGACTGCAGAGAGATGGGTTCCCCTCAGACATTTGCTGCAAAGCCATTTCAGTGAGAAGGAGTATTTGTTGTTCCAGAGCATGGAAATGACCCTGCAGCCTGGAGCTGCTGCTGCTCTCCTGGGAGGCCGGGTCCCACAGCTCATTCCAGCTTCATGTTCAACTATTTTATAAGGCAGGGCAGCTCCTAAGAGCAAGGCTAATGAGGATGGGGGAGAAACAGCCGTGCCCAGGAGCTGCAGCCTCCTCTCACAGCTCTGACTGAGCCAAACCCCAAGGCCGTGGCAGTTTGGATGTGGATGCAGTCTGGCCCTGGTGTTGCAGACCAAGACCTGGGGCCAGCCTGATTCTAGGTAGTTTTTCTTAATAGAAATATAACCCTGGGATAATGCACCAGGTGACAGCAATATTAACCCAGCCCACAGTGCTTTCCCTTCCTGGCTCACCTGCCACTGGGACAGAGCTCAGCCAGGTGTCCTGTGCTTTCTGATCCAGACATGCCTTTGAATGTCCCCACAGCCACAGACAGAGGTCTGGATACTTTAAATATTGAAGTTTGATGCAGGCACCTGTGTTCCTTGGGATCTAGAATGAAGTAAGTAATAGGGAACAAAATAAATAAGAGTGAAATACTATTAAGTTGTTTTATTTGCCAAAACAGCCTGTGACAAAGACATCTATTAATACCTGACACATCATCATGTGTGCTTTATATTAAAGTAACATTAATAATAAAAAAGGATTACATGGCATGATTAATTAAGTCCTACTGACAGACAGCCTAAGCCTACAAATTTTTGCGTATATGAAGACTTCCACTGAAGTCAGTGATGACTCCTACAGCAAGGATCCAAAGGATTAAGGCAACAAAAAAGACACAAGCCCTACCTTGGAGATCCTGAAATCTAAATAAGAGAAGACATACTCAAGGGGATAAGAAAAGTTGTATTATAAGATAAATTTTTTTCAGTACATAATTAAATAAATTCCATTATGTGGTAAATGTGTTTGCAGAACTAAATTATGTTCCCAAAGGTGCAAGATAAAACTGTTTGCATTTTGGCTGTTTCAGTTACTGGTCAATGCAAACTTAATATGAAATTTGTTTTCTTATGGAGGCTGCAAATTCAGACCTCTGAATTCCCAACACAGCTGGTCTGTAAAAGACAATAAAATAAACTGCTAAGCCACTGAAATGCTTTATAGTAAACACAAATCCCTTGAAAATCAGCAACTGTCACAATAAAGAGACAATGGGATTTAGTCTTCGCACTTGGTTTTAACAAGCCAGTCATTACAGGTTGCTAATGAACCATTTCATGGAGACTAAGAAGTATCAGCTTTATCTTGTTGGCTCACAGTGCCACAGGGTGTGTGGTCCTCACACGTCACCTGTCTGCTGGGGACAAGGCCCCTTGTATTCTCCAGCAATTCTGAAGCAGGTTACAAAGACACCACCACCCCGCCCTGCCATACAGAATTACAAATTTTGGTGCTGCTCCAGGCCTGGAGCGAATCCCACCCTGGCAGTGTCACTCAAGAGCTGGGAACGAAGAGTGCTGGGTGCTGCAGAGCCAGCATGAGTCCAGAGCTGTGTGTGCTGGGCCGGCAGAAGCCTCAGCACAGCCTGGCAGGACGGGCAGGGTGCTCCCACGGCTGAGGGACTGCCCCAGCAGGGCCATGGCTGTCTGCGGCAGCAGGACACAGCTGTGCTCTGATGAGCTTTCTCAGGCACTGTAAATGTCCCTGGCAGTCCTGCCATCCTCCCAGTCCCAGCCACATCAAGGACACCCACCCTGTGCCTCCAGCAGCATTCAGGGCCAGTGTGAACCAGGGCAGCAAGCCTCCTTCTAGCTCTCCTTGCACCAGCATCCTTCCCAATTCGTTTCCATGTCTCTGTGCTCACACAAATGTTCCTGCACACACGGGGTGTTTCGGGCTTGGGAGCTGGGGAGACACAGCAAGGGCTTTAGTGCTTCATCAAGCACTGCCTGACTGTGCTGAGCACTCACAGCACAGCTGCTCTGTGTCCTCACCGTCATGCAGTGTGGGGAACGCTCTGTGCCAAGCATCCCTGCTCAGCAACACCTGGGGAGCACCCTGCACCCTTTTGGGGGGTGTGTTTGAAACAGGTCTCTCAGCTCCTGCCTGAACACTTCATATAGGGACTTTTGCCTGCTTAGTTTGTTCCTGAGGGAGCAGTTTGGTGGAAATAACTTCAGGGAACTAACTGAAAGTTTCTGCTGCTGGTGGTCCAAGCTCAGGGCAAACAGGAGTAGGGAATTACTGTGACTTCACACAACCCATACTCCCTGTGCCAGAGGGGTTGTGATGTCTGTGATGCTCCTCACTTACAGCTTTGCCTGCTTTTGTGACAGCACAAGCCAACTTCCCACTCTTCCATTGACAGATGAGCTACACCTTCTGCTACTACAATGTTCTTGTTGTTGTAGGTGGAGCTAGTCCAGATTGTCATCGACGGGGTCAATTACCTCGTCGACTGTGAGAAGAAACTGGAAAGAGGTCAAGACATCAAGGTGCCACCCCCCCTGCCTCAGTTTACCAGGAGATGAAGTTGCTGCTGATGGCCGCAGCTGAGGGTAAACGTGGCTGTCGTTCTGATGGAAAGGCACCCCTGTACATCTCTGTATAAACACATTGTGTAATAAAACACTACCTGATACCTGAGGTCTCCTGGCTGCACTGGCACAAACTGGTCTGGGGGCAGCTTTACTGGGGTGCACCCATACAACCATCTTGGGATGCTCTTTTGGGAGACTGCTTCCCTTTCTTGGTTGGTGATAAGAAAAGTAACACTTCAGCTGTGCAAAAAGCACAAATCTCTAATTCTATGCAGCACTTGCACTTCTGGGCATGTTTGTGATGTCTCCTATAAGCATCCTGCTCATTTCTGCCCCATGTCCTTGGGCTGCAGCAAACTGGCCCAAAAACCAGCAGGCAAATCAGTTTGCTGATATTCTGCATCCCACCTAAACCTGCCTGGCACAGCCTGCTCCAGTCCTCTCCTGCAGCTCTCAGGTTCCAGGTAACGGGGCCTGGCTCAGCTGGCACCCCCCAAAGTGCCTGAGCACGTGCTGCCACTCTGAGGGACATCTCCATGCCCACCACGGTCCCATGTGCTCAGCAGCTCAGTGGAAACAAAAAAAAACTGTCAGCAAATGCTGACAATCCCACTGATTGCTTCTTTTTTGCATATGGAAACATACCCAGTGTTTCACAGCCAGAACACCAGTTCTCAGGAAGGTCCCTGGGTGAGTCGTATCGGCAGAGCTGCGGCTGGATAGCCAGCCCATAACTGGCTAGAGACTTTAAAAGTCACAATTGGAAGCTAATTAAGAGCTAGAGGGTGAATTAGCTGCTCTTGAAAATCATCAGCATGGTATGCTGGCTTAGAAGGAGAGCTCCTGAGTGTAAAGCAGGCTGGAGCTTCCATGTGATTACTGTTTCCTCCTCATCTGTGCTGGGCACATTCCCTAGCATTTTGCTGCTGGCTTTCCAAATGGTGGTTAGTAATAGTAATCGTGGGGGAGGGAAAGAGACTTCTGCTGATTTTACATAGAAGGCAAATAAGCAAAACTGGAGAGACTACACTCTTAGCTCTCCAAAACTCTCAGCTCAACACAAAATCCAACTGTGGGCCAAATGTCCCCAGATTTTAGCCTCTACTTTGCTTTTCTCCTGCTGACTTGCGAACTGCTGATGGGCAGCAGCACGATGTGTAGCCGGCTGCTGTTTGCTAACAGCGTTCCTGAGGGGCTGGTATGGAGCTGATGACTCTGTTTCAGTGCCTTTAACAACCACCTGGAGGATGAGCTGCATCACTCAGTCAGCCAGTCCACTGCTGGTTCTACATAAAAGGGAGCAGCTGCCCAGCTGGAGAGCAGGGCTGCTCCTCAGAGAGCACTTCACAGTGGACATGGGCTGTCGGAAGCCTCAGGGGTTCAGCAGAGGCAGAGCCTGGAAGAAGGCTAAGAGGATATCTTAGTGATGTCCACCACTGTCTGTATCAGGGGAAACCAGACTCAAGAGTCTCCTTGGAGGTGCAGAGTGACAGGACAGGAGGCAACAGGCTCAGGATGGGACACCGGGAATTCCAGCTACTTACTAGGGAGGCCTTTTGCCCTATGAGGGTGGTCAAATGTTGGAACAGACCTGGAGATACCCAAAACTCAGGGAACAAGGTTCTAAATAATCTGATCTACACAGGCCGTGCCGTGGGGCTGGGGTGGGATGGGTGGGTGTTTTGGGACAGAACACCTTCAGACCCCCAGCCTACACCAATGTGTGATCCCTGGCTGAACCAATCACTGCAAAATACCTGAGATGGGCAAATAACCCAGAGCAATGCCCTGGCCATCCTGTGCTCTGGCCAGACAGGGTGTTTTAAGTCTGCACAAAAATAGGGACACCCTGGTATGACTTACTCCCTGCTATGCTCCATCTGTGGCATTCTCTGCATTGCTGGCTTTCGAGCATGCCCTTCACAACCAAAATACTCCTCCTCATGGATTATTTTGCAAAGGCTTGTTATTTGTCACCTACATTTTCCACTTCTGTGATCTTTCTCTCTCTCCATGACCTCTATACGGCCAGCAACAGCTACTCAGCTGCTTCATAGGAATGGTGTATTTTCATTTTTCATTCCACATCAGTAATTAATACTTTAAATTAAACTTGGACAGTCACATACCTATTAAGTCTATGCAGGACAACTTTGCTCAGTCCTACTCCCTCATGACAATCCTCAGGACAGTTTTCTGTTTGCTTGGGGCACGTTCTTCTCCGAGTGTAGCCCATCCTGGGGCTGAGGTATGGGGAGGAGGGACTGCGCCCTCCAGTGCCTCCAGAGGCAACTGGAAAGTGGCTGCACTGCTACCCGAGGATATGTTCAGGTGAATGGCTGCAAAGGAAATAAACAACCTGAGAGGTTGTGTGCCCAAACAAAGAAAGAAAAGCACACAGATAATGACTCGATAAGAAAATATTAAAGGTTCAAAAGCTGAGTTAGTGCACTAACTCTTGACATAAAACGTTATGTCTTGTTCCTCATATTTATTATCCCCATGCCACAAGTACTGCATTGCTGAGACCCTTTTCTGCCAATAAAACTCTTTCCTGATAGAGGATTTCTGTACGCTGATTCTCTATAAATCTTTGAAATTTATTTGATTAAGTGCCCCAAGAGCTATGTGCCATGCCTCAAGCACTTCTCTAATGCTCTTGACAAAGCAACTAGGGATCAGCAGAAATAATCTCTCAGGTCAAGCTGCATCAAAGCCCAAATCCATCAAAGCCAACCTGTCCTCCATTAAGAAGTTCATGCAGGGTGAGAACTGGGCAGGAATTTGCCATTACCAAACAAGAGAAAATGGGCACTGTAGACGAGCTATTATGAAGGAATTGTTCCCTGTGAGGGTGGGCAGGCCCTGGCACAGGGTGCCCAGAGCAGCTGTGGCTGCCCCTGGATCCCTGGCAGTGCCCAAGGCCAGGCTGGACATTGGGGCTTGGAGCAGCCTGGGACAGTGGAAGGTGTCCCTGCCCATGGCAGGGGTGGCACTGGATGGGCTTTAGGGTCCCTCCCAACCCAAGCCGGTCTGTGAAGTCTGTAGCTACAACAGTTGTAACTGATCTCACTGTGACACTTCTCACCTGAAATCCTTGGCTGCCTTAACAAAACCTGACAGCAGACTCCAGAAGTTCACGTCTCTGTCACTCCTACAGGATCAATGCACACCTGAGCAGACCTGACAGAACATTTCTCTGGAAACATCAAAGCCAAAAGGGAGCAGATAACATGAGGAATGAGTTACAGCTAATATTTATATGCAGAATTACTTTACTAATAAGATTCGCTGGAATGCAATTTAAGACCTGCATGCTCATCTTTCTCCTGCAATGCCTCTTACGGTTTGCCTTCAACCTCAGGTTTAATTAAAAGATTAAATACTTAAACAGTCACTCCTTTTGGCTGCAAAAATGCCTGTGGCAAACACCAAAATGCACTGCATATGGTACAGAAGTCCTACCAAGCCAAATCTTCCAAGAGGGCAGAGTCACCTACTGCCCAGCCTTCTGCTGCTGATGGTTATCACATTTTAATTCACTCTAAATCATTATAGAAAAAGACTGGGGTCCTAATGAGAAAAGATCAGTTATGTTACAATAATAAGTCTATCAGTAAAGAAGGGTAATGAAAATATTTTTTCCATCTACCCACTGTTCAGGGAGCTCAGGTGGGCCCATATGAGAGGAAAAAAAAGTTGATAAATTATGCCAGTTAATTTTCAGCTCATTTTATGTGTATTCTGGTTTGAAAATGCTCCAAGTTTTCAGTATATGATTTTATGAAAATCTCTGTCTTAGCTCTCATTTCAGTTTTGTACTCTGCTGTAGGAACCAGCATTTGGGCTTAGAAATTAATGATAATTTGCCTGGTACTTGGCCATTACTGCATGAACTACTGCCATTTCTACTTTTTTTTTTTTTCTCCTTAGAAATGAGGAATTTATCCTTTTCTTGATGGAAAGGAATACAAGAAATCAAAGAAATTAGTAAGACTGAAAAAATTAGACCACTCTCCCTTGCTGATCCCTCTGCCCAAGGAATCTGCACCTCTGCTGCTGCCTGCAGTTTCAGCCTGTTGTTTCTCCTTTTCTCTGTGAAATTCAGCAGTTTTATTCAAACTACAGCCAATACTACAGAAAAGACCACTGTATCCAAACACAAGGATAACCCACTCTTCCTTTATTCGTTTTCATACCTTCAACCCTAGAAATTACAACTTTGTGATCTGAAGACATAAGCTTAAGTGAAATGCTCTGCAAATCAAGTTTAACTTAATTCATTTTCTCACTGCATGTTTCTGAAAAAAATCAAAAATTACATCATCCTGTGAGAAAACAGTGTTTTCTGTTTAACAGGCAGCCATCAAAACTAAAATCAGGGAAAGTTCTTGTGCTATCCTGACAGTGCATGTCTAACATTCCTACTTGAGCCATGTTTCTCAGAATGTCATTTTGATACAGAATAACAAACAGCAGCTTTGCACTGTAAAACAAATAAAATAACTGACCACAGGCTTTAACCTTCAAAGGCTTCAGATCATCCTGGCACTTAAACACTTGCCTGCATATAAACCTTTCAATATCTGAGTTGACCCAGCAACAAAAGTTGATTGATCAACTTCTTTAAGTACTTGTTAAATATCCTGAAAGAATATCCTCAGAGCCATGAACAACACAGCCTGCTGGAAATGACATCCAGTGGTGGTCAGCTGAGCATGCTGACTGAAGGGGCTGTAGCAATCAAAATCCATAAATATTTAATATTAAATATACATAGGTAATTATGTAACACTGACAAGAAAGCAGAGCAATAAATGCTAAGCAATCCGTTCATTGCATGGAGAATAAATCAAAGTGAACCACCTGCACAGAAGCCTCAGAATATTGCAGACATAACAGAATTTAAGAGGGAACAGGGCCTGTTTTTCCTTTCTCTCCCCAGGCTTACATTCAAATTAAAACAACCAGGAAAATGTCATCCTGACACTCTGCCAAGTAGTATTAACCACCCAAACCATACAGGCAAAGAAGAGTGAACAAAGGTAACATCAGTTGTGTGTGTGTGTACAACCAAAGCTTCTGGAACCCCTTCAGCAGACAAAACCTCCTTTTTGAGGTACGAGGATTATGAACACATGAACACTGAGCTGTGGACAGACAATTTGCTGTTACTTAGGAAAATATGAGGAAAAAAAAAGCAAAAAAATAAAAGCAAAAAACTTTACAATTATTTGTAATAATAACAGCTGCTGCTGTCTTGTTCATAACTCACCTGGTGCCCAGGTACAGGGGAGTTCCCAGCCCCGTAACATCAACCTGGAACAAACCCAAACCAGCACAAATTTAAACAGGCATGGCCTCTGCCAAATAAGTGATATTGGAGGTAAATACTGTATTACTGATTTAGCAGAAAGGTGTGAAACACCCTCTTCCACTGCCTGCAAAGCTGGATCTTAAGTGTGGCTGATCCTGGCTAGACACACATACACATAAAATTCCAGGCTGGAAAACAAAGGACCACACATTTAGTACTTCATCAGAGCAGAAACCAAAGCAAGTTGCAGGAGCAACTGGGACCTCATGCTGTGGTTGAGCGGTAACTACATCAGCAAAAGAGGTGTGTTTAATTTTAAAAAGACATACTGATTCCTTCTGGTTTTATTTCCTGGCTTTTAAACGGCGTTCATCAATTATTTTTATCTGCAGTCAGCGCTACTTCTTAAACCCGTGCCCGTTCTGGCTGGCAGCGGTGCAGCTTAAAGCACGCTTGGTGCACACCTCCCTCTAGTGGGCTCAAAAACCCCGGAAAATCGTCAAAATCCGCGAATTCCTCTAGGCAGACTCAAGTGTTAGGGATAGCTACTAGAAAAAATGTAATATTCTTTTTATATTTTATATAGTGTATGTATAATGCATATATCTTTATAGCATCAATCAGCAAGTATCATGGGGGTCTAGTGCAATGCTAAAAACACAAGACGCAGAAGCATGACTTGGGGGGAAAGCCTAACTTGGCTTAAACATTTCTTTAAGCTGCTGAGTGAGCTCCTCCAAGAACACAGGCCCGGGGATTCACCCGGTCACCGCCGGGGCTCCGGCCACCCGCACCCACCGGACACTCCCCACTGTCCCCCTCAGCTGAGACCCCACCTGCAGAGCTGCCCCAGCCCTGTCCCAGCACAGGGAGGGCCTGGAGCTGCTGGAGCCAGGCCAGAGGAGGCACCAGGATGGTCAGAGGGATGGAGCAGCTCTGCTGGGAGGAAAGGCTGGGAGAGCTGGGGTTGTTCAGCCTGGAGAGGAGAAGCTCTGGGGTGACCTCACTGTGGCCTTGCAGGGCCTGAAGGAGCTGCAGGAAAGATGGAGAGAGACAATTGCCAAGGGCTGGAGGGACAGGACACAGGGAATGGCTTCCCAGTGCCAGAGGGCAGGGATGGATGGGATATTGGGAAGGAATTGTTCCCTGTGAGGGTGGGCAGGCCCTGGCACAGGGTGCCCAGAGCAGCTGTGGCTGCCCCTGGATCCCTGGCAGTGCCCAAGGCCAGGCTGGACATTGGGGCTTGGAGCAGCCTGGGACAGTGGGAGGTGTCCCTGCCATGGCAGGGGTGGGAGGGGTCCCCGCAGCCCCCTCATGCAGCGCCACCTCCGAGCTGCCCATTGCCTCATTCCCCACAGTCCCGGTCCCGGGACCTCCCCTGACTGCCGCTCCTCCTCTTCCTCCTGCTGTTCCCCCTCCTCTTCCCGTCCGTCATCACCGTGCGCGGCCCGGCGGTGCCTGTACCTGTTCGTGTGCCGGGCCGGGCCTGTGCCGGGCCGGTGCCGGTTCCTGGGCCAGTTCCTGTGCCCGTTCCTGTGCCGGGCCGGTGCCGCGGGGCCGGGGCCATGACCCGCTGGGCCCGGCGGAGCGCCCCGCCCGGGGCCCGGGCGCTGGACGCGACCCCCTGGGAGCAGCTGGCGCCGAGCGGGGAGCCGGAGCCGCCGCGGGCAGCGAAGAGGAGGAGGAGGAAGAAGGAGTACGAGAACCAGGACGTGAACGGGTTCGCGGCGCACCGCGGGGAGCAGCAGCAGGAAGAGGAGGAGGAGGAGGCGCGGAGGAAGGACAGGCGGCGGGAGGGCAGGAGGCTGAGGAGGCAAGAGAGGAAGAAGAACGCGATGGTGAGTCCTGCCCGGGCCCTGCCTGCCGCCACGGGAAAAGGGAGGGTTTTAGCCTCAAAATCCTCGCGTTTCGGGAGTGTGTCAGCGCCCTTGAAGGGCCCGCATGGACAATGCGCACAATTACACTTTTTGTAATAAAACGTGACAGGTTGAGGCTCGAGGGATGCCGCTGACAGCATCTGACTGCGAAAGTGTGTCCACAGCAATCTAATCAGAGCAACACGCAGACAAGCTGTAATTCCTGGTGAAGTTCACACAGAGCACAGTCCTCATGCAGTGGGGCCCTGTGGGGGAGAGACAACGGGTTCAGCTCATCCCCCAGGTTACGATGGAGTCTTCCCAAATGTCTCCCCATTCCTAACTCACTTTTATACTCTTTTCTTTACGTTGAGGCGGAGATTCAGTGACTTCAGCCGCACATCATAGTTAGGGGTGGTCATACCTTGGGAGTGGGTCAGTCAGGACAGTACCTGAGGTAACCCTGGGGTGGGATGTGGTCAGTCCAAAGAGAGGGATTTCACCACAGCTGCTGATCCAGCGGAACATCCTCCTTTATCTTCCTTGGTTTTCAGCTGCTGTGTGGCTGATCAGCTGCAAGGTACCACCAGGTTCCTTCCTCTGCAAGGACTTTGGCGGAGCTGTGTGGTCTCTGCCCCACTCCACCCTCCCATTAGTCCCACTTGGATTGTGGTGTATGTGGGGTCCCAACCAGGGAGCAGCCAGTGTATTTTCCCCTGAAATTTCACCTTTTAACCCCCAGTCACTTTCCCACTACCTTGTTAAAAGAGAGCCCCATGTGGGAGGCACAGGTCTCTCTCTCTGTGGTGGTGCTGCTGTGGGGCTCAGCGAGAGCCCAGCCCTCCCCTGCCACAGGCACAGCATGTGCCAGGTGGTGTTCCAGGTGAAAGAAGTGAAGTTGGGAACAAAAGATGGCTTTCAGCTCAAGTTGTAGCCTTTAGCATGGCTCTCCTGGCTCAGCGCTGTTCCTCCTGCCCCTTGAGCAGTGCCCAGCCCCTCTTGGCTCCTGGCTGAAGCTAACTCAGGACATTTCTCTGTGTTATTAGTGTGTTGCTGGTCAAAGGAGAAGAGTGCCCATAATAATGTGGTTTGATGGCACAGAGCACAGTTTGATGGCAAAGCACAAAGTCTGTTCCTGGCTGCTTTCTCATGGGGACAAAATTGTGTTTGCTCTTTAGCCCTTGTGAAGCTGGGATTTCCGGGTCTCTGAGTGCCACTCACAGAATCACTGGATTTTTCTCTTCCAAGGTGTGTTTCCACTGCAGAGAACCTGGCCATGGCGTGGCTGATTGTCCTGCAGTGCTGGAGAGCCAAGACATGGGGACGGGGATATGCTACCGCTGTGGATCCACGGAGCACGACCTCAGCAAATGCAGGGCCAAGGTGGATCCAGCTGCTGGTGGGTTTCAGAAGTTTGTGGTGTTTTGAGGTGCTTGGGTCTAAATTGTCTAACTGCTGACCCTGAAGCTCTGTGTGTTAGAAATTTAACTCTTGCAGTATGATAGAGTAATTTATAGCATAAAGTGATTAAAGTATTGTCACTGCCCTGTGTTCGGTCTGTGGCTTCACAAAGGTTTTGATGTGGACCATAAAACCTGTGGGATTTTACAGGGCCGTTTCCATATGCAAAGTGTTTCATCTGTGGTGAGATGGGGCATCTGTCAAAGTCATGTCCGGACAATCCCAAGGGGTTGTATGCCGAAGGTGAGTGTACTGAATCACTAAATTTAGTATCATTAAATTTCTGTGTCCTTCTTACCTGATACAGAGCAAAGTAACACTGCAAGTGAATGAGAATGTGTCTAAAAGGAATTCTTATGTGTCTTTCAGTAAAAGCAGAGTAATTCTGGGGAATTCATTGTAAAATAATTACCTGGGGATTTCTGTTTTAAGTGTAAATTTAGTATAAAATGACTAGGATGACATGGAAAGTGTGAGCATTTGCTTGTGCTTCAGTATCAGGAGATGCACAGAGGAACAAAATCCTGTGTGAGTGTAGTCAGTGTATTTACATGTACATGCACCAAAGTAGGTGGTAAAAACATTCTCACACAGTAGCTTAAGATTTTGGGAGTTGGCAAAACACAGGCTCTCACTAAAGGGAGGATATCTTCAGTCTGAGTAACTTTGGTGAGAAATAGGGTCTAACTTTGAAGGTTGCACTTCCCCATTGGCACCAACAACCAGCATTCTGTTTCCCAGCACAAGTGTGTGGTCGTGGCAAACTCCAAAAAGTGATCTTGCAGCATGGTTAAAGTGGAAGAAAAATCACCCTGTTTGTATTGTGGAATTTTGTATTGTGTAGAATTTCACATTTCCGTACCTGCAGTTGGATTACCTGCCTCTCAGGAGGCACTGTCAATTTTAGAAGTTTCTTTGAGTATGAATTTCAGCAGAATTCAGCCTGTTTCTCAAAAACAGAGCTTCCAGCAAATCAGAAATACTCAGTATGCAGTGGCTGGAATTTGTGGTGTGTGGTGCTGTACAGAAAAGTGTGATCCCAAAGAGCTCCATCTCTCACAGACACTGGAAGGGTGTGTTGTTGGGTGTTTTTTGGGGTGTTTGTTGGTGTTTTATTCCCCCCAGATGAGTAACAACTTTCTCTGTGAACAGGTGGGGGCTGCAAACTTTGTGGCTCTGTGGAGCACTTCAAAAAAGACTGCCCAGAGAAACAGAATGCAGGTGAGCTCCAGGGGGTGTGGGCTGGGTGTGGGTCCAGCAGTGCTCAGTTACTGCTCTGCATGACCGTATGCAGGAAAAAGGCTTTGGGAAGAGAACCTGGAAGTAGCATGGGTGACCTTTTGTTGGGATACTCAGGGAGGGTGTGGAGAAGGCAGTAAGTTGCAATGCAAAACTAAGATAATTAATTTTTTTAGAAAGAAAGTTCATCTTGTGTGTTTCTGAAGGCAATATGAAATAATGTGTATTTTTTTGGCCAGTATTTGTGCTGCTGTTCACAGTTTGGCAGCTGTACAACAGAACTGGCTGCTGCTTTTTGCTGATTTCAGTGTGAAGTGGTGGAGCTGAAGCCAGTGCCAGGTGCGGGGTGGTGGTGTGTGCAGGCAGGTGTGTCAGGCACCCAGGACAGGGACAAAGCAGATCTGTCCAGCTGGATTCACAGCTCATGAACTGCTGTCTTACGTGTTCTTCAGCTTTCCATGTGGGTGGAAAAATTACATTAGATAACCCAAACCCCCACTGTGCTGAAGGAGACAAGAGCATCAAACAAGGGTTTGAAGAATGATTCTGTTACTGGAATGGTGACACACCCGTGCATTTTTCTACTTTGTTTCTATGGCACTTAGTTAACAAACCACTTAATAATAACCCACTTTGGTGAAATTTACATAAGAAATACTTATAGAGGCAACAGAGGCATTTTCTATATCTGATCCTGTATTTATGATATTTTTAGGTCTGAGACCATATGTAGGATTCTAGGTGTGTGCTGCTTTGCCAGGTTAGAATGGGTCAGATTCAGTCTGAATTGGTATAACAGAAGTTTATGACACCAAAAGACTCTGAAATATCCCCAAACTCATCTGCAAGTGGTGATGCTGTGCCCACTTAGGTGAGTGATGCATTAGAAGCCTGTAACTAGATTTTTTTCTACCTTTTCCTAGTAAGTTTTACAGCCATAATGAGGACTGTAAGTACTGTTTATTTTCGCAAGGGACTTCTTTCAAAACTAGCACTGCTGGTTAAAAGCAGTCAAATTAATTGGAACTGCGACACCGCTGGCAAGAATTGTGGTATATTTTGAAATCAAGTGTGCATTGTGCAGAGTATTTTCAGGTACAGAAAGACAGCTGAGAGCTGACAAAGGAGTTCAGGCACTACAGCTTCCAGTTTCCTCAGGCAGATTGGGCCAGCTTTAGCACACAGAAGCTGATGTGGGCAACCATGGCATTCCCTGTGTGCAGTGCTCGGTGTGTGGGGTTTGCTGCCGTGCTGGGCAGAGCCCTGGCTGTGCCCATGGGGCAGAGCTGGCCCTAGCACTGCTGTGTTGTGTCCCTGCAGAGCAGGTGACGGTCGGGCGCTGGACCCCCGGCCTGAGCGCAGACCACGAGGACGTCATGGCCATGCCGGCACTGCACAGAACACAGCCGAAGCGACCCAAAGTTGTCACTTTCTGAAGGCCTCCTGGCTCTCAAACATTTCTCCTGTGCTGCCTCACTCCAGAGAGGTGACAACAGAGAGCAGAGCCAGACAATCAAGCAGACTGCGGAGGAATTGTTGGTTTTTTGTCTCCCCTCATTTTTCTGGTTTGCCTCCCTGGCTCACTGAAAAGCTGGGAACAACAGGAACACAGCAAGTGGCTATTTTCTTAAAGGAATTGTGGGTGTTTTTTAAAGGTTCTTGTTGGATTCTGGTTTGGTTTTGCCTTCTCCTTTTAGGAATAATGAACTTACTCCTCCGTATGTTCCAGCTTGAGCAGTCTTGTGGTGAAGCTACAGATCAACCCTGTGGCCTGCTGAGCTTGGGGTGCAATTCCTGATGGCTGTAGTTGTTATTATGAGCCATTAACCTCATTGGTCATGCACATTGGGTTGTTTGAGTGTGTTCACTAACAGAATCATGCCCTTCCTCTGAAACCTGTGGTGAAACACACTCCTGAAGAATTGGAGAGCAAGTGAGAAGCTTTTTTAGTGTATTTACTTATTTTTCAAAGAAAATGCTCAAAAATCTTCAGTGTTTTCATCCCTTGGTGAGTTGGGAGTAAACTTTGTATTACACTGCCTGCTTCATGGCAGACTTTTAAATTGAGACTGCAGCCTTAGAAAAACTGGTGCATATTAAAAATTAGGAAACCAAACAGAGTTCCTGCAGCCAGCAGTGTTACTGGAGAAGTGCATCCTGAGCTCCCCTCACATACTTTCCTTGCAGCAAAAAACAAATACGGGGAATTAAATTGTGTGGAGACATTTTATATTTGTACAGGTAATTATTTTTAATAAAATGCTGCTAAAGAATACAGTGGTTACAGCTCTTATTCTAGGTTTCTTGGTTCTTCTGTGGAGACTGAGATAGGGGATGTGTGTTCAGTTTATATTAATTACAGCACACTTTTAAATGGGGAAGAGGAGTGGATGTGAATGAAACCAAGGGTTAATTATGGAGTTTTAATTAGCTATTGGATTAAAGCTCAAAGCTATCACTTTAATGTGGACATTTTGGCAACAGACATTTATCCCAGCTTAGGAAGCATCTCCCTTTCTATTCTATGAATTAAGTATATTGTTTAAAAAGCATATTTTTAGATAATTTCCCAGCTCCTTGGCTTTGTAACGTGTTCTTGTAGCCTTGGGGCTGTGGACTTGGCCTGTCCCAGTGAGGGCTGGTGCAGGCAGTGGGGTGTGCTGTGGTTGAGCTCCCGAGGACGGGCTGATCTCCAGCTCCTGCAGAGCAATCTGAGCTGTAACTGCTTGTTAGATGCACCCACTGGTATTTCACAGAGGGATGTGTGGCTGCAGGAAGGTGATTGAAAAGCACCTGCAAAAGGTGCTGCTGTAAAGTTGTAAATCCATTTACAGCGCTGGGCTGGCTCTCCCCAGTGCTTGTGTCCAGAGCCAACATTAGGGGTCTCTCTTCACCCAACACTGGGATCTCAGAGCTTCCCTGTTCGGCTGAGGGCTCTGCCGTCACCTGCACACAGCAGGGCTCGGAGAGTGAGCTCCTGCCTGGAGGGATCTGGACCCTCCTGAGCTGGGGCATGGCAAACACGACCTTGGTGGCTTCTGTGCTCTGGAGGAGGCTGCCCTTGCTCCCAGAATGAGGTGCTGCACTTTTTCCATGTGATGGGAACGCTAATCCAGAATAGATCTGGGTGTGTGGTCACTGCTCCAGAGCCAGAGGCTGAGAGCTGCATCGGTCCCTGCGTTCCTGGTGAAGCATGGCCCGTCCCTGTGGCTCAGCAGCCAGTGCTCACTGGGCGCAGCAGGCAGAGCTGTACCCAAGCTGAGCCACAGGCCAGGGGACACAGGTGGGATGACACCCCCAGGGCTTACAGGGCTTCCCTCGGTGCCTCCCCCGCTGCCCTTCCCAGATGCAAACTCTGCCCCAGCGTGTTCTCAACCTGTAAATCCCTGCAGCAGGCTCTGGAGTGGCTGCAGCTTCAGCTGAAGGTGTGTTCATTGGGAACTGTGCCAGCCCTGAGAGCTCTCACTCTGGCAGTGGTGACACTGCAGTGACATCGAGTGGCAGTGCTGCACCTCACATGCTCTGATCCCTCACCTCATCCTGGCAGGTCTTTGCCAGGATCCAAATGCTGATGTGCACCCTCGTTCCTCTGAACAGGCCTCTTGGAGCTTAAACAGGGGCAGCAAACAAAGCAGACACAACCACAGTCCAGCCTCAGGAGCCATCCCCTTTTCATCTGCGAGGAGTGGAGCCAGGGGTTGCTGTTGTGTATTTGCTCCAGCCTGGCACAGAGCCTGGAGCTCACGGCTCTCCTGCAGAACCCACCACCACTGCAGGGCAGCCTTCTGCAATCTGTGGCGAGTTTGTCACCTCAGAAACAATAATTTATTAGGAGTCACAGAGAAACTGACAAGTACTGAAGTACAGACATTAACAAACACTAATTTACATGGGCTGTAATCAGTTTATAAATAATGGGTGTGCAAGGACCTGCATGGCCAGGTCAGAGCACTGGCAAAGCTACTTGGTAGCACTGGTTTCTGCATATTACAAGGGGTGGTATTTACAGATTTAAAACTGCCTGGATGCCACTCTGTTCAATGTAACATTAAAAGAGTGAAGTAGTCTCACGAGCTACAGCTCTACTGAGCCGAGTTCTGCCTCCAAGTATATAAAATTCATTAATGCAATCAAAAGCAGAATCTGTCCCTTAATCTTTTTTAAATTAAAAGTTGAATTTAGAGCCTAAGGCCTAAGCTTGGTTTGATAGAAAATGCTTGTACCATGTATTCCCAGGCTGAAGCCCAACACTGGCTACATGATCCGAACTAAGTAACCTACAGAAGAATGATCGACACCCTTGCAGGAATTTAAACCAGAACTGCTTGATAATCTTCAGATGCCCCTTCAGAAATCTGTTTTTAACTTCAGCACTTGCTGTCTTTCAGCTCTAAGAACTTTATACATTCCAAAGCAGTGTCTTCAATGGATTTTGATGAGCCAGTAAGATTTGCAGCTAAGTAAGGCATAACTCCTGATGTCACTTGATTGAAGTAACACACCTGTTTGAACAAAAGTAAATGAAACAAAAAGGCCTACGGATTGCAAGCTAGCCATTTTTTTGCAGAGCCTGGATGAGTATCACAGTTTTTATGGATGTGAATAGAAGCACACAGTGCTTCTGAAACTGAAGGTAATAATTTGCAAAAAAGCATGCCTTTTTTACAGCACTCCAGTGATCTGAGTGTCCTCCCTGCTCTCAGATCCTCCAGCATCTGCAGGTAAATGTACAGAGCAGTGCAGCAAGAGACACTGTGTATAACATGTTAAATATGTGTGCTTTGTGTACAAAGCTGCTGCCTGAAAAAAGGAATTGCAGCCATGGAGAGCTGCTGAAAGTTTTCAGAAATGTGGTTTTTTTAAATGGCAAAGTTTTAGCCTTACCATGGTAAAGAAGTCTGGCATGGGTCCAGAGATGGGATTCAGTTTGTGTGATTCCTGGCATATGAAAATTCAAGTGAGGAATGTAATTTGAAGTAATTCTTTGGCCTTTGTAGTCAGTGAAAGAGAGACACCACCAGAGACCAGTGTATTGCACACCTTCTAGAGGTGTATTTTAGGACTCAATGAATGACTCTGGAGGGGCAAGGCAGCCTCAAGTGCTTAGTTAGACCTCATTTCTAACAGTCAGATTGGCCAAAGCTGGGCAAGACAGACTCCACACACCCAGACCGAACTCTATTTGGTCAGGTAAGGTGACAGTCCCAGGGCAGGGGGCACAGCTGGGCCCTGCAGGGCTACTCACGGTGCAGGAGCTGCTGCCGTTGCTGTGGATCTGAAACCCAGCACAGAGGATTTCACTCCTGCAGAACTCCGGGCTCAGGGGCACTGCCCTGTGGGTCACTGACCTCACAGCCACCGTGTAGGGCTCCCTGCACGGCAAGGGCAAACATGACCTTGTTAAAAACATGCATGGAAGTGGCTACAACATGTCATTTTCACAAGAGGGCAGAGAAGCTCCTGTGTGTTCAATGATCCTGATTCAAAGCCTGGGCCCTGCTGAGTCTCCTCAAGGCTTCACCACAGACTCCAGTCCAGGAGGCCTCTGGGGCAGCCAGAGAACAATCCCCCATGTACAACACCTCCTTTTCTTTGTAATTTACCCTGCTCTCCTCAGCCCATGTTTACAGAATCAGGGAACAACCCTTGCCCAGGGGCTTCACAGTGTGGCCACAGTAAAGGTATCCAAACTCATTCAGTACCCTCACGGGGGGAAAGCAAGCCCAGTACAGAATACTGCCTTTTACTGTTACCTTGAAGAATTACTGAATGTGAGAAAAAAAACAGAATAAAGAAGGATAAGATACACCAAATGGTCCCATTTGCCCATGTTTCACTATGTAAGAACAAAAGGAAATCTAATACAAAATAATAAAATTTTAAAAAGCAGTGCATGTTAAACTGAGCAAGGGACTTGGCAGAATTTACAGACACGATAAATGTGTGAGGTTTCAAGCACTTCCTTGACTAAGTAAAAACTCTGTAATTACACTGAATGGGAGTACAAAGTCACTTCAAACAAACAAGAAGACAAACTCCCAGCTAGGTGCTTCAGCCCACTGATAGGCTCTCCGGGACATGATTTTTTTTCCCCAATTTGCCCATTTGAAATTCTGGCCTATTTGCCCTTCTGGTAGACCACTCCCAAAGAGTCACTATCAAAGAATCAATACTGGACTATGCTAAAAATTCTTGCTGACCTGGATTTGTTTCATTGCACCTTCACATTGCAAAGCTAATCTGGTTGTACAAATTCAGACATCAACATAGGAATCTCACTCCTTAAAAAGTAAAACACCGTCGTCGTCACCCACGGACAGATCACGGTCACAGGACTCCTGACTGTGGCCCCAAAGAGCTCAGTTACAATCAGAGCCATACTCACTGTGGCCTGCAGGGCTGCCTTTGGGACACGAGGATCACAAAGTCCCTGCGTTTGTGGCCCATCGTGGGGGGAGCTGTAACGTGACAGATTTTCTCCTCTTCACTCACAGCCTGCAGGACCTCGCATGTCCTGTAAATACATTTCACACACACGTCAGGCCCTGGTGTGTGCAGCAGCATCTCCTTCACAAACTCAGTGCAAACGGGCTCCATCCTAACACCGAACCTTTGATTTGCATGTTCCAGCAGCAAGGCAGACAGAGAGAAAAATTGAGGTTTTCTGCAACACCTCATCAACAGTATTTCTTTAGGTTCCATTTGTTACAAGCTGTAAATTCAGCAGAGATTGTAGATTTTCAAATATCCCTAAGATTCCACTTCCACCCTCTGGTAAAAATCTTTCAGGGTGGAATAACTAACTGGAAATGCTTCACCAAATCAAATTAGTATAATTTCAATTCAACTGTCTCTAATCACTATTCTGCACCATAAAAGGTAAATAGAAAACCTCAAACACCTTTTAGAGCCATTCCAAAACCCATTTCCAATCAGACAGACTTTCAAACATGTCATTTTTCTGAAAATACACATTTTGAAGAACCCCATTTCTTGATTTCTCACTTTCATTGTACAGTGAAGCTGAGCATCAGTGTCCCAAACAGCACAAACATGAAGGAATCCAGGTTTTCCTTAATTTTTAAAGTTAGCATGCACAATATATCCACCTCAGTTGTTACTTTTAACTTTTTACTCGTTCTGGGTTTTTGTCACTTTTAACACACATACATCTAGGATTGGAACTGTGCTCATTTCATAGAAGATGACCTCTTTCCCATCCCTCTCTTTTGACAGAGCACTCTGTAATTTGGAACCAGACTAAGCACAAACCAAATTTTATTTCTACAGCAAAAAAACAGAAGCCATACTTAGACTAATGAACTTTTGATGTCGAATTCTTACAATACTTTCTTCCTAATGAGGCAGCAAAGTGCCAGCACATCAGAAGTGTCTGTGACAGAGAAGAGGAGTGCTCAAGGGGTTCAGAGCCCCAGGGAGAGGCAGGTTCTCACAGGAAGTGTCTGTCCCAGCGCTGGCGGAGCCTGAAGTCGGACAAGAGGGAGAAGGCGACGTGGGACGGGACCTTCACCTGCATCTCCACCTTGAAGGACAGCACAGCACCCTCCTCATGGGTCCAGATTTTTACCTGAAAAAATAAGCCAGCACGTGTTAAAAACAAAGAATGATTACTATAAACACTTAGATGCATAATGCTACACATTTAGGACTTGAGCAGATTTTCTCAGGAGTTCCTGTGAAATTCCAGATGCCTTTGTCCAGGCAAATCAGCCACACCTTGGCCTAGGCCCCCTGCTCCTAGAGCAACTTCCCTTTCCAAAATATCCTTCTTTCTCTCCCTTATTCTCTTCTGTGAAGCAGAGCACCCAGAACTAATGATGTATTGAATAACTACTTAGAAACATAGTTTTGCATCTCTTGTCCCACACCTGTACTATCTTGTCTTGATTATCTCGGGTCTATTTCTAGTCATAGGCCTAAATCCCAACACAGAGAATTCAAAAGGAATAACCTGTACATAACAATGCACACACAAAATAAGGGTTTGGCACAAACCCCATATAATGGCAGAAGATGGGTACAACAGAATGTTTAGAATTAAAAGATTTTATTCCCAAATGCACACGCTTTATTGCTTCTCAAAGCCTGGAAAGTTTAACAGATTTTCATTTCCAAGTGGTACAAAATTTGTAAGGTTCATCATCACTGCTGAGGTTTTGTTGGGGTTTTTTCCCTGTATTAAAAATGAATGATCTTCTGGTTATGCTGCATTTGTGCAGTAACACAGATTTTGTATTTTTCTGGATTTTCCTGTCTTGGAAGAGGAAATAAATCCCAACATAATCCAGCAAGCACCTTGCTGAGGGAAAGTTTGGTGTAAAACTAAAGGCTTAAGAGCTTTAAAAACCATCTACAGGAGGTCTGCATCAATATTCCTCTGAGGCACAGAACAGAAATCATGCTGTTCTAGGAGTCTTCTAGACTTGAGAAATCACAAAACAAAGCAGGAGGTGCAGCTGTCAAAACACCTCTCTGCTATGTGAACATTGGCAAGGCTGGATTATCTCTACAGGCTTACAAGTCTTGTGGTCTTGTGTCAAAGACATCACAGAGCCATTTTTTACCTTCAAAAATTGTCAGTCAGCTGGGGGTCATTCCAGTTCCAGGGGCAAGGGAACAAATCCTCTGAAGCTTAAGGTCATTCCCCCTTAGGCTGTGCTTCTCCAGACTTCTTGTAAGGCCCCTTTAGGCACTGGGAGGTGCTTCAAGGTCTCCCCAAAGCCTTCTCTTCCTCAGGATGAACAACCCAGTTCCCTCTGCCTGTGCCCACGAGCTGGTTCAAGCTTGCTTTTCCCAGCACCAGTGTTGTTTGTTGTCTATTTGGCACAGCAGTGTTTACTGAAAGTCTTTAACCACTGGAACAACCTACACATGGAACTGGCAGATTTGCCGTCACTGGAATTTCTTATTTTTGTATCTCCTCTTACTCAGGTGTCTTATTGTCTACAGGCAAGAGTCACTAAGCAATGTTTCATAGCCTGTGACACACAGGAGGTCAGACTAAAATACTGCAAAAGTCTTCTCTTGTCCCAAAACACCTCTGGATCCACATGATCTTGAAGTAAACTGCCAGTCACTACCCACATTTCAGAACCCCAGCCTTGGCAGATGCCTGATGTCTCTCCATTGTCTGGAAAACATGCACTGCAACTGGGGTAACACCAGGTTTGCCCTTGACTTTCTTCTGCTTTTCCTGGAAGCATCTTTCTCTGCTAGAACTGGTTTACACAAGTTTCACTGATTTTGGGTTTATAACACCAATTCACGAACAGAGAGGTGCTTTCCTCTCAGACTTCTGTAATTTTTTTCCTGCACTTACATTATCCAGGGTCCTGGTTATGTCCCACCCTGATTTTCTTGCCAGGTGTGTCAGTGCAGCTATGTTGCTGTAACTCAGGTATGCCTGAAACACAAGACACATGTCTGAAAATGGAGGGGTAAAGGTACATTTCACTAAACATTGCAGGAATGAGGTGTTCTTTTTTCTATCATTATGCTTCAACTGCAAACAAATGTTTACTTTCCTTGTAAGTGAAAACACACTTCAGTAGTTTCTGAATTAAAACACTTCCAGTGGCTTCCTTATGCACTCATGCGGCTGTTGGCAAAACAATATTAATTAAAGGACAACAAAACACTATTTTCAGCTTCTCCAGTTATAAAGCTGTGCAGAACAACTTTGACCACCAGGGAGACAATACAGATAACCTCTCAGACCACTGAATTAATGGTTTTGTCCATCTTCCTCTGCAGTAATTAGAATCTACTCAAAAATTAACCTCTTCTTTGCTACCAAGCTGGGTACATCTTGGCACTTGCTTTACACAGCAGGCTCATAGCAAAGAAAGTGCAAATATATCCATTATTTATGCTTGGCTACAGTGGATGCAGTTCTCATTTAACCACTGTATAAAGAGAATACAGCCTTAGGGTCTTTTCTGACAGGCTTTGATTTCATAGGAAATAAATCTTAAGCAAGCCATTTTTATCATTGTGTGCATATTTGCATTCATTGTTCTGCAGAAAGAAAAAATGCTGCTTTAGCCACAAAACCTGGACACTGAAACAACATTTAGGTTATCTATAAATCCACCTAAATTCAGGTTGAACACCATTCACTCCAAGACATGGGCACAGTCAATGGCCCAGCATGTCCAAAGCAGAGATACCAGTCACCTGGTGCAGGGTATCTGGGAATGAACACCTCATTTCACCTCTCTCGCCATAGAAACAAAGTTTATGCTGTTCCAACGTTCATCTCTCTGTTGCTATCTCTCCCCCCTACTTTTAGCCATTACTAAATGGTTTCCTCACAGCAACTTTTTAGACATTCAGTGGCTGGAGAAAGACAAAAACAAAACCCCAAACTACTTCCTCTACAGGAGAATTCAGCTTCTGTAACAGCTGGGGACACTGAGGGATAAATCTGCAGGAGACCTTAAGGGACCACTTGTATGCCTCTGTTTTAAAGGGGTTTTTTTATCCTTTGTATTGAACTTTTACATCAGCAGTGAATCATCTACTCTCTTTCTTTAGAAGAGAAATTTCATTGTGTTACAGGTTTCACACACCCAAAGGGTGCACGAACACAGCTTTCTATGCACCTACAGATTACCTGGTTGCTTGTCTCCCAGGCATCAGAAGGCTTGTCTCCTTTAGCTGACAGCATGCATTTTCTAAAACATAATTAAAGAGACATAGTAGCATGAATTGGTTCTTTACACTCACTTCTGTATATGCTAGGAAAAATCACTTTCTGTAGGCTTAAGTGTCTTCTAAATACAGGTACTTTTATCAATGTTTGGCTTGAATAACTGCTTTTTCTTTCTGAGAAAGATGGTGAAACAAAATAACCTACAGAGGAAAGTAATTTTGAGACAAGGAGCCTCTAATAATTTCAGTGCCAATGAAAAAAAAATATTTGGAAATTTAAGCCATGTAACAGCCATATACATGTTAAAGACAGATCAATTACTTTATTTGGAGGATTATAAAAGTAAGTTTTCTAATTAAGATCTGCCAGTGACCCAGCTATACCTCGTGAGTCGAATCCTCCTCCGGGCAATTGCTCCGTGGTACCTCCTCACACCATCCTGTATGAAGAGTGAACCAGAGAATAAAACATCTCATTATTTTAAAGCAAAGTCTGAAAAAAGACAACAAAAAATTATTTATTACAGATGGGCAAATGCCAGAGAAATAATACAGGCAAATAAAGAGCAGTACTTTGTGCATTGGGCTTTCCACAGACTAACCCAAGTAAACTGGTGGTTTACTTTTTGCCTCAGCAGTATTCCTGAATTTTGAAAAAAAACCGATGTGATAGAAGAGTTGCTTCATTGTAGCATTCTCTTAGTGCTTTTTGGTCCTAAACCAGCAGCAGCTGGTGTGTGCACCACACACGTTCCACTCTTTCTAAATGTGCCACCCACCAAATAAACTATTAACCCAATTTATCATCTTCTGGTGTTCAAAGCACAAAGGAAAATTTTATTTCTTAAAGTCAGTTTTTCCTCTTGGAACAGCCTGCAACGGGCAGTAGTGCAACTTACTGCCCCACTGAGTACGTAAGACACCTTGATTTATTTGTCTAGTTGCCATCCTATAAAAAATAAGGTCCCTGACGTTAAAAAATAATTTCATTTCTGCCTACACTGGCTCTCTAAAATTCTTGTAACTGGAGCAGGAAGATTAGTGACAGGTGTCGTCACAGCAAATAATTCAACAGTACCACTCACACTGCTTCAAGTGCTTCACGAACCACTTTCAGGGAAACACTAACTGAGATCTCCATGTCAAAGGAACCAAAAAGCCCACCCACGTCATGGGATTTGACTCCCACAGACTTCTTTATTCATTCTATTTCTCATCTTTGTTAAGGGTTTATAAAAATAACTATTCACTGAATACTTACAAATTTAATCTACAGTCAGTGGAAATGGCACAAAACAAAGACAAGTGGAAAAATCTCCAAACACATCAGATTCCTCTCTGCCCATCACAGAATCTCTAGTCAGGAGGACCCTCCACTGAGCCTCTCAGTTTTGGAAGACTAAACCTAACAATAACAAACCTCTCACTTGAGGGCAAACATTTCATTTGGAGCTTTTCTCCTGCAAGAGGATGCATTTCAGTGCCCTGCTTGGTCCTTGCTTGCCCCAGAAGGCTGTGGTGACCATCCTGCTCCTGAGAGCTCACCTGTGTCGTAGGCTTGACCCTGGGGAAGGTGAGCAGTTCCCCTTTGTCATTCACAGCACTAAAAATGAGGAATACACTGTTAATGTGCCGTGGCTGGGCCTTGATCCACTCCTCACAGTTGTAAGCCTCAACATGGACACCAACCTCCACACTGAAAGGAAAGTTTAAATTAATCACTGAACTGGTGCAAGTGACGCAGAAGCAGCCCTGAGACATGCTAAAAAGGGCTGCAGTACCTGCGGGCGTGCAGGAAGCCCGACTCAAATACCTTCTGTAGCATAGCAAATCAATTACTCAATCTGGACAGACACACTTCTGAAATAAAATAAAAGATGGCAGTAGCTACATAGCATTAACAAAAATAAGCAATAAATAGAACCCGGATCTGTCAACAAATGCCAAGATGGGAAAATCCTGGCAACAAGCTGGCATCTTCTGAAGAATCAGATCTCTTGGAGCAACTCAGCCCTTCAAAATCCCTGAATTTCAGAGCAATATTTATTGTCTGTGTTTGCGGGAACGAGATTTGGTGACAAATGATCTTTAAACTGAAAGTCAGAGAATAATTGCTTTAAAAACTTCCACTGATAAAACTGAAACCAGAAAAAAGCACATATAGGCAGTTACAGATATAGATACATCCCTCAAAGTTACACCTGAAAAATAATTAGTTCCCTAATGAAAATCCTACCGATGAAACCTGAAACACAGAGTGCTGGCTGGTGCTGGAGATGCCAAGGGAGACAAGAGATGAGGAGCTTTACCTGTTGTGAAAAGTGTTGTTGACAATGGCATTGAAGACGAGGCGGTCACCCACAAAGGATGGCCCCCAGAACTTGAACATGTTGACTGACTTCAGGATGGGATGGGAATGACAGAGGCGGCTGAAACAGAAATCCAGAGAGAGCAAAACACACAGCTGTGCTAAGAAGCACAGCTGCCGGGGGTGACTGCAGAAACAAGGTTTGCAGGACCTCGAAGGTCACTAAATTACACTGATCTACTCCATGTTAGCATGTTCAGCTCCAAGAGCATGTAACTCGAGCTTCAGCCATCACAATACCACCTATGTCATGCTGTTTCCTTTCCAACACATTTTACAAACACCAATTAATTCTCACTGCTTGAGACTACCCTCTCTTAGAGCCAGACCATGAATCCCTTACCTACAGAGTAACCACCTACCTCACAGTTTCATTAATTTCTGTAGGACTGCATGGGGAGCAGGTTCCTGAGCAGAGTAAAAATGCCAGAACTTAAAGCCCTTAAACAACTAAAGGAAACTTGAGCAGAAAGGCCAAGCACCAGGGACAGTGTCCAAACAATGCCATGTCAGTTTATCTAGTCTTAATATTTGTACTTTTTGCTTGTTTTTAGATGCTTTCTGCTAGTGTGATAAGAAATGAGAATAGAAAACCCCTCACATGGCTGCCAGATGCAGTCTGTGTAAACAGGATCTTGTTTGTAAGCTCTCTGGAGCACGCAAAAATCAGGTTTCTTCATCAGTTCTACATGTAGTCAAAGCCCCTCACTTTCTGCAGGGATGTCTATGCTTCACAGGAAGAGGGGACAATATACAGCACATGCCATTTATTTTTAGCCTCTGCAGCAACACACTGCTCTCAGTAAGGACCCCATGTGCACATCTGAGGATAGATTGTTCCATGGTGAAGTTTTTAAATTTGAAAATACAGTTCTGTAGCATTCCTAGCTTTTAACTCAACTGCACTTTGGAAACTAATGTACCGGTATTGTTAAATGCATACAATTATCTGCAGCTAATTAACTGACTGGTACATCTCTTTAATAGTCTAATGCATTTGAATGACTTTGTAATTAAATTAAAATAATTTGCTCTTCTGATTTAAAATGCTAAGCGTTGATTTTATTTACAATGTGTACTCTAAAGATGCAAACATAATAATGATGAGGAGAGGAACAAACGATAAATCGGGCTTAAATATTCATTTTTTCTTGGAAAAGTACGCCCTGAATGCTTTTATTGCAAATGTAAGGAATAAGAAAGTATATATCAAGTTCAAGCTAATATTACTAACATTCAAATGGCTTTATTGCTGTCTGCAAGATTTACATGTATTGGCCATCCAAAAAAAAAGATAGTGGGGAGGTGAGAAGCCAGAAGGAGAGTGAGTAACCTTTAAAACGCCCTTAGGAATTTATTTTTCCTGGGTTATCCCTCCACTTCTGTTCCTCCAGCACAGCCTGTGGCCATAGAAACTCTTACCTGGCACCTTCAAAGGTCAGGTCTAACTCTGAGTGGCCTCACAAAAGATTCATAATGAGACTAGTTATTTCTCAAGCAAAAACGATAATATCTCTGTTTTCAAACAGCCTCTGACACCAGCTATTGTTCCTGAAATTTGCAACATGAGTAATCATGTTTGACATTAATTAGTTCAAAGAAAATTTTGTTCGATACTCCATTTGCTGATGTTTCCCTTCCTTTTTTAAATCTGAATGCGACTCACACTAGGTAAAATTTATCAGATGAAAATAGGTAAATATTCTGAGTCATACTATGGCAAAAATCTGCAACGGTCCCTTCTAGCCACTGGAATTGCACACTGAGGTAAGGTCAGTGCATTCTGATGTTACTAAAACAAGTTGTTTATCCAACCACTACAGAAAATCTGTTGTTATGAGTACAACCACTGGCTACAAATCAAAACCATATGAATAATGAATAGAGAAGTCATTTAATTATTAAAGATAAAAAGGGAAAACATATCTAACATCCCTGCAGTGAATTAGGTCACTTGGTATGCAAGGAGAATTCAAACTGAAACTTGAGTGGTGCTTACAAAGAAGCTTTGTACAGTGTCCAGGAACAGGAAGGGAGACAAACAACGGTTTGACTCCAGGGAAGAGGACTTAAATTATTTTATGTCTGGGTCACACTGAAAAGCAGCGTCACAAAACATACTTTGCTCTTTTTACCTGAAGATGCCTGAGCTCTTTAAACTGCTAAAATTGTTGCAAGCCATCGGATGTGCAACTCAGGGGGACTGAAAGGTCAAGTGACTTGCTGAGGGTTATGCATCCATTCTGTGTACACACCAACAAAACAGAAGCTATTCATGTGGATCCTTCTTCTCTGACTTCTTTTTCTTATGGCATCACGAGGATCTGCAGACTAAGTTCTAGAAGGCTGTTCATTTGTGGATGTCACTTGATACAGGGTCAGTATTGGTTTTATCCTGATTAAACAACTTTGTTTAAAACCTTTGTTTTTAAAACACTGTACCAAGCACAAGGAGGACAGGTTTCTGTTCCTGTATCCAATGTTGGCTTTCTGCAAAGATTCCCAGGAAGATAACATCCCTTTTTGCCTTAGGGCCTACATGTGTAACAGAATAATTTCTTACTCTCAGTGGCATGGCATGCTGTGGGAGATGTACCACATAAATAGTTCAAAGGCCTCCTGTAATGTGAGGAGGAGGAATAGTCACTAAAGCCTGGGTCTGTATTCTTCATAAAATAAATCCCTGTGAAACCTTTAACATTAAAAGCACATCCATTTAGAACCACACGCAGAGAAATGCTGTAGGAAAGTAACTTGCTGAAATGCTTGCCACTGTCTGCATCCAAGCCATGATTTGGCCACCAAAAGTGTTTCCATGATGGTTTGCACGAGGAGGCAAGACAAGCTTAGTGCTCTGTACGTGAGTATGTTCAGCTGAAAGTGCTTCTTTCTCCTCACAAGTATCTGAAACACAGCAGCAGTGCATCAATGAATGCTTTCAGAAGAAAACACACCCAGTGAAGCGTGCAGTTTGCTTCAGACTCAGTGAAAAGAAGAAAACCAGAAAGGCATAGAAGAGCCCTGTGGTTTGCAAGGGAAGCAAGAGGCTGAACATTTGCTCTGTTGGGGCCTGTTCAGGGCTGCCAGCACGGCCCCAACAGGGGCTGTCAAAGCAGTTCAGCAGCAACTCAAACATCTGTCAAAGACTCTGCACTGTGTGTGATGGACACCTGTACAGATGTGTTTAATTAAGGTTAGAGCAGGACATGATTATTTCATAACTTGCTACAAATCCCCTGATTGTCTGAGACAACACTGAACAGATGAGAGAAATGAGGATCTGAACCAGTAATCATCTTGTATTACCTGAGCATTTCTGATGTCACTTTCAAGTGTTTAGCCATGCGTCCTCACTCTAATCTCTGGTTTTTTCTTTGGTGTTTTGCAGGAACAGATTCAGGCATGAGATTACATCAAGTAATTTTAAAAGTGCCTATCTGTGCTAGGAGCTGCTTGACCTGAACAGTACTATTGACTTATGCCATAATTAACTCACTTTGTGATTATATAAGTGTGTGGAAACATACGACTAACTTGCACTTTGGACCTACTTAAGTTGTTCCCTAAGGAACACAAACTTCACTTTCAGGGTATGATTTGTACCTATTTTGCTACCTAGCAGCCTTCACACTCAATGTACTCTCTCTTCCCCCACTTTGCTTGTTCTGTCTCCTTAAGGAGGTGAAGTAGTGCTACAATAACATCCTTCGAACAAGTTTCCAGGAAAGGCAGTGAAGACAGAACCCATCGACCTCTGATTTGTCACTCAGGTTATTAAACTGTACCCTGTGAGACAGTTACCATGAAGACAAATAGCTTGTTTTCTCATACCAAACAAGACTCTTCAGTTCTATGAAGTCGTACGGAACTGTTAAGGCTAGATCTTTTTTTTATAACAGGTTTAATTTCTCCTCAGTAAAACCACAAAACGCCTGTTATTTATACATGGAGCTACAGCTCAGATTTTCCAAATAGCAGCATATTTTCTTAACTGCTCTAATTTCTTTTGTGGGGGAACACAACAACTTCTGAGCACAACTTTCTTTAAGAACAGAAATTACTACCATAAATAAAGAAGAACTTGTTTCTTCGCTCAGTTTTTCTAACTTTTTTACCTGTTTTGATCTCCATGTAAGGAAACTTCTCCTGCTTGTTGGGAATCACCTCGGGGCATAAACATAGTTCTTACTTTGCTTTCTGGCAAAGACATGGCCATAAACCTGAGTGAATTTCATCCTTCTGTCTACATCACAAGTAGTGTCACAGAACTTTATTGCTGTAATGCAGAGTTCCGTGTGACCTGTGAAACCTCACGCACAGAACCTATGTGAAGACCTGCATTGCACATCTATTTAATGCATGCTTGGCCTTCAACTCTGCCTTTTTAAATCTGGAATTTCTGAAAGACAAAGAAATACCAGTGCATTAAAATAACTGCCTAACACACCTCTGGCACCTCTAACCACAAATCTGGCACAGACTTTTCCACCTGACACCACAATCCCAAGGAGATGTTTTGTCTGCTTTTCTCCTTCCTTCCAGCTGCCCACAAGTCTTTGTTCCACCTTCTATGCTGAGTACAGAAATCACCTTCCTTATTGCTCTCCTGCATTAGCTTCTGAAAGACCTGGACATAGCCCAGACAGATTCTTCTCCTCTCAACAGCCAGGCTGTGCTCCAGGTGGTCTTCTGTAGACAGAAGCTGTACAGGTTTTAACTCAACCTGTGCAAATGAAAAGGAAAAAAACAGAACAGGTCTGAATGTCACGATCATAACAAAGTGCACTTTGAACTTAAAATGGCATCAGCATTTTCTGCAACTTTTTCCTATCAACTGTCCAAGATGACAAGTTTATTAATACAAACAAGCACAGAGTTTAAAGTTGAAGAGATTCTGCATCATCCTTTCAGAATCACTCAATGACAAAGTGCTTTTAGCTTTTAAATACAAACATCCATGAGAGCACACAGTGTTTAAGACAGTTCTCATTTAAGAAAAAAAAAAAAGACAGGAAAAGACGAACTTAATATGAAGGTTTGAGGATTGCATTTTTGAACTACAAAAATAATCTAGCTGCACTGATCAGTGGTGTCAGTGTAAATTCCTGTGTATGTCAGTTCAATGACAAACTGAATCCAAACCTGTACTGGTTTAAGAAAATGACTACATTTGGATAATTACAGCACAAGTGTCACCGCACAATCACTTGTGAGATTTGTCTAGAAGGCCTAGCCTCAGAAACATTAATCTAATGCACAAAGCAGTGCGCCACAGACAAATTAAACATTTTGTGTCTTGCAGTGGTGCCACTAGTGTTTCTCAGCTTTTGACTCTTCCCTCAAACTCTCTTGCAGATTCATTGCCTCCTTCCCAGTCCTTTTCAAGAGTTTCCTAGATTTTCCCAGAAGGCCCAGCCAAAAAATTAGGATTGTGAGTGTACTGGGATTCTCTCTGTACAACTTTAGAAACAGTTTTCAGAAAAGTGGATTTGAAAAAAATATTCTTCAATTTCTCTGAGACTTTAGTTTGTGATGGAATTTGAACTGAACTCTGAAACTCCCTCTGAGACATTCCTGTCTTAAGCCTAATCTTAGTTAATCATCACCAATTTAATCCTGAATTAATCTCCTTGGAGATCTGGGCAAAAGGTAAACAGGCTGATGTTCTGAGTATGATATCAAAGTAATAATAAACAATTCTTACTTGATACTATTTTAGTACTATCAGGGTCATTAGCAATTTAGCCAATAGCCTTTCAGAGACAAGCTGGGCTTTGGTTTTGGTAAAACTGTTCCAATCCCTTACTTCTCCAAAGTGTGCCACATCCTCACAGAAAAGAAAGCAGGAGTGATTGGATATATTAATATATCATGGGATATATCATGGGATGACTCTGCCAATCTGCCGTGGATGTTTAACAGGCAGATCTGCTGTCATAAGACGTTCCATGAGACAGGAAAGTCAGATCCATGATCCAGAAAGTAGAATTTGAAACACAAAGGGAGTTTATTCAGAGAATCTGAGGAGTATTTGGCCTTTCTCATAAGGAAACTCTAAAAGGACTGTGCCTCTCTGGCACAACGATGTGAAGGCTAATGGTACCGTGACTGATTTCTGAACACCTCCAGAGAGCCAAACACTGGGGAGAAGAAAGAGCCCTGGCGTGAAAACTAATTAACATAAATGGCAAAGAATCCATTTAGACTGGAAGTTAGCTTAAAAATAATGTCTTCTGTCTGAACAGTGATGTCTGAACAACCTCCCCAAGAGGGGAAGTGAAGGATGAAAGCCCCCACCCTGCAATCAGCTTCTGAAGAGGAGAGAGACTCACAAGGAGACTCACAAGGATCTCTCTTCCACCGCTTGCCTCCACCAATACTGCAGCCCTTACAAAGACCCCACTTCTATTATGAACAAATGTGCAAAAGGAAATGGAAATAATAATAATGATAATGATAATAATAACAATAATAAAAACCACCTAGCCATTTTGGAGCAGAGAATTGGGAAAAAAACCCCAAAACTCTACCTTATAAAGTCTGGATTTCATGATTTTTTCTATCACCAATCAGAATACACAGTGTTTCTGCTGTGTTTCACAACCAGAAAAGTTGGGTTATTTCAAAGAAACTCAATGACTCCAAGCTTAGGAGAAAACAGGAGAAATACCTTTCCAGCACCAACTGGTTTGGCCATATATGTTGCATATGCCACACTCACAATCTTTTCAGCATTAGTCAAAACATCCTGTACTGTCACTTTGATGCCAGCCTACAAGGAAGAAGATGGCGAAGGAAGGAGACAAAAACGGTGTTTACATCATTGTCAACTGACTTGAGACAAAACAGAGCAGTTTTTATCAAGTTAATCATGTCCAGTCCCTTACACCTAAATGGAAAAAGGTTAAAAAACTGCTCTAATCACTGATACATCTCTGATCATCACTATATTAACCAAGCTCTGAAAGGTTTTTTAGTACAACTTTTATGTATGTTTAGCATCACTTGCAGGGTAAAACTGCAAAACCAGGAAAGACAGTCAGATGTAGTTTTATGGATATTTCCTTCCATTTACTTGTGTGGCATTTGGAGTCCCCATCTGAATATTTCTAACATCTGTACGTGCAAAAAAGTGTGTTTAGAGGTGCAAACCACAATGAAACACTTGAATGTGAAACACTGAATTTGATCCTGTGGGATAGGCCTGACATACATCAAAGTTCTTATCTTTTCTAATTTTTAGGACCTTTTGGAATACATTACCTGTGAGATGCATCACTCCCATTAATAATAATGGAAACTGGACACAGGCATAACGCACAGAAAGCACCCCCAAGGTTCAGTTCTGATTTGAAGTGACTGGGCAAGGCCTTGCATATTTATGACAATATGAAGATTAGGAACATGTGTACACCTGAGATACATATTTTTGTATCACAAGTTTCAAAAATGCTTTGAACTCCACCTATTCAGTGGATCTGGCCTGGACCAACACCACCTATTCCATCCTGCCCGCCACACCTGCCGAAGGCTTCAATTCTTCGGGGCCCAATTTCTACTCTGACATGGATTATTTTACAGGAAACACACAATTATAACACTCTGAAAGCAGTTTCATTAGGCAGTGTTATTGTTCAGATATCTGCAAGTATCTGGAACAAATACTGTTCTGGACCCGTGCTGTGTTCCTCTACTGCTCCCACCTCTGGTCTATTCCTTCGGTATGTTTAGAAATAAGAGTGATGATCTCTTAACTCCATGCTGGTTTTGAATGCTCTGTTCACCTTTGTTCTGATGGCAACAATTTGTCCAACCCTGTTAAAAAGAGTAAGACCTCATAGAATGCAAACACGCAGCTTTATAAGGGCTTGAATCTGCCTCTCCAGGCACTCCTAAAAGTAGTGAGGAAAATCTCATTAATCAGTCTGTGTCTTCCACACTGCATTGAAAATTCACTGAAAAAAAGTGAATTTTTCACTGTTTTCAATTTAACACTGTTGTTCACCAGTCAGATTTGGTCAATAAGATTACGGCCACTCAGAGAACTGCATAACCTTAATGCCAACATTCCTCCTCTCTGCTGGTGTCTGTACAACGTCAGGTGTGCTCCAGGCTGCAGGTACACACAGAAATTTTGGCTTTTGCTCAAAAGCACATCTTGCACCAAATCACTGAGTACATCTAGCTGCAAAAGCACTCAGATACACTCTACATGCACACCTGGCACACAAGTACTTGCAGAGGAGGAGATAACCCCAGGACAAAAAGTGCTCTTGGACGTCTTTAAAGGATGGGGAAAGAGTTCCCGTTCCAAGTCTTGGCCAAGAACAGGACTGCTTGTCCCTTCTATGCTAACATCATCCGTCTGAAAACTACTCTTCCCCATTTACCTACATGAAATACCCACACAGAATTTTGACTTTATTATCTAGTATTATTTCATTATAATTTTTTTGTTATATAATTTATTTCATTATTTATTATCGTTTAAATTCTCTTCATTATATCATCAAATCCAATTTAAATGAGGAAATATTTTCTTTCCTTCTGGAATTCCTAAAGTACCTGTTCGGTGTTGGTAACAGGAGCAAACCTTGTTTCCAAACCCCTCAAATCCCAACTCTAAGCAGTGCTGAGAGGGTGGGAGGAAGGCAGTTTGCCCTCAAGTTTTCCCATTGAGTAGGAAGTAAAAGGACACAATGTGCAGGGTAAGCCAGAGGCACAGCCAAAACAGATGGGTGTCAGGCCACTGCCTCCAGGGAACTCAAACTGAGTTACAAATGCTAAAGAGCAGTCCTGGGGCAGGCAAAGTAGAGCTAATTAAAGCCAAGACTGAAGTAAAATATAACTCAGAGCACTTGGGTACTGACAAAACCTTCACAGCAAAGGATTTCACACAGTTATTACCCCAGTTTATTAAAAAAATAATAAGAAGAATTTCTTCCTAATTTAAACAAATAAAGTTTTGACATTGAAAGGCAAAGGCTTACTTAAATTGCTTATTCCAGTGCAGAACTAGAATGTGAAATAGGAAATAGGAAACCTGCTCTTTCACAGGACCTGACAGGAACAACAAAGTACACAGCAATTTTCTCTTTCTTGTTCACACCCAAGAACACGGATGGAATCATTTGGGTGGAAGGAGCAGAGGAAATGGTCAGTGGAAAGAACTGAGACCATCTGCAGGTAGACAGCTCTCATTAGCTTCTGAAGTGGATGCTCAGAAGCAGTTTATGCATCATTCATTGCAAAGAAAAAGCAGAACCATTAAGGCAATAGTTCTCAAGTGCACAGCTAAGGGAGCCACCAGCTCCCTTCCAGAAAGGAGTGTTCACAACAGTGACTACAGATAAGGAGGGGCAGAAGTAACACAGCACCACACTTCCACTTAAAACTGTCAGAAACCTACCAGAATGAAATGACTATGATTTACCCATGGAACACTAAGAAATTTAAATAAATGTGATTTAAAATGAGATGTAACTGAAAATCAGTACCACTGAACTGCTGTGTTTACACAGACAGGGAAGAGGTTATCATGGTATAAAGCTAAGTTTTGAACTATATAGATTTGTGGCAACTCCTGTTTACATCTCAGCTGAAATAAGCACAGAAGACTTAATCCTTACAGAAGATTTAGTAAGCTGGTTTAGGTAAATAAATCTTACAGTAAGTCACTTCCTTAAGAACCATCTTATTAATTTACCAGTGGGAGCAGCAACAGCTCTTTTATTTATGCAAGATGTTTGTATAATAAACTAGATCTGGCAAAATTTAGGAATTGCACAGTAACCTACAAGCAGAATGTTTGGGATAACCCGACACCGAAAAGCAATTTCTTAAATAATCTCTTTCACAGTTACAGGATTTGTGCCTAAATTCTTGTTACAAATGGAACATTGGTATTACAAGTGAAAGAAGAACTAGAGACATTTGGAAACAAATTTGGAAAGAAAAGTATTTTCATTATATTCTAGAAGCTCAGTTCTGCTCTCAAGAAATGACATAAAAGTGCTCTGAAGCTACTAAGTCTGACCTATTACACCTGAAAGGGAAACATTACCCTGACTTTGATCAGTTATCACACACAGGATTTTTTTCTATGGACAAAATTAAAAACACAGAGCAATTCCAGGCAGGAAAAACACTCCAATATTGTAAAACAAACCAAGAAATTCTCTTTTGAGTTCCAGAATTGGCATGATCATGTTCTCTTCTTTGTTAGTGTCTCTAGTTCTTACTCTAATGGACACTGCTCTAACAGTCACAAGTGTGAGTGGATGCTTATTTTACACTTATGCCAGGAACAGTTTTAAACTGACATCAGCTGTACCTCTGACAGACAGTGTTGCTGTGTTCACAGCCACGACAACTGCATGGGCACTGCTCCGTGCAACCAGGTCTATCCCATCTAAGCACTCATTAATTCCCACACTGCATGGTGTGAAACCACAAAAAACCCACAAAGTAACGGCTTTAAGTTTCTGTAAAGATATGGTTTAGGAATAAAGGTCCTATGTCCTCTTACAGTGGAATTATTATTTCCTCTCTTATCCCTCTGAAAACCATGAAAAATGGTTAGAACAAGTTCAGTCCTGTGCTATATTGTAGACTCAGTCGCTTCAGTGCTCAGTGAATGCAAAACATTTCTGTTTTTCCTAAAAGAGCTGAAAGAAAAAGATGTTAAGAAAGAGAACCAGCAACAATAAAAACACTAATACAGTAACTTTTATAGGCATGTCCTCCTTATTTAACAGAGATAAGCAGTGGCCTGCAGCATTCACTAGAGCCAGAGACCACTGGGCCATCAGTATCTCACCAGGCATCTCGACTGCCAAGTCAAAGTAACAGCAGTCTATTTCTGCCCTGTGAAATGGATCTGCTCTCTAGGTGGGTCAGGCTATCACAGGCAGAAAAGAGCAATTTTGAGACTTAGCCCTGTGACTGTGGTGAGTTCATGGGTCTGCTATCTCCCATTTTATAATGCCCTGGTTTATCTCTGTCAAATAAGAATCTGCAGAATGAAAACATCTGACTGTTGTCAGCTGGTTTGTACCTGGCAGCCTCTTCAAACTGAATGTCATCCATGGACACTGTCACGCAGGACACGCCAGCATGTTTCTCAGCTTCAAAAGAGACACAGGGGCACACAGTTACCACACTGCACTTGCAGGGAGCTACGCCCCTGCGGGCTCGTGCCTGACAGACAGAGACCGCACACAGCAGATCCCAATTCTTCCTGTGAACACCATAATGCAACTCTGCAGGGGGCCCCTTAGGAAAAAAGAGAAGCTAAATAAGATTAAAGGTAACATTTTTTATCATGATTTTGTCGTAAAGGGTGCTCATATTTATGGGTAACATCAGGAGATGAGACTAGATGATAGCAACTATCTTACTCAAGTTTGAAAACCTCTACCTAATGTCTTTTTCTAAAAATGAATATTCTGGTAAGAGAGCCTTAGCAAGCATTTTGAAGGACAGAAAGAGCCACAAAGTGTTAGCAAGCTCACAGAAAGCTCATCATTCTCCCTCAAAACAGTATGTCAAGAACATCAGCTAGGGCAATCCAGTGTGGAAGTTTTATGTCAGCTGAGTATTCTGAGACACAGGAGAAAAACCTACAGGCTTATTAGTGTGGTCACAACAGTGGAAAGCAGCTAAGTACATGTCCTTAGTGTTGCACCAAAAATGCAGGAATAAAATAGAAACACACAAGATTTAGAAAGTTCAAAACCAGAATTCAACTGCTGTGAAATATTTTTACCTAAATTCGAACAGTTCTTCATCTCTCTGGGATACATTTGGTTGTGAAAAAGAATGCACCCTTTTTGTATTAATTATGAAAGCTAATCTGGAAAAGGTAAACATCTTATCTATTGTTAATATTTAATCATCTGATAGTTAAGTTTTTATAGCAAGTTAGTATTACATATTATTTATTTGACCATAGCACCTTGAGCTTCCAGTCAGAAGGTAAATCTCCAGTGAGCTAGGAGCTGTATAAACACAGGGAACCTCTGCTCCAAGGTCCTGAGTGACAGAAGCAAGAGAGGGGACTAGCAGGAAGCCTGGGAAACAGCGCTGCAGAACAGGCAAGAGTTCTCACTCCCAAGCAGCCCCGTATTTTTAGTGATCATCACAAGAGGAGCTCAGAGAAATCAGAGATTGTATCAGTATCTGAGGAGTTCCCTTTGAAAATATGAGGGGAAACCACAGTCTCTCCTCAAAAAGCGCTGCTGAGGGGTAAAACACTGAAGGGCTGAAATCGAATCACACCTTCATAAACCTCTAAAAAGAAGGGTGCTCATTCGGGGAAGCTGCCCCACGGAGGTGTTCCGGGGTGTCCGTGTGATGCCCGCACAGGCTGGCAGGTGGCACGGCGCTGCCCACACCGGTGACAGCCAGCCCTGCAGCCCCGCACCCCGGCAGGAGCTCCCGAGCGGCGCCGGGCTCGTCACGGGCTGCTCATGCCGGCACGGGGAACGCAGTTGGCCGTGCTTCCCCTGCAGCCTGCGCTCACAGCAGCACTCGCAAGTTACTTCCACAAGTCAGGGAGGGGGTTTTAGAAGCTTTCGAAGCCGAGATACGTCAGACACGGAGTGCTCTGCGTGCTGGTTGGATTTGTGGTTGTTTCACAGAACCACAGAACCCCGGAACAGTTAGGGCTGGAAGGGTCCTCTGGAGACCATTTAGTACAATCTCCTGCCAAGGCAGTGGCACCTTTCCTTCCCTTTAGCACGCATGTGCCAATAATCTTAAATTAGCACTTTTCTTTCTGACTTATCTTTTCCCACCTTTTTTCTTCCCTTCTGCTGCTCCTTTTTAAAATTCTCCTCTTCCTCACATTCCCATCACCTTCCCCGCTCTCCCGTGCCATCTGACGGCTCACACTCATGGTGTCTGTTCCTAAGCGGACCCCAAATCCCCTGGGCTCCTCGAGAGAGAGAGGTGGAGCCCCTGGAGCGGGTCCAGCGGAGGCTACAAGAATGACTGGGGGACTGGAGCATCTTCTTCGTGAGGTAAAGCTGAGGGAGCTGGGTCTGTTCTTCAGCCTCGGGAAGAGATGGGTGAGAGGGGACCTCATCCATGTGTATAAATATCCAAAGGGGGTGTCAGAGCATGGATGAGGCTCTGTTTGGTGGTGCCCAGCAATGCGACACAAGGCAGGGAGAAGAAAATGATGCCCAGGAAATTCCACCTGAACATGGAGCCGTGTCAGGGCAGGCTCAGGCTGGAGATCAGGGAAAGGCTCTGCCCCCAGAGGGTGCTGGGCACTGCCCAGGCTCCCCAGGGAATGGGCACGGCCCCGAGGCTGCCAGAGCTCCAGGAGCGTTTGGACAGCGCTGCCAGGGATGCCCAGGGTGCGGTTGTTGGGGTATCTGCGCAGAGCCAGGGGCTGGACTGGGTGATCCCTGTGGTCCCTTCCAGCTCAGGGTATTCTGTGATTCTGTGATGAAGAACTTCTTCAGTGAGCACTGGAACAGGTTGCCCAGAGAGGGTGTGCAGCGGAGCTCACCGGAGCTATGCCAGCAGTGTCTGTATACGAGCCTGTGCCCTGTGCTCTGGGACGACCCCGAGGCGGGACAGGATGACCACTGTGGCCCCTTCCACCCTGCCCCACCCTGTGACCCGGTGCAACCTCCAAAGCCCCTTCCCCCCTCCACGGGACGAAACCTTCCCTCAAGCCTCTCGCCACCCCAAGGCGGGGACTGTCGCCTCCTGCTCCCGGGCCAGCACCGGGCCGGGCCCCCCTGGCGGTACCTGCGAGGCAGGCGGCGGCGTCCATCCATCGCAGCAGCGGCCCCGCGCCCAGCTCGCCGCGGGGCCCGGCGTGGGCCGGCAGCACGGCCTGGCACATGCACACGGCCATGAGGGACCCTGCCCCGCTCCGCCCGGCACCGCGGCCAGCGCCGGCCGCCGCCGCCTCAGCCAAGGGGCGGAACCGGCCCGCCCGGCGCCGCGCCACGGGGCCGAACCGCCCCCGCCGGCCTCCCGCGGGAGGCGGGACGGGCTGAGGGGAAACGGAGCCGGGTCTGAGGGCAAAGGGGGGGCCGGGATGAGGGGAAAGGGAGCCCGGGATGAGGGATGCAGGGGTACTTGGGATGGGGGATAAAGGAGAACCCGGGCTGAGGGATTAAGGGGTACCTGGGATGAAGGAAGGAGGGGGATGGAGCTGAGGGGAAAGGAGGGCCTGGGATGAGGAGAAAGGGCATGTGAGGATGTGGGGAAGGGGATGAGGTGCTGAGGGGAAGAGGGTGCCTGGGATGGGGGGAAAGGAGTGTCTAGGGCTGAGGGGATGGCGGTAGCAGGGGTGAGAGAAAAGGGATGAGAGTAAGGAGGTGTTGGGGATGAGAGGATGGGGTGCCAGTGCTGAGGGGAATCATGGAATAGTTTGGGTTAGAAGGGACCTTAAAGCCCATCCCATCCCACCCCCTGCCATGGGCAGGGTCACCTCCCACTGTCCCGGGCTGCTCCAAGCCCCAGTGTCCAACCTGGCCTTGGACACTGCCAGGGATCCAGGGGCAGCCACAGCTGCTCTGGGCACCCTGTGCCAGGGCCTCCCCACCCTCCCAGGGAACAATTCCTTCCCAATATCCCATCTTCACCTACTATCTCAGTTTGAAGCCATTCCCCCCTTGTTCTGCCACTGTACAAAGTCTCTCTCCAGCTCTCACCTCTCCAAGCTGAACAGCTCCAATGAAGGGGGTGCTGGTGTGTACAGGGCACCATGGACTAGATGTTCCATCCACTCTTGCCCCAGGACCCCCGAGGTCACCTCACAGCCTGGCACCAGGCACTGCTAGGTTTGGTTTGTCCACTGTCACTGAAATGTCTCAATTCTGGGTCATATTCTCATTTTTATTTCTCTTTTGGAATCTTACCCTCTCGTGTTGTCACCACCTTGACAGCCCAGCAGATCTGTCCAGAGTAGACACGTTCTCATCTCCAGAGGCAGTGGAACCACTGGCACTTCCAGGATGGATGTTTTGATTCCCACCTCTGTAGCCATGGCCCCGGTCACATATTCCTGCAGGAGCCAACAGCTGGAGAGCTCACAGAGATCTCCTTCTCTTACCTCCTCCTTCTCACACAGCTGGTAAGGATATTGCTGCTCTTGCATGCTGTGAAAATACAAACACTGCTGAGGAAGAGCAGACCGATCACTTCTGAACTGTCAGGAGTGTCAAAGTTTTACTGTTGCCACAGATACAGTGTTATTGCTACTGAAGGCTCAACCAGTTTGGGGATGCTCAGTGCCTGGGCTTATCAGCTGCTGGTGAGGCAGATGCGTCACTGCAATGTAGCAGAGGGTATAAACTGTAAATGGTTTCCAGGAAAGACTGCAAGGCTTGTACTTGACTACGGTGCTGCATGGTTTCAATACAGCAGCAAGACTGTTTTCTGCAGCCCTTCCTTACAACCTTGCCTCTTGGTAGTTACTATTCCAGAGAGGGCTTCCCATATTTCTCAGAAACAGACATCCACGAGTTTATATCGTGAACACTTGTTCATTTAAACATTGTTAAAGATCCAGCTTTAACCTATAACAGCCAGAAAATTTTGAATTTTAACCAAGACAGAGTTTCTCAGTGCAGTAGGGATTCTCTTCCCACACGGTCTGTTACTATCACTGTACTGCTACAGCACTATCTCTGTTTCTATGCACATACTCTTTTTATCAAGCAACACCATGGCTGTATCACCTCCCTTGTTACATTTCAGAAGATCCTGGCTCTGAAAATCAGCATGTTGAGCTATTCACTACACTTATTTTTGTTCTGTTGCTTCAGAAAAAAAATTAAAACTTTACTGGTATTGCTCTCCCTCTTGGCTTCTCTGAAGGGAAAAAACAGACTGTCGTAGCAGTGAGACACCTTGGTCTTCCTGCCTGAACAAGGTCTGTAAAAGGTTTGCACCCAGTGTTTCCTCCTTCTGCAACTGCTCAGTCCAATGACAAAAACTCAGATTATCAGTTTCTCACGCTGCAGATCCTAGATGCTAGAAGAAGGAGTGTAAACAGAACTGAACATTTTCCTATTAAAAAAAAACCCCTTCACTTATGTTTTGCCTGCCTAGGCCAGTAATTTGTAAATTTGTTTTCAGGTTTACCTTGTCACGCTCAGGCATTCTCTAAGATAATGCTGATTTGTTGTTCTTCCATGGGTGGCTTTCTGCACCTCTGTTAACACAGTTCCAGTGATTGGGTGCCTGGCCTGTTATAGATCTCTTGTTTGCTGTGAGACGAGGAGCTGCAAAGCCGCTGGAATCACAGTGGGGCAAAGTAACATGGAAATCTGCTCGCACGAAAAACCTGCAGTGTGGGGGGGAGCACGTGCCTGGGGTGAGGGGAAAGAGAAGCAGCTGGAGCAAGGGAAAGCTGGTGTTTCAAAATCACACCTCTGAGCTGTGCATAGCTCCTGGCCTTCAGGGAAGGATGTCATTCAGGGGGTGTCCTTTGGGGAACAAGGATCCAAATGAGCAGTGCCCGTGGCTTCCCCTGCTCTGGGCACTGTGCAGGCATACCTGGGCAGTGAGGCCAGGGAACTCACAACCTGAACTGAGCTTTCCCAAATGATTCTCTGCTTTCACAAGCTGCATTTCTTCTGCCCTCCAGCTAAAGGAGATAGAAACTAAAGGAGCGCAATGGACTGCAAAGGAACCACTGAAGCTGACTCCTGTAGTTTCTTCATAGTCTCCTTTGGACTAACAGGGTGCTTTACAGCTTTTGGTGTTCAGGTAATACCTGCCAAGTTGTACTGTTCTCCTTTCACTGCTGAACAAGAGAAATTAAGCTGCTGGCCCCAGTTCAGAGAGGAGATCTGTGCTTTTCAGTGGTTTCCCACTTGAAAAGTACTTTCTGTGGCACAGCTTCAGCAGCACCTGTGGCATCACCACCAACGTAGCTGGACCTAAGGCAGCCTTTGTGGAAGCACCTTTGTGCATCTTTTCCAGTTAATACAAGACGAGTGCAGTCTTAGATGTGAATAAATCTTGTGTAATGTAAAGCCATTAGAGCTAGCAAGAAGTGTTCCAAAATGCATCGTTTTGGGAACGCTTTAAACACAGATGTCAGCTACTGCAGTAAATCAACTGCAGTATAGAGCTGTGCATTTCTGTAGACAGCATACTTCTTTGTTCTCGAAACAAATGTATTACTACCTGAAGTTATAAATGTTTTATGTATGCTTCTTTCATAGCCCTAGTTCTTTATGGGAAAAAGGTGTTTGGTTGTGGGGTTATTTTGGGACACAGCTTGTGAAAATACAACTACTTCTTGTAAAATGAAACTTTATTCTAAAATGTATCCAAAATTGCAAGACACAAGCACCATTAAACAGATAAATAGACATATATTTATGTACAGAGAGCATCAAAACACAAAACAATTAATATAATTCTTATACCATTTTAATGAGTATCCATCAATAAAACTTTACAATTTAAAGGAGACTTTTCAGTTGCAAAACAGTTGTAAAATCATATGTATAAATTATGTTTACTACAATTCCAATAACAGAGGCAAAGTAAAATACAAAAATAATAATCAATACTGCAAATTCAAATACAAACCCCAAAAATAATGCTGCACAGGTACGTATGTACACTGGATGAATTCATGCAGCCAGGCAGTGCAACAAATTAACTGCTGAGTTTAACTTATCACAAAATGGAACCACCATGTCAGCAAACAGAAGAAAATATACTTTTGTAATAAATCATAGTGCATTTTGAAGTTAGACTTTATAAAATGATTGTTGAGTGATATACTTCTAATATTCCCCATGTGATCTGAGATCCCCCCAACTCCTTTTTTCACAAAAAAAAATACAAATGACAAAAGCTAAAAACCCCACTGTAGAACAGAGTCTGATGTACTGGTACCATCTTGAATGTATTTGTTTTAATTCTTGGTATCAGACTTGTTTGCAAGTGTCCATGTCCACAGGGACACATGTTTTTCATTGCTACCAGAAGTAAATCTTTCACGCTCCAATGCTATCTCCATAAACTGCATTTCACATGATGCTTAGACTGCACTGGTTTGAAGAGACACAGCTGAGCCTTGAAAAAAGAACCCTTAAATCCCTATGAAGCACAGAGAGAGTAAATGGAGGATAGAGAGACCTCATTATTCCTGAAGCTCCTATCCCTAATTGCTTTAATTACATAAACAGAGATTAACATAAGAGGCTTTTATGGCTTGGGTGAAATTTCTGCTAATTTGCTGGGCAAGTGCGAAGCCTGTGTCTCTCCACGGGGCTTCGCCTTTCACAGTGCAGAGGGCTACAGACTCTTTTGGTTGGTGAAAGGAAGCCTCAGGTAACCATATAGAAAAATACCTCTGCAGTGAAAATGTGGTAAAGAAACAAAAAATCAAAACAGAACCTCTGGAAAACTCTGACTTCTTGTGTAACAAAACCATGGCTGTCACCTTTCAGGTCTGTGTTGGTTGGTATAGCATAACACGTAGATAAAAATGTTTAAGTGTCAAAATTATATGAGCTACAATTACACAGTCTGACACTTTTTTTATTAAATCTTAAGTGATAAGCACGCTCAGTGTTTTCACTAGGAAATTACTGCTAAAATGCTACATTTCGTTGCTGAAAAGACATTTATAGCAGCCTGTAAACTACCGAAGAGTTGCTCCCTGCATCCTTTGTGCTTCCAAAACCCCCTTCGAGCCATCACTAACTTCTGAGTTAATAGGAGTTTTGAGCAAAAAAGGGATACAGAAAACCACCTGTATTGGGTAAATAATGTAGCAATTTATACAGCAGCTCTTCAGATTTTCCAACATGCAAGCACGTGTAGAGAGAAGCTAAGAGACAGCATGCACTGCAATGTTATGTCATTGTGCTTATGTCTGCTGAGGGCACTATGGCATTTTCACTCAGAAAAACAGAAATGTTAGCCCCAGAAGACTAAAAGAGCCAATATTAATGAAGCCATCAGCTACTGTTGTAGTAAAGAACATCCCAAAAGAGGGAGGAAGTTCGCCTGCTCGTAGCGTATATATACTGAAGCTGAAGAGAATTACAAAGGCACAATACAAGCCTATATTTCTGGTAAATTATATATATTCATATATTTCTGCTCATACCACCTCAAGATAGTGAACGGTACAATAACAACTGAAGGTACAAATGTTAATTGAAAGTGAAGCTCTACAAGTAAAGGACTGTTGGAGAACACAGCTCATTACTTGCTACATTTCTACTCTTCCCAGGTGGTGAGCTCATCCACCTTTCCTGCACTGGCTGACAACAACATGGTGACCTAGTGAGAAAACTGGAACACTGTCAGATGACTGACAGAATGGCTTTAAGCATCTGAAAAGCTGTCAGTGAGCGGCTGCCACAACAATCTTTCCCACTGCTTTACCTTTGGCTCAGAATTCACAGAGAAACCAGGAACAGCAACTGGAAATTCACACCCATTTTCATGCAGAGCTGAGGCTGAGATAATCTATAAAGGTAGCATTTTGGTTAACTTCAGCACTCAAAAATATTGAACAGCAGAGCAGGAGTTGTACCAGCTCATCATAAGAAACAAATCTCAATTTTTCTATTCATACCTACACAAGATGTGTATCATTTCCAAGAGCGAATGACTCACAACTTAGGAAATAAAGTGAATGGATCAATACTGCTTCTGTTAAACTCATAAAAAGTGACACCCACTTTTGTGTGATGAAGTTATAGGGCAACTGTGGAGGCGACTGCTGTCCCAGCCCAGCTCTGAGAATGTGGACACTTGATGAAGGTGAAAGGTGCAGCTACAACATTTGAGTTTTTACTCTTGAGCTTTCCTCAGCTCGCAACAAGAACTGGCACAATGGCTGTCAGGATTTTGTACTGGCAGGTAATGGAGGAAGGTATCAAGGGGAACTAGAGGAGGAGCCTGCTGGAAGCAGCTCTGCTAACCTACAGTAACACTGGCTGCAACATCTGCTCTATCTGACATGGGATGTTCCCTCATCTCCAAACCAGCACATCAAATCCGAACATATTTATCGCAAGTTTCCCCCAATGAAACCTATCACAAACTGCCGTTACTACATGTATTCTCACAATCCTCAATCAAGACCTCCTAGACTTATTCCTTAAAGCTCTCAGGAAAGGAATCTGTAGCCACACCTGGAAAGTAGGAACATTAATACCTTAGTTACAAGCCCACAGCTGAATTGAAAAGCTGCATATGCTGTTGCTGGTGTTGATTGATCTATGCAATGGTTTCTTCATGTGTTGCTTCCAATGAGAATCAGTGCAGGTAACGAGGAAGCCCACTTAACAAATAAAGGTGAGGATTCCTAGGCAGGGCTAATCCCTCTAGAAATGTTCCAACAAGTTGCAAGTTCAAGCTATACCTGTTCATTAAAATCAAAGTAGAAATAAAGAAAATAGCACTACAGGGCAGAAATCTCATGTTTGAGATTGAACTCAGAAAGTCATCTGTAAGTCACTTGGATTCAGGTTCAAAGGAGCTGCACTGTTCTTGCCCCTTCCAAGCTCAAATAAATACACTTTTGTGTAGAGGTGTGAGAAGCCAATTTTAAACACTTGGATTCATCCCACCTAATTCCGGCCGTTCATCAGTGGTGAGGGCAACTGATGCCATAATGCAATCTTCCAGAGGCATCTCCGCTCGTGTCCCTCCTCTGCCTTACACACGAGACCCAGGCTGGTAATTTTTAGGCAGCTGAAATTAGGGCAGGATGAATCAGGCCACAGCATGGAGCGGAAACAAGTCTGATGTGGTGGCACAGTATCACCATGACAATCCAGTCTGTCACAGCCCTGCCTGAGGTTCCGAGCCGGACACGCTTTGGGTCAGTGACCCACACCATCCGTGCCTTTGCAGCTCACAGTCTGGCAAGGAGCTTGTCACACATTAAACAGTGAGGCTTGAGTTCATGATGATCCCCCAAAGCAAGACCTGGAGCCACTTGGGATGGGAGCGCTGCTGGGCAGCTCTTGTCCGCAGGGACTGCAGCTCTCCCAAAACATCCCAGAGGCTGCCCTGGAGAGTTATACACACAAGGTCTGGCGGGGTTTCCAGCTGCAGTGGTTACTCATCCTAACACAACACACACACATGTCCACGTATTCATGGTGCTGTGGAGTTCTGCATCCCCACGCCTTGGCTACGGCATGGACTGGCTCTCTGCAGGAGCTGTCGGTAATGAGGATGAAGCACACACTGAGGAGAAATACAGCGTTCTGAAACACACATTTGTGAGATCCCCAATAGTATCAATAGTAATGATTAAGGTCAGAGGCAGTATCAAGTTTTGCATGCACTTTCTACATTAATATTTATATAGACAAGTTTCATTCTTGCTGGTTTGCAAAATTACTGAGGTTTTCTTTACTTCCAGAGACTGGAACACTGAACATTAGTTTCATTTATGATGTTGAAAGTCATTCTTTGTCTAAAATACACCTACAAATATCGGGATTATGGGACTGGGATTGCCCTGTTGTTCTCTGTAAAGGGCAGAAGTAACTGTAGAAATATTTTTTGATCTTAGAAATACAGGGAATTTATGTACAAATCGGACTGTAAGCATGAGGAACACTTATTGCAAGTTCTCAAAGTCTTACATGAAAGGGTGAAGGTGCAAAGTCATTAAGACTGCCTTGATTCTAAAGATTAGCCTAGTCATTTAATTAAACTATCAACAGAAACACAGAATTTAAAATAATCCAAGTAAGAATCCCCTTCAACTTTCCAAGCTTCTTCAGTTTTCCCATCATTGCCTTTCAGACTAGACAGGACTTGAACTTCTGATGTCAGAAACCAGCAAAGAACACACAGACATTTTCAGATCTTTGTTGTATATCATAAAATACTGTAAAACAGAATCCAGAGTCCCAGAATTCAGGTTATTTTTCTCTCTCAGTAGAGACAGAGAGTTCAAGTCTCTTTAAAACACCACCTCAGGTAAAGCCTGCAGTGGGTGGGGATGAGGACACAATCCCCAGGCAGTGCTGGGCAGCGCTGTGCCTCCAGTATGCCCTTAGAGATGGGCTTCTGTCTCGGCACTGGTGCAGTTTTTCGGGAATAAAAGAGACACCAGGTCACACATCTTTGTAAGGCAGCAGCCTGGCCAGGTGCTGTGCCTGGGCCACCCCTTTGCCAGGGGACACCTGCACAGGTGTGACACCTCTTAGGTGAACAGGCACAGGCACTGGGACGCCACAAAACCTGCAGCTGCCTGCTCAAATCCAACCCCAAGCTCTCAGACAAGGATATGAACTGGGTTGAGTTCTCTTACATTACATTGAATATTCCTGTAAATGGCTTGTAGATCTGCTGTTTGAAATAAATTCTGAAACCACTAAGCGTGCTTAACAGAGCTTCAACTCTATGTGGACAGCGAGTTCAGAGGACAGAACAAGGACTGTTGCAGTATATAATACACATGGCTGTACAGTCAAATGCCACCTGTTGCCTCAAAACAAGAATTTACAGTAGCAAGCAGTGGTGACAAAATTTCTCACACAAAACCTACAGGAATTTACAGGATATGCATGGATCACCCAGGTTATAACACCAGCAGTAGACAACACAGAGTACCTTTTGCAATGTGAACAAAGTTGACAATAGTTTACCAATGCTGTAATTCACATAAATATGCTAACCCACCAGCTACCAAATCTTCCTCCTCTTCCCACCAGAACCAGATTTGTGTACATCAATCCATAAAAAAATGTGGTTTGTTTTTGTGGTTTTAGCCAAACATGCACAAAATAGATGCACTCCAAGGGGATACTTGCCAAAAAAAACCCCCAAAAGCCAAAAGCCTCAAAACTGGTCTCCAAGCACACACAGCAATTGTATTCACGCTTCTCAAACAGCCATGACAGAGCCAAAGTTTATTGTATGGATGTTTTTTGTCCTGGAAAAATAGTAATATAAAACTTCACTTGATTTTTAACTAACGGAAAACTCCAGCTTTACTCACACCACTCTTCCATGTCTCTAATTCCAGCCCTAATTCATTCCAGCCCTACTTTAGGAACTTGTGTTCTCTTCCTTATCCATTAATGTAAATGCAAATCAAATCAAAACTACAACATAATCAGAAAAAATAAAAGACACTAGAAAAATGAAAATGAAAATAGCTTGTACCTGCTTTTGGATGTTATGTTTATTGACAACAATTTAGTAACACCACTTTGCTTTCCCACTAAACCACTGGATGTGCTCTGTGCTTCTGTTACAGAGACCTTTAGTAAATTTCTACCTCAATTAAATATCTCTTGTATTTAGGATTTTATTTTCCTCCAGTCTGCATGACAAGAATCAGCTTTTCTTTCAAGCTATTTTCTACCATTGTTAGGAACCATCTCATCTAATTTGTGAGTATGTGAGATGCTAACTTTCCTGATCTGGAGCAGTGAGAGCTCTTGGGGTGCTGCAATGCCACTCCTTATCTGGTGTTATGCTCTATTTCTGTCTAATGAAATGAACTCTCTGCGGCAGGGCTCTAGTTACAGATGTGAACAACTTCCTGCGTGTTTGTTGGGCAAAATGCTCTTATTTTTGTGCAAAGATCTGGCACAGTACATTTAATGGGCAAGTCCAAGTGAGAGAGGGCAAAACATGAAGATTAAAACAACAGAAATAAAGCCCAAAATATCCAGTTCATCCAGCTGACAATTTGACTCCTCAAGGATCAGAGCAGTTGTTCCACAGCAATAATTTTTCCCATTAAAAGCAATTACTGATGATTTCAGTATCTCTGTAACAGCCCAAACTCCTAGGTTGTACAGTCTATTTCCTAGTTCACCCAGGGTACTGAGAACACATCACCTTTCTAAATCCCCATGTTTTGTGCTGTTTCCCTACGACAACTGATGCTAAAAACTGCCAGAATTTTCTCTTAGCAAAATTCAGCCTCTTGTCTCAGCATTGTAAAATCTTAAAAGGATCCCCAGAACCTAACGGCAAGAAGAGTTGTGCAAGTTCTCAAGAGAACAGCGAGGTAGCGAACAAACACCTTGTTTCTGGTGGATAATTACCCAGTCCTGAGCCACCTGACCCTGGGAACAAGCCTGCTTGACCACTCTTCTGAGACCACAGAACCCTGAATCATCCACGAGACATACTGAAAACACTCAACAGGCAAATTAAACCACTATTTGTGAATTAGGCTTTGTACAAGGTCACACAAATCAGATGTCAAGCAGTACGCTTTTGGGGATGTGGAAGGAGCTTTCAACATGAAGTCCAGCTGTATTGTGTATAGCAACTAGGCAGCAAATCTCTTTTTGATCTGATTTCCCCCAAAACCATGTCTTTCAGCAAATATTTATAATGCTGAATTCAAATAAAGAAAAAAATAAGGTGATTTTCTTTATCTCTCTCCATTTCTTTTGCACACAAAACTGAAATAGTGGCTAGAAAGTGACCATTTCAAATTATAACCGAAAACTGCATTTATTAAATTTGAAAACATGTACCCAAGAAAACCTTTATACATTTTTATGGCAAGTTTTCCCATTACATGAGAGGTTTTCTTACACATTTTAAGCTTAAATGAAGAACAGCGACCAAACAGAAGTTTGGACTAAAACTGCAAAGCTGTTGGCTGTGTTGAGGGAAACTATGGCCGCACAATTGAAAACAAGATGGAAGAACAAAGTCACAGAAATAGTTCATGTAATAGTGAACAAAGCTCTAATAAAGTAAGAAACAGAAGAAAGCCAAAACTGTTCCGCATGTCAGTACTATGGATACATAAACATGCTCCTGCACTGGTAAAACCTGTCAAATAATGTCTGCTTAGGAAAGACTTAATTTGAGCTCTACACGCTCCATGTTCAAGCATGGGTTTAGATTATTACAGTCTTACTTTTTTACTTTCCTGAAGGATACCACCTGTGTTCTTAGATCTGTTTAACTATGTGCAGGCTCAATTTCAAACCAACGTGAAGCTGTTGGCAGGATCAGAATTTTCATGTGCTGAGTAGATGATCCATTTATTTTTTCTAGATTTGTTACTGTAATTTGTTTCCAATATGTAGACTCTATACAGGAGTGCAAAGCAGTATTTTAAATTCTCTTTTCTCATTTTTCAGGTTGAAACATCGTTTCGGTAATTTCTACAGACCCTCTGTATTTTGCTCTAGATACTCAGTTTTTACATCTGCCAAATAATGTCACACCACAGCTAAGGTATGTATTTGACCCAGACTAAGGTGAAATCCTACCCAAAAAATGACCTTGTGTGAGTGGTTTCATCAAAGTTTCAGCAGAACTGGCACAAGCAGCAGTTTATAGGATTGTGCCAATAACATCTGAAAAGTAGAGAGAGCTGCATACAGTAAACTTGAAATGTAACTCATTTATCTCTGATTTTTTACAGTTGTTTTGGATCACTAAATCAGGAATTGGGTCCTCAGTGTGAGATGTCAGTGTTGAAATAGTTTTTAGGGGTTTATTTGAAAGATGTACTTTGTCAGCATTCCCATCCTTAAGGCCTGAGCAAACCCAAGAGTGTCTGGGACAGGACCCACAGTTATATCACCACTTATAGTGAATTAAAGAAAAAGTAAATTTACCTGTACTTTTTACATTATTAAGGTATATTTTATGTTCTTGAAATGAAAATGTGTAGGGTCAAATACTGAAGAATCCAGTTCATACTTAGGCACCATAAGAATAACAATGGATCAGAGCTGACTAGGAACAGGGGAAAACACTTAATAATTAACTGATACAGAAATAGAAATCTGTGCAACACGTATCAGCTGAAAAGTCCTTCTGAATAAAGTGATCAACACTAAATATTGTAACAGCTAGTCCCTCCTTAAATCTAATTCCAAATCATTTGCACATGCAGTACTGCATTTGCTAGCCACAGAACAGAGGAACATTCAGTTGGTTTTAGGCAGAAGAAGAAGCTGTCCTTTGATGCATCCTTAAAGAAGCAAGCTTCCATTCACTTTTTCCCAACTGGAATTATTTGAAATAAATTATTAGCCTGTATATTTCTCATTGAGTATTCCTGTTGGAAGGGAAAGGAACAGCCGGATGTCCTGGGACATGGAACATTGAATCCTCCATTATGGGGAACAGGCTGAAAGTTGTTACTGTCTCTGAACACGTGACCTGTTGAGTGGCTGAGGCTCTGCTACCAGAGGGCTTCCAAATAAAAAATGGAATTTTTTGCCGGGGAGGGAGTGCAACTGCAGTTTTTCCTCATTCTCCGGTAATTAAGAAAATAACTCAATCCCTACATGCAAATATCCAGGTATCTTGTTATTGCATTCCAGGCCACATGCTTTACCTGTGATTCAGACAGCTTCTTCCTTGCCCCAAACCCTGTTCTTGCCTACAAGACTTAGACGTGGCGATAAAATCTGGATGACGTGGAGATAAATCTGGATCTGAACACTCTTTTCCATAGGTTTAAGCAGCAGGTAAGACCCTGGTTTCACTGTGAAGTTCACAAGTGAATCCAGTTTCAGCTGATTTCTACAAAGCCAGAATATCTGCAAGAGTTCTCACAGCATAAGAAATCCCTTATTCTTCATTTCTGCTACTCTAAGATTTCATCACTTCTGTTTTTAAAAAGGCTTACTTCAACCTGGCCTGAAAGACCCATTTACAGAATCACCATCTATTTATTTCTATACTAAAGAGCAAGATCTATCTAAAAACCTAGTGTGAGAGGATCTATCCTGCAGCACTTAAAACAAAATTCCTCGCAGAGCTGGACAAGTTCTGACATCAACGATGCTGTTGCATAAGAACAGAACCAAACAGCAGTTGCATTGCTCCTGGTATCTGGAGCATAAGAAATCTAAGTGGGAGCAAAAACTGCTTGGGAATAGTCTTTCTTCCCATATTGATGCTCTTGATACCATGAAAATCCTACAAGGATTTGTAAGCAAAAGAAAGAAAACTGAACAAGCAAAAAGCCCTGTGCAAATTAAGAAAAAAATAATCCAAAGGTGTAATTTTGAAGTTGAGTGATTAGCACATAAGATTGTTTTCTAATGGTTCAGCTGCAGAACCTGGCCTCTGCAATGCCTGGCTGAGGCGGGGTAAAGCCTTGGACAAAGCATTAGTGACACCAGTGGCTGCCTGTGGGGCTATGTGGGTATGAAAATGAGAAATGCAGGACACAGTGACTGAATTACGTGCCTGAAAGGATGTTATGGTCTTGTATAAAAATGAGGATAACATTTTTGATAATGACATCCAATCTCTGTCAGCAATTCCATGCACAGGTTTAATGGTCAGACTTCCATCCTTCCAAGGTGCCTGACAGCTCACTGACCTAGGGAATGGGCTTTGGCACTTGATGCACTGTTCCCATCTACATTAGTCCATAAGCAGTGACATCATCTGACTGGAACTGGGCCAGAAAGAGTCCTCGGGTCCCTGGAAGGCTACCACAGATAATACAGGTGGCAAACACAGGCTGCAAGGACACCGGGACTCTGGGTGTACTGGGGCCACCCAAGTGGTGTTAGTGACAACAGCAAAGGGCCTGAGGAAATTACACCTGATTTTGTGTTTGTGACTCAAGCCAATAGCAGGGTCTGCCAGCATCTTTGGAGACAGCAACAAAGTGTTTTCCAAAGACATGCAAATGATTGTGACCTTCATAATCAATGGGAATACAGTCTACAAAACCATATAATGACTATCTAGGTCATGTTTACATCTAATCAAGTAGTTCTTAATAAAAAGTAATGCTACCAAAATCTTTGATACTTCAACATAATTTTAATCCTCTGAAACTTTCATCTTTGAATAGGCCCAACAGGAGAGTAAAGTGTTAAATCTTTTTATTTCCATATATTATACACATATAATATATGGCAATAACTATGAGTTAGGAGATTGCAGTATTCCTTACACATCCCGTTACCATCACAAGCCAATCACATATGTTCCTTTATCACAAGTTCCTCAAAAAAAAATCCCCTTTCACGTGGACATACCACATCCCAGAACTGCTCCTCCTCTGTGAGTGGCTCTTCTAGATTTAAGTCCAAGGACAGGAATTTGCTGTTTGTCTGTGGCACAAATTTCTGCTGAGCCACTTTGTGCCTGCATTGCTGATCATCAGCCTTTGTATCACTACAAACTGAAAACCTTTTTTTCTTGGGGGAGCTGAAAATCATCAGGAACTAAGTAAATGTACCATAATCCTGGTTTCAGAGCTCTGCCTGAAGAGAAATGGGAATGCTTCCAGAAGCATTTCCTTTAGGCCTTTTTCTGCATTCTGTCCCCAGCTTTCATACCTGTCTGTCCTCCTTATAAAAGGGCCCAGACCTTTGTTCCTCTTCTGTGCATGGCAAAAGGTAACACCCTCGCAAGGCTAGCAGTCATAAACAGTTTACTGCGGCATTTTGGCTCAAAACAAAAAAGGCTGCTGCCTGGAAAGTTTTGGGGGAATTAATTCTGGCAGATATGGTAGAAAACACACACCCAGGCAGCAGGCTGACCTGATTTTCTAAATGGGCTTGGGAAATACTGTTTATAATTAGGAACACGGACCATATTTTCTCATATTTTGCTCATATTTGTTTGAGAATCACTGAAAATGGGGAACATAATTGTAAGTTGTTAGGAAATGTTTTGGTGATAAGGACTCTACTGTATTTCCACTAACTACCACCCTTACAGAAGACCACGCTAAATAGAAAACTCAATTCCAAGGGCAGGAGAAGCCCTGACACTTTATTGCTAGATTCTATAGCAATTGGAGCTCACTTACAGTAACCTTATAGTACTCTATATAAACTGAGAAGCTTGTATCAAATTCAGGCTTCCATTTAAAATAGATATTGCAGATATTAGGCTTCAATTAAAGAAGAAAAATAACCTTCAGTGCTTATTTTTTTTCTCTTAAAGGCAAAGTATCAAAAAAAATCCCCAAACTAGGCGGAAGTTACTAAATTTCTCCAAAAAATTAAGATGAGCTTTCTTCTATTTCTTGAGACAGTACAATTCGTGATTCACAGGGTAGCTGGTATCAAACAAAAGTTAATGAAAGCTCGTATAAGCAATTTTATTCCTATCCATAATGGCAGACACTAACAAAATCAAAAGAATTTATCCTTTGAGTTCAACTTAAAAAATAACTTATAAAGCAGTGATATATGCAACATAAAACAGTTCAGGAGGGGAGAGGGAGAGCAAATTTTAATAATTAAAATGTAAACGTGAAAAAAAAAAAAGAAATGGAATAAAAGTCCCTACTTCTGATTCCTACGTAAGATGTCATGTGATACTATTTTACAATGTCCTGGGGTCTGTGTGTGTGCTTTGTGTCACACACACACACACCCCACGCCGACCCACACATGTACACACACAGACAGGCGCTTGCAGCTCCACCTCGGGCACTTCTCTCATGCCACTCTTTACAGTTGTCTCAAGCATGTTTGGGACCCACTTTTTGATGAAACGGGGGAGATGGTAGGAAAAAAAAACAGGTGGGTCTGTTTGTGTCTGAGATCCTTTAGTTAAACTGTACACTGGGACGAATAATTTTCTTCTGCAGTAGCTCTCTGGAGAGGGCCAACTCACTGTGGTCTTCACGGCAACACTTGTGAACAGGTCACACACTCATTGTCATGCTAGGGGAGTACTGGAAAAGAGGAATCCACAGTTTAACAAACATTTACCCCCCCACCCCAGGTAGCTACATCCATGCCTGGACTGCAGCAATGGGTTCAGAGCTCCTTGAGCTCGCTCCTGAATTTGTGCTGGAGCCTCTGCTGGGTCTGTAGTTCAGTTTGTGTCCTCAGAACTTCTGTTGAGCTTCTCTCATGCAAAAATATGGCTACTGCTGAGAAAGGCAACTCCTGAGGGCTGTTTTGGTGTTACCTGGGTGCTGTGATGAACCAATACCTCACTGAGGCTTTCCACACCCTTTCCTGGCCAATGCTGCCTACTGGGAAATTTACCTGGGCGGGTGCCTAGTCTCAGGTAGGCTGGCTGCATTCATGGGTAGCTGAACCACAGGAAGATTTTGGGGAGTTTTTTATAGTTTATGGGAAGAAAAGAGCAAAGATATGTATGACTGTGATCAAATTAGGCTTTTGGTCTGTATTAGGTTGTGTTAGCAATTTTACGGGGGCAAGCTGAATCAGGGACCAGTGGTCATTCTCCTTTATGTGAACCAAAAATCCAATCACCTCATCACACCACTGTGGCAACACAAACTGAACTGCAGCCTTTACCCAAGCTACAGCTACCCTCAGGTTAGCAGTGCTTCATTAAAGTAATCAGTGGGACACCACAATGCCTAGAAGAAATGCACATCTATAAACCTAATTTGTTCTTAACTTGAAAACTGTGGACTGCAGAAACACCCAATTTGGCCTAAAATCCTCTAACCAGAGAAAAATGTTCAAATGCAGGAAGATCAGCTTTTTGAAAATTGACAGAAGAAAAAGGAAATATAAATTTGCCTGTGCAAAACCATATGTGCCATAAATATCCTGCCAAGTCTTGAGTTCCAAGATGGCCATTTCCAAGTGTCCAAGCACACAGAAAAAACATTTTAGATGGGTCTTCCCCCTCACGTAAACTACACAGGTCTGACTACCAGCTCCAAGGCTTAAGGCAAAGCACCTGCTCAAGTAATTTCCTGTATCTGAGCCAGGGTATTTGGGGAATCACTTTGGGAAAGGAATCAAACCATGGTCTCAAGTTGTTTAGGATTTTTAACTTGTTATTAAGCCCTGCATTGTTACCCACCCCTAACCAAAATACCCGGTGAACTGAAGAGCAAATCTGCTTGAGAAAGGACTCCATGATAACACCTATTCTGAGCAGCCAAGTGGCAAAATATGGATCAGACAGCAAAGCAGCTCCCCAGGGCAACAAAGCAACCCATGTTAGAGAGACAGCAGTCCCTGGGAGCAGACAGGAATGTGTCACTCCTGCCTTGCAGGCACACATCTCAACAAAACCCTTAGAAATCCGAGCCCCTGCCTGAAGACCAGGCAGCACAAAACCACCCAGAACCCAGTAAATGTCTGGGAACACAGATTTTCCCTGGAGTACCACTGATTCCTCTTGTTCCCACAGCCCTGTTTCAGTGACCCTGCCTGCCCCCAGCACAGCAGAGCGTGCCAGACTGGGAGCCAAGGGCTGCTGGGAACAGGGACCACATTTCATGGAGGTTCTGAGTTTACTGCCATTTTGGCAGATATTAAACATTGCTCTTTTTAGGTTGTGTATGACAGTTTTCTTCAACACTCCACACAACCTGAATGTGTGCCCACCAACAGCTAACTGGCAGAAACTCTTCCTTTTCACTAGCTAAAAAAGAAAACCTCCCAAAAGCCCTCAAAATCTGATTCCCATGAAATTTTCCATGGAACTCAACTATGCTGTGATCCAAAAGAAGCTGTTTACTGAGCTGCAGCTCACCACTGGCATAGGTAATGAGGTTAGACTCCTATTCAGGGACCCAGACGTGGATTTAGAAACCCAGCTTCAGGCACATGACTATGACAATACCACAGTCTTGCTCTGTAAAATGTTTACACCACATTTTGCTGCTTTGAGCATTATCCATTTTTAGAAAAAGCAAAATTTGCCCCAGAATGAACACTAGTGGGAACCTTTGCCTTTTATGGGTGGAACAGCACTCTGCATCTTTGCAACATGGAATCTACTGGTGCTCTCATCACATACTTCAGTGTAAACCCTGCTTTTTCATTGATCTCATAGCCCAGAAAAAGTTTCTGCAGTAAATCTATGCCTCCCACTTTTTCCAGTTTCACCTCTCTTTTGCACAGTAATTTTTATTCAAATCAATTCTGTACTTTCAGAAACTATTAAAAACCAAGCAAGACACAGCGCTGCACTGTGTCACTGTGCACAAGCACACTACAAAACTTGTAAATTTTCTTCTTCTAAACAAAAGGCCAGAGATACAGGTTCACCTTTGCAACCCAACAACCCAGGTAGTGAAATACTTACACTCTCACTCTGGAAGGGGTTTAGGAAGTTTCCACCCATCTCGCTGTCATCCCTGGGAGTGCCAGGCTGGTTGCTCATGCTCATATTACTGGGAGAGTTCTGTTAAATAAAATTTTAAAATACAGATTCAGTGCTGAAGGTTTCAGTTCATTTCCCAGCCTCACCAGGTGTGCCCAGGGCATGCTCCACACAGCACTTGGTGCACTCAGGTGCACTGTGCAGTGCACTGGGCTTCTCAAGGATGAAAAATCAGCCCCAGCAGGGTTCTGCATGATTCAGTCACTAATTTTAGCCTGTTAAGTAATGCTCTCTTCCCTGAAGCAAGGATTATTTACCTGTGCCTCATTTGCAGGTTATAGCCAGCATCTGCTTCTGCTGAAGTCAAGAAAAGCTGTAAAAGGCTGCAGCAGGGATATGAGGAAGCTCTGTCACCATATTAAATCACGTGGTTGAATGCAGCCACATCTCTGAGCCCTGACATATGTGAGTAATGAGTCTGTACTTAAAGATAGACAAAAGATATACTTAAAGACAGGAGGGATCTGATCTGCACAGAGCTTTGCATAGGCCGGTGCCTGAGGTCTGCTCATCGTGACCACAATGTACTGAAACGGTAACAACCTAAAGCCTTCCATAAATTAATTGTTACTCCTTTTCTTACAGGAGTGCACTACTACCTCTGCAACTTCAGAAGGAGAATGGGTGAAACAAGGTAATTCCCATAGAAATCATTCTGCATCAATAGCTCACACATGATGATTGTACCCACTACAATTAGTCAGGTACTCTTACAAAGCTGGTTTGCAGTACCTGGACCATGAGCAACCCTCTTTCCATCACTGTTACATCTCCTACTTAGAAAACTTGTGATGGAAAAACAGAAGTCAGGGGAAGGGAGGAGTGAAACCACGGATCTCATAATGAAATCCTTACATCTATTACAGTTCTCTCCTTGCCTTTCTTTTTAACCCAGAAAAACAGAATGCAATATAAATATAAATACCAACTCAATTACGAACATCACATGCAAGCAGAACTTCTTCACCAGCATCTGAAATGCAGCTCAGAGAGTTGGGTCAAAAGCCCTGCCTTAGCCCTTCTTCTTTCTTCAGTCTAATTCACTGCTTCCAAAGCTGTGATCCCCAGGGCCACTGGACAACACGCCCATCAAAGACAACTAAAAGCCTAACGAGGTAATTAACATCAGTCCATCAAGTACACCAGATACTCAGGGCCCCACAGCTCGGAGAAGGTTGACCCTGCTGCCTTAGCTCTGCCACTGCTGCTGCACCTTCAGCAGGCATTAATTCAGGGGAGCCCACTGCCTGTGTTACACAGGAGGTCAGGCTACACAATCACATCACTCTCTCTGGCTGTAAAACTCAGGAATAGAAAGACCTTGTCACATTTATTTTATATGATGCTCCTGCACTGTTGCTCATTCCTGGGGGATTTCCCCCTATTTTATCTTGCTCTGTGTAGAACTAAGCTTTGACATTCTGCCATTGCCAGCCCCAAAGGGCCAAATTCCTGAAAAAAATCCTGCTTTAGAGACTCAGTCGGGCTGTTTTTGTGGCCACTTGGGGTCCAGCACTCTGGCTCCAGCTGGGGTTTTCCAAAGCAAGAGTGCCCCTGATGCCTGCACAAATTCCACGGCCATTGCAATAAATGCAGGTTATTAATGTTTATTTAATATGCAAAATTTCAGTTAATTTACTGCCCTCATATCAATCTACTTCATAAAAAACTTTATGTTCTACCATTCAGACAATTTAATCAAAATCTACTCTAAAAAGCTAGGAATTCCATGAGCTGTACTGATTTTACCAAGACTGGATCCATTTGCTATGGACAACTGTCTTACAGGCAAAATTAACACCGTTTTCCTTTCAGTTATTTAAAAAACACATAGATCAAATGTGATTTCCATGAGTTATTCATGCAGGTTAACATATACAAGACTTCCAGGTAAATTGGTTTGGACCCAAGCTTTCAAAGCTACTGATACCTGTACCAGCACATACTGAATAGCTACAAGTGGAATACTGGCTTTAAAACTTATCCCAAGGGAATGGAAATGTTTTGGCTTTTTTCCCTTAAAAATGCTGCACTTTGAAATACAATACTGAAGAAAAAACACAGACTTTGATTAAAAAAATGATGTATGCTGGTTATGTCAAAGAAGGGTTTCACTGAACCCATCACTGCACAGCGCAGCACAGCACAGTCAGCGCAATGTGGTCTTTTCCATCCATCATTTTACTTTGTGCAGAGTCTGAAAATGTTTTAAGAACACAGGGTCCTCTTTATTTATGCCCCTTTACCAATACCACATCAGCTCATTAATTCCTGAGTTAATGATGATCACGTCCACAGCAGTTTTATTTTTACTGAAGTGACGCATTCAAGTATTATTTTTGTAGATGCAAAATCCCTGCAGATTAAACTCGCATCCATTTCCAGCTATTTAATGGTTGTGATATCAAAACAGTGCTTCTTCTGAAACTACTTCTTAATCTAGTTTCTGGGAATTTATCCTGAGGATTAAGATATTAACATTACCTTACAGAGGTGACAAAACCAATCCTGCAACACCTTAAGGAGATTGTTCCAGCTTTACATTTGACTAGAATTGATTATTAGAACTGGTTTCATTTATTTTAAGAGTATCAAAGACTACAATATGATCAATCAGATTACGAACTGGAGGTAATTATATATAATATAGATATGATATAATAAATGTGCATTAAAAAAAGATTCATAATGGAGACAAAGGAAATGAGTTTAGAGTGAAACACTCTAAAAATTCCAAATATTTGATTAGATACTCACTTTGGAAATACTGTCCATGTCTCCTGAGCCTGAAATTAAAACAGACAATTGCTCAGTTAGTTTTAAGCTGAAGCTAAACCAATAATTTCTTTCATAGAAAATACACAGTGCAACATCAACATCTTAAAACACAACCAACTCAGTAAAAGTTTACAGTCAGTACAGAATAATCCACTCAATCAACCTGAGGCTCCATCAGCTTTTGCTACACTACATGTACTGAGTATCTCTCAGAAGAAACCAGATGATCCTGATGTGCAGAGTAACAGAAAACAAATAAAATTAAATATAGTGAGTGCAAGACTATTGAAAACTAATCGAGGTTTTTTTTTCACATGCTGTAGGTCTCACCTCAGGTTAAGCCAAGAATAAAGGAAATGCAACTTTAGGATGGATGAACCAAGAAAAGCATTCTTTTAGCAGCAGAAGACACATATGTTCAGGAAAGACAAATTCTGGAAGAGTATTGAGTACAAAACTAGAAGAGTATCACAGCAAAACAATCACAAATGGAGCTGTGGGAGAAGACTGAAATAAGTATTTCATACAACCAGGCAAATTAGGGCTGAGAAGGAACATGATTTCTCTCTCTAAAAACGTCAGATACATAGATGTTAACAGGAGTTATTTTGTCCTGGCCCAAAAGGATAAATTACATGCTACATACATGTAAAATCCTTCCATAACTGTTTCGATTTAATTTTTCATTCTAGCTAAGGAGAAATAATTCTCAGGCTGTAGAAAGCAACAGAAAAAGGTGTGGCTGCCTCTCACATAGATTTTCATTGATTTGAATGCAATGTGCATCATTATTAGCTAAACCAACTGATCATTTTAGGATTGTAATAGGTAAAGAAAGGCTGTAAAAGTGTCCTTATGTAAAGTAATCTACAATTTCAGGGACACGCTTTCCTAAAAAAAAAAAGTAATTTTCTGTAGGAGATAGATGCTTATGCTGAATTTTCATTGTTCAGAACAAGTCTGCTCAGTGAGCTTCAGTGACTTTTTTTTTTTATTGCCACAGCCTCTTCAAGTCACTCCCTTCATCTCACGGATGTATTTACAACTTTTTCCATACATTTTTACATACTGTCTTCCACAGAACTCCAGGAATTAGTCACAGAAAACAGCACTGTCACTGAAAATTCACCACGTTGGCAATATTTACTATTAGCATTACCTAATGATCCATTCATATGATGTGAGTCCATTCCACCCAGTCCGCTCATGGGTCCATCTGAACCTGGCCCCAGTGGAAACTGCGAAAGGAGCAGGCATTAAAAACTGTACAATTATTTTTCACACAACCTAATAAAGAGAGAATATTCCTCAGGCGAAGGGGGAAAAAACAAGTAACAAAAAATCCTCAGCACTGAATGAGACTCTCAAGTCCCATTCAGACCTTTAAGAGAAGGTCTCTCATGTGAAGACTGAAGAACAGCATTGTTTTTGGTCACTCTCATGGTTTTTGGAGACTGTCATCTCTGTAGGCTGGAATCCAACAAAGTAATAATCTATTATTTACCTCAATGCTTTTTGTATAACTTCCCAGACTGCTGCTGGCAACTCAGCCCTACCCCCACTGAAGTTACAGGGAACTTTTATAACTCTCTTAAATCCATTAGTGATTAATTAACAGCTTTCAAACCCCACCTGAGTTGGAAAGCTCCACATCACCTTTACAGTTTGAGCAGTTTCTGTCCAATTCCAGTAATTAACCTTAAATTTAGCTCTTCACAGATTTAAAAGACATTGCCATTATAGCCAAACAATCTGCAATTTACTGCATAATGATTTAGCATATCTATATACATGTAAGTTCTACTGGCATTTTTTTCCCAGAGGCCCATAACTGAAGAGCAACCCATAAAAATGGAAAGCTTAGCAATAATGATAGCTGATGGAAACGCAGTGTTTGGATAAACAAAAGACTGCACTACTCAAAGAAGGATGTAAGTAGATTCATATTTACATTCGGTCTGTTGGGCCCAGGTGGCACAGCGTTCATTAAAGTGTACATGTTGTCTCCAGAGTTGGTTGAATCTGTAATAAGAGATTATTTTAAGTGCTAAAATACGATTTTCAATAAAATTACTCACCTCATCCATTTCCTGTCATTTTGTTCATATTATTACTGTGCCTGAATCCCATACACAGTGGCAATATAACATAAGATTTTATTCCCTTTCTATCTATTGCTGCCACACAACAGGGCTATGAAAAGAAATAATTGCCATGGTCCCCAAGTGACTACTTCTGGGCTCTAGTTTTATGCATGACTATTAAAAGGTTTATAAATCACCAAGAATCTGTACCTATTTAATTCCATAAACCCTGTTTCCTGGAGTTCTAAATTTCTTCACTCATCTTCAATATTATCCATAGAACAGGACTTTTTTCTTGTCAACGCTTCCTGCAATTTGTTTTCCATCTGTAATAAATGATAAAAAGCTTCTCCTGACACAGACTGAGAGTTACAGTTTTTTACTCTCATCCCTGTCAACTCCATATGATTTTGAATATATCCAGCTCTTCAGTGGAACACTGTGCAAAGATCCTTCATTCCTGAGGGAGGCTTTAGCTGATACATCTTCATGGTACAGCCTGGTGCAATGCTTGCAAAAAGCCCTCCAAAATGACAGAAACTGAAAGGAGAACGACCTGACAAAAGTCTGTATACATCCCCAACGGGTTAGCATGATTTAAAAAAAAATATTGGCAGCTCTGGAAAATCAGTATCTGCACAGAGAATAAAAAGAGCTCAGCACTCTGTACCCAGACCCTCCACAAGACCATTCCACACCCAGTGGTCTTGTGTGTACAACAGGAAGATAAATCAAGGTTTTTGTCTACCAATTAATCTTTCCAAGATGATTTTCTACACATTAATCTAAGCAAATAATTCCACTATATACAGAGCACTACGTATCACACCAGAACAGTCAAACAGTCTGTCTGAGGAAAAGGGAGAACAGAAGAGCTTTTAGCCTAAAGTAAAACTGGCCTATAAAGTTGTTTTTAACATTCACTGAGGCAGGCAACAAGTTCTTTATCCACCAGATCCATTTGCAACACACATCCCTGGGGATGGCTGGGCTGTGGGAATCCTTGAGCTGTTGGTCTCAGAGGTGAGTAAATACCTTTGCAAAACTCATAGGGGCCAATTTCTAACTGTTTTCATGCTTTGGGAAACAGAACTTCAAAATATATTTACCTTAGGTTGCTTTTCATTTGTTCATTTTCTGAGTGTTTTTATTTTATTTGGTTTTGTTTTGGTTTTAATTTTTATTTTTGTAAAAATATAATATTTAAATCCCTGGAATTCTATTAAATGAAGTCATTATACTGGTGCAGTAAGTTTTTATGGCCAGTTAGGAAACTTCCCTGTGCTGGAGACGTCAGCAAGTAGGGAAAAAAAACCTGATACAGAAAATATAGACCAAATAATTTATAGTTATCTGATTCTTTATTAAAAAAATAATTTGTGTACTTCCTAAAATCCCTTGTAATGTTGTTGATTCCAAGTATATTTCAGTACCTGCAGGACTAGGCATGATGGGTGTTCCTGGTGGCCCTCCACCTCCTGGAGGACCCTGGAGAGAGTAAAAATTGTCAGTTAGCATGAAATAAAAGGTTAGAAAAAACCTAAGAGACACACCAAAAAAAAAAAACCATCAAGGAACAGATACTTTTATAAGTTTTTGGTATTTCCATGTCACAAATCTGATCAAGTCAAGAAACACAAAATGCTCTGGTAGTCAAGAGTTTTAGGGTTCTTTAAGATTTCTCCAGGGATTTTATTCTAATCACCCTAAGCATTTACTAAGAACAGAAACATAACATCTTGCTTCCTGTGTTTGCAGAACCCCTAATATCTTCAGGTAACATGAAAAACTACCAACTTCCACTTTGCTAAAAATCCCTGCATCAATAAAAGGCAATAAATATTGACTTTCCATAATAAAACATACATAGACTGCTAGTAATAACTATTATTTCCATTGCCAGATGACTGTTACTGTACTTTATCTCTTTTGTTATAATTTAAAACAGCAGATACTCTATTTCAGACAGGGATATCTTTTCAGTGGCAGCAATCACAAGGGTTTGGTTGTTCCTGTCTGCTTAAAGGATATCTATCCACATACCTTTTATCTATAAATATATATCCACATTTTCCATACCCACATGACCCTCTAGGCATCACAGGCTCTCCATATACTTTTTATCCATTTACCTGTGTACTAAGCTCACTAACTTGATTTTTTTAAGGGCTCTCTCTGCACATTTTTCAACATTACATAAAGAGATGTAGGAACAACTAACTGATCATTCATGAGAAAAGTTACTTGTCTTCATTAACTTTTACATCTCATTGTAAATTTGCTTTTACTCTCATTGTTTGTGTATTTCTTCTCTTAGAAAGCCTCGTGGTATCAACTATTTTCACTCTGAGAATATAATTTTATTTATGTATAAAGAGAGAGTATACATTTGTATATTTATACATATTATATATACTTACATATTTGTAGATAAGCTTATATATTAGCGTATATTGAAATACTATATGTAGATTAATCATATTAAGTTCTCAAAGTGAATAAATCCATATTACAAATCTTTTCACCAAAGACCTTTTTAAGGACCTCTCCGGCCCATCCCTCATCCTCAAACATTTGTTCTCTATGAAGTCAAATATTCCCAAAATGTTTTCAAATTCTGCAATAATGGAATGTGGCAAAACCACAAAATGTCTTCCAAACAGAGAGAGTTCTGTGAAGTTCTGCATTGAAAGAACTGAGTTGGAGACAGCAAATCTTGGCTGTTTCCACTAAATCATGACAGAATCAGGGCTATAGTTATAGACAATTTCAAGAATCATAACCTTTTCCACAGCTAATTGTCTAAATAAAGGACAAAATAAATCACTTTTAAATATATAATCCTCCCTGGTCACCCTGTGACACCAGTCCTGTGCATGTGACAAAAACAGACTAAACAATCTGCTTTAGAAGAGCTCCTCAGACATACAAATAAGCTGAGAACAACAGCAACAACAACAGAAAGAGTCTAAAATAATAAACAAAGTTAATCTCTGGTGACAGAGACAGAATCCAGCACTACACATAAACACTTTCTTCCTGTAGAAGTTCAGAAACTCTCACACAGCATTGTCTTACTGAGAAAGCCAAGGGGTTTTTTGTCCTTCATTGTTGAAGACAATACATTGTGCTAGGTATAAGAATGTTTTCTGAAGTGAAGCAGCACCGAGGACAATCAGGAGCAGGCTGATAATGATTAATGAACAGCCACAGCTGTACCAGGGGCAGCTGGAAATCCTCAGTGCAGGCCAGATGTTCAGCTCCCAGCCAACACACAGGGGCTCCCCTCCACATCTGGGGTGCTGTTCCTCTGCCTGAGTGAGATGTGATGTCCACAAACACACAAACACAGGTACTCACCACATAGTTCCCAGGAGATGCCGAGGAATAAGGTATCTGCAACATCAACAGAAAAGCTGTGATTCCCTCTGCGCTGGGAGGGGCTGCAGGCAGCTCCAGGTTAGTGCTCATGTAATTACAGTAACTAGAGATGCAGCTAAGATCATGGGGGGAAACACCTCTGTTGTCAAAATAAACACCTCTCTTCAGCAATTTTAAAATATTAACTATAAAAATATTAAAGTATTAAAATGTTAAGGTATAAGACTATTAAGGCAATGTAGTTTATAAGGTTAATGAACTTAGGCAGCACATACTTGCATTTCAGTCAGCAGGACTTCAAAGTCAGCCAAGCTTGAACTGAATTTGTATGTTGTTAGAGATACCTAATTTTGATTAAAATCTTGATCATAAAAGGAAAAGAAGCTACCACATCTTTCACCTTAGAAGATACTGGTATTTATTTGCATTTTTTTTATTTATGTTTTTTTAAAGGACAGTGTCCTGGAGAAATCCTGTGAATAATCTGGTTTTCTTCTCTGTTACAGCCTTTGCAGTTACTCTGTCCAAAGGAACACAGGCCAGTGCTGTTGTGGGAAGAGCAACTGTACTGACAAACACAAATTTCTCTACAGACAACTTGTCAGCCAAATGATTGTTACAAATAAATCTATTATTGGACTTGCCAATTGATTTCAGGGACCGAAAAGACTTTGGCTATCAGTTAAGAAATATCCATTTTAATCAAGTACATGCAAAAGAAAACTGAGGAAGAGTTTCACTAATAGAATTAAAAAGCCCAAAGTGAGAAAACCAGAAAAAACTGTTTAACAGGGCAAGCCAGACCTACCTTGTCCACCTGCAAGTGTTAAAAATGGACATGTTTAAACCAATGATCCCTGAACGAAAATGAGAATTTTCTGCCTTCTGGAGAAATACCAGACATTGCTGTTCATGTAGGACCCCAGAACAACCTTTATATTATGGCAGTGCTGGGCCTGCTGTGAAGGTACTTCCCTAAATACAAGAAGATGTCAAATATATTTGTAATATTTACTTACTGAATTGGCATTGGTTGGGTTTGGCCAAGGTCTGCCACCCCCAGGACCCCTGAAACAGAAGATGAATGATGAGACACAGAACTATCCCCGTCCTCTGACCAGCTCTGAGGAAAAGAATCTGAATAACCTGTTTCCAGAGGAAGGAAGGAAGTGGCTTTTCTCAAACCAAAATGTGTTTACAAACCGTAACTACCCCAAGTTAAAATGCAAGAGCAGAATTCTTGTTGTTGCACTGCTATTTCATAATTTGGTGAGTTGATTAATTTATTTACGACTCAGAAAATAAATTTAAGTCATAAAATAAATAAATGTTCAGTCATAAAACCAGTAATCTTGCTCACATAATTAAGCCCATGCCTGAAGTACTGAGGATTAATGCATTTACCGTGGATCTAGAATACTGCAATATAGTCGGGTTTCATTAGTAAAACTTGTGCAATTAGCTAAAAAATGTTATGGGAACACCTAATTTATAAAAGAACAAGCCATATAAAATATGTTGCTATGATTCCTATATGATGATGAAGATGATGATGATGATGACCATGATGATGGTGGTGGTGATAACAACAGCCATCATAATAAATTTCATGTGTTAAGCCCAGAAAACCCTCAGAGGGTTTTTCTCACAACTTTTGCTGTTATTTTAAGTTTCTCACTCTCAGCTAAGACCAGAAAAATAGTTTGGGGATGAGGCTTCATCTCTTAACAATCCAGAGGGAACTCAGACACAGCAGAGGCAAAATCTCCCTGTTTACAGTCACAATGTCTCAAACCCATAATTATTTCTGGGAGCACTAAGAGCTCCTGGTTGTTTATAAACAAGACTACATCACTTTTTGAAGGCCCTGACAACGGAGAGGCAGAGCAGATGACAAAACTTTCACATTTAAAATGGCATTTTGGCCTCATTAGCTGTAGAAAAGCAACATTAACCACTGCAGCTCACCAGGCATGGGAGAGAGACTTAAACAGAGAGAAAGAATCACCCTTTATTAATGAGTTCTGAAGGTTTTCTAAGTCTTGCAGAAATAAAAACTATTAAGTGCACACATTGCCTGAGGCATTTAATATTGAACCTTATTTTTTTTATTACGTTGTTGATGAAACTATAAAGGAATTCTCCCAAAAACAAATCAAGAGAAAATTTACTTATTTCCGCTGCCATTATTGTTGGAATGCTGGAAATCAAGAATGTTCGTATGGTCTTTTCTGCCTCATTCAATGAAAGACTGAGCAAGGAAATGCTCCTCAGGTCAAATATTCAGCAATTTCTCCTCTGCTGATGATCACATGGTGAAATATTAACTGGGTTTTTTCCCCTGTTGCTCTTTTTCTTATTTTTCATGGGTTTATTGGATCCTCTCTTTCACAAAAATCAGGAATATTTGTAACAACACTTAAAAGTCTGTTTTCACCCCAAATGCTTGCAGTCATTTCTGCAACACGTACTGACTCAGAGACATGACTGGGTCAAGCCACAGGAATACGGAAACTCAGAAATTTACACTGAGACATGGGAACTCACCTTTCATCTAAAAAGCTGTTGGAATTTTCAAATTTATTGGACAGCTTTCAGTATAGACTTAGAAATCCCTGCAGCAGAATCTGCTGGAAAGCCACAAGGATTTTGTGGAGCCAAATGCTCATAAAACACACATAAAAACCTGCAAACTGCATTTTTTTTTCAATTCAATGCAAGCAGGTCTTTTGCCTTTCACTAAATGTTTTATTTTGGAAGGACCAATAGGGTCATAAAACATTACCACACAAGTAACAATTCCAAAATAATGAATGAAGTATCTGTAAGTATGACCAATTTCAGCTGGCCTGCACCTATTTTTTAGAGTTTGTCCTGTTAGTGGCAAACCTGCCTTGAAAAAATAAAAGTCTGAAATTTTAGTTTCCCAAGAGGTGAATATATTCCATCAGGAAATGAAACATCTAGACTCAAGTTTGTGAATTGAAGTTAAAAGACAAAATCACACCTTTTTCTTTTAAATTCTGAGGCATGACTGAGATATTCTTAGTGCTTGAGACAGCACTGCAGGTCACACAGGGTGTTAAAAATCACCAGCGAAATGTAACACTGCTCCCTGAAATCTGCCTTTTTGTTCCAAAAACTGGCAGAGACATGAAATCTTCCTAAAAACGGCTACGTCACGTTCCAACTGAAAAACTTACAGCTAAAATTGAGTTATTCTGTGGAAGAATACGGGTTGTGCATCAGCTGTGTCCAACAGAAAGCTGATGGTGTTACTGATGACAAAGCAAGGAATTACCCAGCAGTGCTACATTTGTGGATTACACGGACTGAAATGCTGCCTCATGAGCCCTCAGGCTGCCATTTCAGACCATAAAGAACACTCTCTCACCCAGAAAAATGGTAACATTTTATTTGGCAGATAGTCTGCTCTTAACCAAAGCAGCTTCCTTTCACACCTTCCAAGGAGGAAAAGCTAGATTTCAAATGGCAGCTGTTTCTGTGGAGCACACATTTTTGTATTTAACACTGCCAAAAATCCAAGAAAAAAAAGAACAGAACACTGGAAAATCATCATGTGAAGAAAACACTCAGGTATGTAAAGACATCCTCATGTGCAGCTGAAATGTGATTTCCCCAGATGACCCCACTGCTGCCTCCTGCACTGAGATAAAGGGTGAGGTGTAACACAGAGAGCACATTTGGGTCCGTCCTCTGCCACTGCCCCCTGGCCAACCCTGAGTCTGATCCTGGACAGAAATGGGGCCTCACTAACATTTCAGTGACAGCAGTAAATTCACAGTAAGAAAACACCCTCAGGTCCAGAAAACACAATTAAAAGAATCCCAACTCAGAGCAACCCCTTTGGTAAAATATGCTTATAAAAAGCAGCAATATTAGTATTTCAATCCATCTTCTGTCTTTCTGGTAGGCCAGGAAATCTTTTTGTCATCAAGGAAACTCTTTTCTTATTTTTCCTGTGCGAACTCTCATTTATGTCAATAAATAGTTTCAAACTATCTTACCTGTCCCTCAATTTTACTTCTGGAAAGTGAATTTCCTTTTCTTTATAATTCAGTCTTCTGCTGAGGAAAGCTTCGACAGTCCTTATACTTGACTCACACTGAATTTCAAATGTCTAAATATTTTTTCCACATCAATTTAATTGAAAAACATAAATGCCTACCCTCAGGAAAGCCCCTGGAATTGTCTTGAATCCCCATATGTGATGTCTATGATAGGGCAACATACAACTTCAGATTTTAATTTATTTGCTTCAAGAATTCAGTGTATGTCTGGAAATCCAAATAAATTAGAGGTATGGTACATTTTTAAAATTACATTATCTATTTCTGTACCCTTTGAATTTTTCAGGGTGGCAACTTTTTACTTGAAACGAAAATTATCATTTCTTATTTGCATTTTCAATAAAAACTAGAGTAAAAATGGATATCTATGATATAATGAGAAAAGTGTATAGAAATCTTTACTGTTTTCTTAATGTTACATCTGAAGTATTTCTACACACTTAAAAAGGGGGTTGTCCTCAGGGATACAAGGCACAACACCCTGCCATGGCTAAATCCATGTCTGAAATAAATCTGAACTCAGATTATATCCAGTTTTACCAGGTGATGATCCAGTCCCAGAAATACACAGAACCACTGACAAAAATACTCTCATATCTGTAAAGCTCTTCTATCTGTTTAGACTGGAAATAAATGTAGTTCAGGAAATAAAAACTGCAGTTGAGGAAGACTTTCAAATCAAATGGGTCTTTCTTTTTCTTATAAATAGTTCTAGACAAAGGCTATTTTGCTTCAATTAAGTACTGATTTATTTTGCAGAGAAGAATCATTCCTCACAAGATATTTAGTAAGTAGAAATATAAATAGTGTCATTTTTAAATGCATATATATCAGTGATTATATAGACAAAATATTCCCAGTATTCGAAGTTTGATCTGTGAAAGAAACTGAGTATTTGTACAGCCAAGGCTCCTGTAAGACTGTCAGTTCACTGCTTAAAATTGCATGTATTGGTCATCAAAGCATGTTCTCCCTGCCTTATCTATACCAACTGTTCCTTCTGCAATGCAGTAATTTTTTAAGTACAGCAGGATTTATGTTGTGCTTACATGTTCATCCCAGGCATCCCCGGGCCACCTAAAGCGTTCAGAGGGGGTCTCATGGCACCTCCATAGTTCTGCAACGACAACCAAGGGTCAGACTACCACAAAACAAAAAAACAAAACCAAAGAGGAGGGGGAAAGAAAGGACAGCAGGTTAATGACATCCCTGTGCAACTGCTGCCAGGACAGGCCATGCCACTCATGCTTTCAGGATTCCCTGACTGGTGACTTAAGAAAACGGGATCATTAACCCCGAGGAGAAACAACTACAAACAACAGAAATAGGCTAAGAATGGTTAAAATGGTTTCAGGAGGAATTATATAATTTACACATATTGAGCTCAAGTGCATGGCCAGCAAGGGTCACTTTTTATAATGAACTCAACTTTTAGACCAAGGCTATTCAAAATCAGAAACCCTGACTAAGATTCTGAGACATCAAACCGCATTATTTCTAATTAGATTTCATTGTGTTTGTATAAAATTAAACCATATGATATAACTTTTCTAATGTACCATTACATTTCTCTTTCCATTATTCAATTCTAATAAATCACAGAATCCCAAGATGGGGCTTTAAAGCCCATCCAGTGTCACCCCCGCACTCCTGGGCAGGGACACCTTCCACTATCCCAGCTCTGTAATAATCAAAATGAAGAGTATTTAATATGGCAATTAATGTCATAGCAATGCTAACAAATTAATTTCCCAAGGCCCATAAAATCTGAATTTATCTCCTGATATTATGACCAAAGTTTGACTGCACTACTTACCCAAAAAAACAAGTTACACCTATTTTTTTTCAGTGGAACACAAGCAGAACAATCTGTCTCACCTGACAATCTCACTTCCAACTGTAATTACTGCTAATCCTAAGAAGATTAATTCCTTTGCCCTCAAATAACAGCACTGCCATTAGGGCCACCCATACAGATGTTCTTTCAGAGCAGTGATGCTCTCTGCAGAGCCTGGTGGCCCAGGTAGATGGTGATCCAACTATGGAGTAATTTGTGAACTTAAATTTTGTGGACTTAAATTTTGTGTTGGTTAGGATGTTGAGCACAAGAAAGAAGAAGCTTACAAAAACACGGGATCTTAAATGACAGCAAAAATGGAAAAATTATCCTCAAAACGCGGCATGAGATTTGCCTGCTGTGTGACTAATGGTGCCGCATAAAGGATCAGCTCAATCTCATATGGCAGCATAGCAGAGCTTCTTTTCTACCCCCAAAATGGTAAATACATTTCAGGGCTACAGAAAAAAATAGCAAATATATTTAATAATGTTTTGTTGGTCACACACAGCAGCTGTTGTGAAGAACTGCACAACTGGTTTCCAGCAAGAAGACCCAAAATTGTAGAGACAGTTGTGAACAGACTTGAAAGGCAAAGCTATTCCGTCATTTAGAACTCAGTTGTTATTCAAACAAGAAGCCACCAGAGAGATTATCTAGCATGGGGAAGCAAAAATGCACAGTGTGGGCACAACAAGCACACTGTGAAACAAAACACTGGCAGCACCAGTGTGAAACACCACCACCCACGCTGCTCGCTGGCAGTGCTGACAAAACACAGAGCAGCCTCCTGGACTTGTGTGCCAGGGGTGCCCCAGCACTGTTTGTGCCCTGCCTTGGAGCACTGCTGGGACAGAGCCACACAGAGGCTCCAGGTGGGCAGCAAGGACAAATGGCAATGTGGATGTCTCACTTCACAGTAAAATCTCTCCTGCACTCGCCAAAATTTAGATCAACAGTGGATGAAAGAAAAACTTCAAGAATTTGGAGAGGGATTTTTGGCAAAGTTAGAGGTATTAATCTTTTCCTCTTATCAGTAAGGAGGAGGAGGAGGAGGAGGAGGAGGAGGAGGAGGAGGAGGAGGAGGAGCAGGAGGAGGAGGAGGAGGAGGAGGAGGAAAAAAACATCTACCCCACTCCTGGTCTCCCTTGCCAATGTCACTCTTTGATTACAACATACACTTTTCTAAAAAAGCAAGTGAAGGGATTCCTCTTTTAATTCAAAATATTAATGAAAATGACAGATTTTCATTTCGATTTTGTACAGCTGCAACTCAGAACTGATTTTTTTGTAAAACAGGAGGTTTGTTTTAAAAAGGGATTATTAAAACAAGTCCTGGGCATCTTCAAGTTTTGCAAAGACAGAGAATATAGACTAAGTCTAGGCCTGTCACTAAGAATAACCCATCTGTGGAAAATACCTGTGGTCCTAATGGCACCATTCCCCTTGGAGGAGTCATCCTCTGCATCGGCCCACCCATGTTTGGATGACCTGCAAGTAAAACACAAAATACATTATTTACATATGCGATACACAATTGATTTAATTATGCAAGACACAAACACCTTCTGCAGCTACTTTTAATGAATCATCCCTTTCTAATCAACAGAAAAGCTTAAGGATCTGCGGAAAGGTTTGAGGCTCAGAAGAAAGGTGCCAGTTTGTGAAGACAGCACCGTGGAGAGGCCCCGCACTCACCCTGCTGCCGTGTAGGGTCCATCCCACTGGGCAGGAGGGGCTGACTCCCCGGGACACCTCCGAGGGCCTGAGGCAGGGAAAACACAGCATAAAACCACAGAATGTCTTGAAATTCATGTTAAAAGACACAACACACATATTTCATTCCTAATTCCTGGATGTTTCCTCTGAGTCAAAAGTTAACGTGCTTTTAAATCCCCACATTAATCTGCCCTCTGGGTTTACTGAATTAGGTTTAAAGGATTTCTACAGGATTTTACCTGTAGCTGGGTCAAGTAGAAAAATGTTTTTATGAATGGGTCTTTGTAGCTGATCCACGAGGTGCTATTTTGCATTTCAAAGCACCACCACGTTTTCAGTAAAAATGCATCCTGAGCGAGCAGAATCTCAGAATGGTTTGCGTTGGAAGGGACCTTAAAGTTCAGCTCATTCCACCCCTCTGCCATGGGCAGGGACACCTTCCACTATGCCAGGACCAAACTACCACCTAACCAAAATTTGGGCCTTAAAAGCTGCATGACAGGAGTTTATTGCTTCCACACACTGCCCATCCACGCCGTAACTTGAGCAATGACAGTGCTGCTAAAACAGCAATGCCTGAACGCGGCATAATGTGAATGAAGCAAGAGCTGCAATTTGCTGGGATTATGTGATTAGCCTCCACTCTGGACTGAAAATATCACAGTGTGCAGAAAAAAACACTCCTGAGACCAAACCTGCAGGCTGGCAGTGCTTCCAGCCACCACATCCAGCTCCCACCTGCCGGGATTCACCCTGCTCAGGCACACAGCGTGTGAAACCCAAACACTTGGCTCAGGGGCTCAGACACCTCTGGCTAAGATAGTATTGGGAAGTCCAAAAGCCAGGAATGCACTGAGTGACAGCAGTAAAATGTTATCAAACAGTAAGTACAGCACTAATGGCACTGCACAGATGATCACTTAGCCAAGTTTATTTAAGTCACCCCCTGCCCTGGTGAGAAAGTAGCCTTGGTACAGGTAACTTAACCTGATTCCAAACATCACCAGGTAGAGCAACACATGGAGAAGTCTTGCCTCCTGATACATCCAGCTCACTGAAATTTAGATTTCATACCTTCTGGTGATACAGTGTCAGAAGTGAAGACAAATTTGTTGAAACTGTGTTACACAGATATAAAAAATAGCCAGAAAGGAGTCTGGGGAATAGTGTGACAATAGGAAGGCAGTCCTGGAAGCCAAAGCTGGACCAAACCACCTCTCCCATTTATCCTTTCAACCTTTCCCAATATTGTAACTGACCTAGTTTTCCTCTCAGAGCTCCACTGATGTTTTTCTGTCTGCTTGTCTTTAACTTTTCATCTGCTGACGACTCTTTCTCCTCCTCTATCTGCACTATGGAGAACTTAAAAACACAAATGTTCTCGACTTCCAGAACCCTTTTCTCACAGATGGGCCAAAAAAGGTCCCTGCTGACGAACAGCAGCTCATTACTCATCTGCGTCTCACTGGCATTGCACATCCTTCGATGGAGATGAGACAAAACTGGGAACTCATTGCTTTTTATAAAGTCCTCAGAGTGTCTGTAGGAGCCACAGAGCACTTCATGAGATCTGTGTCTCACCAATAATCCCCATATTTACTGTGAAATAAATACAATCTCTATGTCCAACAGAGACGGGCAGTGACTGAAGCACTTTACACAGAACTGAGTCACACAAGGAGGAAATGCCCACCCTGGGCCCTGCAGAGCATCAGGAGTAAAGCCTTACCTGGTTGGGTATTCTGAGAGGTGGCCTTGGACCTCCAGGGTACCGAGGGGACATGAAAGGCTGCAGGGAAAAAAGGCAAACACTGCTGAAACACTCATCTTGTAAATGCCACCCTGTGTCACTGCCATGCTCACACTCACCCAGCCTAAACACCCCCATGGAGAGCTCAGGACATTGTTCCACAATGTTTAGCAGTATTACATAAATTTAGACTTTCTCAGCCAATCCATCTATCAGGATAAATTATTTAACACTTTGTTTCAGAAGCTGTAAGTGCAGAATATAAACAAGTTAATGCATTAATAGTGAAGAATAAACCATAATCAGACATCTGTACTTTCCACTGCAAAAGGGGGAAAGATGGGAACCTTGGAATAGAAAACAAAAGTGTTCTTGGGAGAGTTCAGAGGTAAGGAAGAGCAAAATAATTAATGAATAATTTTCATTCACTTTTTCATAATACAGTAAAAAGCAACACAAAATTTAACCTGTGGGGGCACAGATTCCCAGTTCATGATGCAAATATTTAGAATTTTGCTGGCTTCAGTCACCATGTCAATTCAGTGCTGCAGTCCTGTCACCCCTCCCTGCTCACACTCTGGATCTCCTCTCTCACGCCTAAATTTATACACAAATCTGTCACACCATCCACACCTTGTGAGGTTCTGGGGGCTCTTGGCTACTCCTGAGCTGCCTCACAGCCCACAGACAAGGCCAGTCCCCCAGATAAATGAGTGGTACTGACAGCAAAAACATTTAATTCTCTGCTGATCCCACCCCAAAGTGTGGCAATAACCTAGAAATCTAAAAAGATGAGTGGCAAATCTACAGGAAAAAGGCACAAACATCTGACTAAACAGAAGATGAAGAGGATGGCTTTGGCAAGCGGCAGTACCTACAGCTCCAGAAGAAAATGAAGAGAGAAAAGTATGCATTGACTGAGCACACAGACTAAAAAGACTGATTTAGAGTAGCAATAGATAGCAGAGAAACTGCAATTATTTTACCAATAATTACTACTGGAATTTTTCCTATGATCTTACATCAATAAATTAATGAAACCTTTCACATCCTGGAATCAGATGAAAGCTGAAATAATGTAACCTACATAAACACACACTAAAGTAGTGCTAGAAAGCAATTTAAAGTACAGAGGGTTTACAAACTGGAGAAGAAAGTTCAATAACAATTGTGAAAAGATTAATAAAAAGATACTTGAAGGGATGTGCTGTAGAAGAGGGAGGCTCTTTTGTGCACTGTCTGATGGTGAGAACCTCTGATAAGAAAGAGAAAGGGCTGTGCCTGTGGCAAAGCCCTCGTGAAACAGTAGGAGTGTCAGGAAATTAGAATTTCAACCATTTCCAGAAAGGTCAACCGAGTGCAGGCACTCCAGTGAGGACCCTGGGTTTGACTCGTCTCCTCCAGCAAACGGAACTCAACTTCATTTACAGCTGTGCAACTCACAGAAGAGAAATCTGAAGTGTCTCTCAATTCAGCCATGTCTTAAGAGCAGAACAACCCTACGAATACTTTGTAATAGTGATAAAAAATAGTAATAAAAAACTTGCTCCTTCCAAGCTTACAAGGCTTATATACTGTAAATATTCATGTATCTATGTATTCTGCTTAAACTCAGGTGGAACTGCAATCATTGACAAGCAGATTTCAAGTAGTCCCTATGGTTTGGTTTACCACAAAATTTTTACCATTACAAACTTAAATATTCTCATTTTGTGTCAGTGACTGAACTTCTCCCTCTCCACTACCAATATTGTGTTTGTCCACAAAAAGGTTCCACCAAGATGTCTCAAGACAACAAAGAAATTCTGTCCAACTGAAAATATGTTAAATACTCTCAGTTTTTCTCTACAGTGGGAGCAGTTTTAAAGTCCTCACACACATTATTGAGCATCAGATTCTGAAAGACACAAACTCAAGCAGCAGAAACTTTGTGCCATGTGTTTATTCACCGCTTGCCTTGTCACTTACAGGAACACCTGACATTTAGTCTCTGAACTAGTTTTACTTTAATTTTCTACTCATTTTTTTGTTAGGAGTTGCTGAAATGTCCATAGCTTAGGGAGGAACCTCTGTGGGCTTCCATTTCTTACACCAGGCACCCCTCTCTCCCTGACTTCTCGGAAACTTCTTCTTGCCCTTCTCTTGCAGCACAAACACCCCTAAACTTAATGGACTCAAAATACTGGTGCTAAATCAAAATCAGTGCCCACAGACCTTGAACTGGTCACTCAGATCTTGTTTGTGAAGGTAAAAATACAATGTTTGCACGTTGAAGACTTGGACATTTCTGCCTGTTGCCTCAGCCTTGTATCAACTCAAAATTCAGCATTTTAAATGCACCTTAAATAGATGCTCACACTGAATTTTCAGGAAGACAGAATCCTTATTTGTCTTGCAGTTAAGCTGGAAAAATATTCAATAATGCAGCAGGTAACTTTAGCTGTCAGATAGGAAGAAGACAGAGGGGCTAAAATCAACTTCTCCAATGGAGTTCAAGAACTGGCCGACACAATAAGGTGTTAGGAGAAGCAGAAAAAAACCACTGTAAAACAAACAGACAAAAAAACAAGCAAAAACCAAGCAACCACCCAAACAAAACAAAACAAAAAGCCCAAACCAGAGGACACACAAAAGACCCAACCCAATTAAAAAAAAAGTAATCCACACAAACAAAATTAAACCTCCTCCAAAATCCCTCAAAATTAAAAACAAAAAACAAACAGAAACAAACAAGCCACCACAAAAAAGGGGGAAAATCCCAAAGTCAAAACAAATCCTGCCAAAAAACAACCAAGCAACCAAAAAACCCCCCAAAATGAATAAAACAAAGAAACAGGCAAACAAGGCAGTGCTAAGCCACTGCTGAGGTGGAGATACCACCAACATCTGTTGACACCAACATATTGTAATTCCTACCCACAGGTATGAAATTCACTAATTTGGCATCACAAAAAGTATCCTGAAGGTTGCTATCCTGCAGGTGAGAGCAAAGAAGAAGAACCTTCTACTAAACTGGGTAAAAACGAAGCCAGAAAGGAAAAACTGTTTGTGTAGTCACTGCAGAACATTTGCCTTTATCAATTTACAGTGAAAGCTTAAAAAAAAATTCCAGAAACCTAAAAGAAGGAAAGTATTAAAATACTAGAATAATAGTGACAATACAAAATAAAATCAAGATGTGAAATGTTAAATTTAATAAGGTCCCTACTCTTACAGCAACATTTCATGTTGAATCGTTAGAAGTACTTCAAAGGAAGACAAGTTCAAGAACTTGAACGATGGTGCCAGAAGCTGTAGCACTTTTTTGTTATCTCTCTGCTCAAAAATAATCCAGCTGTGTACAGGGAGAGCAAAGGGTATCTCAGAACCTGTGTGTTTAATGCATGTCTGAGAGGTCTGTGTGCTGTGCAACATCAAAGTCTTGTGAAATCCTGTTTTTCTTGGTTCTCAACACAACAGAAAATAAGTTTCTCAGTGGGGAAGTCTTTGAGAGAGCAATGTTGAAGCACGATGGCCTCACTGCCCACATTTTGGTGCCAGAAAACATGATTTTACAAAACGTGTGCACCAGGAATCTGATGTCATAGAGACACAGAGGTTGAGATGTTTCTCTGCCAGTCACGCAGTTCTTACTCTTTTTTAGTTGTTCAGGAGACTCTAAAACATGGTGTGGATTAGTTTTCACTTCTACCTAACAGTGGTGAAATGAGGAATTCAGAAGGTGGTGTTCTACTAAGCACGACAGCCTCCAACAAATCTATTGTTTCTTTAAATTGACTTCCCTTCCAAAAGCTGGGAGTGAAATTTACTTCCTTCCAGATACAGGCTTTTTGCACTGACATTTTTATCCTGTTTTTCCTCATACCTTTACATTTATCAATTGCATTTTGTCTCACATAAATTTGCAAAATTTACAATAACCCACAGCCGGAGAAGTAACCCTGAATATTTCAATTCCTGCTGAGACTTAATTGACTGTAAATATATTGACCACAAATTAAAAAACACATGGTGAGACACAGCTTCACACTTGGTGTGGAGAAGGACCGAAATGGCAATAATTTGTTTTATAACTCAGTCACCAACAGCACAAACACAAACACAACTTATCCCTAGAAGCTGAAAATGGAACCACAGACCTTATTTGTACACACTGAAACAAGTGATCTTAAATTAATTGTACTGCTTCTTGAGGTGCAGGTACTGGAGAACAGGTCAAGCTGCCTTAGACAAGGTCACATTCCCTCTGGGAACTCTGAAAATGACCCAATCTCTCCATCTATCCATTTAAAAGTTCTAAATGATAACAAGTGAAAAGAACTAAAAATCTTTGTTCTCCTCTGTTTAAAAATCAGTTGCCAAGTTACACATTCTGTATCTGAAAATACAATTAATCTTCACCTTTTTTGTTTTCGAACCCTACTCCTGGCTAAAAGGTTTGGCATCACTTACTATTATGATTATTAGTATTAGTATTAGTACCAAATGATAAAAAATAAGACTGCTGAGCATTTTTATTTCATTTTCCTACTAGGTAAATAATGTTTTGATATAACTATTTAAGACTCCTATGTTTTAGGAAATGCTCCAGAGGTGTTTTACACCTACATCTCCCATTCGCAAACCAAAGGGGGTTAGCCCTCTTAAGAGGACCACAGGGAACCATTAAATAAGTGCGAATCGAATTTATCCAAGCAACCTTGCAATTCATTTTTCATTTCATTACATTTTACTTGTTAGTTTCCTCTGTGATTTATTTTTGTGGCATCTCCCTCAGCAGCAAAAAGTCACCCAAGTGTTCAGGACACTCTTCATCAGCACATTTTAGTTTTAACCAGGACTAAACCCAAAATGATATTTTGCTGAAGTATTTCAGTGATGACATTTGGGTTGTACACTGCACATCTTGCAGTCTACCACTGCAAACCAAACCAGGTTTTTTTTTCTATATTATTTTACATAAAAACATGTTATTCTCAGCACTGAGAGAGGATTTCTCTCCACGTTGGCCTCTTCTGATGACCAAACCCAGTTCCATGAGCAAGTTCTTCTCTGTGCTTCAGAAAAAGTTCCCTAAAAAAATAATTTCTGTATTTATGGATTTCTAAGAGCAGACTGACAACTTATAAATAGCACCAGAAAGTTGTGTGATTTAATTCAGAACAAAGAGCAAAATTTATTTTTTTTCCTAAATTGAAGAGCTCCTTCCACATCTAAAATTCCAAGTTACAGCAATACCAGCTTTTAAAATAAATTTGATGTTTTATCCCTGGTCAAGGAACACCATATGGAAGAATACTGCAACACACACCTTGTTTGGTGTAGAAAAACAAAGAAATAATTCCGTGCTTAAAAAACCCAACCAACCAACTGAACAAAAACAACCAGAAAAGCCCCAAACAAAACCTTTTCTCCCCATCTAAACATTTGTTGATGCTGAAAGCCAGATCTGCTTTTAGATGATCTTTGGGAATTGTACTGTTATTGCATCTGTCTCACTTCGTGGGGAACATCATTATCTGAAGCTCAAGATTTCATAACTGGGGGAGAAAGTTGCTAAGTTCTGCACATCATACATGAAGGAATTTTTGAAAGAAATTCAAATTTTAAAAGAGGTATTACTTATATGAATTTTAAACCAGGTAAATAATTTTTACTTTAATTTTTATGAAATGCAAAAAGAAAGGAAAATGGAGTTTTTCAAACCTGACAAGCCAAAACATCCAAGATGTGTCACCTTAAAAACTCCTCAAAATAAAAACCCCTGCATTTTCAGAATTCAGACATCATCCAGACAGAAGACTGAGGCCTGAGAAAGCATTTCCCTCAGTCTGATAAACCTGATTATGATACACGGCTGGTTCTTTGGAACAGCTGATTAACTCCTCAAGCTGAGCAGTTTTAATTTGGTCCAACAGTTATGAGCAGTAAAAGCATTGCCACAACTGCAGGGCGGAATTAGCAAGGCCAGCAGATCCTGGATAACTTTATCTTTTAAAAGTTGACTTTGTTCCTGGTATTTAGAGAAAAGGAACTAAAAAGAGAGAAAACCACAAACTACTTATAGATCTTTCTGGATGATAATACCCTCTCACACAGTGCAACAAGTCATAATAATTTTTAAAAATGGAGTATTTTAAAATGCAGTGTGATACTGGTGAGGACAAAAATGCACATTTCCCAATTCTGCAAAGAATTAGACCTATAATTTTATGAACTTGAATATTCCCAGATTGCTCTACTGTGGTGGATGAATTTACAAACAATGAAGATTCCAAAAACACAATAAAATTCTTCCTACCAACATTAATTATATAAACTCAGAGGGAAAAACATCCCCTTTAAAATCTTATTTTCAAAGCTTCTCGAGCCCTACCAAAGCTGCTATCTTTGCTGACAAGCTGCATGTGCAGCTCTGGTGATGTTTCATTCTTCCTTCACAATGTTTTCACAGTCCAGGATAGTTTTCAAGCTTCTGGCACTTCCCTGTATCAAATTCTTTAACTTTTCACTCTCTCACCTGCACTTGCCCCATTTGCTGCACTGGAATTGAGGCTGGGTGTGCACATGTGCCAAATCCAGCTAGTTTTGCACTTCTGTTACAATTTGTAACTATCTTCGTTTTACAGAAAAGTTAATGCTGCAAAAATGGGGAACCCAGGAGGAGGATTAGCCCTGGGAGGTGGGTGATGGATCCTGGGATGGACAATGAGGTGTGGCTGCTGGAACGGGGGGGATAAACACGGATAAACTCCTGGGAAACCAGGACAGTGTGTGAGCGTTAAGGGGAGGGCTGAAAGTGTTCAAAGGGGTTTAAAAAGAAACAGAACATTTTTAGACTGGCAGAGATACAGGTGCTGGTTCTGCACAGACCAGGCTGAGCCACAGCACATCCCCTGGCTCCAGCTGTGCCATTCCACAGCTGGAACTCAGAATCCTCATTCCCTGCACAAACAACAACCCCCAGTGGACAATTCAGTCCAAAATAGCTTTAAAGGGGTGCTGGGGGATTCCTCCCTCCTCATCTTCCTTCTTTCAAATGCTTTAACCAAATGATGCATTTATTGGGCCTGGAATACAAACTCTACTGTTTAACAATGTGTCATGCCATGACTTGACCGTAAATATGGTCAATATTAAGAATGAACCAAAACAGCACATTACAGAGATATTTTACAGCCTTACACTGCACCTTACAAATTAATTTTCTTTTTATGTGCAAGTAGTTCATCATTTCTGCTTTAAAATGCAAGAGATGTATCTTACTAATTCTTAATTCGCTGACTTTGCTTATTCTGACTTAGCTAAGTGATAAACTTTAATTTATATTTATTTACATACGGTAGATATATATTTGTTATATATCCATATATAACAAAGCTAAATGTTTATATATTCATATATATATTTATATATAATATATATTTATTTTCCTGCCTAGCATTACTATTTGAAATATATATGTATATATATATTTTTATATCTCAAATAGTAATGCTAGGCAGGAAAATAAGTCCTTTCTGCTCATGTGCCTTACTGTAATGATGCTCTCCTGAAGCATTAGGTCAGCTCTACTATGGCAAACAAGGCTAAAAATAATACTTTAGAATAATATGGATTGAGCTAAAACGAGCACAGGCAGCTGCCACTAGATGGCAAGGCAGGCTCACGGTACTTTGCAGGGCTTGGTTTGGGCTGGGTTTTTTTTTTCCCCCTTTATATAAGAGGAATATGTAACATTTGTATTTCAAACATGGTGTCGACACTTCTCTCCCATGCCATTCCAAGTTTATCTGGTGATCTGAAGTTGGTGAACGAAGCCAACCACTTGAAAAACCCTTTAGAAAACACAGGCACCACGGAAATAATGTTTAGTGGTAAGCTGAACTTGAGATTTTAACAAATGTGCTGAAAAAAGTAATGCGTTTAAAAGAAAGGGCGCTTCACTTATGTGTGAAAAGGTACAGACAAGTGTTAGAATTTGACTTTTAACAAAAATACCAAATTAAACAAGTGAACTGTCAATTATAAAACAATCTGCTGCCCCTACAGCTCTCAGCAAGGTCTCCCAGGTGAGTGCCTCTAAAGCCAGTCACGTTCCTCACACAGCCAAACCTCTGGTCAGCCATGGAAAAGAGGAGCCGAGGACAACTAGGGTTTAATTAAACATACATTTAAGCATTTCTCCTAATTGCAGTGCAAGAGGCAGCAGCCAGGGTCAGACTCTGGGCAGTGCTGGGCGTCAGTAACTTGGAGAACCAGCGGAAGGTGCCCCTGCCCACGGCTGGGGTTGGAACAAGAGGGGCTCTATGGTCCCTTCCAAACCATTCTACGCTGCTCTGTTTTAAACTCTGCATTTAGGAGATCTAGAACTGGAAACTTAACTAAAAGGCAAATAAAATCCCGCGAAATCAATAGCTTACATGCTGTTTAAAAACTTCAAACATCTCAATGAACAAATGCTCCAAAACTTCCCTCTGGCCTCTGCTCATTTGCTTACTAACACCAACGTTGTCCACAAGGATCAAATAAATGGTCTGCAAATATACAAACGTAACATCTCAAATTGTTTAGCTGCCTTAAAACACCACTGAAGAGAGGGATGGAAATGGACCTCAGTACCTGAAGAGCAGCAGTTGCACCTGCAAGACTGGATGTGGAAACCTGTAAGTCTCTGAATTCTACAACCTGAACCTCTTTGACCACAAGTGGAAGATTTAACTCACTGTAAATAAGTTTGTAAGAGCCTTGTGTAAAGCTGTGGCTGCTGACATTATATACATCCACTAACATGAGACCCAAAGGTAATTATTTATTATGACCTTATTCAGTCTTTCAGTTGCTCGGTTACTGTGTCAGGGTCAGACAGGGCTCCAGAACCAGGCACAAAGAGCAGCTCATGCTGATGTCCGTGACTGGCCATATGAGGAAACTAATGAATGACATGGATTAAAAATGGCTACAAATGACACAGAAAACATCCCAAATGACTTTATTTTGTTATCACAGTAGCTAAGTGCCTTCCTCACACCTTAGCTCCATGTCCAGGATGTTCTATACGGGAAAACTGGAAAAGGATGATGTATTTCCACACTCAGGCTGGGCTTGGTTCGGCATTTCAGATATGTATAAAATCCTGTCTCCTGTATGCAATCAAATACGGTTTCATTACTTCTTTGCCCAAAGCAGCTGCTTGGGTTCTACTATTTGGAGTTAAGGAGTCTTGTGTGGCAGAACTATTGTGCCCCACACATTCAAGTGTTGCTGCTCATGAACCAAGAGCAGGTTCAGTTTCTGTATCACACCGAGTTATTTCCAGAGTCCCACTGCTGCTCAGACTGAGAGAAGATGAGCACAAAAAGTATGTGCCTGTGAACTTAAAGTTACATTAAAACACAAACACACCAGTGGAGGAAACTGAGGCACATCCTCACTCCACATAAACACTGACTTTCAAATTTCACTTTTGACACTGCAAACAATTTCTCTTAAAAAAGGCAAAAAACCACAAACAAACAAAACCCCGAAACCTCATTTATTTGACAAGAACAGCTGTGTACAACTCCCCCACCTTCCCTGCACTGTGCCTTTGGTCTGGACTGTCAGCACTGCAGTGACCATCATCCATCACCTGAACTGAAGTATTAAACTACAACTACAGAGAGAAACAAGACAAATTCAGCTGCTGGCTTCAGACCTTCCACCTCTGTGGACCAGGCATGAAATGCCACAAGTTGCTAATTAATATCAGTGCTAGTGGTCTACCTGTATGAGAAAACCTCATTTTACAAAGAGCAGAGTTTTACCACATACTGTCTGAGAAACCATAATTTTCCTGCTATGCTAGCAGACTGCATTATTTATTAAAATAAAATATATTTCTTTTCTTTTACAAAAAATAAATGTCTCAAAAATCATGTTAGAAGTCAGTAGTGCCAACCAAAAGGGAAGCCCGTTGGTGTTTCTCCATTCCCAGCACATTTCTTCCCCCTGGACTGTGACAGTCCCTTGCTCTGATAAGAACCCAGTGCAGCAGCAATGACCCCACTTTGCTCACATCCAGGGTAGTGCTCAGTGCCCACCCAAAACAAAAAGTGCAAAACCAAGAGGGAAGAAATGACTTCAAATCATCTGTGACCCCTGAGTTTTGCAAGGAGAGCTGGTAGGTACTGGCTGTCAGCAGCTTCAGCTTAGCCCAACCCAAACAACTCCTGAAAGCAATAACAGGCACCCTTATCACTCCAGGGTGACCTTCCAGATAAATTCCGGGCTAAAGGAATTAAAATGTTACGAGGCTTTTGTGGACCAAAGTCTCAGCGCACTAAATAGAGACATAAGCACCTCTCTCCTGCTCTGCCCATGCTGACTGACTCTGGAGAACAAACTGTCTGCTGTCATAATCTGGGAGTGAGGGGCAGGTCTCAGCTCCAAACTGCTGAGGGAGAAGACTGAGGATTGCCAGCTCTCAGACTGAGACAGATGAACCTGTTCTCTGGGTTTGTTTTACTCTGGGATCAGAGGAATTGCAGGAGAGGATGGAGAAACAGCCTGTCCAGATCAAAGCCTACCAGAACAGCAGCACTCGTGGAGGACAGAGGAGGTTTCACAGCAGCAGATGATGCCCCTCCATTTTCAAGTTCCCCACACACAGGCTCTGTCTGCCAACACATTTTCTTGTCCTCAGGCGAATTGACCTTGGTGAGACTCAGCTCTGAGGAAGGTTTCCGAGCCTGGCACCAAGTGCTGCCTGACAACACCCACTGCAGCACCAGGTCTGTCTGCACTCACAGCCTCACGCACCTCAGGCTCTCACTGGGACGGAACCCACTGGATTTTGGCTAAGCTCCCCTTGCTGGGATTGCTCCCACCCACATCAATGCACCCACTACCACACCTGATTTACAAAATTACATGTATTCTTAAGCGCACAACTACGGCAAGAATTAATAATCACTTGAAAATCTTCGTTTTCGCTCCCAGGCCTCGCAAAAAGAGCAGGACGATGTTGTGGCTTCAAGTCAGACTCAAGCCAGATACTGGCATACAATGAAATTCTACCCACACCCAACTTTCTATCAGCTTGTCTTTCTTACATCTTCAAAGATCTGGAGTGGCTAGAAGTCTTTTCACGCTTCTAAAAACAAAGCTCCCACATCCTCCTTCTGCAAAACCTTTAAAATAGTTACTCTCTCCTCTGTACTTCACACACTTGTCCTATCTGTGCCCCTTCGCCCTCCTAATTGTCATCACGGACAATAACAAAAAAAGTTAATTCCTCTGACATCACAACTGGAGTGGGAGGTTGAAGTAAAAAAAAAACCAAACCTGAAATATTGATATAATAAAAATTAAGACAAAATTACATGTAAAAAAGTCTACCCAACCAGCTGTTCAAAGTGGTAAAAGCAGAAATAAATTAATTAATGAGTTCTGCCAGCTCACGAGAATTTTGTGACTGGCAGCAGCCAGATATTTCCCACTTCACTACCAAGTATCTTTTCATTCATATATTACAAATCAAGCCTCAGTTTGCCAGTGCGGAGGAAAACAACTGAGTTTTGGTGAGGAGGAGATGCAAGCCCAGCCCGGGAGAGTCCAGCCTGGGTCAGAAATGCCACGCTGGGCTTGCACTAAAATGTAATTTCTTCCACTGTCATATCCTGTGCTGTTACTGCCCAAAGTGCTAAATGGGTGCTCAGCTCCACTTAGGACAAAGCTGAACAGAAGCAACACATGGTCTAAATCCGTGACTTCACTTTTTTAGGCACTGGGGCTGAGATCTTCAACGTGCAGGGCAATGCTCAGTGGGATACTCTGCATTGCCCAGGCTGAATTCCCACAGCAGCTCAGAAATTTGGCCCATGACTTTGGCACAGAGCTGAACACAACCAACAACGTTCTGACTTCAAAATTTCCATGCAATGTTATGTATATTATTGTAAGAAATTACTTCAATATTATACTCAAGCATTTTCAATCTCTGCTAAAAACCTGGCACCATTTCTTGTTCTGTGCTGTGTTATTTCATAAATTAAATACTTGTCAGTCAAGTCCCTTCCTTCCCACCTGTCCACTTCTGTTTAAAAATAAACTCTCAAATATTGCACCACACAGTAAGGCATAGTTCAGAAGAGGACCTTTTCTACAGATTTGCAAACAGTATTACAAAGGATTTTCTATCCTAAAATTCCTGTAATCATAATTTTTTTTCTGAATACCTGAAAAAACCCCGGTGGTACTGGACCTACTGGCATGCCATCTCCTGGGGGAATGTTTCCTAGCACTGGGCTGGGAGCTGCTGCAGCACTCTGAAAAGAACAAAGGGAGAATAAACCTTTGTCATTGCATGGTAGGCATTAAACCCCCCCCCCCCCCCCGCCCCCCAAAAACCCCAAACCTGACCAAAGTGCAGAAAGTTATTCTCTGGATATGTCACTATGCCATTGTTTCATGTGAAGGTAAATCAAAATTGTTTAGCCTTTTGTCTATACAAGTACCATGACTTGTTGAAATAACAAATGTATGTTGAGGAGAAGGGTGCCAGAGACTGCACAGGCCAAATAGACACGTCCTGACTAAATTTTACAAAATGTTGTGTCTGAGTGTCTCTACACGCACCAATGTGAATGTAACTTGCACACTTCTTGTCTTACACATAGGAACAGTCTCACACATGCACACAGAGCATAAAGAAAGTAATTTATGCATTTTATCAGCAATTTCCAAGCACTTTAAAGATAATTTCAGCAGCCTGTAATATTTTTCCAGAACAACAACAAGCTTCAAAACAGGGCTCTGTTATAAACAGTACAAGAAAGGATGCTCATGATTCTGCTGGTAATGCTCAAGATTTTACCAACCCCAAAAATAACTACCATGACAAATTAGAAGAATTCAAGTTACGTTTTTGGAAGGGAAAAGAAAAAAGGGATTTCTAAGGAGTGAATCAGAGGATGAAATTAGTTACCTTTGCAAATCCTTCAGCTGGAATAAGCGAGTAAAGAATATTGCTCCTGGCAATTTACACGCAGGAGATTGTCACAGAAAAGAGAAGCCAAACTGCTTCTGTTGTCATGTGTTGGAACCTCAATTACTTTTAATTTCTAGCACTCTTCCTTCCTGCAATGTGTTTCTGTGGGGCATGAGGCTGAATCACCTATAAATGCTCAAAATCCTGTGTGAAAGTACTGGAGCACACAGAATGCTCCCAGAGCCACTGGCAGGTTACTAATGACCTGCCAATGCCTGCTCTGCAGAACACACAGATATTAAATTATCACTCTATTTATTGTGCACTCACACTTGATACCCTAAAGATGCAGATCTGGAAATTGCATTTCCAGGTGTTTGGCACAATACCTAGGAAAGGAAAGAATAATGCTGGAAAGATCTGAAAACTGGCACAAAGGAGGGCTGACTCTTTTCAACCAAGCAGAAAGGAAATATTCAGTTAATCACCACAGATTCCTTCAATGGCTTAAGCTGTGTTTTAGAATTAAAGTCCTGAACAACTCACAGTAACATATTTAGCATCCAAGCTGAATGTTCTTTGGAAAAGTCTGGAATGTATCACCAAAATATAAAGTCTGCAAAAAGTCCTGGCTTTCAAAATGAGTGCAAGGCTTTGATTCACTGAAAAACCCGGTAACAAAGGGTATTACCTATGCAAGGATCAGTGCTAAAACACTGACGATTTGCAGCTGACAGAGAAAGCCAGCCAGGTGAGCTGGATGCAGCAAACACTTTGGAATCATAACCACAAATCATGCAGGGAGAGGCCACCACAAAGCAGACAGAGCAGCCTGGGAGGCTGTGGCCAAAAAAGGTGGTGCTCTGCCAGCCACTGCCACTCATGTCAAATCATTATTTTTGTATCATCTCCATTTATAAAAGAAAACAGGAGAAAAAGCTGCTGGTTTGCTGCTGTTTGGGTTTTTTTAAGAAAATATGAGCTCTTTAAGCATCAATGTCCAATACACCCATGACAGGCAGCCTGAGTGGAGCACGTTGGATGCACTTCTACAGGTACAGGTTTCCTGGATGAAGGATGACAACAGCAGCACCACTGATGGAGAAAATCGATGATGTTAAAAGCCTGAGCATCTCCAAAAGCCCCAAAGAGGCTGAGCTGCAGTGGCTGACCAAGGAGGAGCAGCCCATTAAAGTGGCACCAGTACTGATGGGCTTTATTGCAGCACCATCCCTCCTTGCACGCCCATCCCCTGGGCTGAGCCCCCTCACTGGCCATGGGATGTGTCCCCTGCAACGTCCGTGGGGTCACAAGGCAGGGAACGGCCCCTCGGGATGCAGAACTCCCACAGGGATACAGTGGCCTGCTGCTGACAGTTGGTGCTCCTTCCCACTTTGAAAAAGACTTTTACAAAATAAAACAGCAAATGTAGCTTAAAAAGACAGGGGGAGGGGGAAATAATGACTATTCCAAAATGGAGGGAGAAAAGGATTAAAGTTATATCTGTTAGCCATTCACTGTCCTAAGAAGGCTTTGTAAGAAATACACCTAAAAATAACATTTTCATAACTGTCTCGTAGAGTCTCACCCGGCACTGACACCAGAGGAACCCAGCGCTGCTTCCTGGTGAATCACCAGAAGCTGGCAGGGAGAGACTCAATGTGCTGGGTTTAATTTTTAGTGGATGATCAGAGACCGAGGCTCGATGGCAGTCCCAGGTCACAGACACTGTGCAAACCCCCCTTGCCCCACACTGTGAGTGGGAGGGACGGAGGACACAGAGTCTGCATGGCCAAAGCAGCAGGGCAGTGTTACTGACACCTGCAGTGCCCTTCCATGATTGTAAGAATTCTGCAGTTACAGCCACTCTCAGGTGTTACAGAAACCTCCATTTCTATCCTTCATTATGCAATGCACTGGAGTTGTTTTCTGTTTTCATGTTTGCTTGGGATTTTCTTCCCTGATGGGCAATGAAGTCCCAAAGCCAGAAATAAAGCATTTTCAGTGTTTTGGAGATATTACATTTTCTAGCTTGCACTAAATAATGAATCTTTTAAGAACTTCTACCAGGTAGATCAATAAACAAACCTGCAACTGCTGCATGGAAATATTCTTATTTATTCTATCATGATGAATTATTCATTCATTTTCCATAGTCCCATAGCAAACCATGGCCTCCTTTTGCATGCCTTACAAGTTGTTCATCATTTATACTTCCATTAGTTTGAAATTTTAAATATTTGCAAATTGCTTTCCCTGCTTTTCATAAAAAGATGAAATTGGAAAATTTAGATAGTATGAAGTCTTTGTACAATACCTTACCTCCTTAAAAATGGAAATCTGTATTTGCTTTTGTAGCTAAAACAATGCATTTATACTAATGAAATCATAATAATTCACAATTATTAATTAAAACTGTGTACTTGAATGAAAGTTATGGTCATTCCTTCTCTATCCAAGCTACTCTTGGCAACACAAAAATAGATTATTACAGTAACTAATAAAACTAGCTATGATCTAGGATGGATGTATAATAAAGAAATCACAAAGTAAATAAAATGCAAAATAAAATCTTTTAGCTATTCCACTAGTACAGTATCTGAAGTATAAAAATCCAGAGATAAACCTGCAATGCTCATTTTTTGAGGCCATTCCAAGCAGTGCTTAATGAGGAAAGCTTACAAATAATTTCATTTGAAACTAAAGAATGCTACAAAGAAATGACTTGACTTTATAAAAATCCTCACTGGCTCTTTCTTTCACCAAGGCATTTAATTTCAGGTATTTTGCTTATAGTAAGACTTCCTTATTTTTATCCAAAGAAAGCAGTTTACCATATGTTACTAAATTTGTCCACTCAAGGGAGAGTCCTGTTTTTAGGAAGTCTCAGTGATGGAAAATGATGAAATCTACTGGATGATGGAGGGGAGGAACCGGACGCTACAAATACATGTGTTGGGCACCCAATTCCCTCACCACCCCATCCTCTTCCACATCAGCCCTAAATCTACTCTCATCATTTAAGAATATGATGTTTTTATAAAGTCATACAAGCAACCACAACATGCAGTCTCCAGACAAAGATCTTCTGCCATGGATGGTACAAACACAGTCAGCTGAACCAGAACCAGAGCACAAACCATCAACATCTCGGGATATTTTTGTATACACTGGTATTGGGTAAATGAAACAAACTGAACAGTGAATGTGGCATGTGAAGGACAATGCAGGGAAACCACAACCACGTTTGAAATGCTGGTGAGAGCAGCACATTCAGAAGGAAAAGCAGAAAATGTCAAAACTTAAACAATTTCTGTTTCTTTTTTTTTTTTTCTCCTTTTCTTTTCTTTTCTGGGGACAGAGGATAAATATCCAGCACATTAACTCAGGAAATCATGGGAAATAAGGAATTTAAATGTAGTGGTTTGTTCTTTTTTTTTTTTTTCTGGAAAGACAAACAATGGATGATTGCTATTTCCAGTCATATTTACCACATGTTTAATTTCTGGTCATTAATAGCTTTGAAGTGCCAGACACACTGCAGCCAATAGGGTAAAAAATATCAAATTTCCTTTTGTAATCAATGTGTAACTTATCAAGTGTTTCTAAGACATCAGCTGGTTACTGTAACAGACCTTCCCTATTTGTACCCATCACAAATCAAAGAAGTATTAAAGGAATTATATTGATCAACCACTAGAAACCTTCTCGTTTTCTCCAAGAGAGAACATAAAACTACTCATCACTCTGAACAAAAAAATAAATGAAATTTTAAAAACTCCCAACACTTCAATTAAGTCTCTGTGCCTTTTACAGAGCCTTTGAACACTTGGCTGTACACAAAGAAGCCAAAACCCCCAGAATGAGCAGGCTTGGTTTACTCAACACAGACTGGAAGGTCACGCCCAAAAAAGGTGGATTCATCACACTGAAAGAGGCAGGTAATTTGAAAGATCTGGCTCATGAGACCTAATTAAATCCTGGCGTAGCTCCACTGATATACATTTGTCTAAACTGCTTAATTTCTGTTGTGTAACAGGAAGGCATTTACGTGACAGTACAAGTCTGAGAAGTGTAATTGTGGAAGGTCATTCCTTGCAACTTCTCAGTTTTCCTCCAGTCCCAGCTCCCTATGGTTTTATTTGGACCCTGTCATTTTATCTCTCTTCGTTCCATCTTATTAATGGGTAATAAAGAATAATAAAAATAATGATGCCATCAATGCAGATGAAAAAAAATCACATTTAATTCTTTTCCTGGAAACACAAAAAGGGTTGCATCAGCAGACAGGGTCACTTAGGGAAGGGAGACCTGTTGATGGTGGTGATGATGATGATGGTGATGATGATGACAAAGGTGCCCTCTGGGACTCCACCCATCCTTCTTCCCCAAGAAATAATCCTACCCCCAAACCAACCTCACTTCAGCAAAGCTTCCCCATATCTGAAGCGGGATCACAGTTTGTATCCCAGTGCCCAGTCTGCGGGTTTCATCCTGCCTAGCTGAGACAGAGAAATTGTATCACAGTGCTGAAAAACAGCCACTGCGCTGGAACAGAAATTAATTTTGAGGAAAGCTTTGTTAACAGTGAATAAAAGGACTTCAAATTCCCGTTAAAAGAGAGCATTTCTATCCTGTCTCTCAGCTGCTGCTTCTTGGATTATTTAGAACATAACTTCCAGACAAGATTTTCTCAAAATTATGGTTATAAAGAAAAGTTATTTAAAAGAAACCTTCATTTTATTGCTGGAAGTTAATAAAATCAGTATTATGCATAGGTACTAATGGACTGTTCACTTACAAAAGGCGCAAAAGTAATTTGTGTTTTAGACATGGAAATAAACCTATGAAATTATTTTGAATTTCTGCCCATTCTTCTGTTTTGTTTTTTTTTTCCAAAACAGAACTGCACTGAAAAGCAGAATACCTGGCTTTCCCCAGTTATTCATGATGATTCAAAAGCGCTATTTCAAATACTGCTTTCAGCCCACTCTCTGTGACGGCAAGGGCACTCATGTGAGGTGAGCTCCAGGGCCGATGTTGCCCAGCCAGGTGTACCTGTGTGCAGGGCCAGGCACTGGGCTCCCAGCACAGCACCTTGCGCTCCCGAGCTGCGGCAGTGCTGCCAGCCCTAGCAGGAACCACCGCGCTGCCGACAGCAAGAGGCACTTGAGGACACAAAACACTGCTGTTGAAGCCTGGAGCTGAGTTGCAGTGATATTTCAACAAAATGACTTCTTTTCCAGAAGTGACACTTACACCCCTCCTCCAGACTCCCTGGAGACCGAGGCAGCTCCGATCGGCGCTCACTCGGCAGCCGCAGAATCCTCCGCACGTTCCACGCGCTGCTCTCCTCCTGCTTCCCTCCAGGATTGCCTCTGTCGAGCAAGGGCCACTGCAGACCATGGGTTTAGCCCCCTGCCTGCCCCAGGAAGATGCTCCTCCTCACACAAGGAACGGTTCAACCTCCACACGTTCTGTGTCTCCAGCTGCATTTTTAAATTCCAGATATTCCCTGTGCTCAGGACACGACTCGCTGCACAAAGGGGGCTGGTCACTGCTCATCCTTCCCTCCTTCTTCCCCAACACACTCTGCCATTTTTTTCCACGCTCTACAGATAATTCATGGTTGGTACAATTGTGCTAATTGGACTAGTATGACAAGACTATCTCATATCCTGACTTCCCCTAGCAATTAAGTGGTTGGCACAGTGTCTTTTAATCATTTAATTAATCTAATTGTTAAACCCATTTTATTTTCCAAAGATTTTAAGATTGCCAGAGTATTGTATCCCAGTTTTCATGGCCCAGCACTCCACACAAGTCAAGTGCTTTTCCATTTTAGGAATATAGCGATTATTAAGATGAAAGTTTTTCTGTATCTCTCTGTCCTTTCCAAGTTATGAAACAAATGAACAAATATGCTGTGAGCTGGAAGACTAAAATTTGATTATGAAATGCAAAATAGCCTGGTTCGGGGTTATCCTCAGGTCACCAGGGAGTGACTCAGCAATGCTGGCAATATATGCACAACTTCAGAAAGGAAAATACACCAAAACCCCCCCAGTAATTCCCTCACAATTCGAAATGGATTTCTGTTTCCATATGTAGCTGACTGGAAAAATCATATGCGCAAAAGCTAAATTTTACTTCAGAGGGACCTGAACTGCAGAATGTACTTCATGATGAAAATGCTCTTCTGCTTCTCCAGAGCCTGAAAAATTGTTCGTTCGGGTGTTATTGTCTGGACCTTCATGTCATGAAATTCCCCTTTAGTAACCATTTACTACTATACCAACCATGGATACATCTCTGCTTTCCGAGTCTGTGCTCCATAAGTTATTACTCTGTCCTAAAATGTGAAAACATGGGACTCCACAACACTACAATTCTGACAGCACATTTTCATAGAGAAAACTTACTGAAGTATCCATTTGGGGGTTTTATTTGAACATTATCTCCATTATCAGTGGAATTAGTGGTACATAACACATAACACAACGCACACTTTAGGGTCCCTAGACTAAATTTCATTGCTGTAAAACCAGTGGTATTTCTTGTATGTGCAGCTGCTGATAAATAAATACTTAATTCCCTAGCAATTATGTGTTCATTTGAAGAAAAATAGGATAAATTTAAAACTCATGGAAAGCTAGCCTCTAAAGTATCTCATTTTTCTCATGTTGCCTGAATATCTATCTTTGGATAAATGTAACTTGTTGAGCAGGGAGTTAACACCTCTAAGTGCTAAACCAGAATTAGGCACTGTGCTTATGGAGACCTCACATTTCCATGCTGGTGATTATTTCCTATAAAGGAATTATAGGGAGTAGTCAAAGAGCAACAGAAGCCTCACAGCCCACCCCAGAGGGTACCAGAATTCAATGAATTTCCATATTTCCATCCATCCATCCATCCATCCATCCATCCATCCATCCATCCATCCATTCATCCATCCATCCATCCATCCCTCCTCCACGGACAGCAGAGGCAGAGCAGGGCTCAGTCCTCTAAGGACCTGCTTTTTGGATGTCCTTCTGAAAAAAACCCTAATTCCGTTTCTTTGGGAATTTGATCCAAGAAAACCAAGCCTGTGAGTGCCCAGCATGCACCCCAGGGCTGGCTGAGGATCCATTTTTCCTGCCAGGAAAAACCCTGGCTCCAAATGTGACCAAACTCGCTGGTGCCCAAGTCACACAGCAGAGGAGGTGAACCTGTCTCAAGTGGCTCCTCCTCAGGGAACCAATTATTTTACACCCTGTGGTGTGAAAATCCATAGCAGTGATAATGAGAGCTTGAATCTTTCAGGGCTGACTACCTCCTACAGCTCTTACACACACCTTTAAAATCTTTTTCTTCTGATTATTTTATTATTATTTGGGTTTTTAGGTGGTGCCTATACAGACACTGAAGGGATGCTGATCCATGCACAGCTATTCCACCTGGCTGGTCCATGGACTACTGGGTCACCCACACAGAAAACAGCAACACTGACAGTGTATTTTTAAATACATTATGTTATACAAGGAGCAACATTCAAAATTCAGCTGATGCAAGAATGATTGCTGAAACTTCTGCTTCACCATGTAATCCTTCATTGCACTTCATTAAAAAAAAAAGGAAAGAAAAAAAAAAAGAAAATCAGCTAAACCCAGGAATATGGTATGAAAAATTGCCTTCATAAGCAGTTTTATACATGCACAGATTGCATATAGAAACAGGCTGGGTTTAAATGAGAATTATGTGTATATGTATCCTCACTAAAAATGCACATTTTGCGGTGAAGGAACCATTACAAAGTACAGCAGGTATAAACCCCCTTGTTTATATAAATAAATCAGGTCACATTACACTGATCCAAAACAAAAGCAAGCCTGTTTTCCCAAGGTCCCTGACTGAGTCTGTGAGTGCAGACCTGTCAGGGTCACCTTTACCTCAGCACCATGTCCAAGATGGCCTGAAACACCAGAGATTAATGTGAGCACTTAGTGGTTGTAATAATCCATATTTCATTATATATAAAAAACTGGCTTCCTCCTCAGCTAACACAGAGAGGCTTACAGAAGGAAAAGTACAGACAGATCCAGTTCAGCTCTGTTATTTAAAAAAATTATCTAAAGGAGAGCAGCAGTCACCCATGTGCCACCTGAACATCCCCCCGCCCACAATGTCTTTGGAATTAAGTTTAAGCTCAGGTTAAAACACAGCAGAATGAGAACTATGTAATGTACAGGCTGGAAACAAGAGAAAATGAGAATTGAAGTCAGTTAAAGCATTCTCCCCATCCTAAACCACGACAGAGGCATTTTCCAGGAGGAGGAAAATGCAGCTTTTATTGGGATTGCTCTAAGCGGCAGTCAAGGCACAGAACTCTAAAGCTCCCCCATCCCACCATTTCCTCTTCTTCAGTTCCACTTCTAAGCCTTCCAATCCCTCACAACAACTCCAGGCTTTTCAGTCTCTGGGGACTGCAGCCCATCACACAAAAATAAGCAGTTTTCTGCAGGCAGAGGGTCCCAGAGGAGGGATATTCATGCTTCCTACAAAAGCTGACAAAACTTAAGTGTCAGGTAACAGTGGGTAATTGTAGTACTTCATTTAACTGCTTCATCTACCCTAATAGCCTGCACAGAGCAAGCCTGATGAAAGGGACTGCAGATTCCTGGGATGGTGAGGTTTGTTTCCTGCAATTACCTTAGAGCTGCTCACCTGTGTGCTTGATGTCCCTTGTGCCTCCAGCTTCACGTGAAATGAACGGAAAACACTTTTGATTTTCCCTGCAAGTACCACTCCATGAAGGGACTTACCAGGATCTGTTTTCCAGAAAACACCCTTTTTTATCATTCCTTGTGATTACCATTTGCTTGGATATTTTACTAATCAAGATCATACGCAACAGAGGGTCTTCTTACTTTCTATGCACTCAACTTGGTACCTCTTTAAAATGTCTGGAGTATTTCTTTCCCACTCACATCTATTTCAACTGCTGTCTAATTAAAATGTTACCACTCCAGCCTGAAAATCCAGGAGAGAGGTGCAAAGTTTGTATAGAAGAAGGACAATCAAGGGGTTATTTTTTCCCTTAGTGCCCCCAGTTTGGTGCTATTCCTGTATGAACTTGTTTTTGCAGCACTCTTTGTGCCATTGTACACATAGCAAAATTCACATTTAGCACAACTGCTTCAGATTGGTGAAAGTCTAGCTAGAGCAGACCGCATGAAACAACTTGTAATTTTCAGACTGAAAACCAGCCTAATACACAGTACAATGTGTGAAAAGGTGACAAATATCTCAGTTTAAATATATTCAATATGAAGCTTGGACAGAATTTTTTACTTCTCAAGCTAAGGTAACACTATCACAAACTGTTATCAGCTGCAGCAATGAACTTGTACAGGTTTTTCAATTATTTTTAAAATCCTTCTTTATGCCCAGGACACTGTGTGCATTTTCAGCATGACAATGACAAAGGCACACTTGATAAAGCACTGTAAAAAAACCCAAACATTATTTTATTACCTTTCTCAGTGTAATTGTTAAATCCTTCTCATCCTCAACAACCCTCAACTCTACCAGTGCCCATTCCTGTAGTGTTCCTCATGCACTCAAGTTTTGAGTGTATTGGTTATTTTGGAGCAGGAAACAAGGTTTTAAAATAAAATAAAAAGAGTTTTTGATGCAATACAGGGCAAAGACAAAATTACAGGAGGCAAAGAAAGGCTGCTCCGTGTTTTCCAATTTAAGGTGTGCCACGGTTGGAACAAGAAGGAAAAGATGTGTAGTACCTGCACGGAGACTTGGGGCACCCCCAAAACCCCAAACCCAGCTAGGCTCTGACCCAACAGGTCCCACCAATGCCTGGTGCTGCGAGGAGGCTTTTTGGGGTGACCTTTGGGGGTCTCAGGAGGACAGGAGGAGGGGGAAGGTAAATGCAAATGCTCCCATTACTGCAGTTCTGAGTCACCTCCACCCCCACAATTAAAGAAGAAAGGGCAGAAGGTTCAAAATCTGACTGCAAAGGGCATCTTAAAACTGCCCACGGGTCTCGAAATCCTTGTAACCAGCATTTCACTCCAGAGATGGGAACATTTTGCACAGGCAACCCTCCCCCATGCACTTTTTAGGCTGTTGCTTTTGGCTGAGGCTGCTGCTACAACAGGAAATAAAAATTATATTACTCAGGAAGGAAGCTAATGAGTTTCCCCTCCCCCCAAAGCCATTAGACACTTCCTGAATAAAGGAGAAGCACATTAATATAAAGAACGGCCCTACGTGAGCAACCAGGGGCTGAACAGCTCCGGGATTAAAGCTGAATTCCATCTCTGGATGGACCAGGAATACCAGGTCAGCTGCCCTGAGGCACCACCTCACTGCCTGTGCCGTGTCCATTCTGCCCTCAAACCACCCAAAATCAGCCACGATTTCATCACTTCCTCTGGGAGAGCATGCCAGGAGATAAAACAGCTCCTTGTAAGGAGTGTTTTCCATGCGCTTACTCTGTTCATTTTGCTTTACTGTTCTGAATTTAAGAGGCCGCTTCATAAAACCCCAAATCTGGGCTTTTATTGTTCAATTTGTTTTGGGACTTCTTCAGGCTGAGGGATTTCCCAATCTGGGAAATATCCAGAGCCTGAAAAATAAACAAAATACCCAACACTGAATTCATGGAAGCTTACTGACTGACCCTGCTGTGTTGTTAACATTCAGCACTATTTTAAAAACGCAGTAACTGTTTTAGTGATCAGAGTATAAAAATTTTTGTGTTGATATTAAGACTTGTGTCCAAATCATCAAGTTTTCCATGTAGCTCATCTGTATTAGGTACTTTGGACTGTAGCTACCTCAATTCATTCTTGGCATGTTGTTGTTTGTTTTTTTAAAATCAAGTTACAGTAAATAATTTAAGGGGAAACTCTGCAAAAATGTAAGTGAGGACCATCTGAAGTTAAAAAAAATACAGAGGAGTGAAGTTTTGCACCTGTTTTCAATCTTCACAGGAGCAAACCTTCCCAGCAAAGGAGCACCAGACACACAAAATGAGTGAGTTTATTCAGCGTGAGTTCGCTCTTCTGACCACCCCAGCACAATCAACAGTGACAGCTACAGCACTCAGAAAATCCACTTTTTTGCTTTGGCTTATTCTGTTCTCACTTCCTTTTCTTTTCTGTCCAATAAATATTTTGTTTTCTTGCCTTCTTTAGGCTCCTCCCAATTCCTTGATCCACCAGTCCTTTTTACCTCTTTTGATTTACTTCAGTTGCTAAGACTTAATGAGATGCTGGAAAAAAAAAGCACATTTTTGAGTTTAACTCTTACTGGCAAAAACAAATGGGGAATAAGTGTTCCTCCTGGCACCCTGTCTCTGCCACCGGCAGAGTCCTCATCCAAAAGGATAAAACTCATGAGAACAGAGAGATTTCTTGCCAAAGCTTCTCTAGCTTCTTTCTGTATTCTGTAACATCTTTCATATCTAAACCATGGCTCAGAATTATTTTACGTGCCATTCAGAGAGTTTTAATTTCAGACAAGACCTAAAGGGGTAGAAAACAAAATAAAAAGTGGAACTGACATAATTTTAACTTTACACATCCTCTTCCTAGTGTTACAATACACGTGTTGTTGTACTGTAAAATTACAAAATTTAAATATAGGACCATTTCATTAAAAATAGGACCATTTCATAATCACACTGAGACATTTCAGAGTGTGTCTCACACTGGATCTTCACTTTCCATCAGGAGCTGAGACACTCGGATTTCTCTCTTCCGAGGAAACCGAGACGCAACAAGAAGCCACCGTGACACCGCGTGTGTGGAGCCTCAGGATTTAACTACAGGATCCTGTTTTTTAAAGAGAAACCACACGAGTCCCCACACCACATTTAGGAGCAACAGAAATGTGTGATTTAAGCCATGTGGATTAAATTCCTTTGCACCTCACTGTGGACAAACACAGTGTTAGCGACACTCACATACAACACCTAAAAGGTAAAAAAAAAGGGCGGGGGGGGGAGAAAATAAAAAAATATTACTTTCCAATTTGTTTATCCATTTAAAAAGCAGAGTTATTACTTCCAGCCAAATCTAGCAGGCTTTGGCCACGATTCTGAACATACATACAGAGTGTTGTGAACAACAAAACAAGTTTAAATTATTGAAGAGGAATTCTCCAGGAAGCAGGAGGATGAGCTGGACAGAAGCCAGCACCACCAGCCAGGTTTTGTCATGGGGACCTAAGCTGGAGCCCTGCACACCATAACTCTTGGACAAAAACAATAAATCACTCTCGGCAAAATAAAAAGCACACAGAAAAGTGCACAAAACCTTCCATGTCTCTTCCTCCCCGAAACTAAGTGTTAGTGAAGGGTTAAATTTCATCTCCTGTTAATTCCACAGAAAAGCAGGATAATTCTGCAAGGAATTAACGCTAAATGAACCAAAATTTGCCCCAAAAATAAAGGATTGTGATTTTTTTTTTTAATGATTGCCACATTCAAAACATTAGGTACTCTAAATTTCTGCACGAATTTATCTGTTTGAGCGTGTTTTTTCACACTCCTCACAGAGCCTGCCATTAATCACCTGCCAAACATGCAACAGCTCCCAGCTGCTCCCGGCACAGCTCCTCTGCATCTGTGGCTCCTGATACTAGCACATTGTCCCAACACCAGGCCAAACTGTAAACTCACACAACGTTTACCCACAGTTTTTCTTATCAATTGCAGCTAAGCAAGAACAAAATCTAACCTTCACAACAACCCTCCAAATCATTACCCTACTACTCAACAACTACCTTTTCCTTCATTTAGAAGGCAGTGAATATCACATTAAGAAATGAAGGTACTAAACCATTCAATTTCTCTGTTTTGGTTTGATGTATTTGGGGTTTTTTTCAGATAACACGTTGCAAAGACAGCAGAAGTGACTAAAGAGCACCCTGAGATAAAAAAGGGTTTTTAAGTAGCACAGGAATTTTAAACTCTGGCATTCCCCTGGGCACAGCCCTGTATCTGGCCTGCAGGTGATGCTCTGAGACTGCCAGCCCCAGCCCAAAACACAAACTGCATACTTAGATACAGACAAACTATGAGTATTCTAAAAGGTGAGGACAAAGACAACAAGAAAACTTTATCCCAGGGTTTTTTTTCCCACCCTGGAAAGAAAGGACCTTCAAATAATGAAGAAATAATTACCCTCGCACCCTTATATTATCATTCATTTCACACGCCCTGTTGTGCTTTTTGTTCAGAAAATTGCTCCAGTAGGCTAAAAAAAAAAAAAACAGAAAAAAATTAGAAAAAAATCCATTTGTAATTCAGTAAAGTTTTTAATTTTTGGCCTATCACACTGACACTGTCATCAAATATCCATATGAAGAGCAAGTTTCCTTTCACCTGGAGATCCCCAAAGTGCTGGGCACAAAAATCTGTTTATCTTGATGCTATTCAACATCTTTGAAATTAAGATACGAATATTCAAAGAATGCCTCCCACACTAAGCCTAAAGATAGAAATTTCTCATTCCCATTGTATATTCTGAATTCCAGAGCTGGCAGTTTCGGAGTTCGGAATTTCTGAGTGCACCGTTTTTGCTTCAGAAGAGGGAAAACACTGAACAATGATTTCATCAGAGCTCAGAAAATATTTTAACCCTTATTTAAAATGAGGTTCCTTTTGTCCTCACTCTTCTCCTCAGGGAGGGACCCACCTGTTCTGCACCACTGTGACTGCTTTACAAGGTATAAGCACAGCATTTGTGTAGCACTAAATCACTGCTTCAGAGCCACATGATACAGCAAAAACCTTCTGAACTGAATTTCCACAAGTAAGACATCTCAGTTCTGAAAAACTGAGTCAAGGTGGACTTCATTGCTGCAGTTAAAACTTAAAATAATAGCACTGAAACAGAAATCCTAATATTTAGAGCTAATACAGGCGTTGCACAGGGTTGTTTTGAAGCTAAATCCAACACTTTGAGGCACTGGTACTTAATATTAATGACTTTTTCAGCTTTATAACAATGGCTATCAAAAATTTAAATAATTAAATAAATAAGGAAGGGGGGGAAACTATCATCAAAGTAAAACTAAAGCCTTTCTTGACATATATTTTCAAAACCAGCAAATGACACTTCCCTGAAAAGTCACCTTGTTATTTAATGGTTCCTAACAGCTACAACCTGGCACATTCCTTATATATTTAAATAAATAACAGTTTCTTTGGTGTAGTAATAACAATGAGGAGTATCTTAATAGGAATCAGCAGTCTGTACTTGGGGGGAAGGGGGAGGTGGAAATCCAGACCAAGCAGGATATAACTTCTCTGGGGACTGAGGAGACCTTGTGTGTAAACTGTCAACTCCTTCCTCTTCCTTCAGCAGCAGGAAAGGAAACATTAAGGGTGGGACATCACTTGCTTCTCTTATAAACAAATGCCAGGGATCACAGATACCACAGAAAAAATACCTGTATCATGAACAGAAGTGATTCATTTTATTCAGCAGGGAGAAAAACAAAAGCCCTGTAATTACAGTATTGCTAGCTAACACCGGAGGAGAGAGGTGGAGTAAATATAAAATAAGTACAGCTGGACTCTTTTTACTGCCTGGTAGCAAAGAGGGAAATAAACCCCTAGGATAAAGTTCTTTTTAAGAGATGGAGCAAATTGAATAGTTAAAACCTTCCCAGAATTTAAGGGAAGAGAGTGCACTTACAGCCATCTACAGTGCTTACATCTGTCCCAGATAAATCTCACTTAATGAGATTTAAGTAAATTTCATTCACAATTAAGTTATGTTGGAAGAAGAACTTCTTGCTCCAAAATTATTTTATTTATTACTTACAAGCAGGTACTGAGGTCAGACAAAACTGAGAGCAGAGAACATCTGATCCTTTTTACTGCAGTGAGTGACTGAAATTAAGAGTTTTGAGGGATGACTTTAGAAAGGTCTAAGGAACAACTCGACATTGTCTTAAGAGAAATTCTCACTTTGTCTCTTGGTGCAATCTTTTTCTTTATTTTTGACAAATGTTAATCAGCCTGTGACAGACCCCCACAGGCCCCAGCAGCAGCTCCTGCCTGGGGTGGTTTCATACCCATTTCAGAGATTCCCTCTCACAACAAGGTCTTGAGAAAACCTTTAAAGAATGCATTTGTTTCAAACATTTGCTTGAAGACTGTGTTGGTGGGAGGAATACAAGGACTGTGGCACGAACCTTTGCACCATGAAAGCGCCTCCAGCTGGACCCCTGACCCCTGTGGCCATGCCCAGGTGTGAGCACTGCTGGCCCTCTGGGGCTCTCTGGAAAATCAACAAGCACACAAGGGTCTTGGTCAGCATTAAAAGATGTTACACCTCCCACTGAGGCATCTCCAGATTTCTTTTTTTTGTTCCAGAAACTTGGAAGTAGCCTCATTTGAGGGGACTAAAGGGTAAATGTCAAGGATTACGATGAAAAGATAGAAGACAAGGCAGGATTTTACCATACTTGGCTCTGGTTGATCACCATGACCAGAAGAAGGTACCACTTCTCTTCTTCTGGGAGAAGCAGCTGAAGTCACATTCAATTTTTACTGCTGCCACAGTAAAACAGCTTTTTGTGATGCCCAAACGGAATTACCTGTATTTCAGTCTGTGAATTGTGTATTAACTCATCTCAGTTAGCAAGACCTTGTGTTAATTTTGCTCAATATTCAAGTTACAATAAACACACCTTAAAAGGAATTAAGCACTGTGCATGACTCCTGCTATTTCAAGAGGTATTTCCAATTAAATACGTGGTAATACCTTAAAACAAAGAAAAAAAGGTAAATTCTACATGAATAGCTGTCATGGTATGCAGAAGACCAAAATTGTGGCCAATGTTAGTAAAATAAACAGTCCTTAAAAAGCTTCCTTGGGTAATGGGTACAATCCAAGCAGAGTTTGAAAAGACATGTTTTTGCACCACACTTGGAACAAAAATATATAAAACAGACATATTTGTTGGCCTCACAAAGACATTCCAGGGCTGGTTGTGCAGCTCAGTAGTCTGTGAATCCAAGCTCAAAAACAAAGTGAGGCTTTCTGTTTGATAAAGATTATTTTTCATGTTGCTTCCTAAAGATTCTCTTACTTCAGTATTTCTTTTTTGAAGGAATTCAGTGATACTCCGCTCACTTCAAAACTGAAGATACTAAGATTACCAGGGCTCAAAACTTAAATAATTAAATACTAAACAATCCATTTTTAAGAAGAATCCTACTGAGCCAAGTGTTCCAATTCCTTGGTATGATGTGTTCTGAGGATCAAAACACAGAGGAAAGAAACCAGCTGGTAAATAAAAATATTTTTTCAGGACAGTATTGTGAAGGTATGAAGTTTATATAGGCTTGAAAATAACATGAAATAGTAAGTTCTTCTCCAATTCCGAAGAGAGGAAGGCAAAAAGAAAAAGAACTCCCTGGAAATGTACAATACAAAGGAAAGTATAAACATGCCCATGATTATTAAATTATCAATAGTGCCTTTTCTTCATAGTTAAACCTAATTTAGTGTTTGAAGACATGTTTAAGTCTTTAACTGAACAAGTCTGAAGTTATACAAAGCAAGTCCTAAAAACAAAATTATAAAACATTACATCATTTTTACATTATTTTAAAAAATGAGCTTTTAATTATCACCTACTGTTTGGATTTCTCAAAGGCTGCAAAACTATTTGAGAGCACATGAATCCCTGATAAATAACTGAAGTCAGAGTCTCATCTGATGCTAAAACATTATCACATTCTGCTAAGGTGCTGTGCTAATGGCTACATGGGAAAAGTACAAAAATCAATGAAAATCTATTAAATCTAAAAGGTGCTCTTTTTTTCATCTGAAGAAGCAATATTAAAAGCATGTCTGCAATTCACACCCTCCATGATCAGATTAAAAAAAAAAAAAAAAGAAACTGAAATCTTACAACCCTTGACAACATCTGAAGAGCCTTCATAATGAGAAGGGATACACCCAAAAAAAAGGTTTTCACACAAGAAATCTTGCACAGTGACAGACTTCAGAGTCACAGGTGGTGAACACCTTTTGTAGCTGTAGAAATTACGGATTTGTAACGAAACTAAAGCAGGTGGAACTGTTCTTTTGAAATATGGCGAATCAGTTCTCCACCTCTGAAGTGATTTAGAAAATTAGCAACCTCCTCTCATCAAACGAGGTCACTTGCATCATTATATTTAATTTATTTTACAGCTATATAAGAAAAAACTTATATATGATATATGGGAACCTGATTAACAACAATAGGCATTTCACATCCATGGGGAGAAATACATCGATGGAGTCACGAGGAGAGAATTTGGGAGAATTTATTGTGGGACCTTATGTTTTTGCAATATGTGTGTGTGCACAGGATATGACCACAATTTACAGTAGATTAGCAAAGATTAAAAAAAAATTAGAAGGCCAAAGATTAAAAATAAGTCTGGGTCATTAGGATATTTGAAATTAAAAGCCCAGGCTCACACTGCTTTAAGGCACCCACAGCACTCAAAGCACCTCGATCTTGACTATTGCATTGGAAAGATTGATTAAAGGAGCACAGAACTGGAAAAAGAAAGATTATCCATTTGTTTCTACTCTGAGCAATGATCAGTGTAAAACAATTGCCAATATTTAGCCAATTCCCCTGAGGATTGGGCCCATCCAATCTATTGCTCTGCTGCAGCCAGGTTACATGGAGGCCACAAGATAAGCAATTTTGGGCATTCTGGTGTTCTTTTATTAACCAAAACCAAAGACTGACCTAACCACTGCTGAATAAAACAGCTTCTGCCCATCATTTCCAGCCTAAAAAATACAAAAGAAAATGTTGTCATGGAAACCAGTCTATCCCAAAGGTATACTGCATTTTTCTAGATCCAAATTATACCAGTATCCATATTTCACTTATTAGCAGAGATAAAAATCTTTGTCACATCACAATGAGCATGGCCACCACTCAGCACAACTAAAGCCAGTCTAATTTTCAAAACAAATTACCAAGTAATGCCAAGAAGTATATAAAAACTATGATTTTGCAAATACGCAAAGTTATAAAATCTCTAGACAAATATGACAATGAAAGGCAAATCACACAAGAAGACCAAAAACACTAAGCAACTGAAAATCAAAAAATGAAAATCACACAAGAAGATAGAAAACACCAACACTAACTGAAAATCAAGACACAAAAATCACAAAGTCTCAAAAAATTGAGAAGAATCTGAGTGTTGATGTCAGCCTTAGGCTACTTTTCCAGGACTTTCAAATGTACATATCACCCTGATTCATGTCTGGACCTCAATGATTATATTTATTTCATTTATTTGCTGCACCAAGGTCAAAGTCTTTATGTAAAAGAAAACAAAATCTGAAGAGTGTCCAGTATGTTTTGCCCAAACACTGCTGAAGATTAATTCAAAATGACAAAAATCTTACTCAAATCTTGCAGTTTTAAAGCAAAAATAAAGGTTTTTCTTTGCACTTTAGGAGGCACTGTGCAAAGCTGTGGTAGAAACCACCTGGATCCAGGTCAGCCGTGGATCAGCAGGAAACCAGGCTGATGGAAAGGAACACCAGCCTGACCAATGAGCAGATGAAATAGGAGCTTTTAAGGGTTTTAGTTACAGACTGTCTCAAGAACATTCCTGCTGCAACATGTTTATATGGTGAAAATGGGAATGGAAGATGTCTGCTTGCTCGACTCCCAGCTCCAGTAGACACAACCTCAAGAAATATTCCTCTGAAGGACCAGGACTTTCAGCCTCCACAAAGCAGGAGAAGAGCTACAAAAAACTGCCAAACAACCAAAATAAGAAGGGAGGCAGAAGAAGACTCTCAGGTCTCAGTTTCAACTCCTTCCAGTGACCACGTTGGCTTATTGACTCCAAGACACTCAAAAAGTACACTTGGACTTGGTCAACCTATGCGTGGCAGGGCCCAGTGTAAAAAGCTTCACAAAACCAGCCGAAATCCAAGAGGATTTGGTACAACAGAACCTTCTTGCTGCTAGAGGAGCAGTGGTGATGGGACTGGGGAGCTGCACAAGTCTCTGATGGTGGTGGAGAAATACCTATTAGTCATTGTGAAATATACGGGCAGACAAGCCTAGAAATTGATTTTTTAAAAACTTCAGCAGATAATAAGAATATATTTAAATGCAATTTGTTCTGGTGACCCGTGCTGCATCTGGAGCTGTTCAGAATGATCTGAGTCTCTGCTGAAAATGACGCAGGGAAGGAAATGGACCTGGTGGTCACAGCAGCTCCATTCCCACAGCCACACAGAACCTTTCCTGCCTCACAAAAATAAAGCTACTAGGGAGTACAACTGGGGGAAAAATCCAGGCTCCCTCCTAGGGCACAGACATTTCACTCTGCTTTCCCAGGAGAGTTTAGGCAGTCAGTGGTTTTGCTGCATTGACAGGTATTTACCCAGAAACAAATTTTCCAAAGGTGGTAACAGAGCTGCTGCTAATCTGGGGATTAATTTCAACCCCCATCTCAAACTTTAAATTGCTACACCTGGCTAGCAATCCAAGACTGTAATTATTTCAAGTGTATTCCTTGCAAAACCACTTGGAATAGCCCATGAGGCTGCCCATGGTTTTGGGAGGCCAATTCTTCTCAACTTCACTTCTAAGGCCAGAAAAAAACACAGTTTATGGAAGGGGCTCATGAGACACAGACACTCAGTACAATTCTTTTTTTACAATAGCTGTAATTATCAAAATGAATAACCATAATGGTGGTTTTCTGCTCCACAATCTTCTCCCCTCTCTATGGACTTTCAAAAAACCCCAAATGATGTTGTAAATGCAATAGCAGATTTCTGTGGGTGTGCTTTAACTTCTTGGGAAAATAGCATTTTGGTTGTTCAGTGAGAACATGAGCAGAAATCTCATTTTAAATAACTTAAAAGATGAAAACCTGACACAGTTCACTGTCAACAGCTGACTTTTGTAAGACTAATAAAAATTTCAAAGTGTAATATACATCATGCCCAAATAACACAGATTCTATCCAAGTCGTGCTTCAAAATTAACAAAATAAAACCTCAATTTATTTGTAATTTCACAAGCCTGTCATGGAACAATTTGAAACTGGAGAAAATTTTACTTGATATTTCTATTGAGTTTTCTAAAGTCTGTAAAGTTCACTCATGGGAATTTCTACCCTAAGACTCGAGATACTGCAAGTAACAAAACATCATGTACTTGTTGTTGCTAATCATCCAAAGTGGATGTCCTTTAGGTCATATTTAAACAAATTACATCTTTTTCTAACCCCCATCACAATCTTTCATCAGTTTCTAATTAATGGCTACTAACATAATGTAAATAACCCACACTGAAGTTCTTGGAGTTATGGGAAGCAAAGCTCCAACTTGGGATTTTGGAGTTATAAATCACTATAGTCTTTCATAAAAGAAGATAGATAACCTAGTTTATTTTCTTTTCTGAATTTTCTTTTCAGCATGCACACTCTGAGGCATGTGACACCATTAATCACGTATGGAAAATCCATTTTTTTACTCATACAAACAAGACTTGAACACAATCAGTGTGTGGGACTCATTACACGGATTAGAGCCTACAAATTGCTGGTATTCAAGGTTCTACGTGAACATTACTGGCCTTGGAATAACGTGTGATTGGGGAATTCAAAGTCTATTGGTTTTACATTACTGCCAAACCAAAACCAGTGTCATTATTTGCTCAACAATACTCAAAACTCTTGTCTTCGACAGCTCCACACCAAGCACTGCAACATGACAGGGAATGGAGAACTCTGACATTTCCCCACAAATTCAGAAGAAGCAGTGAATAAAAGAGAGTTACAGTGAGAAAAGAAGCCAATTATCTAGAGCAAAGGAGTGTTGATGGCAATTAGAAACACTGAGATTCCTCTGATTCCATCCTTACTTTTATTTAAATGGTTGAAACTTCTCACCTTGTATTCGTCTGCCTCCTGCACGTAACTCCATCTATATTTTCACCTTTCTTCCCAGCACTTTTTTTTTTGTTCCAGGCTAATTGTGTTTCCAAACCACACCATGCCTAGTGTACTCCTTGTACAATTTATAACATTAAGGTAAAATTTCATTATTTTATGCAAGTATTCAAACCAAACCTCCTTGTGCCTTTACCCAACAATCAAAAGAACAAATTTAAGCCCAAAATGCAGCATCTCAACCTCTTCTTGTCAGAATCTTTGTGATGGTTTTTTTCCATACGGGTAAAGCAACAGCTGTGGCTGAGTATTTTTAAACAGAGGAGGATTTCTTTTAGTGCTGCTAGATAAGATAGCCAAAATTTAAAGTGACAATAAATTAAAGCTCATTATTGTCATTGTAATGGCAGTATAAAGTGTTTAATGGTACTTAGAGACTGTGTCTTCTGAAGTTAAAATTAATTACACCTGTGCTACCTATCACCGATTTATTAGAAAAATACAGTCCTTGGTGAGGCCTAAGAAAATCCTGAGTTGATCTCATCTGTAACCTCTGTATTTTTAAATAAAGGACATATCTAGAGACAAAAGATAATGAAAATAATGTAAACCATCACCCAAAATAACAGAACATGTGACAGGATGGCAGCACACAATGTTACAGCAACTCACTTTACAACTCCTGTTTTCAGGGAATTGGGTTTATTTCCGTAATAAATGATTACTTAGAAGATTTATAACTCTGTTTCAAGGTAAGTATGGTAGGAGTAGTTCCCCTCAGGAAAGACTGCACGATTACATCAATAAGCAGGTCCCTGCTGATTCTTTTAACCACTTAGGACTTGATGTTCGGATATCCAAGATGATTTCATATCAAACTCAGCAAATACCCTTTTTTGGTGTGACCTTAGAGAGATTTCAGCAGCCAGGCAGCAGAGCAGGGAGCAGGGAGGCAGAAATGTCTGAGTCTGCTCATACAAACAGCATTTGGATGCTGTTGCTTCTGCTCCCTCTAAATTTTCATGGATTTGATTTGGAGGAAAAATCTCCAACAGTAGCTAAATGTAAGATTCTCACAAATACATACAGTTCCAAAGACTCTAAAAAAATTCTACTACTCGAACTCAATAAAGCAGCTGTACTTTTACAGGGGCACAAGAGATCATTTCATGTTACAATCCTGCAGATCCACCACATACTGATATTTTCCCTGAAATGTGCTACCTAAGTAGATGAAACATCACTGACTTTTTTTTTTTTAACTACGAATCTTTAATGCAGCCGAGGTGTCTTAGTACTTTGTCACCCTTTGCCAAATTTAAGATTCGTATAAATAGCTATCTTGAGTTGATGAAATGGTTGAGGTTTTTAATCATGACATTATTTTACGTCTTTCACAATCAAAAACAGGTGAACCTAAGAATGATAACTGTGTAGAACACAGGTGAGCAGCATCATAACTAAAGCAGAATGGTTTAGAGAGCTTAAGATTGTAAGCAAGAAGTACTAATGCAAATACTTGCAGCAATCTCAATTAGGATTTGTCATTCTGACATAAAACATTACTGTATGAATGGTGTGGCTTTCATTCAATCCAGCTGTGGTTTATGATGCATACCTTTACATTTGTATTTTAATTTGTATATTCATTTTAAAATTCACATATAATTACATCTACATCTCTGTGTAACACTGTTAAACATGACATTGTGCTTTATTCCTAGTAACACACTACACTGAAAACTTCAGTAATTGTCTGTGAATTCTTCAGAGGTACAATTTTACTGTACTAGTTGTTCTTAATGCCCAAGATAAGCTGCAGAAGTGTCCACTTCAAGAGCTGCCACTTTCAACTCTTGCTACTGCCCAGTCAGAGCTTTTCTTACACGTGTAAAATCATGTAAAAGCCCTCAAAATCAGGCAAGTTATCCCAGAATCATCACTTTCGTCAGTGTGGGACAGCCAGAGACAACAGGTGAAGATGCAGTGAACTAAAAGTAATTCTTTCAAGGTGTCCCACAGAAGGAAATAAGCCAAATAAAACTAATATTACATGGATTATTTTTTTTTAAAAGCACTGAGAACAAATATCCCCATTTTTAAGAATTACTACAGGATCACCAAGTAATTTAGGTTGGAGGAGACTCCTTGAATTCCTCTACTCCAGCCTTCCCAAGGCTGGATCAACTGAGCAGAGACTTGACCAGACAAGCTCTGAATATCCCAAAAAGTGACACCACAGCTTCTCTGGACAATCTGTGCCAGAGTTTTGTCACAGTTGCTGTAAAAAAGGTTTTCCTTATTTTTATCTGGAATTTCCTATGTTCTGCTCCAACCTTGTTTAGGTCAAATCACCCAGTAGAACTGATTTCTCAAATATTTTGCCCATTTAATTTTCACTACATATACAACCTGAAAATATACAAAACATGCTCTCTGTGCATGTCATTTACACTGTCATTTTCTTTTTAAATTAGAGGAGGAAATGAATTGCTATATGAGAATCTTTAGACTCATTGAACACACTACATTTGAGAGGCAAGAAAATGATCAAAGACCTGGAGGGAGAGTTCCAGGCTGCAAAGTATAACAAACCTGTTCGTATATTTCAGGTTTCTCATGGAACTAACAGAAGGCTTCAACTGCACCAATCCCATCCAAGGTACAGCAAGTGGAATTTAAAATCCCATTTCACTGGGAAGAAAGGAACTAGGTAAAAACATTGTAATAAAATTCACAGCTCCAAATTAAATAATTAACAGATATGATTTCTTAGGGTAGCTTACTCTTGAATCAAAGTTTCTTATTTTCTTTTACTATACATAAAGAAATAAAATTAATGGCTATTTTATATGGTGGGGGGAAAAGTGTTGAAGCATGTAGAAGTTGTGTAAGTAAAAATGATGCAGAAAAATGAAATGCACACCAGACTCTTCAGCAGTTCTGCTCCGAAGCAGCTTATATGCAGCACAATGTCCCCTCTTGTCCCTCCATATGCCAGTTTTGGCAGGGGTCCCCCAACAACCACTGTCAGTGCAGCTGATCCAACCCAGGACCTCACTGGCCACTCCACCCCACAGCCTGCCAGCAGTAACTAGAATTTTCTTTTTATCCTTTTCAAAGGCATGCTTATGGGTTGTTTTTGTGGGTCTGGGGTTGTTTTTTTGTTTTGAGACTGTTAAATGAAAGAAACGGATTCAATGGCTCTGACATGAAAATATCTCGTAAAGAAGAGCTTTAAAACCTTATGCTACTGGATTTAAGGACTCTGATACCCAAGGACAGGGCTGTAAGAATTCAGTACAAAATCCTTGTAAATTCTGAACTTAGGGATGTTAGGAGAAGTTTGGATGTGAGCCTGGCCAAGATTTCATCTCTTGATTTTGTGCTAAAATCTATTTTGAGTGAAGAACTTGTAAGTGGACATTATAAACCAGATTAAAGTACAGCATAAGCATCTGGACAGATGGACACTTGTCAGAACCTGCAAATGTTACCATTTTAGTGGGACTAAATTAATTATGTGTGGCACCCTTATTTTGTTGCTGTTTGTAAATATTAGGCAAAACTTAATTAAAACTAAAATTCACTGTAATAATCTTTTTTTCTGCCAACAGATGTAAATACGTAGATCATTAAGGCCTTACTATTCAGACTCTCCTAGTATATAAACCAAACTATTTATTATTATTAAGAAAATAAACAACTCATGCTTTGAAATCTGTCATTCACTGAGATACCAGGAGCCAGCCTGCTTTATGGCTGAGGCTTTTAAAAGAGTAAGGTGTCAGCAATGTTAAGAAAGAAAAACTTTTGCCTCTGTCAGAATTATATTCCCTTTTATTCATGACACCTTTCAGCTTGGGAAAACACAGAGTATTTTCTCTACTCTGCACATTCCTAAGTTATTTTCTAAATAAAACGTCAAAAAACAGTCACAACTCTTCCAGCCCAAGCCTGTCTGTGACCAAAGGAGGTCGATCCATGATGACCTGTGCAAACCCTTCACGGAACACTGGGAAACACAGGGAAGGTGAAAGATATTTGTACATTTATGGGCACTGCAGGAGTGTTACCAATAAAATTCGGCAATTCCATGAAGTTGGAGCTCTCAGTAGTGAAGGAACAGAACATCACTGGTGAGGAAACAGATGGACAGGATGACCCTCAAAGGGATAAAATTTTTCAAGTGTTAACTGGGAAATGGATAGCACACCTACAGATTAACAGAATATATCTTTAATCAATCTATGGCAGAATAAATGTATAACAATAAAGAGTGATTATGAGACCATGAAAGCAAACAGTAATCTAAAATTCGAAGTAATTTTGGTAAAGCACTGGAAAACACTGATGTCAGTCCAGAAATGATCTGTGAGATCCCAGCTGAGACATGGAAAACTGTGACCATCAAGTGAAATTAATGTGGACTGTAACAGAATTAAAGAAACACAGTGGCAAGAGGTTTGATCATTAATGGTGGTGGAGAGTTAATCATGCTTATATGGCCATTTATTAACCATAACTAATTTCACAATGGACATTCAGAAAACTGCCAGAACCGATTGAAGATGGAGCATTTTCATATGGAGTATATTCCTTTCGACTCTGACATCTTGTGAAGCAAAATTTTATACATCTGTATTGAAATAACCAAAAATTAACAAATGCAACCCCCTTCGTGGTTTTAGATGGGAGGGGTGGGGTTGTGACAACAGTTTTACCCAAACTGTAATACAAAATCATCAATTAAAACAAAAAAACAATATTAATAGAAAGTTTGTTCCAGCTTCTGGTTTTTTTGCACAAAAGTCTCTTCTATATCTGCCACTCTCCTAAAAGTTGAAAAAAGTGCTAAAGATGGTCATGCCTGTGTTCCCACACCAAGTATTTTGTAACACTCTTGTGCAACATGGTCATAGGCTCTTGTGACCAAAATAACTCCAGATAAATTCCTAGCAAACAGAACTGTAAATATTGTTGTACTCCTTTTGCCTTTGATCAGGCTACACTGTGTTGCCCTGGCTGAAAACCTGCCCCAAAATATTAATGTCAAACTCTGGTTCCAGCAGCACAGAACAGGGGAAAAAACAGAAGACTGAGAAAACTAAGGTAAAGTGGTTTTTGAAAATTTGACCAGAGCAAAGATAGTAACTCAAATTAGATTGTTTCCATCAATTTCTATATATAATGCTAATAATGTACATTCTTTAATATTTAGGACCATTAAAAATTTTTGGAGATGACAACATTCATTTCCCCATCTTACAGGAAAGCAGGTTTGGGGAAAAATGTTAACAAGGCAAGACAATGACAACAGGGGTTGCAGGGAGGGAACCCCAGAGCTCCCAGCCCCACATCCAACCCTTTTAATCACATTATCTCTTTGAGAGACCACATGTTGTACTCATGACTGGAGGTAACTGCAGCAGGCCTGTGTGTAGGATTGTTTATTATTTTTAAGGTCCCAGAAAACTTCTGCTTGGTTTAAGGACCCAAGAACACAAAACACTTGAAGAAAAGTGGAAAGGGGAAAAAAAATAAGGAAAAGGCAGTCAAGTTCAGAAATAAACAAACATTTTCTTGACACCTCATTTCATCCACAAGGTGAGGAGGTGCCATCTGGTCACCTTACCCTGCCCACTTGTGGTGCAGGTTAGGGGAAGGTACCTGAGACAAAAAGTTTTTTCTAATGACCTCCTAGAGAAGTGGAATATTCCATTTCAGCAAGGGGCACTTAAGAACTGTGAGGGTCCAAAATTGAGAGAATATCCTTGAATTTCAATATAAATCTATGGTGGTGTTTTCTAAAATAAACTATTACAGCTGATGTGATACCAGTAACTAATTGATTCTGTGTTAAACAGAAGTATCTTAAGGATCTTTAAGGAAGCCTTCCATAGAGCTCAAGAGCTAGTGATCCACAGGAGCAAGCACCTGGCAAGGAAGGCAAGAGACCAAGGAGCAGGGACCTGCTGGAAAAAGGAAAGGCACAGAAGCAAATGCACAGGCAGTGGAAAAGGAGAGGTGGCCTGGGAAGAGAGTGGAGGTGAAAGTGGGGAGGTAGGGATGGGGTGAGGAAGGACAAGGCAAAGCTGGAGCTTTGGAACCTCTCAAGGGACACACGGAATAACAGCAAAGGCTTCTACAGGTCTGTCAGACAGAAGGTCGGAGTCGCCAAGCCACTCTCCAGAATATTGGAAAAGTCCTGGCAGTCAGGTGAAGTCCCAGGTGACTGGAAAAAGGGAAACATTGTCCCCTTCTTTAAAAAGGGTGGAAAGGAGGGCCCTGGGAACTCTGCCCTGTCAGCCTCCCTCTGTGCCTGGGACGATCCTGCGACAGCCCCTCCTGGAAGCTCTGCTGAGTCAGGGGGAGTACAGGAGGTGACTCGGGACAGGCAGCACGGCCTCACCAAGGGCAAGTCCTGCCTGACCAACACCGTGGCCTTCCCTGATGCAGTGATGCCATCAGTGGACAAGGGAAGAGCTGCAGACAGCATTTACCTGAACTGCTGCAAAGCCTTCGACAGAGTCCCCCACAACATCCTGCCCTGCACGTTGGAGAGAGATGGATTTGACTTATGTGGATTGGGAATTGGCTGGATGGGCACATCCAGAGGCTGGTGCAAAATAAGTCAAGTTCTGATGGACATCAGTGACCAGTGGTGTCCCTCAGGGGTCCATGCAGGTGGCACCAGGCAGTGACACCCCTGAGGGATGGGGCCATCCGGAGGGAGTTGGAAAAGTTCCAGAAACGGCCCGTGGGAGTCTCAGGAGGTTTAACAAGGCCAGGTGCTGGTGCTGAGGCCCTGGCACAGGGTGCCCAGAGCAGCTGTGGCTGCCCGTGGATCCCTGGCAGTGGCCAAGGCCAGGCTGGACATTGGGGCTTGGAGCAGCCTGGGGCAGTGGAAGGTGTCCCTGCCCATGGCAGGGGTGGGAACAGGATGGGCTTTAAAGCCCCTCCCCACCCAAACCACTTGGTGTGTGATTCTGTGATTCTATTTTACATAACAACAGAAAATAAACTCTAATGAAATAGTTACTTGTTTCTCAAAAATAGAAACACAAAACACAAAATGATGCCTGGTCATGTTATAGGGAAAAAAATCCCCAATCAACCAAACAAACCCCAAACACTAAAATTACTGTACTGTGGGTAAAACTATAGCAAAAATTCCTGCTATACAATGCTGTGAACTACGGTACTCGAGCTTGTACTGAATTACAATTTCCCATAAATGATCCAAACTTCAGTACTCAGAGATATTTGCCCACTTTCTCTTCGCTCTCGCTGCATCACTTCACCTTTATTCTCGAAAAATCTCAGTCTTGAAGACACTACCTGCAGTTGCCATTAAATATTACTTTATGCAAGGGGGGTTGTGCATTTGTACTACCTTAAAGGAAAACAAAAAAAGTCTTTTCACTGACTAGATATATCACCATTTCTTTTCCACTGAAAGACAGCTGCAAGTATCAAATACAAGAGAGTATTTTAAAACATAAAAATGTCTTAAAACAAGGACATTTTCACATGAAAACAAAATGATCAGACACTACTTTGGATAGTGAAGAAAAGTCGGGGCTTTGCTACACAGGAGTCAGCGCGTCATGGGATGACTGAAAATATTATTGTATTTCATCTTTATAGAAGATAGGTTTCAAGGGGTACCAACTGTTGGAACAAGCAACTCATCAGTGAAGGGGTTAAATGAAAAACTGTGTCACAGTAAAGCTATAAAACTTGTTTTCCTACATTAAAAATGAATCTCATGCTAAGGTTATTTAGTTGTGCTCTGGTTCAGAACCTTTCCACGCCTTCTGTGAGTGCAGCTCTCCACTGAAGAGCTTCCCATTGTGTGTACACAAGCAGCTCCAACCCTGAGCACACCCCAGCCCTCCAACAGCAATAATTTAATGAGCTGAGCCACCACCAGCAACAGGCACTGCACGCAGAGTTTTGAGAACATTAACCTCCTCCCTCACCATTCAAAATCCAATTACCCACCCAGCCTACAAGCATCACAATTACTCTTCATTTTTAAAAAAAGAAATTCAGTAACATCTAATATTATAAATCCAGCTCATTGTGCAAATATTTCCCATAACAAATCTTCCATTTGAAATAATTGTTCAGAATCCTTTCTGGAAAGCAATCCCAAACCAAAGGTGGTTCTGTATGGCCCAAAATGCACTTTCATCATAAGAGTAAAGGCAAGGGGTTGGAAGGAAGAAAATCTCTGGTGGTTGCAGTGACCATTATTGCACACAGAAGCCAGATGAGGCCCTAACACACATTTTTCATTATGAGTTTATAAAATTTTCCATATTGATTCCCACCCTGTTTATTGTGCAAGCCTTACACAAGCTTATTATCCTGTATCATCATAAATAATTTGAAACTGAGAGATACAGGGTTTTTTTATAACTAAGGAGAGAACTCCCTCAAATTCCAGTTTCAGAAATACATTTTGCAAAAAGGTGAAAAATATATCGCACAAATACAACACAAAAATGTTAAATACAAGAGGTTTGTGTCAGAAAGGCTGGTTAGTTTGAGCCCTAGATTTACACATCAGGTGAACAATTAAGGAGTGTTTTTTACAGATGGTGTGTTTTGTCAAACTTTAAAACAATTATTTTCCGCATATATTAATTTATATAGCAATTATATTAATATATATTGTTTATAAATAAGCAGGATTACACATTTCAGTGGTAGGAGTGCAGACCAAACAGCACTATGCCAACAATTAAAACATTCCACTCAGCTCTGGGAATACTGGAGTTTTTCAAGGACAATTTTAAGAAGTGTGTAAGATGCTGAACCACTCAAGTTCTGAACTGAATATTTATGATACTCAACAGCCACTTCCTAACAGAGTTTGCTTGAAATTATTCCATCTGTGGATATAGGCACTCAAATCCATGAAAATCTTTGATCATAAAGGGCTCACCAGCCTTACTGAAGCATCACAAGATCCAGTAGCCAGAGGTTACAGTTATATTGTTAAAATTGAGAATTATTCAGCACTTAAGTGCTGTTTCCAAGAAGTCAGGATTATTACACACAGAACTCACTCACCAAAAGAGGTCATGGGCTTATTATTGCCAGGCAGTTTTTCAGGTAAGGCCTCTTTTAAAGTTATGTTCCTACCCACGTTGAGAAAAAAATTATCCGCTGTGCCCAGAGCCCCATTTTCTCTGCCTCTTTCCTTCTTTTGCCCTGGGAAGAATGGAGATGCTCCCACTGCCCCCAGCGTGCTTGGAACAGCTGTGACCCTGTGTGGTGGCACCAGTCAGGGCAAAATATCCTAATGAACCTGCCATGGTCCAGACCCTCTGCCCTGTGGTTACACCTGCTCTGACAGTGCAGCACTTCACTGATTGTTAAAGAACAGATGGTTTATTTTCTAGGCTGTTTCTAAAAAACTTAGAACATTGTTCTAGTTCTCTTTTCCCTTCTCATTTTCCCTTGAACACTCCTCGCTGAAGTTACATTCCTTACTATTCACCTCATGTAAATATTTCAGACTTCCCTGTGTTTTTCTTTGAAGAGCATTTACACTTTACTGGTTGAGCATCTCATCTTACGTGTCCTTGTTGCTCAGTGGAACAGTGACCTCTAAGAAACTGCTGGTTTCTTCTCAGACCATGCTTCCACTAGATCCTTTTCACTTTTAACCTCAGTGTCTCTGTGATTAACTATCTGATTTTACTTCCTCTGAAGCTTAGTCTCCTCTGTGCTGCCTCTTGGTTCTCTATCTCCCCCTAGGATGTTGAATTTAATTATATTGCAATTATTATCAAATTGGTGGCTCAGCCATTCCATCAGAAATTAAATTCAGATAGGTATTTAATATTAAATTGAGAAAAATGTTGGCTCTCCAACTAGCTGTTCTGGAGAAGTTCTTTAATGTGCTGAAAAAACACACCTGAAGTTTTGTGCTGGTCACCCACTTCAATCCTAACTGGAGTCCTCCATTGTTGTAACAATTTAGACAAGATTGCACAGACTCTCCATCCCTCCCTGCTGGCACACCAGTATCCTTTCCTTGGCTCATGCCTGAATTATGCAGTTTATTTAGCTTCTTTCACTTGGGAATGAAAATCTGAGAGGCTTTAAATCTGCCAGCTGACAGTGGCTGTGTAAAGAAATAAGTGAAACTTGAATAAAATAAGCATTGTTTGAGCTATGGACTGACTGCCACTCCTCACTTCTCACTTCCAGACACAAATACACACATCTGAAAATATGCCCCAAAACATCTACACTTTGTATAACCTTTGCCTGCAGGTGCAAATAAATTTCAGCCTGTCTTAAGGCTTTTTTTTAATTTGCAATGAGCTCCTCATGCCTATTATCACCTACCATTTGCACTTTGATAAAAGAAAAAGACTGAGGCAAATCATAATTGATTATGGGGGACATTGCATAAAGAAAAAGAAGGAGGTAATTCTTACTACAAATAATTTATGCTTTAAACAGAGATAGGAGATCTGAGAAAAGGACAGTTATGCCCAGTTTACAGATAAGAACCTGAGGCAGAGAAATTATCTTCATACAGAATTCTACCTCAAAGGTGGGCATTTTCCTCAGTCCTCCCCACTTGACTCCCATGCGGAGATAAAGATGTATAAATAACTACAAGGCTATCCTTTCCTTCTGTACTGTAAGGGAAGGAATAAAAGGAAACCAGTGGAAGTCCTCCCTCTACCTCTGAACCAGCTGATGGAAAAGGAGTTCATCAAAATACACAAGACCTGAAAACCACTCAACAACTTCTGAGTGCTCTCTTTTATGGCTTTTAACATTTACTGTTTTGCCATTTCAAGAACTTAGTGAAACTCTTATACCCAGACTACTTGAAAAGACCAGGAACAACATTCACTGTCTGTGTTTACTGTCTGAACTTATTTCCACATTCTTTGATTAAATAAATGTTGTAAGTGCAATCATACCTGTTCTTTATTCTGTATGCTGCCTGACAAATATAATTTCTGCAATATATGAAACACAGTGATTCTGATACTTAAAAGTCTGATGGCGAGTTATGGAAGAAATCAGTCACACACACCGAAGAGACTGACTTTGAAACTGGAAAATTCTGTGTCATTGGCAATGCCAGAAATAGGTTCTCAGAGGACTTTATAAGTTCCTGTATAATGTAGCTTTACCACTGTTTTTTCTTCTGTGGCAGAACAGTAATTAGAATTATATTAGAACAAATAGAAGTTTATTTCCCTCTCCAGTGTAGCAACAGGAAACTTTTGTTGCTACTCAGGTGGGTCTCTCCTTTGGGTGGGAAAGAGACAGAAAGCAATGCCCACAGAGTAGGAAAATCTAAAAATGCCTCATGTAAAATACACTGATAATAAGATAATACCTGAGATCTAATCTTCACAGCTGAAGCTCTGAAAGTTTACTTTCAGGCTGTATCATGTGTAACTGAGGAGGTTAAAGCTATGTTCAAACAATCTTATCTACCTTTTTTATCATTACCATTATTATTATTTAAAAGTTTGGATTTTCTATTATTACCGTGTTCCTATTTTACTCAGACAAACTCTTCCAAATCTACATAGAGAGGGCAATGGCTCTTTTTTTTTAATGATGCTGAGTGGAAAATATTTTCTCCTTTGTTTATTCTATTTTTCCTGTACTGTACATGAGGATGAACATCCAGAGTATTAAAATAACTCAATCATTGTTTTAAAAAACAAACATGTGCACCCAAGGGGAATAATCCTTCCTGAATTTCTTCCTCAGATCTATCCAGATCCAATTCTGAGAACTCTTTTTCTCTTTCAGATGAGAGAGGAAGAGATGCACACACTCTCGCTTCTTCATGTTTAAGGTTTTCTTTTTAATTTCTCTTTGATATTTTGAACTGCTTGAGGAATTTCAAGTATAAACTTAAAAAAATAGGCTTTCCAGCTTCTCTTTTCTAAGCAAGGGGGATTACTCTTCCTGCCAATATCCCTGCTGGAAAGGATTATTAAACTAATAATGTTAAGGTTTTGTGGAACCTCTTCAGAGTTTGGGATGCACTGAAGTTGCACTTGAAGAGGGACATTATAGGTTGGTTGGTTACAGGTTTGCACCCTTGGGAGATAAGGAATCACCTCAATTCCTCTGCATGGAATACGTATAAAACTGGCAGAATTGGTACAAAAGTGTCAGGCAGAGACTCAGAGGAAAAAAAAAAAAAAGGAGAAAACCAGTTTGCCCCTCTACAGTCAGAGCAATGGATTCATACCCAGGGCACTTGAAGCTGCAAAGAACGAACTGAGAGAAGGCTGCTGAACACAAATGCAACCAGTTTCAGGGGAAAAAATCCTAATACATTTAATAGCATCCTTTGTATTCTATAATGTTGTTAATGACATTAACAAAACTTCCTTGAGAAATCAGACTACTTGACACTATTAAGAAAAGTTGCTAAATCATGAACAGATATCAATGTAAAATTCCAGATCAATTCCATTACCATATTTGAGCACACAGCAATGAATTGGTAAGCAAGTTCCTTACACAAAAAACATACTAAGGAATAGCTAAAATTCTCCAAACTCAAGTTACATTGCTATTTGGGAATTCAGTGATTTTTGTCAAAAAACATAGTAATATAATGGGGCATGTCTTTGACTCCTCTGATCTATTTTAATTCAGCTTCCTGGTTTAAACATTTTCCATGTACAGTATTTGGTCATAAGGTCTTATTCACTCTCCAGCCTAAGCTGTGGCTGCCCCTGGATCCCTGGCAGTGTCCAAGGCCAGGCTGGATGGGGCTTGGAGCAGCCTGGGACAGTGGGAGGTGTCCCTGCCCATGGCAGGGGTGGCACTGGATGGGCTTTAGGGTCGCTCCCACCCAAACCATTCCAGGATTCTGTGATTCTAAGGAGCTGCGACAATGAACTCCAAAATCCTTCCTTTGAGGAAACCGGGTTTTTTTCCTCCCCATTTACTACCTATGACACTATCACTTACAAGGCCTGAATATTTGCAAGTAACAGAACTATGAATATCCAGAAAAACACAACCTTTTCTGCAAAAACTGCAAATGGTCTGTACTCCTCTGGTTTAAATATAAACAGAGCTTTTATTACTTACAGGTATGTGCAATGGTCTTGGTCTTGCTATTGACTTATTTGGTAACTGATATTTACAAAGCAAAGAGAGCAAAATGAACATTTTTCTTAAGATTGATGGGAGGGAAGGTTGAGGTGTCTGTACAAGGCTTGTCCCCAGGGTAGAGGGGCACAGCTCAGAGGCTGATGTGGAACAGATCCTCCTCACATGGGAAATTCTGGGAAAAGAGGTTATCCAAGCTCTGCAAGTTAAGACATCCTCATGTCATGTTAAGACCAGAATTGTTTTTTGCTCTGGCAAATATAATGAGGACTACATTGCACCAAACTGAATATATTCTTCTTAATGACTCTAAGCAGGACTGTTTCTGAAGAAATCCCTAATTGGTCTTCCCAAGACAAGGGATAAATGTCAGATAAATACCCTGAATATTTCAGCTACCAGAACATCCAGGACTACAAACAGACGGACACAGAGAAACAGGACAAATCAAGGAAAGAAAGAGAAAATACTGACCACCACACAGGCAGCCAGACAAATCATATTAACAGTGCACTTCCCTGACTTTTAACGTATAAAAAATATTGAAAACAAACAAAAAACCCCAATTAAGACACTAAAGTCAAGTTCAAGGATTAATCTGGAGAATGGTGACAAGTAAAGTCTGAGAATACTGAGATAGCTTCTCTTCAACAGAAAGGAAAGGCACAAGACTGGAATGATGGTTTGAAAATCTATGCAGAAAGGGCAAAATTAGTATTATGACAGGTTATTAACTTTTTATTAGTAACTGGTAACAGTAGAGTGTGATCTCTGAAGCATAGAATCAACAACCTGCAGTGGAAAATGCAAGGAAAGTGAGTACCAAGTTAGAAGCAGGATTTCTATAGAGTGTGGTACAGCAACCCCAAATTGTTGAGGGCCAGAGAAAAGCACAATTCCATAATCAATATATTGGTCAAGAACAGACACAGTAATTTCAGCTCCACAGAAACACTAGAGAAGACTGGAATTAAAAAAAAAAAAAAAATATATATATATATACAGTGACTGGGAAATACCTGCAGATCTCAAAGGATTCCTGGCTATGGTAAGAACAAGGGAAAGGAGATATCAAGTTTAAAAGCCTGAGGGCCGCGCAGTCAAGCAACAAAAACCTTAATTATCCTATTTCCTTCAAAAGCAAAGGTGCAAGAGAAAGGCTAGGATGCTAATTTGGAGAAAATAAATTTTTGAGGACGTGAATAGTCATGAAGACAGTAGCTGTGTTTGTGTTTGGAACTGACCAAAGAGTGAATGTACCCAGAGGAAAACAGGCAGAAAGATGAGAGAGGTTAAAAGATGAGGAAAAGTCACTGTAGGAAACACTGTAGGAACATCTGGCAAGTCAGGAGGTGAACACACAGCCAAGCCATCAGTGGCACTGAAGGAAGGATGGGCTGAATCCAGTCAAGAATGGATCAGACTTTTCACCTGAACAGAACAGGTAGAATCTGGGTTGGAGAAGGCCCCTCACACCTGTGACGGAGGGGTACCCCAAACACACACAGTGAGGGGTGAAAAGCTGATGACAGACAGTGATGTGGCTCAAGGAAAAGGAAATCAGAATATTTTGTGTGTGTGCGTTCTTAGAGAAAAGAAGGATTAAAAACCTTTAGTTATAAATCAAGGGGGAATAGCAATTAATAGAGAAAGGTGAAGAACTATGCAAAGAATGCAAGAAAAGGAAGCTGAACAAGTGGAACAAGCAGCAGGAGAGCTACAACCCCTTCCTGAACCTGTGACGGAACAGAATTGAGCAGGGAGAGGGAAGAAGGCAAACCAAAGGAGGGGAAAGGTCACACTGTGTGTTACTGTGCTCTTATTTTACCATTTGTAAGACATCAGTGAGATTATACAGGGAGAAGGATGGGAGGGCGATGGCCAAGAGTTCAGCAGGGATCCACAACCAGGGGAGAGCCAAGGGAGCTGTTGGGGGATGTGGAGATGTGAAGCTGCTCGGTGCAAGGATGGCAGAGCTGGGGAAAGAGAGGAGCTGGATCCGTGTCCAGAGGAAGCGGGGCTGGCCGCAGGATTTCCGCAGGGATCCGATGCTGCCGCAGCCGCGCAGGAGGAAGCGGATGCTGGGAGCCTGCCAGGGAATAGCAGTTGGTAGGGGGAAAAAAAGAGAGGACAGCACAGTTTACCCAAGAGCTCTGTTCAAATACGTGGTAGGAGGAGGACAAACCCAGGAGTCAGAGCAAACAGGGTGAGGACCTGCAGTGTTTGCTCCTGCAGAGCTGGGCTGGCTGGGGATTTCACGTCTTGCTGTCAAGACAGCACGGCGGGGGGGAAGCAAATGATGGGTGTGCAAGCAGATAACCACAATGTTAATTACCTTAAAATATCAATTATCTCCAGAAAATCTCCCCTTTGATCTGGGGAATCCCAGTTTCTCAGTGGTATAAACATGCAGAGCTGGAGGCTCATGAGCTATTCCTGAATGTCTGAGCCACCTTGATCTAGAAATGGTTTTGATCCCACACTCACTACCCCAAGCTCGCAACAGTGAATTTTCCATCTTCAGTTTCACATTCCAGCAGGTCAACATTCAAGCAGTTCCTGTTCCCATCCACCACACAGTTGCAGGCTTAAATACCCTCCTCCTCCTTCAGTCTCTGTGAGGAGCAGCAATATAAAACAAATTCTGGAACATGGGATTGCTTTCAACACCAGTGCTGCTGAAAGATATGGCTGGGCCTGACATTATTTCACCAATTGAAAACGGGAATTAGGGACAGTTCTGCTGTGAGACATAAGGACTGCAATGCCTGCATTCATCAGATATGTTTATATGTATGTTTATACATCTTGCAGACATAATTCCAGTTTCACTGCAGTGCAACCCAGCAATCAATGCTATCTGTATTGGAGGCAAAAAAATAATAACTAAAAAAAATTAGGAAAAGGTTCCCTAAAACTATCTCCAAAAACTACATTTTCAATAATCACCTGAAAATGCAACCTCAGGTGCAGTGACACTGATTTTTTGTGAGGGGAACTATACATCATCCTGTGGAAAATACTATCTTGGGTCTTGATCAATTATTCTGGGAGTTTAAACTGCAGGTTTTTCTAAATACTCCAAATCCTGAACAACCTTGCAGCACACTCTCCTAATCTCCAATATAGTGGCACTGAAGTAGCAGACTTACAAACCAGGCCCTGACAATTTAGGTCCTTGTTTTTTCCCCCATCCTCCTGAAATTCCCAAGAATTTTGCTAAGTACAGGAAATCAGATTTTGCTGGAGAGCAATGAATTTGCAAATTTTTATGTATTAGACTTCGTGCTGGGAGCAGTGTTTGAGGGCCATGTACAGACACAGTGCAACTTAATAAGAAAAAAGGGGTTTTATATTAATCAGCAAATGAAAGCTTGGTTCCAGCACACAATACAAAAGTACCACGGCACATGAATTACTCAACATAGTTCAGCATTTCACTTTGCATCTACAAAAATAAAAGTACTACAGTGACACAGCATGTGCTGATTGTATATCTTCAGAAATAAAAGGGAAAGAAAACCCCACTGGAAAAACTGAAATACAGAAAAGAATGTCAGCTACTTTAGCCAGCAGATTTAACTTTCTGGATATAATAATGAACTGGTTAATTTTGAGGGGTGCTGCTTAATTAAAAAGCTACCAAGAACACCACAGATACAAGCAATATTGGTTGGTTTCGGTCAATACCCAGCATAGAAATTAAAATAAAAACCTTTTCCACAGTCTGACACTGGATATGGGGCCCATTTCTAAATTTCTTCCATTCCATAACAAGTTTTGACTTCAGCAGCTGCCTCGGTACAAAAACCCCTCGACAATATTAAGCTGCAAACTGCTGAGCAACTGGAACAAAGAATATTGACAGCACTGCTTGGGTCCCCAAAGAGAACATTTAGAAACCAAGTAACTGGAAACGAGACTTGAACCAATTCTATGGTTCATCAAACATCTGCAATAATATTTGATTCTAGTGCAGTTACAGGGAGTGAATCTGAATGTCTGTCAGGCTGGGATTAAAAATTAAAGCAGAGGCCTTGGCTTGTCAGGAATTCATGTTGGTAAGGAAAAAAAAAAGAAGAAACATGTATTTTAAAAGCAAAATCATTGAACAGTGGAGGATCACCACTACAATGGTGACAGTGGGTTGAGAAAAGGAGGAGAAAATGTGTCTATTTTGTCAAGGCTGATAGCCAGTTTGAAGCCTGACATTTCAGCATGCTTGAAAGCAATACTTGCGACTTTTTTTACTGTTTTTATAAAGATACAAGTGGTTTGTTACATCACTAAACTGTATGATGGGATAAAATAAAAGCATCAGCTAACTTACCTTAAAACAGCTTCAGAGAAGCCAGGACTAAGCTCTCAAACAAAGGGACATAAAGCACAGCTCTAGAATGGTGAGTTATACAAGGAAAACACAGGTAAAAGAAGAATCTGTGCCTTGGCTTATTTACCACAGGCAAACACCAACAAGGGTGTTTAGAGTGGTCACCTCATCTGTGTGAATATTATTTAAGTTTAAATAAATCAAAATAATAAATTTAAAAATAATAATTAATTAAAAAATCATAGTTTAAATAATGTTTTTCCTGATCTGTAGAGGAAGTCATGATGTTTCAGTAGTTCGTGGGAATGGGGGAAGGGGCAACCAAAAGCAGCTCCTGTGCCCGTTATTTAAAACAGAATTACAGCTCAATTCTGGCAATTTGTTCAAAAGCAATTAACCAATATGGAAATGCCTTTTTATGGAGCAGCCAAATGCTTATCAGAGTTCATGAGCCACAGCACTACCAGGAGCAGTAGGTTCAAAACCTCCTTCTCTTTCATACTAAGGAAATACCTCTAAACGCAAGAAGCACTCAAATTTCAGATAAAATTAGGGGGGAAACTTGAGGAGGCTCTAGAACACATCTTCTGTGTCATGAAAAGAACTTGTAAGAAACTCCTGTATTTTTAATTCTTTATAAATAAATACGTTTGAAAATTTCCAAGTTTAATTTACTATAGGTTGGTCCCTGGAAAACAAGACAAATCAGCAATGGCACTTTAAAAACATTGTCCTGTCACTGTTTTTTCTTTTTGTACTGAACTTCACTCTCTTTCATGACCAGCTCTATAATAATTCACAAAGAGTCTAGAATACCAAGTGTTTCAGCACTACTCCTACCCCCATATAATGTGATTTCTGAATCAGCACCAGTAAGGGTTTGCTAAGCCTTTTTATTCCCATGGAAATCACACTTTAGGATTAACAACTCCAACTGTATTTTGTGTTTTGGGGCATCTGAAGTTTCCCTGAAGAGAACCAGAGGAACTAAATGGCATCACCATGACCTCCAAAAAAAATTAAGAGACAATTAAATAAGGATTAGAAACCCCAGGGTGAAGTAAAGCACCAAGCAATGGCACAAGAGTTAAAATGTTCAAGGGAATGTGTTGTCCACAAGACACCAATGGACACAATTCTACTTCTGCAGCTCCAACAGCTCCATGGTTTGCCTACCTAGCAAAAGTGCAACAGAGAAATTACTACCAAAAAAAGACAATCTTCCCTTACAGAATTTTTCTCCTATTTAGGAAATGGTTGTGCAGAACTGCTTACACCACCACAAACAATAGTTCAGTTTCTGCTACCTGGCAATATCTCAACAACTGCAGCATTTTCCAGGCCCTATTTAATAAAGCTGGAACACATTTTCTAAGGTGGCTTCTAGTCACTAATAAATCTAGTATGTAAATGCATGTGTATTTCTTGCAATATTTCCTTTGACCTCAACCTGAAATTCTGAAAACTGTGACCAATCTAATTTGAATTACTGAGTTTTACTGTAACTTTTCTGTACTAAGAAGTTCCTGACAAAACCAGGATATACCACCTATTTTATGTGACTGGTTTATAGAGTTTAGCTAATCCAGTATCAGGCCTGTATATAAAAAAAAATACCCTCTTTGTTAAGAAAAGAGATTATTACTACAGATAAATACCCTAACTCAGCCTCTTGAACAGGCAGCCTGATTTATGGCAGCTGGAGCACCTCTGGAGTTCATCTCACGTCAGGAACAGCTGCTGCAGACTCCACATTTTTATGTTAAAAAAATAAAAGAAGAAAAGAAAAAACCCCCAAACACGGTACTTGTATTAACATGAACTGGTAGCTAAAAGTTAGGCAGGCATAGCTGAGACTTAATTCATGATGTCAGAATCATCAGAACACAAATTACTACCTGTTTCAGCTCTTGCTCTCTTTAAACATATTTTTAAGGCACAGAACAAACCCAAAGGTTTTACCACCTTTCAAACCTATGCTTGATGTTAATAATGTTAACTGGGCCATTTCCAGTTGACACCATGAACAAATCATCACTGTTTTCCATCTGGGTAGTGGGAAAATTAAGAAGAAAGCAGAAAATAAACATACTGAGGTGATAATTTTTTCTCTCTTTTTTTTTTTAATTCACAGGCTGCTCAAAAGTAAATAATACACTGTTTGTTGAGGGCTTTCTAACCCACAAACATGGACCAACCAAAAAATTGTCACTCACAAACGCTGCAAAGACTGAGGTGGGGTCAAAGAGACTCCTCTGGAAGGATGAGAAGGTTCTGCACAACGAAATCTGGGTGTCTACACGGGATTTAAACACAACACAGCTGAACACAGGTATTTAATAAAAAAAACCACCTCCGTAAAACCCCCACGTAGCTCAAGAGGTGCCTGAGTGCCACAGCAGCATCACAGAGACATTTTGTGGAGGGATATCTTGGACAGACAACTCAGCTACAACTGCTGAAATTTAGGAAAACTTAAAGCAACCAAATATAGGCTTTTAGAAAGAATCTTACACTACATATTACCGTTTGTAAACTTATTACCCATATTACACAAAAATGGAAAGTTACACGTGTTTGTGTGTTTTAATGTCAACAGAAAAAAGTAGATTTATTAATGGTAAATGTTCTAGAACAACCCCTATGGGGTGAAATGGCATCTGGTAACAGGGTAGAACATTAAAAACCTATTAAAACCCTCTTCTGCAATCACCCTCTTGGATACCTTAGCCTTCAATACCATTTTCTTGTAGTAATTTGGAATTAAGGAAGCTGAATAGAAGCAATGTCAGCTTTACTGAGGAAATTTCTTTCTTTTGGTACCTAATTATTTTCCACCATTCACTCAGGTCATGTTTTCTAAATAATGAGGCTAAAAAAGATATTTTTTTTTTTTTTAAATAAAGAAAGCTCAGTTCCTTGTACAATTTAAGAAACCTGATTTAGGGAACAGGAGCTTCAACAAAACCCTCCACATACTATAATGCTGCAACAATAAATAACAATACCCATCTTGTTCCAGGAAGAAGAAATTCTGCACATTATCAGGATAAGATAACAAGGATGTCAAGGAGCTACATTTTTTCCTACTAGGAGGAAATCCAACACATGTTCTCCATACAGCAGTGGGGGGAAAGCAGCTGGAGCAAGAAAAATAAAGCAATTGGCAGTGGGAGTCACAAAACACCCTGTGCACACAGAGTAACACAAAACGATGAAAATACAGGGAAAATAAATGAAATATTAAGCTAAATGATAGGATGGAGTAAAAAGCTTTCTGCAGCGATCTCTAAGGCTTGTCCAGCAACCACTCTTTAACACTTTTGTCCTTGTAAATAAGAAAATTTGGTATTTTCTTCACAATAGAGAAAACTGGAAAAGAGTCTCTTTGCCTCAAATACGTAGAAATAAATCCAGATTAAATAAATAGTTCCAGTACAGAGAAATAACTCTAAAACTGAACAGTAAACAGGAATGACCTACTGCATTTGTACTGTTTTCTGTGACCCTGCTACTGCAAACATGTGTGACTCTAATCAGGGTATTCACACATAAAATGCTACTCGACCATGAAATTGTTTGCCAGACGAGGGCCAGAGTCCCTGATCCTGCTGTCGGACCTGTCCAGGCACATCCCAACATCTGTGCAGAGCTGGGATCAAGCCAACGGGGTCGTGCTCCACGGGGATTCACTGCCTGCTTTTACAAATCTCACTGACATCCTACTCATGTAAAACTGATTTATTAAGTGAAGTGTCATACTCAACTATGCACATGCACAGTCTGTGTATTTTTCTGCCACTCTTTTAAAACAGAAAAGACATTAAAACTCACCTCAGGGGTTAAATTATTCCCTTAATTATCTACTACTTAAGAACTTAGCACATTTCAGACTAAAATTTAGGTTTGCAGTATGGAAATCAGATCTGAAAGGAGAACTGGAAAATGTTTTCCAGATCCTTTATGTCTCAAAACATTTTCATTGTATACCTTATAAAGAACTTTGTCCTCCACTTCCGATGTTACAGAAAACCAGACAGGTCATGTACCTCTTCTGATGTAAATTACACAAAGAACTACTTTCTTAGGTAAATGAGCCTCTTACGGGTTACAGACTGCTGTATCTGAATTTTGTTACAGGTATCCTCCCTAAGTGGCATAAATCCAGTCTGTGGATGTTGCTGTGACAACACTTTGGAGATGTACACTTAAGTTAAGGACGGGTCACAATAAAACAGCCTACAAGGACAAAGTGCAGTGCAGACTTTCACCTTAAGTCAAGTTTAATATTTTTTATTCTCCTTGATTATGCCACAACCTCCATTTTTTTCTAGAGGGGAGAAAATGGAGATGAAATGTTCTATTTTCTCTATCTGTATACACTCCAGGTTTTCTGTTGTCAGTGGTTATCATGTCAGGAACACAGAGATCTCAAAATAAGAAACAAGATTTCCAAGCTTCCCTCTACATGTATCCCAATCTGCAGATCTGCACGTTTCTTCCCAAGCACCATATCCTGTGCAGGCCCGAGGACCCATGTAAACACAACGGCCTGTAACATCCAGGCCTTAATTCTGCAGAAAATTCAAAAAGGCCATTATCTGCTCACTGTGACTCGTGTTATGCAATGCTCATCTCATATTTAGCGCAGTGTTTGGATGTGACAGTTCTAGTCAGCCATGGATATCCATGTTCCCTCCAGAGGCCTCCCTGCCTTTCCTCCTCATTACTTCACTTTTCACCACCTCTCAGAAGGCATTTGTTGTTCAGCTGTTCTTATTAAGAGCCGCACGTCTCCTGCAATTTGTGATCTTCAGGATTCATCTTTCACCATATTAGAGAGCAGATGGAAGTTGTAAGTCCCTGGATTTTCCAGAAATGTGCTAAGCAAGTCTGAAATGAATCACTTAGTCGTATTAACAGAGCAGTCGAGCTGATAACAAAATCTGTTTGGCATATTGTGCAGAAATAAGGCTCTCACTTTCACTTTTGCTTTTCATGAGGCTAAAGAAGATTGCATTTAGGTGAAGTGCCTCCAGCCTAGGCAAACAGAAAAAGGAAAATGCTTCCCATCAGTGCAGCTGTGCCTAACCTGGTGCAGAAAAAGGCACGGCCACGCAGCTCTGCAGAGCCACCAAATGCCCTCGTCCTCAGCCCAGAGCAATCTCACCAGCTGAAGTGGGACTGCTCAGTGCAAACACCTGAATCAGGGGCACCATAAACATCAGGAGGGACCCTGGCATGGAAAATGAACCATCAGGAGGAAGAGCACGAGAGGGAGGAAGAGCACACGGAGGAAGCGGGCCCTGGCAAGGCTTAACCCGGCACTTGCTCCCTATTGATCAAATGTTTGTGCAGCACTCTATTGATGTAAGGCATTATGTACAATCACTGTTAAGTATTAATGCCAGAAAATCTCCAGCTCTAAATTCAGAGTTAGTCCATTTAACATTCCCAGGGTTACTAAGCTACAACTTGACCTCCTTTGGTAGCGTTCTGGAGTGCTCTAAGAACATACTGTGTGCACTATGCCACGAGTAAGGACGATCTGTATGTCAATGGTGACAAACAAAATGTTTTTAAATACAACTACTAAACCAAACGTTTAGAAACAGGGCATTTATCAGTGCTACTTAAACTCATGGTAAGCTTTATCTTCTCACTCTTAAAGGTGAAATAAATTCAAAATAAATGAAGCTGCTACAACTTTTGAGGCAATGTCTAAAATCCAGAAGGTTTACACTTCTGTATACTGAATTATTAGATTATTAAACACACCCCATGAAGGGTGTATAAGTGCTTCCATTTGTAAAAGAAAAAATATCCTCTCTCCATTGAAACCTTGATTTTAAGTTCACTCCAAATAATAAAGTTTAAAATTTAAGCTGTAATACAGCTTTCACTATGGTAGCATAAATAATCCATTAGAGCAAATGAAAAAAATAAAATTTGAATGAGCAGAGTTCATTCAATTGCAAGACATTTTACACAGGATACATTTAACAACGTTACTCTGAGAAATGGCTGAAGTTAACATTTGTACATCAGGACAACCACACAGGAAAAGAAACTGCAGTACCCTGGGACTTCCATTGAGCCGGTCGGAAATTTCCTGTGGAGCCTTATTTCAGGCAATGACACATGTCACGACTTTAGAGCAGAAGTACCTCAGCTTTATTTTAATCATAAAGAAAGCCCTTGGCTTCAGAACTCAGAGAAATTAATCAATGGAGACACCTATTATGAACTAAAGTGTCTAGTAAGGTAACAGTCTGTCTATCAACATTAAAAAAAACCCCAAACCTTACAACCAGATTTTACCTGCATTTTTAAAAAACTAAGCTACTCCAGAAGGCTGTGAAGAAGCCTGAGCATTCCAGCCACTTCCCTTTGTCTTTCAGCCTCTACCTCATCCTGTGAATTCCACATTATCTCTTCAACCACTCACTTCTCCTTTAACTTCCTGAGCCTTCACATCCCCCTCCTCTCCTCTCCTCCAAGCAAAAGAAAACCAAATTTTGTGCATTTCATAAATTTGGCACGGTTCTGTGTACAGTGTATATAAATCCTTTTAGTGCTCCACTCTAAATAAATACTATTTTTCACACAGAATGTTCCCCAAAGCTTCTCCTCATTAAAATGGCTGTTATCTCCCATTGTTTTCAATGAAAGTGAAGCTAAAATGGTTGTTAGAAAAGAGGCAAAAGAAAGAAACGTGTCCAGTGCCTCCCTCTGGGAACCACGAAAGAGGAGCTAAATTACCTTTGGGGAAATGGTGGTTCCTTATGCTGTCTGAGGCTTCCACTGAGCTCAAACTAATTAACCATTTTACTTCTAAATTCCAAGAAAATTAAATATTCACTCAAAGAAGAGCCATTGAAATTTTGGGGAGGAAATGCTTCTTGTTCTCTCTGAAACATGTGGCTGAGTTCTCACATTAAAAGAGAAGAAAAGCGCAAAATTACCTGGGAAATTACCTCTATAAAGAGAAAAATAAGTTGGCTGTAAGAAAAAACACATCTCTGTATCAGAGCTTACAATTAACATTTGTGACACAGAGCAGTTCAAATCCAAGCATTATATTTTGTACTAATTTGTGGAAAGGAATGATGAAGGAGGATGGTATGAGCAGAACAAGCACATCTCTCTTCATGAAAACGTGAGAATTCAACTGGGGGATTTCTGAGCAGGAAACAGGAAATTAATCCTGATTTCCCTGCAAAAGGAGTCTCTGCAATCCAAGGGAAGTACCAATTTCTCAACTTCAAAAAGTTCCTGAGGAGCAAACAAAAAGAGTTTCATACTCCTGGAGATACAGTGCAATATTCTGATATTCACCTATAAATATATGAGACCAGTCAATGCTGTTTGCAGACTTTGGGAACTGGAGCATGCTTTTAACTAATCCTTTCCACACAATTGCATTAATGAACAGCTACTGAGCAATAAAATTAGAGCTGAGAGACTGAAGAAGCTCAGCTCGCCTGTGTAAACTCTATGTAAGACCCTAGGGTGGTGAGCCAGCCTGTCCTCCCCAAACCTCCCAGTGAGCACTGGCCTCCCCACAGACAAAACAGTGCTCCTACACCAAGGACAAGAATCCTTAACATTTATCCAGTTTTTCACATTCATGGCATTTTTGGCGGCACACATGAAAAAGTCAAGGATGTATCACCTTGGGATATTACACCAGTGCTCTGCACAAAATATGGTTTGTTAATTGTTAATTGTAGGGCAATCTTTAACCATATGGATTTACTTAATGTGTTCAGATATGGAATTTCAAAGCAAATGCAAATTCCTTGGTTTTCTTCCGGCTTCCATATCTAAGAACACATTTTACTGCAGACATATCTGAACAGCGTGAGACATGATCTCCACAGAATGAAAAGAGCAGTAAAGAAAGGCACTTCATTCAAAATTAAATACGAATGCTATTTACACAAAAGGAAATAATACAATTTTAACAATGAATGTATGAGAGGAAATGCTTTTCACTTCCCTATTAAATACAAAAAGAATGCTATGGCCACTTAATAAATTTCTTCTACTTTTAAGAAATAACCTGTTCTCTACCTGGACACAGGAACTATCTGCAGAGTAAACAAATCAATTGTCTGAAGAACATATTTTGAAGGTGAAATCACCGACTTAGTGATGATCAGTAAACATGTAAAGGGTCTTCCAGAACTTTGTGACCCTCAGGTCACAAAGAACTCAGGTAAGGAATTAACAGGTAATTCAGATCTGCAGCATTGCCTCTGGTACAAAAGCCCTGGAGCAAAGCAGGACATCTTGTCATCTTTTGCCCTTCCATGGGAGGATAAAAATGATGGGGAGCTTTTTTTTCTTAATTTCTGTTTTAAGCAGAAGGAGTTTAACGTGCATTCTCCACAGAAACTGACAGCTGGAAATTACCCAGTTCAGGTCTTTTGTGGGACGTATTTAATCTTGAGAAACTGATTTGGAGAAGGAGACTGAAGGGAATGTTTAACATGCATTCTCCACAGAAACCAGACCTAGAATTCCATTTTCAGCAATAAACCTAGAAGCAAAAGCTGCTCTAGCTAGGCTGCCTGCAGAAGGTCACAGTAGCAAGAGATGGGTTGGGCAATCAAGAATGAAAACAAGTTCCTCCATCCCTGATACACAAAAGGCAGAGAAAGAGGACAGCAGTTTAATGAAACCAGAAACAAAAGAGCCCTTGTGGGAGAACAGTCTCACAAGATTTTCATGGTAATCTTTAGTCCAAAACAGACATAAAAATATTCATAACTCCTCAAATACTGAGTACTGATAATGATTAATTAAGGGGGCTTGGGGTATTTAAGGTATGCAAGTGCCTCTTACTTCTACTGGAGGGAGATGGGTTCAGAGAAGGAAATGGTAATTTCTCTCCCCATAAAACAGCACTAAACGCAGAGACCAAAGTTTTCTGAAGAGAGATGCACAGAGATTGATCAGCCATCTCAAATGTCCAAACATGCTGCTCATTAACTTCTAGGAAAATTGGATTTCTAGAGTTATGACCTTTAAAAGGAATAATCTGGACAAAACTGATGGCAGCATTGTCTTTGGTATACTCTACAACCCTCACATGACCTAAGCTGTGTCACAGAGCTCAGCATTGAACTGTGCCAACAGGGCAGAGGGGATGTGGTACCAGCTCATGAGGCTGCTCAGTCTCTGGGGCGAGGAATGTCTCTGGTTTGTTACCCTGTGCATTACCTGGAATTCTGGGAGACACAAACACAAACCAGAGACCTTTGCCCATAACAGAAGTGATCTTTCAAAGAGCTGGGGAGAAGAACTAATCAAACCTTACCTGGGAAATAATCAAGATTTTAATACAGCTACATGTGAGAAATAATAAATCCCTTCTTTGCACCACATGGTAAACCTTCCAATGCCAGGAACGTGAGATAAAAGGAGCACAGGAATTTCTGGACAGTAAAAATATCTTAACCGCTATGTACAGAAATCATCTTGTAAGGAAGGACTTTTCAGGTACCACCCCTTCAGACCCAGAGATGGGGATGAATGGCCAGGCCTAAGGACGAGCAGGATGGTCATTTGTGGCCATCTGAAGTAGTGGTGCTGCTAAAAATCCAGTTTTTATTTCCCTTTTTGACCCAGTTTTCAGCTTGGAAAGAAGTGGAAAGAGATGCATGTTGGAACTTGCTTCTCTCAGCAGAAGATCTCAAAACACAGAAAAATGAGCTCTTAACTAGACAGGTGAAGAGATCTCAGGACACCATCAAGAAACACAAATCATTCTGCACTGAAGACTGCATTTTGCCTCAGACCATCATGTACATGATTTCTCACAAGACTTCAAAGCACACAGAAGTTTTCCTGCAGGAAAAGTAAAGTAACAGGTACCCAGAAAAGAATCACAGGGATTTTTCTGCTTCAAATGAAGCTACTCCTACTGAAATGCCTGCAGTTATTAACAGGCTGGGTGAGCAAGCAACAGTTTTCTTTCCTGAGTCACCTGAAACAATTTCCAATTCTACATCATATATCTCAAAACTTCCAGGCCAGGACCTATCTCCCTGATCCAGAACATGCATGTTCATGACATGCATCTTCTCAAGCCTAAAAAAATGATATAAATGTACATAATGAGTTCAGAACCTTGTTCACTCAGAAGAAAACATATCCAGTGGCAAATCTTGACAGAAAATAAACATACAATCCATTTTAAATATGGAGGAGCTGCAAATACTTAAACTCAGGATGAGCATGGGAAACCTTTATACAGCCAGAATAGGTCTTTGCTTTTCTATTTAGTGGATTTTTAGTAAGATCAGCATTGTAGTGCTGCAAGCAGAAATGCTGAGAAGGGAGGAGAAATCAAACAGCATTACTCTCACAATTGCAGTTAAGATAACGTAAAACTTACAAGCAAACTTAAAGAAACTCAGTCTTTATGTGTATTCATTTCATGAGTCAACCTGTGTGCTCCTGCCTGACTCGCAGCTATGTCGAGTGAGGCAGCAATATTTCCAAATCATTAAATCATCTACAAGTGCTTTCTTCCTCCATCAAGCATTCCTAAGCCTTTCTCTCTCCACAAAAGCAAAGACAAGATTATTTCCTCTCCAAACACAGCCCACTCAGCAGGAATGGTTTTTCTTAGGTCAAGTGGAACACATGCCTCATAAAAAATTCTGAATTGCTCGTATGAATTAATAAACAAGCCTTCTGTGCTGTTTTGTACTTAAAATAACAGTTTTCAGATATGACAGCACAGCTACAAATGCTCTACTACTTGACCTGCAACGTGGCAGCAGAATTTTGATTTACCAGCCCCCTCAGCCTTGGCAGGAGCCAGAATCCAGCAGCAGCTTCTGATGGTCCCCACTGATGGTGGGATCTTGACCCCTCCACAGTCAATGGTACGACACTACATGGATCAGGATTTCACTTAATACATGTTTATCTTCCTCTGCTGTGAAATCTGCTTGGCTGTATCCTATAACCACTTTCTTGTTCTTTGACATGAGCTTACAATGCTCCCTTAAAATACCAGACACAAAAACCATGATGAAGACTGTCCTAAGCAAAATTCATGTGATGACAAGGAGCATTGAGTCTTGTGAGGGATTAAATGAGTTTATCCCAACTGTGACAAAAACAATGCAAAGCTTTTCCTGCCACCTTAAAATATTGAGTGAATGGGTTTTACAAACACCAGGTGAATAATTTCTAAAACAAATCAAATTGTTTCTAAAATAAGCATTCATCCTGTCTTGATGTGCAAATAGAATCATACCGTGATTTTATCTTTCCTTCATCAAACACAACTTTATACATAACTTAAACGTTCAATCACAGAATTGTAGGACACGCAGAACTCACATTTTCTCACTTTCCTTGAATTATGACAATACACATCATAAATGAAGACAGAACTGAGCAATAAGGCCATGTGATAGTCCAAGACCTGTAGAAATTAGAAATGCTAAAGAGTGTTTCCAAATACTTTGATTCACCTACTCAGATTCTTAGTATACCTCTAAATTTAGACTTACTGTTCAGTTAAACTCTTCTGAGCTTAAAGGTTCGTGGACTCCTTTTAGACTCCAAATACTTTTTCACTGAAAATTTCCTCTTGCTGATAGTTTCGTTTCACAATTTTGTTTCACAACAATATTTACATTTTTCAGATTTTTGGCTTTTGTAACACACACTGTATTTTGAGAACACAATGTCCCCCACCAAAGTCAACTGTTGTGCTTTAGATCTCCCCAGATTTAAATCTCTAATGTCATTCCTCATGGTCTTACACTATTCCTGTAAAATTACTGCTCTTTCAGTGGGGAATTAAACCTTCCTCTAATAACAAGGATTTAAAATACTGAGTAGCTAATACTGATAGCTAAGTGTTCTATTTTTCCAACAGCTTTATATTTAAAGCAGATTAGGCCAAAATGACCACAACTATTGTACTTGCAAGAGATACTTCATTTTTAATTTGAGGAATGTGCCGTACTAATTTGGCTGACCTTAACAACTATGTGGGTACAAAATGTCCTTAAACTTTATTCCTCTCTCTGATAATTATTTCTTTCATTAATTATGTTTAGTGGTCAGCACAGCCTGGACATGACTGTGAAGCATTGTCCAAGCTCCTTAACCAGTCACCCTCAGAATTTAACCACCCCTGCAGGGTGTTAAAGAGACATTGGTGAAAGATGCTGAACAGCTCTGACTGTGCTGATGGTACATTTACAGTCTAAGGTGTTGTTTACTGCAAATAAGGCAAGAACACCATTAGCTCACATGTTGTAGGATGCCAAGCCATTACCAGATTTTGACAACAGAAAATGGAAAATGGTCACTTTCCTGAATCATTTCTGTTGTTCTCAATCTGTATTTGTAAGACACTCGGCTAGGGCAGTCTAATTTCAATTTTATCTGTAGTAATATTTTTTGGCAGTAACTAGACACTATTTGTGAGACAGACCTGGAAAAGACTCAAGGAAAGAGGTTTCACAGTTGTACTGTGAGAATTACTCTCACTCAAGACCCTCCCTGTTGTGTTTTGAACTAAGTCTCAAAGGCAGCAGAACTGTCATGAAACTTCTGCTCTTTATTCCTCCTGTTCTCTTGCACCAGCTGATGTTGCACTTAACTTATTCTATGATGTTTGGTTGTTTATTAGGATGAAAAATACTTACTTCAGGATACAAAAATACATGAACCACCCCAGTTTCAGTCAGGGGGGTCCTGACAGAAGCCAGGGATCAATTCCATCTACAGAACAGCCTTTCCTTTAGCACTGACAGAGCACAGATATTTGGACAGGTTGCATCCATCTGTCCTGTGCCTTTGTGACCAGCCTCGTGTGTCCATGGCATGGGGGACAGAAGGACGCTCTTTTTTCTGCATTAACACATGGGACAGCACCTTGATCTCTGAGACAGCTTCCAGGAGTCACCCATATTGTGCTGGCAATTAAAGAATTAGGAACTCCTAATTATAAAGTAACCTCAGAAAACTGAGAGTTACATATGACCAAACCTGTGGTTTTGAGCCACTGCAGTGTAGAAATACTTCTCTGTGACATTTATACATGCAATTAATGAAACCATGGTAAGGACACACGAAACTTACATAGTCATGAAAGGCTTTTGCTTCACTCGAGTGTTCACATGTTTCTCGTCTTTCTGGAGCTGCACAGTAGAGATCCCAAAATACACTGCAAGGGAAGAGGTTACAGGGATGATGAGAGTGTGACTGTGATGCTCATGTGGATTTTATGGTGTACACACACCCCAGTTTCTACACAGAAACATCACTTTTCCTCCAAAGGATGGGAATACTCACCTCTAAGAGAGAATTTAGCTTTGTAAATCATCTATGAGGAACTAAGTCCTGCCATCTGATCTCTGAGGCAAGCAGTGCCCTACTCCTTTAATATCACTGCAGTACAGACCAAGAATCTGGTCTAATATATAAGAATATAACGTGTATTACTGTGCATTTAACCTTATACCTCTGGCAACTGCTCAAATGACTTCCACAAAGCATGGGAAGGAATGAATTTGTAATAATATGGAAAGGAAAGAAACTGGAGAGAAAACTGGGAGTCCTTCCATGGTCAAGGTTCATGGAATCACAGAATGGTTTGGATTGGAAGGACTTTAGAGCCCATCCAGTCCCCACCACCTTCCACTATCCCAGGCTACTCCAAGCCCCGTCCAGCCTGGCCTTGGACACCTCCAGGGATGGGGCAGCCACAGCCTTTGTGGACAAATGTCCAGTCCTGTGCTTAAACCAAAGTTCCCTGAGGATCTGGTGCCTGGGCAAGCACAGAAAAATGGATGGGCATGTTCTTAGGTCATAAAGAGTGAAAGGAAGGGTATTATGGTACGTAACCCCATTGGTCCTCCCCCACAAACTCCTTCAACTAGAGTTACACACCAATCAGTTCTACCACAGAGTTTCTGGAATGAAACTGTGTGTATGCTAGAATGACTTAATAATAAATTTGATAATAAAATTTGTTGGAGTTTCCTAGTGGTTTTTTACTGGTTTAGACTTAATCCTTTATAACTTAATCCAGTGGCATAATAGGGATTTATGGACAATTTGAGCACTCTGCTGCAGACACTCAAAATTAAGGATAATGCAGACATTAAAGGGACACATTCTTGCCAAGCTTCCACCACACAGCAAAAGTTGTGAAAAAATGGTCAAAGAAGGATACCCCACTTCCCATGCAACTGTGCAAATCACTTGGGTTCAAACGGGATGGTTTCAAAACTCGTGAATTCTTGTGCTCCTGACAGCTGGGCATATTCTCTGCACTTCTGCATTCTTTCAAACACAGGCTTGTCGGATATATCAAAATAATGAATAAATACCATGGCTACACAGCAGTGCCTATGAGCACTCTTCTCCCCTGGGGAATTCTACACACATAGCTATGGGCTGCAGACTGAGCAAGCTCACATCTACGGAGTCTCTGTATTTCCTGAGTTTTCTTTTCAAATGCAAGTATTTATGATATGTAGAATGATTCCATAACTGCAAAATGTGCAGGAAGGTGGTGAAGAAGGAAAGCCAGGCCATCTTCTTTATTATGAATGCACTATGCACTTTTTCTTTTTTTCTGTATCCAAAATCCATATCTTTTCCTGTATCTAATTTTCTTTGATTTTATTCCTTAACAAGAGAATGCTTCTTAATCCTCACCCTCTCACTCTTTTTACACTGTTCACCTGAATTTCTTGCCTCCAGGAGCTGGAAATGGCCATCGACATATTCTAAAAAAATCAAGAGGAAGAGAAAACTAGTACTTACCACCACCAGGAATGCAAGAATCCTGGGGGCTCCCCCAGTGTGATGTTTTTTTCCCATCTTATCTAAAACAAAATGATAAAAACAGAGGTGTACATTCTCGTGATCATTGTGACTAAATAGCATTACATAATTCAGATAGAGGAAGGATGAGGAAGAGAAGATTTCACGGTTATGAAACGCTTTATGGCCATCAATTTGGATGCCCTATTTACTTACTTTTTTACACGTATTGATATAACTGATACTTAAAATTAGCTCTTCTTATGCTAGGGAAGCATATTTTAGAATTTTATTCCTTGTTTTCTTTTAATTCTGAACATATTGTGTATTATTTTAAGGTCAAAAATGCATGATTAAAATAGTGATTATAAAGTACTCTTAAAACCTGAAATCTTTCCCCATTTGCACAGGACTGATGCTGTGGATTCAGCAGGTGGCACTCTTCCCCCCACAGCCACGGCCAGCAGCGTTTTATAATCCTCAAGGAGTGCTTCAGTCAGAGGTAATGAGGCAAAAGCAAGACAGCACCACTGCCATAACCCAGTCTCCCACCACCCGGGGAAGATGTACAGCTGCTCTGGCTTGGTTTCCTGTGCTGGCAAGCTCTCCTCAACACCTGTACTGGCTGGGACTTCCTTCCCACCAAGGAAACTTGGTTAGTTTGATGCTGTTTTCAAAGGAAATGCAGTTTAAGAACTCTCAACCCCCGAATTCAAACTTTTGTTGTTGATCAGGGAACCCATCAGACAACACCAATCACAGCAACAGTGTCTGTCTCTCTGCAAAACTTCCCAAATGTTGTACTTTAACTACAATAACACAACCACCTTTTCAATGCCAGTCACTAGCGTGTCCTTAACTCCAAAATTAAATAGTTTGTGCTATAATAAAGCCCACACAACACTGTCCAGAAGAATGGCTCATGTTAGAACTTGGTGGATCAAAGGCATTGTGTGCACTCCAAACTCCTCCAGTTATGGCACACAGTACCACTTCCTGTCCAACTCTATTAAAAAAGGAGTTGTTAAAAGCACAAACCTTCTCTAGAGACAGAAGTAATGGCAGACAAGAAGAGGGTTATTTTAATTAAATGCTTTAGCAGCCTTAATATGAAAGGAATTTAAAGAGATAGATCCATATGCATACATGTAAAAGTACATAAAAGCTTAATATTAAAGGTAGATATAGTGTTCATACTGCCAGGGACCCTCCTAAAGCTGGCATTTTTCAAAGAGACTTAAGATTCTCAACTCCAGCTTGATTTCCACATCCAGTTCTTAAGAAATTTAAACACATACAAGTTTTGTCAATAGCAGAGGAATATGTAGCTCATACACCTAAAAATGTTGTTTGCACTTACATGAAAACCCACACAGAAAATCTCAAACATGAAGAAACCTAATGCAATTTTGATATATTATATGAATACAACAATTCAAAAATAATTGTGCTATTTTAATTTGTTTATAAAATATAACCTTGAGCCACTACCACTTTAGTTGGTAAAGCTGGCAGAATGAACCAACATCCCTCACATACTAGTTAATACACAAAAAAACATATTTTACAAAGTTCCTGCTTAAGTGCTGGCAGAAAAAAGTAATGAACATTTGAAAGCCAAAGCTACTACAAAGGTACTACACACTCTTCAAATACACTTCTCTGAGGCACAGCTACTCCTCCTGTGCCCTGCGAATGTCTTGGAAAGACTGGCATTAATAATGAGGAACACACAGTACCTCTGAGAAGGTTCAAAATAACATAACGAAGAGATGCAACGTACAACCAGAATGAGAATGGGGTTCCTGAAGTAGAAGAATAATTTGTTTAAGAGTAAAAATTACGTCTGTGTAGAACACCCACATTATGTCTAAGCAGTGTTTTGTTTTCTTCAAAGCAGGGCTTGGTGAAGAAATTACCCAATTCAGGTCTTTTGTGGGTCCTGGGACACATTTCGTCTTGAGAAACTGATTTGGAGAAGGAGACTGAAGATAATGTGGAAGTTTGGGGCTCTATTCAAGGATTTTTGTTGTGTTTTTTCAAAGTATCCATACTTGTGTCTCACATGGCAGATGCAGGCTGTTTGATCAATGAGACTTATCAAGAATTATTAATTACAGGGAAAAAAAAGCTTCACTGTCAACTGTACTGATTAAGCTCATAGCCAGGGATGGACTAACTGGGAAATGCCCACCAACCTCGTCCAGCCAGGCTAATGGAATTATCCCTCCAAGGCTGGAATCTGACTCCCAGGACAGCAGACACATGGGATAAGGATCCGCTCTTCAAGGGAAGTGTACAAAAATCAAACTAGACACAAAGCACGACAGAAACACAGGGATTCTCAGGACAGCCATCCCTAAGTCATAGAGTATCACAGTGGATTCATGGATATCCAACTTCTATTTTCCTGTATTTTGGTTCCATTCCTCTGAGCCAAGGTCGCTGGCAGATCTGTGAGAAAGGGCTCTTAACCTTTAGACACCACTGGCCGCCCTACAGCTCAGACAATCTGTGTGCTCTTCTTTCAAGCCCCAACACTCAGCTTTAGAGTTATTCTGAACCGTTTAACTTTTAAATGAAACCGATCCAAACTGAGAGAGCGTCCAGCCCAACAGTCACAGAACCATTCACAAGAATTGTCAGCACATTTACCCCTCTGCACTGCTAATTAGAGAGGCAAATAAACTCACAGCTTGTACCTCATACCCACTCTAGCACGGCTAATTGTTCCTGACCCTATTGAATACCTCTTGATGAGTGTTAGTCTTAATTTGGAAGATTTGATATACCCTTATGTTTCATTGTTCAGACCCGAGAACTTCTCTGTAACTCAAGACTGAACTAGTTTTAAAAGCTGAGTTTCAAGACACTGTATTTAATGTTTTCTGGAAATCCACATGTCATACCAGCTATGCTTCTGCCAACTGCTCATTTTGCAAATACATCACAAAAACAAAGTGAGCGGAATTTACCTTGTGCAATGCATTATTTACAAATGGCAGCTGTTTTGGGAAAGCCAAGATGATACTCTACATTATTTTATCTCTTATTTTTCCATTGCTTTACCACAGAGATAAAACAATTGTCAAAGACATGCTTTACTATAAACATAAACTGATCCTGCTACAATTCTACCCTTTTCCCTTATATCTGCTTTGTCAGTTTTGTGTAAACATCACAAACAACACTCTGGGTTTTCATTTGCTCCTCTTCCATTTCCAAAATGTCATCACCAGCATAATAATTTTATTAGCTTTTGGAGGAGGATCAGCTAAAGCAACAAATTTTCCTAAGACAATATCTTGTGTATTTTTTCCCAACTTCTGCTCACTATTCCTATTATTACTACTTCTACATTACTATTATTATTTTTATATCATTATCATATGATCATTATATCATTATTATATCATAATAATATAATCATCATCATCATCTTATATATTCTTGTGAACGATTGAAAACAATAACAAACCCAGAAGACTTCAATATGTTCAGCATACATTTGTATCTCAGGACAAAAGTAAAATGCTAAGAAGACATAATTTACTCCAACTTTCAAAAGATGCATATGAAGTCTTTGAAAAGACTCTTAAAAAAAATAAGGTATTGTGTAAAGGTAAAAATTCCATTAGCAGTTGAAAGTGTTTTAAAAAGCAGGACCTAAGTGGTTGTAGCCATCATTGATTCAACAGATGAAAAGAAGTGAAGTGGTTAAAAGCATGGTGAGAGCACAGAGAGATCAGCAGTGCTTGAGAGGAGGAGAACTGATAGTGTATGACAGTGGGATGTAAAATACATTTAGAAGGGCCCATCACTCACAATTGGAGATATCAATAGTAAGTTAAAAGGTCATCAAAAACGAGTACCACTGAAGTGTTCTCCAACATGCCCACTTACTAGAGAAAATAGATTAATCTTCCCCAGTGTAGAATGGGGATAACAAACCACAGCAAAAACAGTCACACAAAGCCATGTAAAATGACATGGTAATCTGGGTTCCAGAGAATGAGGAACTGCTGATTGAGGCAAACTGATACCCCAGGTTCTCACTGCTGTTATTCTAGACCAAATCATATTTATTTCACTTGCAGGCCCTTGGAAGTCATGTAAGAAAACTCACCTCTGATAAAAATGTCTGGGCTGATTTCTGTGCTCCTACATGGAGCAGATATTCATATACGTACAGTGCTAATCTGAAAAATAAACAGAAAGGACAATATTTAGTATTGTGCATTTGTTTGCTCCTCTTCTTCAGAAATAAAGGCTCATCACAAGTTCGAGGTGCGCCCCGCTGCCTTCCACAAACCACAATGTACTGAACATGCCAAATCTATTACCTCTACCAGAATTTTTCAGCTAGACATGTAGGTCAATCTGACCAGAGGTGTTTAAATAGTCGTTAATTAAAATATTATTAAGCCCCCAAATTACTTAATGTCAACATTTTTAATATTTGGCCAAGTGCCCAGTGAGCTAACAAGTGACCCAGTGCTGCTCTGAGCGAGTGTGCTTACTGTAAATACAACATATTCATACAGCATCACTGATTGTTTTTCCAGGTCAACTTTTTTTAACATGTGGAATGTGTCAAGTTGTTAGCACACTTGAAAAATAGCCCTGTGGTTTTTCCAAAGAACACAGAAACTTCAGGCTGCACCAGGAGAAGCGATGGCAGGCTCACTGCACAGCACGGCTGAACAACCACAGCTCTGCAGCGAAGGGAAAACGGATCCTGAGATTCATCCAGACCTGGGCTCTGATGGCAGCAGAGCTACAAACGACTGCCACAGCTCCAGTGACTCCCCAGAGCCTCCTGTCTGTCTGTCTGCGAGCCTCCAGTCTGAGGAAAAGGAGGAGGAGGAGGAGAAGGAGGAGAAGGAGGAGAAGGAGGAGGAGAAGGAGGAGAAGGAGGAGAAGGAGAAGGAGAAGGAGAAGGAGAAGGAGAAGGAGAAGGAGAAGGAGAAGGAGAAGGGCATCTTTTATATTTGCTACCTGTGCTGTTTCTAAGAAGTAAAATGTATTTGAATGCACCTAGTGATACACATCTATTCTTATTTGAAACATTCTTACTATTAATTTTCAAAAACCTGCAGATAACTACACAAAGAAGAGGGAGAGGATCTGTCTTCCTGTCACTGTTCAAAACCCCATGCCATGGTCTGTGTGATCACCATCATTGTGGCACTGATGGAGCAGTAATTATGGCAGTGACCTATGAAGTGTGAAATTTTAAAATCTCAGAGGCATTGCCCAAAAATGGTTTCCACGAGTTGTTTGTACTTTGTACATGCAATACATACACGTATTACTTTACTCTCTGTCCAACTTCAAAAGCAAAGATGTACTTTTTTTCTCAAATTAAATATATATAATTCAAACATGTAACTAGTTTTAGTTTGAATTAAGTACTGTGGAGAGAGAGGATCTCCTAAGAGTTGACTTAATTCTTTCCAGTTCAACTACCATCCAAATTTTAAGCAATAAATGTTGTAGACAAAATCTAAGACAGATGTAAAAGACAGACAAGAAACGCTCTTCTGCCACAGCCAATACATCCTGAATACCCAGTAATGCTTTAAAGCACCTCATTTGTCTTATGAGAGTCCCTTTTTTGTTCTTACCAAAACATGAAGCCTGCAGTCCAGATAAAAAGGATTGGTGTGATCGCATCCTTCCTGCCCCGTGAAGGAAAGTGAAGGAGCACGAACCCCAGGTTTACTGCAGGCGTTTACACCACCCCCATGAGTCTGCCCTCGACTGAAAGCTTTGGCAAAGAGGGCACTGTGATGCCCACACTGACAGCACAAGAGAGATTTAACGTCCAGAGAGATGTGTGACTCCTCTCAGGACTCCTGAGGCACCCACGAGTGCTCCAGCACAGCCCAACATCCCTGCCTGTCCCCACTGTCTCTGCCCCAAAACCACAAGATATTTCAACACTCCAACAAAAAGATAACCCTAAAACGTTTGACCTAAACACACAGAATGTGCTAATTAAGCATGACGATAACTGTTAACATCTCCAGCTCTGTGCAAGTGCTAAACGAACCAGCAGTGCAATGAAATGGTGTTTAACGAGTGTGTGGAGGGTAAACGTGGCAGATTTCAGTAAAAGAATAGCCAGGCTTTAGGCTTCCAGGTTGATCCACCTGTGGTAAACCCCAGGCTGGTAAGGGGACTGGCTGCCTCCTGTGCCAGGACAGCTGGGACCACCTCCCACGGGCAGACGTGGGACAGGAGCACAACACAGAATAACCCGATCAGGTGTTACTACTATCGCTGGCCCAGCCCTTGTTGTGCTGTCAGGAAGTCTTTACAGAATGTAACAATGTTATAGGTTCACTGGGAAATAAATGCATTCGCCGCAGAGATCAAAAGAGAGATACTAATGTTTCACTGTGTCACAGACAAAGGATCAATGGGAAACTGATGCTCTGGGGAAAGACAGCAGAGACGCCCAAAAAGGTGCAACGCTGTGTAACAAGGAGGAACACCGAATATACAAACTGTAACTGCAGGCTAGCAACAGAACAAGACAAAAACCAGGCCACAGTTCAAATGTGTACAATTAACAAATTAATAAACTATTTCACATGCTGGCACAAGACTAAGAAAGTAATAGTGAGGTGGTCTTCGACACCAAAAGACTTGAGTTTGAAGTGACATTTTAAAAAGACAGTTTTTACTCATTAAACTGGTGTGAGAAACTGTACAGAAGCAGCAAGCAGACATATGTTTAATTTTCACATTTGCATACTTGTTGACATCCCATGAGTAATGTGAGGAATAAATATTTCCAATCAATTTACAACAATGCTGCAGTAATTTCTGTTAAAGACATGACACAGGCCAGAGCTCCCCCCTCCCTGCCAAGACAATTAGAGCACACATTCATCTGTACCCTGATGATACATTCACTCCATTAACAAACAAAAAAGGTTACTGTCTGACTCATGTTGCTAACCTGGTGCACTTTGCCTGAAGTTTCTGCTTTAATTGGACAAGGCATTCTTACATCCCACAAGCAGCCACTGAATTCCAAAGAAAGGAACCATTTAAGTGGTTCAAGTCAACCACTTATCAGAATATTACCAGGAAATAAACACTAATCCTCTAACTGTGCCATGGAAATTACACTGCTACATTTTAAAGATGGGGAGATGCAATTATCTTAATGAGAACTTACAACTCAAGCCTTGCAGCAGTGTTTCCATTGACAAAAACGTGGTGAACTCACCCAATTCCAAACCAAAAGACTAAGACTGCACATCAGAGAAGTGTTCCCACCACTTCCTCCGTCACCAAGAGCCATTATGCTGCTAACATCTGATGCTGGATGTAAAAAAATAAAGCATATATAATGGGAATGTTCCAGATCTGAGCATCACCAAGATATATTTATAGCATTTTTAGATTGTTAAGATGTAATTTTTTGAAAATTCTTCCTGTATGGAGAGTTCAGCATATGGCACACCATCCATTTAGCTTTTGGTGGGTTCAAAACAGTAATTAAAGAACTAGAAAATCAATATCCATACATAATTGTAAGTCTGAGTGAAGCAGCTGAGCAAGAATTAAAAGCAACGCCATAGAAGAGATCTTAAATGTTACTCCCCATGTTTCAGAAGACCTCATGTATTCTAAAATTACTACTCTGAACTATACAGAGAAGTAGCTTTTTTGTTGTTTTCAAAAATGCTTATAGACTTCAGTTCAAATCCATATTTCATTTCAAAGCCTAGGAATCTCACTCATCTCACATCCAAATTACAAACCTCATTCTCTAAAACAAGAGCAAGTAGCACTGAATCTTAGCACTTGTCTTAAGTGGGGGTTTTCTGAACAAATTTTCTTGAATCCATCAATCCAGTACTTCAAAACCTGCTCCAAAGCTCCAGGTGGTGAGCTGGTTTTACCAAGTTTCAACAAACACTGGTAAACAACCCTTCTAAGGAAGTTTATTTAACATGCCAAACCACGCTTTCTGGCCTATTTGGTCATACTGACAGTCATTTTTTCCCCCTTCTCTCCCCTCGTTTTTAGCATATTTATATGGTAATATAATTTGTCCCTAAGTATTTAATATATTTTTGACATATAGATATGTGTGTGTCTTTTCCTACACATCTCACCTGAGATTTAGGGGATTCAGTCTGCTGCTAGCCACCCACCCCAGAGAGGACTAGACAAGAGACCAGATGAGCCATGGTTTTGGATCAAATTCAGGCACTACCTGAGAAGATCATGAAGCTTTTTCCCTGTCATTCCCTTAGGCAGGTCCATGATGGGCCTCGAGGCTGCAGGGATTTCCCTGCACCCCCCAGCACATGCAGCAATCCCAGGGTCACCTCTGCATCCCACACACCACTGACATTTTGGGCTGTTCAGCTGGAGCCAGCAGGCTGCCCTTGCTGAGAGGCTCCACTCAGGCCACTCTACTGCTCCTTCTCCCAGCTCAAGACTCGATCTGTGTCACTGTGAGTGCTCTGTGTTCCATCACAGCAATCTGAGAGGTGCTCTTAGGAACACACAGGTATTGAGTGGAACCCAAGCGCTGGTCGAGGAAACAGTCCTGGGGGAGATCCTCAATGTTTGCCTGGCACTGAAGTGTCCTGAGAGCTCCTGCACTGCCCTGCAAACACAGCCAGTGTAAAAGTGAGTGTGTTCAACATGATTTATACCCAGGTATTTCTCCCTCTCTCTTCACACAGCAGAAAACACTTTCCTTGCATTCTCCCAAACACACAGGTATTGCACTCAGTGCTGTAAGGAACAGGCACCTGGCATGAGGCTGGTGGTACTTCCCAAATAAGCTGATCCTTCTCCTTGTCCATCTCAGTTTCACAGACAGGGAAAGCCTTCACCCAGCACAGCTCTGGGCAGGCAGACTCACCTCTGGTCTCTTTTTCACTTAACTCTTTGGAAGATGTCCCAAAAATTCACCTCCTGAAGTGTGGCCACCCTCCTCTTGGTTACTGCCCTGACAGTACCACAAACAACACCAGGGTTTTTCAGTTCACCCACATACTTGCAGCTCACTTTTTTTTCTACATGTGTCCTAATTTCACACGCTTTTGCTACTTAAACTCCTGCAGACTTCATGCACCGGCACAGCCATTTCCAATCACGTGTGAAGTTGAGCACCAGTGCGTAACTAAACACTGAATAGGTACCTGGTATGCACTGATTTTTCGGGAAAGATCAGAGATGTGTGCCGTGGTAGTGTCTGCAGTCTCCCCCACAAGTATTTAATTGCAAGGTTTTATGTATTTTCACTGCTAAGGATGCCTTGGTTTGTGCTGTCACATTGCAGCATTCGCCACTTTGCTTTTATCTGACTCTGGTTAAATTTCATATTCATTTTTTGTCTCAGCTCATAGAAATTACTACAGATCCAAACTACTGCAGAATCAAAACACTCTTCTGTAGGCTCCATCTTGAATGGGACAATTTCCATCTATTTCCCAATACTTCATCAAAAGGCAAGTTTTCTTTATGACCTCCAGAATTTAAAATAAAACACTGTCATTTTTGCACCTATGTTTGGCACATATATTCCTCAAGACGTCCAGTAGAGTTTCACAGGCTTCCTAGTCCATGGTTAGGAAAAAAAGTAACACATTTTATGAAAATATTTGGATTTTTAAAGGTAGTCTCTAAGTAGTTTCTTGGGCTTAACCCATACAAACTACACAACTTACTATAATTATAAAATATTCCAAATGACAGCTAAAAAATAGTTACCCGACAAAGTACATTTTAAAGTGTAAGCTGAGACTTTTATAAAAATACTTCATGTTTCGCCTCTTCCTGGTAGTAAAGGTAGTAACCTCGGTCTTCCCTGCTGCTTTCAATGCGATAGTAATGGGTTTTTACATGGTATTCTGTCCTCGGTATATAATTTGCTGTATTTAATGAGTTTATACAATGCATCCTGCCCTGGCAGTAAGCAGAGCAGCAGCACAGAGCTGTCATGGAGAGAAACACCACTACAGAGCAAAGCAGAGGCACAGTACTGACCAAAATGCAAACTTTAAAGCTTTCAAGTCACATAATTACTGATTGGTATATGACATCTTAAAACATTACAGCTGTTCCTGATGCAGCTGCCTGCTTTGAGTAGAAAACAACTGTCTACAGCATCCCTGGAGAAGGCTGAGGAGGAGGAGGAGGGAGCAGGAATGCATACAGCAGCTCCCCAGAGACAAGCTGGATCAGCACTGACTGGACATGCAGTGCCCACCAGCCTCACCAAGCAAGCAGCACCTAATTTGGTTTTCAGTCATAGAAAGAAATCAGAGTTTCTGAGTATCTGGCTCCTACAAGGACCCATGGTTTTGCCAGGAGCTTTCCCAGCTCTTCTCAGAGAGTGTACATTTAATATCTTGTCTAAAGAATCCCAGGCTATTTGGGGCTGGACTGCTGGCTTCCCTCGTGTCATCAATAATGTTGGGCAAAATAGTTTATTGGTCTTTTATGGCATATCCTGGTTAAAGCCAGCTGCAGATGTTAAATACAGACTGTGCCATTCTCCCTCCTCACTGCGTGCTACAGTTGTGTGTCCAGACTCTGTAAAATGCGAACTCCGCACTTAGAGCTTGGTAGGACACCCTGAAGAGACAGTAACGAGTCACCTCATGAATTTTATGGGAATCATATGGGATGGTGACACACAAGATGAAATTCCCTGAGTATCTACCTAAAAAGTAATGGTGGAAAGTAATTTGTATGACTTATTATGAAGCAGTAAAATTTTCTTCTGGAGAGAGTAAGTTCTGAAAGGATCAGAGTGAAGCTATCAGACCTCGGAAGTCACAGAAATTCAAGGAGCTGGTGGAGAGAGTTTCTTCAGAAAAACAGATAACCTGGAGATAAGAAGTGCAAGACAAACACCAGGTGCTTCAGGCTATATTAAAAAAACTGATGGCAAATATCAGTGGAAGACAGACAGGAAATAATAAGAGGTTACTCTGGCTGCATCCAAAAATTCCTTAGTGATCCAAGAAAAGACTGCAACAACAATGAAGAAAATAAAATCATGTTACAATATTAACACCAATTTAAGTATTTGGGTCCAGTAGATGACAACTGAGCCTCTGCCTGAACCATTAAGTTTTCCTCCCAAAACGGGGAGCTGTTTTGGGAACAAACAACCACCCACGGCTTTGAGACTGCCACTCATGCGGGGTGACAAGTTCTGCACTGGGGACTGAGGCGGAAGAACTCAAGGCATTTCCCTGCAGAACAAAAACAAAACAACAGCAGCCACCCCAGACAACAGAAGGTGTCTGTGTGTGAGTGCAAACACACCTGTGGAAGTTCTCAGCACACCTGAAGTGGAGGTGCAGGGCTTGAAGCGCAGATTCCTCCTCAAACCACTGCAGTTTGCACCCACAGGACAACTGCACACAGCTGGCTCTGACCAGGACCACAGCTGCCTGCAGAGCTCCCACACATCTGGCTGAACGCTCACCTGCAGAGCTCCCACACATCTGGCTGAGTTCTCACCTGACAGGGTCCCACACATCTGGCTGAGTTCTTACCTGCCAGGGTCCCACACATCTGGCTGAACGTTCACCTGCAGAGCTCCCACACATTTGGCTGAGTTCTTACCTGCCAGAGTCTCACACATCTGGCTGAACGCTCACCTGCAGAGCTCCCACACATCTGGCTGATCGCTCACCTGCAGCGCTCCACACATCTGGCCCCCTTGCTCCAGGGATTTACACCCTTGCCTGCTCCTCGTGCCCACCCCTGGCTGACAGAGGGAGCTGCAGGGAGTCTCTTGCTGCTCCCCTAGACTGGACCATGGCCCAGAAGGATTAGCCAAGACCCCCAATTACTCAACATTTCCACTCAGCAACATCTCCAGATAAACTGGAGCACCCAGCCTGAGCTACAGCTCACACATGAAGACTTTGCTGAGCCTCCAGTCCTCTCAGACTGCCCAGGGGATGGTCTACTACCCAAACGTGTATTTTACAACTTTACAGATAGTTAGACCCTGAACTGGAAGTTATCGGAAATGCCTTCCTTTTGAAATGCAGGTCATAAAAAAACCATAGCGGTTTCCATATCCTCCCACAGTTTTCTTATAGTAAGAATACTTTCCAAACAAAGAATTATAGCAACAAGAGGAAGATATTTGAAAATCAGGCTCACAAAGAGTTGATCCACACATTAAAAATCCGAGAACTTAAAAAAACCTCAGCAATAATAAAACCTTGCAGTAGGGAAGCTATACTACCAAATGTTTGACTATCAGTCTAGAAAATTTGAATGCTAACTCTCCAAATTGCTGCTGCTGGCTAGTGTTTGAAAGGAAGGAACCAGAATACAAGAGAAAAGGGATGGGAAGTATTTGATTCTGCACTGACCGCTGATGTTTGGTACAACAACTGACACTCTGTTGTATTTGCTCGTGTATGAAACAGGCAAAACAGGCAAACCACTTGTCACACAATCTCTGGCTGTGCACTTACTGCTAAATCAAAATTTAAAGGGCGTAAGCATCCAAAAGACTCCAGTTCTACCATGTGCAGGACCGGACTCAGACTGGCAGTTCTGCTCTTAACAGTTATAAATGCATTTCTGTACAGGACATATTCAATTACAAAAGGGCTGCCTTACATTTGGTTTACAGGGGAAAACAGAAAATTCTCTGGTTTCTTAAGTATGTATTAATAGAATACTGTAATCCACACTGGATTCAGTTATTAAGTTAACTTCATGGATAACTTCGCAGGCAGGCAGGGCAGGAAATACAGGATATAAGTCCATGTCATGTTGTCAAGATGCAATTTCTGCAGGAGAGCAGTAAATAGGCAAATGGGAGACTTTGACAGGACATGGACAGGTTTTAGGATGCCAGGAATTTGCACTGAAAAGTAAAAATAAACATATAAATAAATAGATAAAGTTTTGTTAGTTTTTTGGGTTTTTGGTTTTTTTTTAAAGGGAGGGTGGCAGGAGGAAAATAAAAAGGAGAGGGAGAAAAAATGGAAAAAAAAAAATTAAGGAAAAATAAATCCAGATGGGTTCTGCACAGCCAGACAATTTAAGGTTCCAGAAGTTTATGCTTCAGTGAGCTGATGTGCCCCAGCACTGCAGCCCTATTAATGTACCTGACCACGGCCGTGGCAGAACAATTCCAAGCACCAAGACCCCTGGGGATCACCATCGGTGGCACTCCAAGCATAGCAAAGAAGTACTTATAAGTGTCAGCTTGTGACCAAAAGGAAAAAGATAGTGAAGATGTCTTAATGGAGTCAAAGGTTTACATATTAAGAATACTGGTGAGCTCTATGCAAGAACTTCAGGCAGTTTAGATAAGGAGAGTTTCAGAAAATATTTTCCAATACATCACAAGTGATAAACCATTTCATGTAAAAATCCTCTGTAATAGTAGTGAAAAAAAAAAGTTAACCTTCAAAATGAACTCAAAAATGTTTTACTGAATATAAACACCAGTTTGCTCACTGTTCATGTGCAAACTCCTGTCTGAGCACAATTTTTCATTTCTTCTCAGTGACATTTTAAAGAATTCTGATTGAACTGCTTGAGAACAGAGAAAAGTTCATGAAAAGAAACTTACACAACTTTCATGTGTTTTTCACTTCTCAGTTAAATATTAATAGAATGTTAAGATTCACCAAATATTTGTATTTAGGATGCTGTTTACACACTACCTGAAATTGACTTGAGATATTTATGTGGTATTAAAGAGATTCTGATCTTGAGCCACAAAACTACATGCACACACACAAAGAATACCAGACTCATGGAATGGGTTGCGTTGGAAGAGACCATATAACTCATCCTGTCCCCCACCCCCTGCCCTGGGCAGGGACACCTTCCACTATCCCAGGTTGCTCCAAGCCCCGTCCAGCCTGGCCTTGGACACTGCCAGGCACGTTGCAACAATAGCACTACTATTCCATGCTTCATTTACTGCCTTTATCCTCCTTTCTTCATTTTCCCTGTTTCTTAGCAGCAAAAGAGAAACTAATCTTGAATTACTCTTGAGCAGCTTTTGGTATAAGAAGTCAGCACATGGGAATTACAAATAGCAGAGAACAGGGATTTGCTTTGCTGATCCTTATCTTCAACAAGACTCTTACCTGCAGAAGGAAGGGGAAAGAGACTTTCTTTTAATGGCTGTTTTTTCTGCAGCCTTTCAGCATTATCTCTGCTGCGTTATAGGGAAGGGCTGGTCCTGCCAGGGGTGGGAGAGGGGAGGGAGATGTTCCAAGACTCCACCAAAGATTTTGCACAAGCCACTTCCAGCACCAGCTGATGAACAAAAGCCTATTAAGATCCTTTCATCCTTTCTACCAACTACATATTTTTTAGCAGCATACACAAATAAATCAATTTATGCCTCCCTGTTTCACCTTTGATACATAGAAAGGCAGAAGATAGACTTTTACAGGCACGACCACTTCAGTTTTACAATGCATAATGTTCAAATCAATATGAAACTCTGTTATGTCACATAAAGCTTTTATGAAGAAAAATTATGAATCAAACTGTAGCATACACTTTTTCAAAAAGAAGTGTTGATGCAGGACTCTGAACAACTGCAAAAACTCTGAGTGAAGGAAAAGATATTAAACCTGCAATGAATAGCACTAAAGTGAAAAGGAAGTCAACACTTGTGATTTACTACGGAACTTCCCTGTTTCTGCATTAACTGTTCACTTGATATTGAACGGAGTAAAAAAACCCACGAAAATGTCAGTTCTCAGCTAAGTGGTGAATATCCTTCAGTCCTGTCTCACATTTAGTGGAGACAGATTGAAACAGAGAAAATCAGACTATACCTGAAATGAACAAAACCAACCAGCTACCATCAAAGAAGAAAGGACAAGGAAGGCACACCACAAAGACCCACGACTAAAAAAAAAGCTTCACGATATCTCTGTCATATTAATTCAGTGTTATGTGAAATGTGTCTGCAAAAGTTTCCCTCTTGAAAAGGTAAAACTAGAAACAGATCTCACAAGAAATTGTACATATATATAGAAATCTGCATTAAATGCAACATTTTTATTTGCATCAGCAGATGACTGCATTAAAACCAAAAATAAAGAAAATGTAACTGCCTGTTAAAACACAGAAATTAATTTTCATTAGGAATATGGTTTCTTACTCTCAACATGACTCAAAATGAGACTTGATTCTAAATCCTGTACTCATGTTAAAATACCCTGTTTTATCATCCAAATTACTGATGCCTGACTTGGTCCTGTGTCTATTTAGAAAACACACATTAGTCTTTTAAAATATCCTTTTATTAGTATATTACAAGAAGACAGCTTGTCAGCACAGCACCAGGCATTCACAGCTCTGGATTTCAATTTCACCTCAAAAAGGCATTCCCTCCTCAGCATGGTCTTACTGGAAGGCTGGAGTCAAGTCCTGGAATTATATTTAGTACTAACTATAAAGTATTTATAAATCTGCATTGAGTAAATCAAATGTTTAATATATACTTTAACAAAGGGTCATTTGTTATGGATTTTAGAGCAGCAGTTAGACAAAACACCTTCTACTGTGTGCTTATTGCGATACATAATACACACTCTTCATGCCTGTAACCTGTTTAATAACAGACATTAATTATTTATTAGCCCTCTATAAACAATTTATAAATGTACTCTTACTATAAAGCATGACTGGACTGGCCTTTACTCCCACAACGAAGGCATCTGCAGAATTTTAACTGCTGCATTAAGAAGCAAACCCCACTTATAAAGAACTTAATAGCAACACATGTTTTGTGATATAAAAATACAGCTAAACAGCACAGCCCGTCATTTATCTCAGAATTTGGTGTTATGCAGGGGATTTCCCAGAAATTTATGTGAATTGGTTATGATGGCACTGTTAACAAAACTAAAGTTGTGTTTAGGTGCAATAGAAGAAGTTTTTTTATACTTCTGTCATGCATCTGTTGGAGAAGTTTAATTTTCTGCCTTGGGTAGGTGGGAGTGTCTTACAAATACTCTTTTTAACAAGATCACCCTAGGCAAGGCTGCCTAGGGTGCCTTGCTTGCCCAGGAGAGAGTGAAAATTTTAGGAAAGCTGTGTATTCAACAGCTTTGGAAATAATGCTGTATGTTAACTGAGGGCCAGTCTTCTCTTTCAGACCAGCTGACATTCTTTATATTTTTAGTATTAAAATCAGTTAATAGTTTTAGCATGTACAAGGCATTTTGTGGCTCCTTCTGGCACTGCATTGGTTTGATTTTTTCCTATAAAAGTTAATTCTTCTTGCGTGAGAACTGCATTAAATTTAAAGCAAATACTTACACCACAGAAAAAACAAGAAAAGTTCCTTAATGGCAAGACACAGGGAACAACACTTCCTTCTTAAGTTTTCAAGTCGGCTGTTTGCACCTCTCCTCTCTGGGATTTTTCTCCAGCTCAGTGAGTAATCAACCACAGCTTTGTAACACTGCTTAAACTTGTGGCATTTTTTCTGATTAAACTCAGAATTCTCCTCACAGAGTTTTCCTTATGGGACACATCTTTTCTGAGCAGCACAAGATCTGAGCAAACTGGTGGAACATCAACCCCAAATATCAGTGGTGCTACATATGTTGCCTGTGTTGCTCATCTCTGAGAGCACGTTCAGGAGAACCAACCGCAAGTAAGACCACATGCAAAAAATTCCTAATTGGGAATAAAACAGCAGAGACTGTTTAACTCCATGTTTCCAGTAGTCTGGATTCATTCAGGAAAGAGACATTGCACCAGGGAAACATAAAATACAAAAAACACAAAGGCTCACAGTGTAAGATTAACTCATGCAGCTCAAAACTACTCATCTATTTAAAGTCCATGAGAAATATAAATCACAGCCAAGGCTGCTCTTTGTACATGTGAAAAATGCCTGTCCTTAACAATAAAAATGTCCTCTTCAGATCTAAATTATGCCTTCTATGTATCACCTAACTTAACACGGATGCACAAACAGAAAAACAAACCCAACAAGTTCTTGCCCATATGAAGCCCACAGGAGAGATGACAAGGGAATAACTGTGTAATTTGAATAAAAGAGAAAAGAAGCTTTGAGTTCATACATGAAGACAGACTACTTGTTTTTTAAGATGTGTAAGGAAAAAGTAGGCAGAGCTAACACAGAACAATCAGGTAAAAGAAAACACTAGGAAAGACAGAGAGGAATAACCACAGGATGACACACATTATGTGGCATTTAAGATCCTTGGCAAGACAGCCTAGAACTGGATGGATGGAGGTACCGGGTGGGAATTTGAGGAGCAGTGCTGGCGGCGAGAGCAGCAGGAAAGAACACAGTGTAGTGACAACACTGGGGTGCAAGAGCTTCAACATCCCCTACAAGCAGCCTCTGGTCCCTTTCTAGCAAGGAGATAGACGTGCCAACACAGCAGAGAATTTCCTGGTGTTTCCATCATGCCTGTACAGGTGATGCAGTCTTTCCACTGCTCGGTCAACAAGTCAAGCCCATTGGGATTTTCAGTCACTAAGAAGATCTTAAGCACCCTCCAGGGTGATGAACACAACTCTTCCAGGACTCTCATGCAGCTATCCAGTCCTTTGAAGATGGAGTCCCTGGAGATGCACAGCTTTGAAGGCGTCCTTAGACTATAAAGCAACAATCTTACGTGGGGAAAAAATGCATGCATGGGAATAAAAACCGAACAAGTAAACCTGAGATAAAGATCTGTAAAGTCTAATGGGAACCTCAAGACAACCCTGGCAAGATCAGCACAGTTAAAAACTGCTCATTATTTCACAATATGTTCCTTTCCCAGTGCTTCTGACCTAAATAATGCCCTTGCTTTTCAGGAGGTGGCCACTCTGTGGTTCCTCACTGCTCCCCTCTCCAGGAGAGCACAAGCCTTACTGTGACTGAAACCTAAACCCAGGGACTCTGCTTCTTGGGCTCCAAAGGAAATGGCAGAAACCCTACAACGAAATGGCCTTGAAAAGGGATAATAAGAGGTGGGTAGACCTCGAACTGCATCAACCACGAGACTGCAAGAGATGGAGATGCACTTGGAAATGTTAATCTCTGCGGTGTCTGTCAGACTCTGTGGTCTCTCTTCATCCCTAGAAATGTGGGACTGCAGGAAAAAGGGAGCAGCATGAGGAGAAAAGGGAGTGTCTGGAGCTACACAAGTCTTGCTACTGTGAAAGCAACAGAAATCTGAGCCCCATGCAACCTCCCTTTAGAAGTTATTTCTATTGGGAATTCTGCAATTTCCCCAATCCTCCCTGAAGGTGCAACAGACATGAAGAGATAATTTTTAATAAAATATATTTTCCAAAGGTAGCTTGTTATGGGCATCAACTATCAAAACAAATTTAAGCCTCATGGGAGCTCTGGGACTGATGGTGAGCAAAGTTAAGAATGCCTACCAGACCTCCTAACAACCAAAAAAAACCCAAAACCAAACCTTTTACCAACCAGATCTGTTATGGCCAAGAAGGGAAAAGCAGCATCTCCTCACAAAGCCCACTCCTCCCCTCCACACACAGACAGCAGAGACCTGGCTGGTGCACAGGAAGAGAATCCAGGTGGTTATCACACCTTTCTTGTGTTCTGGGTTTTTAGGAGGGGTACAGTCTCCTCCACAGGACACAGGAACGTGTCCAGGTGGGCACGGGATGTCTCCAGAGAGGGGGATTTCAGGCCCTCCCTGGGCAGCTGTCTCAGGGCCCTGCCACCCCAGCAGAGAAGCCAGACCCTGCTCCATCTCCCTTCCAGACCTGTTGGAACATCAGGGACAAGCGGCTCCCCAGCACTGGCCACAAACATTCCTCAGGAAACCCAGCCTTGCCCTTCCTGTCTTCAAGTCTCAATGCCACACTTGAAAATCTAAGTCAAAAAGAGTCACTTCCACCTCTTCATTTCACTGGGGGCCACTCACTGAAACAAGGGAAACTTTTCTCAGTACTTTTCACTGTTTTAGTAATCTTACCCTTTCACTTTAATAAAAACGAGCCATTGCTTGCCTGTTTGTGGAAACCTCACATGGAATTAATGAAGGCAACATTTGCTGCTTGTTCATGAGTTTGATCACACTTCTAGTGACCATTTCATTAAACCTTCCAAATATTAGAGTTTTGAGGGTTTTTGGAAGGAAATTACAAGGAGTAACAATGATTTCTTTTTATATTCATCCTTAGCCAACATCAGTGAAAGAATTATAAGGAATGCAGGAGCAAAGGTTATCAAGAGGCTGCAATTTTTCATCATTTGCCTCAGACCTGAATGTCTGAGTGTGCTTTCCTGCTTTTTTTCACTCAAAAGCCTACAAAAGGATTTCATTTAAAACAGTAGGGAAAAAAATACTGCTCCCATTTCAAGATGTGTCAGCTGTTCCCAGAACAAATGTTGATGCAGTATGTGATGTTTGGATTCAGAAAGCTACTAATCTCTGTTACAGACTTCATACACCGGCACTGTTCATATAGGAGGCACCAAACGCCTGGACAGGATATAAAACTAACGTGGATTTGACCATGGCATGGAGAGATCCTGAGGTGGTATCACCCTCCTCAAATCAGGCTAACACACACACCCCCCCAAAAAACCCCCCAAAACAGTCAAAACAAACAAAAAAAACCCCCAAACCAATCCACCCCAAAACAAAAAACCAAACAAAAAAACCCCAAACTAAAACCAACAAAAGAACAACCCCAACCAATCAAGCAAAAACCCCCAAAGACACCAAAAAAACAAACAGAAAACCCCCACAAAACCCAAACTCCAACCAAACAAAAAATCCCACCCTCGAAGCCCCATATCAGTGCTTGTGACTTCAATCTCAAGCTGTAGCGTTCAGTACACACCACCCTAAACAAGGAATATGCTCCCCTGATGTTTCTATTCCAAGTATTCGTGTGTTCATTCTAAAAACAGCTTTTCAGAGCAGCTCAGGAGGCTGGTGCTTTTCCCTTTCTCATGCATCCCGTGACCTTTTGCGGGTGAGAGGGAGAACATCAGCCCCCTGAGGTGCTTTTCACACTTCCCTCAAGGTGAACAATGGGCGGGTGCAAACTTTACAACACCAGGACTAAACTTCAAACCCAGCAACCTGGAGATGGAAGATTAACAGGAGACATCGATAACGACCGGTTTGACAGAGCACCCGGAGTTCCCCAAATTCCAGTGCATCTTGCTCCACCTGGCCCCCGGGAGGGCGATTGTCTCCCATTTATCCCACCTGGGATGAAGGGTTTTGCTGATGCCCGCGTGTCATGTGCATTCTACATAAATACATATTTATCTGTTAAAATCTCTGCTGTTTTCCAGCGCCCAGGTTGCTCTGGAGGAGGGCACAGCTTCATTCCTGCTCCAGTTATTTCCGTCCCCAGGGCTGCCATGAAAACAACAAACGAAATCACATGGATGATGATCTTGTCAGGTCTCATCAGCAAATAAGAGCCAGCCTGGTCACTATTAGAATAAGAGATTTAAAATCTACGCTTGAAGCAAGACTACAAAACTTTTCTAGACAGAGCTGAAATCGCCCACTGCAGCTTTTCTTAACAAATCCCTTTCCTGTAAGGATTTTACAGAACTTTTCATGTTCACAAAGGACCACTGGAAAAAATATTTGTACAAATGGCAAAAATAATTAGTCAGCTGCTCAGTTTATTTAGGATCCCTGCAACTTGCATGGCAGTTTAAAACATGTTGCACAGGAAATTCAGTCAGCAAAATATATTTTTAAAAAATTTCAAAAAACTTTATTAGGACTAGATTTGCAAAGAGAAAGAAATTTCCAACCAAGATGCCAACAGTGTAATTACATTAACCTGCTACAAAACAATTAAAAGTAATGAAATTTTGACTTCTCACTAAGTGTTAAGAAGCTTAAGATTAGTATTTGGTTAATCCTTCAGTCCCACTGAGAAGCCCTCACATGGACCAGACAGCATTCTGGTGGTGGTAGTGCTGCCCCACAGCTTCCCAGCAGCATCACTCCTCATGGAGCAGGAGACTGACAGCTCCAAACAACAGCAGCTCGCCCAAAACCACCTTTTACAATGTATATATGCACTCAGAGGTGCACAGAGACCCTCTGTGCAAAAAGGAGTGAGGTGATAGCTACGGGTACGACATGAACCTGCCTTTAAAAACAAACAGAACTGGTGCACCTACATTGAACTGCATCCTCCAGCAGAGAGTTGTGTCTGAGGAGGGACTCATGACTGCCCACTCTCAGGGAGGAGCAGGGCAGAAAGGACTAAACAAATACTATTTAGAAAAATTTTAAATATATAAAAACATTTTAAAAACCCTTGGGCGCACAGCCCCAAAAATAACTCCACCACCCACAGTACTATTTTGGGTGCCAACTTTAAGGCTTCATTCAGCTTTGCCAATGGCTACTGGAAGGTTCAAGGTCCCTTCCAGTAAAGTGGGTGGTGAGGAGCTGCTGCAGCCTTGCCAGTGCAGACGTGTGCCCAGCTGGTCCCAGTTACTGGGATACATCCTGGTGGCTGCTGCAGCCTTCGAGCAGCTCCCACTCCTGCCACAGAGCAGACTGGAACCAGAGCACTCAGACAAAGCCTCTGCAGAGAAGGCAGAGTCATCTCCTCACTCTGCAGAGCAGGGGCCATGGGATGTATTGTCCCACATAAACAAACACCTTGGAGGGATGCAGAGAAAAGGCACTATGGTCCATTTATATTTAACAGCAAATGCCATTTAATTCTCCTTTTAAACTGAGCATGATTCCTTCTACCTGCCCCTCTCACCCCCACCTCCCCAGCCCCACAGGGACAATGCTGGAGCAGTTGCTGGAATCACTGCCTTTCACTGAGGCCAATCTACAGCTTTTCATCTTGAGTCTGAAACTTTGCTGGGAAAAGAACTGATGACAGTAGGATCTGTGCAATTATGGTTAAACAGGCTGAAGTGGATCTTAAAGGCAAAAGGCCAATGTAAGTGATTTTTTATACTTCCTTTCAAAGCAATGTTCATGTGGGTTTCAGGGAAAGGTAAGGTTATTCAGAAACTTGAAAATGCTGTGTGTAAGATGTGCCATCAAGTACAATATCTGGAATATTGAAGAATTCCATCAGATCACAGACCAGACACCAAATAAAACGGTAACATTGGTAATAAGAGTGAGGATTCTGCTGCTTGGAAAAAAAGAAAAGAGAAGGAAGATATTTCCAAATAAACTGTATTTTGTAATGCAATATCCCATTTTATGATTCTCTGCTTTTTAGTTTATTTACTTCTTTGTGTTTTTAAGCAGAAAACAATTACATCTATTTTTTTATACAAACACCACCTTTTAAAATAAAAAAGAAGCTTCACTGAGAACACAGCTATGGCAGCACCAGTCAGACAATGGAGTAATAAAGCTGATGCAAATACTTCAGACCAAGAATCAAACTTCCCCCCAATTCTGAAGTGTTCAGTTTCCTGGGAGCCAGTGTGGGCAATCTGGCAGGCATGCTCATGAATATATTAACTGACAAGAACCCTCCCCCCCCTTCAGTTAATACATATCGGGGGAAAACATGTAGAGAGGCTCAAATAGCTAAATATCTCAGGCTAAAAATATCAAGAACTCCCTCAGCTGTAAGTTGTTTGCAAGAGCTCTGATAAAAATAAGGAACCAGGACAGCATAAATTCTTTCTTTTCCCTGCAGAAAATAAACTACATTTGGGAGGAAAGTATTCAAAACATAATAAAAGAGGTGACTCACCCCTTTCAACATGCAGCACACAGTGCACGGAAGGAGGGGAGTGGGGACAGGGATGCAAACCCAATGGAGGAGTCCTGCTGGGAGACCAGCAACTCCCAGCTCCAGCTCAGCTCCCAAAAGGGTCACCAGAGCAGCTCTGTCACACACACACCCCTGCCCAGAGGGAGCCCCTGTGACTCTTGAAGGGCTTCAGAGACAGTAAATGACCACTCTGAGTAAATGACTGCTTCTGGAGCCTTCTCCTGAGGTTAGTGGGATGCTCCTCCAGAAGGCTCTTAACACCTACAGCAGGAACTGCAAGGCTGAAGATGTTTTAAATTCACCTCTTAGCCAATGATATTTCCAGATGTGGGCTGCATTCTTTATTTCTTATGTATTTCTCAAACTTACCTTGATGCAGTCCGGTGAGAAAACCCAGAAGTAGCAGAGCCAGCTTGGCTTTGGTTTGCAAGCAGACACATGCACATCACTTTCATTTTTGGGCAGGCAGGGTATCAAAAAGCAAGCCCAAACCACCTACATTTAACAGCCTTCCAGACTCAGAAGAAAAAAGGATGCGAGCAGGATGGGCTTGTCTCAGCTACAGAGGAAACACAGCAAACATGGTGTCTTAGGACTACTAAACCAGCAAATAATTTACAATGGCATCCCATTCCTTCATTCTGGATGGAGCTGGAGGAACTGCACAAAGAGAAATGATCTGGCTAAAGCACATCACAAGTCTTACCATTTCATAATCACATAATTGACACTTGTACATCACATTGGGTCACATGCCAGAGACGCTCAAAAGGGTCTGGACCTTTCAGAGTCATCTCCAGTGCCTCCTTCCCTGCAGTATCCCACAGCAGGGTAGGATGCTTCTGCACAACAACATCCCCTTTTCTAGTAGAAATAAAAACTCAGGAAAGAAAGAGAATACTGGTGCAAGTCTGTATCTGAACATCACTTGAATGCCCAAGAGATTGATGAAATTTACCTAGTTTTACCAACTGTGTGATGTAAGTAAAAAAAATATAACTCTGCCACTAGGAAATACTCAGATCCCAGCCACTTTGGGCAGAAATATTCTTGGACTCTTGAATACAAATACAGAACAGTAGGAGTGTGCTGGGAAACGATTGTTTACTGAATTTGAATCTTTGAACATAAAGGGAAAAAACCTTGGCTCTGATGTAAGAACACTTCAACATCTTCACTGAGAAATGTCACAGCATAACTCATGGATTGTATCACACCTCAGAAAGATCTTTTTCTAACAGTTTGTAACAGTAATTTTTCAATTTTACATGCTGGATGAAGACACACAGAGGTGCTGGGAAGCTTCCTGTGCTGAAGAGTGGGTCGAGGGAAGAGACAGGAAGGTTCGTCCCAGCAGCACATCTGAGTATCCAGGCACATCACATATTAGCTTAGAACATGCAGGATTTTTATCTGTTACCATTACAGCCATAAGGCTGTGGGGCAAAGAGGGTTCAAACACACTTTGATCCTTCAGATGGCTTCTGTATTGTTTCAAACAGTGGTACACCTGTCCTGTCCCCTTCAAATGTTCACATTCAGCTAAAATATCTGCAGCTAGCTTAACAGCACCAGCTCTCCCCCCATCTGAGGTCCCCCCCACCACCACCAGGTGAGAAAACAGAACAGAACTCTTCATCCTGGTTTTTATGCTGCTTTCAGCATTCCCCCAAGCCCTGGAACCAGACTGTGAGGTTCTGTCATTCCCTAGGCAGAATAAATAGACCTGGAGGGAAAAAAGCCCACACAAACCAAAAAGTGGGCAAACGAAAAAGAATAAACTTCCAGAGCACAAAAGCTTCTTCAGGTCACTTGGGCTGTCAAAAGGTAAGAAAAAACTAATTTCATTTTTGGATAAACTTGTGTTAGTTGCTGGGGTGCTGTCCAGGGAGAAACATGGATGGAAGCTTGTTGGGGGAATCGAAAGCTTGTTCTTCCAGATTAGCATTAGGGGAGCAGTGCATTCCCAGGCAGAAAACAGTTACACATATGGCCTGCTCTTGCTGTTTTCAGAGGCTTTCATTCACACTGCTCTAAACAAATACTTTGCTTTAAGAAGCTGGGTTGCTGGGTACTCCTTTTGTTGGTCCTAAAGAGAAGTAAATACAGGTGTTGAACACAAAATCAGCCTTGGTGAGGTAACTACAGTCACTACACAACCAACAGGCAGGACACAGTAAATTCTCTGTTTCCATACCAAGCCACATGACAAGGGTGTAAGGCTGACACTGAACCAGCTCAAAAGTGGACCAAGAGTACCATTACTCTATTAACTCTGAAAACGCCCCTTCTAATTTTATTCCATATTTGAATCAAAACTGTTCGTTGCTTATTTTGTCTTTTTTTTTTTTCCACCAATCTGCTTCTGTGATTCAACACATGCAAGTGATGCCTGTTTGCCTGGTCTAAAGACAAAGATATCAACCCTTGATATATAAATATGATTATACACATTCATACATTCACCTATAAACACACACAAACACAGGCAACACAGTGAGAAAAATGAGTGCTGGGAGAATGCAACGGTCATCTCTCTTCAGCTGTGTTAATCCTTCAAACATGTTCCTGGACTGGGAAATGAGAAACACCAAGAAAGTTGTAGGCTTGCTAAAAACTGCCTGTCACAGAACTGGACTGAAGCTTAGCTGAAATCCACAACTGAATCACAAAGGCAGGAAGAACATGAAAACATTTCTATTTTGAGCCTGCAGAATACACAGCAACTACTTTGCCAAGGTGCACTGCTGGTCCCTTTAATTTCATTTCTTGGTTCCTTTCACAACACCCTCGGAATGCCTCAGAATAAGGTGTCAGGAAGCCCGAGGCACATCTGACACTGCCATGGGTTAGGTTTCCCTACACTTTCCTCAATTAGTTTTTCACTTGTGCCCTGAATTACTGAGGATTTCCAATGTTTGTGCTGAGCATTAAGTGCCTGTGCTCGCTTCAGCCCACAACCATTTGCAGAAGGCAAAGCTCTCTGTAAAAACACACCACACCAGAGAGCCCCTCTAATTATGCTTTGCCCACTGAATGTGTACACTGTGCAAAGAGAAATTAAACAGAAAATAATACCAAAACACTTCCACAAGCTCTGTGTGTTTCCCTGTGGCTGCCACTGATCATCCCTGTGCTGCTCTATCAGGGAGCCCCTTCTGCATGACCTGCTCTCTAAAATATGGAACAGGTACTCCCACAAGCTGCTGCAGGCATGACCTTGCATTTTCAAATGCATTTATCTGGCTCACAGTCTAAGTATTGAAACTACAGAGTCCTTTTTTGACTTTCTGAAGTATTTTGTAAGAGCTTTACCAGATAGTGATATGAGTGAAAAACTGCTCAATTCACTTACATTGTTTTACAGGAAAAATACTTATGGTTTTATGACAAGAAAACCTTCTGTCTATTTTTCTTTTCTCCCCCTAAATAAGTAATTCCACCCAGAATTGGAGACTGACACCAGGCAACTTCTTTCCTTTTTTTTTTTTTTTCTAGTTTGGAATTACTTACTACAGCCTTACAGGTCTGTTTGGGGAATATAGGTAACATTTTATAAACAACTTCTTAAAATTACTGCATTTAATAGGAATCACCTGCATCCAGTCCTCCAGTCTGCTTTTGTTTCTAATCATCGATTTTAAATAATATGTGAACTCCTTCAAAATATTTTTTTCATTCACTTTTTCTATGTTCCCCAACTACAGTTGGACAAATTATTTAAGTCTTGCATCTTTGAAGCACAAGATAGTTTTACTTGGGGTCGGGAGTTGTTTGCTTATTTGGGTTTTGCTGCATCATAATACCTCACATTATTTCTAAAAATATTTTGAAGTATATCTAACTCAGTTTGTGGATGCAACATAATGGTTGTCTACACATAATGGTCTTGTAAAAGTAAACATCTTCCTTTCATAAAGAATTAGATGTACATTTAGCAAAATTAGAAGTGACATTGGATTTGAGGAGCTGCATCAGAAGTCAGGAACACCAACGTGTTTTACCTTTCAGATCTGCTTGTCAAGTCCATTACCATCATCAGAGGCACATTTCCAAACTTCCAACACTGCTCTTCATCTCCTGATCAGAAGCTCTCCTTCGTCTTTTCCAGCTTTGTATTTTTGTTAACCAACTGTCCTGTGTGCAAGCTCTGTGTGTTTATTTGTTGATCATGTACTTCTACTCCAACCCAGAAAATGAACTTTCATTTGTATTCTTTCACAATGTGCATATAAACACACAGGAAAACCAAATGCCTCAGGCTGGGATATGTGCCTTTAAGTTTTTTAAACATCACCTTCACGTGCACATATCCTCTCCAAATTCACATTTCAAGGAATATTAAACAATAAGCAATTAAAGGGGCCAAACAGTTCAAGAGACACACAATAGGAGTCATCACCGTCATTTCCAGGGCAGTTTCAGATTTGGCAAGGGAGCTTCATTATTCCTGATGGACCGGATGAAATTTCAGTAACTCGCCCACACTCCAACCACACAAAAAGCACCTGCACCTCCCCACCAGCACCTCAACTCAAAGGCTGACCTGAACAGGAGCCATCCAAAGCTGGCACCCACCCTTTGAGAGTTAGCTGGGAGAAGAACATTAATACATATTTAGCATGGAGAAATCAAGTGGGCCTTTGGTTTCTCAAATCCTGCTGTTGCCATTACAGGGATCTGATAAAGCACAACTTCCAAGGAGCATCAGGTGGCAGCCTCACAAATCCCCCCGCATTTATGACACAATCACACACCCTGTCAGCTACATGATCCACTCTGTCCCAGCACCATCCAGAACAACATTTCAGTAAGGAATTACACTTCCATTTCTGCACTCCAGTATCTTCCTCAGAAAGCACAACCCCTCCCAAGGAAAGGAACACAGGCTACTTCAGATTGCCACTGATGTTGCTGGAATTTCTTTCTAACCTATAAAACAGGTTTTGAAGACTAAAACCCAACAGTTTTTTCTTAAGGTAAGCATTAAGGTGTTTACCACAGAAAACATAGACAGTATTTTACCTTCTTCTGATTACCAGTAAAAATGCAGTGGAGCATTCTTATTAACTTTCCAAATTCATTATATTAGTATAAAAATGCACCTGCTAGTAACAAGACATTATCAATAGCAATATAAAAATAAAATTGCATGCACTGGAATTTACATATACTGGGAACTCATTAGTGCTGATTATTTATTGCTTCTGTATTTTCAAAACGCTGGATTCTTTCTATGAAAATTAGAGGGGTTGGGTTTGGTTTGGTTTTAAGGTGAAATCTCTCCCAAGAATCAGAGGCACTGGAAATAAAATGGAAATTAATGTAAAGCACAGGACATGGTGTAATCAGTAAGTTCTTAAATTTCTTCTTCATGATGGAAATTTCTTTCAAAGACAATATTTGATTAAGGAATAGGAGAAAGGAAGAAAAGAAACAGTCAAGCCTAAGTAGTAAGTTAGGAATTCATTGGCAATTTAGACCTGATCAATCCCATCAAGAGTTCCATCAAGAGTCTGGGGTTAACATCAAGGGTTGTACTTCAACCAGACCCATACAAACTCCAAAAAACACCAAGACACAAGCCCAAAGGCAGATTTAAAGCCTGACAAGGATGGGATGAAGCAGCCCATGAATTCAATGCACACAAGAGCTAAACAACCCCTACTATCCACAACCACAGCTGACAAACCATACCTGCCATCAGAAATGTGATTTCTGAAACCTAGATTTTCTCAAATTGTAATTTTCAATTGATATTTGCACAGGAAATAAGGTGAGGCAAAAAAAGTGTGGTGTCACAGTGTTCTTTCACAGGTGGCTCCAGCTTAAAAACAAACCCTACAAGACCCTGGTACTCTTGCCCAAAGAAAGATTGAGAGACCTTTGGAAAGCCTAGAGAAAAAAAAATGGGCAACATAAATGATATTAATTTAAATTTTTGCTCTTTTATCACCAACTAGGTGGGTTTTCCTAGAGAGACGTGTATGTCAAAGCTGCGTGTAGTTGGGGCTTGGAGGAGCCAAAGGCTCCTCCACAACAGGCTCAGGTCGCTCTGGGCACAGGGAATGGAGGGGCAAAGGAGAGGAAAGGAAGGGCTTCAGGGACAGAAACACGTTCAGAACAGAAAGGCAAGAGGCCAACATTACCTGTCAAGTAAAAGAAATACCAGATCAGTTTGGTTTCCCTGGGAGAGTGGGCAGTGGGCAAGGAGTAACATGTGGAAAAGTTAAAATACTAAGTTTTGGCTCTTAGCCTATCACACAACACCTGCATCAGCAAACATCTTCATTAAATGAAAAATCAGGGTACAATCATGTGAAATAAATGATGGAAGAGTCACTAACAGTGTGTTTCTGCAGAAGAGAGAACATTTCAAGAAAGCTCTTGCTACCCTAAGCCAACTCCAGTAGAAGACATCCATTAATGAGTGGTATGTAGAAAAATACAGAAGTGTACATGACAAATCAGGAAAGATTACAAGCCCTTCTGGGGACAGGAAAAGAAAAGGGAAAGTTAATAACAGAAAATTCAGTACAGGCAAATGTGGAGTACCATGCTCAGGACTAAGAAATCAAATACACAAATACGAAATGGGGAATAATTGGCAAGGCAGCTGTGCTGTGAAAAGAACCTGGAGGGTATGTGTGACTGCAAAAATGGATTACTTAAAAAACAAAATAAAACAAAAACCCTCAAACAAACAAACAAGCCCTCCCAACAACAATAAACATGTAAGTGTTCCAGGGAGTATTAGCAGGATTGTTTTATAAATATATTATCTCAAATGAGAGGTAATTACTTCATTCTGCTCTGGACACACTACTAATAATATGGAGAAAACCCAAAAACAGTCCAGAGGCAAGAACCACAGAAGGTGTGAAAGGGAAAAAAAATGATCCACCACAAAAACATTCAGTTTATTTTTATATTTGATGGAAAGTGAAAAGCTAGGACTCTACGGTCTTGACTACTGCCATATTTCAGTTTCTCAGAAGGGGACATTTTATGTTCTCACCTGCTCCCTTCCTGGAACTGGAAGTGAGAAATACCCCAAAGAGTAGAGAAACATGGACAGAGGTCATCAAGATTTCTGACTTTACACGTTTATTACTATCTGAGGATGATTTTCTCTCAGGAGGTGAAACAACACCTGCCCACTGCCTGAACAACCTGGACTCAGGGGTCAGTGGCTCAACTGAGCAGAAAAAACCCCTCAGCTGTGACTCAGCCTGGACCAGCACTCCTTCCTGGAATGTTTGTGCACCAAAAAAAGCAGGAAACAAGTGGTCCTAACCCCAAGCAACACAGCTGGAAGGCTCTGTAGACGTAGCTCCTGAACATTCGTGGAGAAAAAATGTCATCTGGTTGTGCCCAAAGGAGCTTTAGTAGAAAACTCTTAAAAACAAGATGCTTTGAGCCATCACTCATTGCCTGCAGAGCACCACACGAGGCTGTGGAGGGCAGTGACCCTTCCATGAAGTGGCTGTACTCAATCCCAGTCAGCCCAAACCACACATCCACGCAATTGTGAGTCTCCCTTCCTAAGCACAGCAGTCTGGAGAGGTCCTGCTGCAGGTAAGCATGCAACTCTCCACCCTGGATAACTTTCGAGTGTGTTCCTCAGTTTAAAGCAGATCCAAAAGAGAGACAGTTTCAAAAAAATACTACACTTCTACAAGTTCCTTTGGCATCTCATCCTGTGGCGAGACAGTGGAAGCTGTCCATATGCATTTCTGGTTTATGTGGTGCTCCAAAAAAGAAAAAAAAAAATTCAGGGCTACATAGCTCAAACTGGGCACCCAATAACCAACAAACATTTTTGCTTTTTGCTTTTCTGCACCTTAGTGCCACTTCCAAACTGGCTGTCGGTCAGGAGTGGCTTGATGCCTATTTTTAGAGGTGAAGCTCAGACACTGTGGAGCTGGGCACCAAAGAAACAACACAATCTTCCTGTAGGAACAGCCGTATTATGAAACAGCAAGGCAGCCATAAGGCACATACCGCAAGACAGCAAAATAGCAAATTATCAAATAGCTGCTCATTACCAAAACAATGCTCTTCTCTGCACAATAAAAACCCCAGAGCTTTTTTTTCCAGAGGGAAAAAAATTCAGTGAACATGCAAATGAGGGCAAAGTGAGAAATACGCTCAGTGTATATCCGCATTTTCCAAGTTAAGAGAACATTTTTGGGAATGCAAGTACAGCACCCAGACACTGCAGAGACACACTGTTCCAGCTGCTTCTGAATGGCAAATCCTACTCTCCCCTCCCAGGGTTCTGACATCCCTGAGACGCAGCTCCAGGACTGCCACACACCCCTCGGTCAGCTGGCATCTCATAGGTGTGGGTAGGTTTTACCTTGCAGACAACAAATTTTACACCCCTGCTCTCTCGAGTCCTTCCTGGCAGCAAGGGAATGGTCATTTTCCAGCACCTGGAGGGACAGAATGTTCCTCCTAACTCAACAAAAGCCTCCCGCTTCCTGACCTGCCTCCTGCCTGTGCTGGCTCTGCTCCCTCCTGCCAGGTCTGTGTCCCTGGTCCAGATGCTGCAGCCCCCTCCCAGATCCCTGATCCCGGGGCCAGTTCTCTTAGGGAGCAATTCTCTGTCTCCCCTCTCCAGGACCGGCCATTTCCACCCCGTTTTCTCCATGCTCCCTGTTATCTCTGTGTCCTGGCACCTCACAGCTGCGGGCTCCAGCTGCTCACATCCACACTTTCCTTCCCACCCAGCCCCAATTTTCCTCCCCTCTGATCCCAGGGTCTGCTGCCTCCCAGCGAAGATGAAATATTCAGCGATTACAGTCAGTAAGCCCTAAGCATATGCAAATGCATCTTTTTGAAAAGGCTTGTATCCTGGCTAAATTCAGATGCTTTGTCATGCAAATAGGAGAAAGACATATCCCTGGAATCAAATCCCTCATCCTTTTCTTTTTCAACCAGATTTCAAGTGTTTGGAAGGAGAGGGGTATCATCGGTCTTCCACGGTAAAAGTTGTGAAAACTTTTAAAACATTGGGAAACGCTTTTTTTTTTTGCCTGATTTTCAAAACGGGCCACATTTCAACTGAAGTTTTACACACAAAAATGTTAAATAAATCGGCACAAGGCTTAAATATTGCATTATAACTTTTCCACCCAAACAGTGGAAGTTTGGCAGTTAGTAAAATCTTGGCTGCTTTAATACCTGTGACAGTCTCATATGCCTGTAATTCAAGCAGAATGAATTTCTTCTGTGTACCTGTTTAATCTGAATGGCAGCACTTACATTCCCTGAAACATTTTCATGTGCTCCCAAGACACCTGTGCAGAGTAAGGGAGCACCTGAAGCACATGGCCAACAATAAATAATGATAAATAGCTACTAATTCCAGAGCCTTCCCTTCTGCACACTTTACTAAAAGGTATATTCTTCTAAAATGCCTGACATTAATCGACTCCCTGCAACTTACAAGTTAGACCTGATGGATGGAATCAGTGTATAAATATCAAACCCAAACTTTCGAAAACAGGCAGGATGAAACTACCAGATTTGTGTTCAAAGGGGGAAAAAAAAAATCTTTTACCACCATGAACTTAAAAAACTAGGTGGCCATTTCCCAGGGATGAGCAGCAAATTCGTCACTGAAGCCAGTTAACTTTTATCTGAATCTTATTTTACGTAGTTTACAAACATTGCAGTGGAAAAAGGTGACTTAACTATGTAAACTCGTGCAATGCAGTCTTTTCAAATCTGAAGGGGGGGAAAAAAAAAAACATGAAAAAAGAAACCCAAACAACTGCACTCATACAAAGGAACTGTGGTACAAACAGCCAACCGCCCAAAACAGTCCTGAAGAGAAACAATATTTTGATAAGGCATCCTTCTATAACAAATTAAATCGCAGTCTCTTGTCATCCAGTTAGTTTTTAACCAAAATCTGCATGTCTGCCAAGCCCCAAGAAGGTTAAGGGCTTCTTGGGAAGAGGACTAGTTTACAAGACCACTGGAATATGAAGAAAACTGAATTCAAAACACATATTCCCACCAGAATTTAGTTTTCCTTACATGTTTTTTTTTAATTGCTTTTCTACATATATATTTTCAACTAGAAGTATTATTTATATATAAACAGATAGTTGCATTTGCAAATGGAACTTGAATGGTCTGGCTCTCTTTCCTCAACGATTAAAAGTTTACAGAGTTTCACCATTCAGTGAAATGTTGGCAGGTCGAAGCTCCTAATCTGAAATAGTCCTATTTTAAGGAATAAGGGGGAAAAAAATAAAAAAAGATTGTTCACAGTTGCTGTGAAGAGATAACAATAGAGGATGTGTGGATACTTTTTAGTCTTTTTGTCCTTTGACAATGTAGTCGGCTCTTAGGTGGAGCCGGCACAGCGTTGTGGTGAAGAGCTACTGTTTAACACAACTTTTCCATCCTTGAGCAACTGGGATGGACACAGCCCAAAATTAATGCACAGCTGTTCCAGTGAGAGGAAGGGGCACAAATACTCCTGTGATTTTTCTCTCTTCACCTTCCTCAGGGCTCACAGGTATCCTGTGCCCTCACCTTCAGTGTTTTACCCAACTGTGCTGTGCTGCACCTCTCTGGCACAAAATTCGGTACTGTTGCCCCCAAATTTATCTACCCACACGTCACACGTGTTGTGAAGCTAAATAATACAGGCACTTCACCCCAGAGGTCATGCAGGAGGGACAAAGAGAGGCACCATAAAACAAATGCCATCTTGGAACTGAAAATTTGCCAAGTGCTATTATAAATGGCTGGCAAAACTTGTTCATTTTTATAGTAATTACATAACCTCAAAGGACACAAATACTGAAGGCAGCACACAGCAAGACACCGTGCTACAAAACACACTTGGCACTGGATTGTTCTGTAAAATATATCACAACAAATATCACAAACAGCAGCTGAACAACACACATCTTTTCCACACTTGGTAAATAAGCTTTTCACACCCTGGTCCTCTCACTGGCAAACATCCTAATGGGGAAGAGACATGGTCCACATAATCAGGCCATTAAAAAGTAAGGGAGTGTAATTTTTTTAAAATTTTATTTCCTCAATTATTACAAGTGTGTTTTGAAGATTGGCTACTGGCTACAAATTTTAGGCACTTAAAATCTTGAGGAGATGCGCCAGCATTCAGTTGAATATTCTGTTCTAAAAACTTTGAAATTAAACATAATTATAATCCCACTCTTCTTGATTAAATAAGTACTCATTGTATCAGTCAAACAAATGTGTTTTTCTCTGTGGTTTCCAAATTAACACAATCTCATGCAGAAGTCAGAGCTGTATTTTTGTACAGATATTTAATTGGACAGCCACTTTTTTTTGAGTGGAACGAAAACTCATGCTTTACACTGGGACAAGCATTGCACGGCTGTAAAACAAAGTTCTAAGACAAAAAAAAAATGCAATCAGAGATTTTTTGAAAGTCAGAAAGAAAGCATATGCAAATGGCAAGGATGTGATCTGATCAGAAACTTTAACAGATGTAATACCAAAAAATCTGTAATGTAGACTATACATAATGGTATTCCACATCATAAAGCAAGTCTAAAAGCTTTTTTCTTTTTTTCACTGAAGGAAGGAGGAGGGGGGAGAAAGAGGGTGTTTCCAACTCCCAGCTGAGTTCATTTGTAAGTAGATGCGTCCACGAAGTTTCTGACCTGTCAGGTCCACCGTGTAAAACAAACCATTTCAGTGTTTTGCATAAAATAATCTACAGATGAGGAGCCCACATTTCCAGCTGTTAGTTCTGAGTGGGAGACAACGTGTATTTAAATCGAACAGCACCATCTAGCAGGTCCTCATAACTTTACTTTGGAGGGCAGTTGCTACTTGGCAATGAGTCAGTTTGGCAAGCTTGCCCTGAAAATTATTAAGCATTTTCAGACCAAACGAAATATTACGTGCTTTACAGCACCAAGAACTCCGAAGAAAAATCAGCTACAATGAAAGAATACGACTGAAAACTGTTTAAAGTTTCGGCCCCACGACCAGAGCACTTGTGTGTGTGGCTTATACCGGGTAGCTTTTGCAAAGCAGAATTAAAACAGCATGATCTTCATCTGATCCGACACACAGCAGCCCTATGGATTTGTTTTCAGTCCCACTACGAGATCCCACTGTGCCCTTCAGTGATTTACCAAGTGTATTGACAAATACCAGCAACCATGCAGCACAAGGAAATGGTTTAATTCCCTAATTTTGCTAAGACAAATAAACAGTGCTTCCACTAGCCGGTTAAGCAATTATTTTTAAAATTATCCCTCCACTGGAACTAATGAGTGCCACTAGTTGATCAGATTTCAGAGCCCAAGTTGTGTCTCCCGCTCCATCTCAGCAATTAATGCTTCCCTCAGGGCCGCCTCTGTCTCCCTCCACTTTTCCGTGGCAAAGTTAGGTGTGAAATTGTCAAACGCCTTGAAATTCCGCCTACCACCCCCCTCTCCTCTAGAAACAGGGATGCCTGGCCTGCTACTGTTGCAGGAAGCGTGCATGCCAGGCTCTGGAATTAGGAAGTCCCTTTAAAAAACCCACCAAACAAAACCAAAAATAAAAACGCACGAAAAGAACTAACCCAACGTTAAAAAAAAAAAAGGCAAAAAACCAAATAAAACCACGAAACCCAAAAAACCCAAACCCACACACACACAAAAAAAGAAAAACACCCAACAAACAAACAAACAAAAAACTTTTAGGTGAAGGCTCAGGACAAGCTGCCTGAAGGGAAACTCCTTGGCCGTGCCCGGAGCGCGAATCCCGGTGCTGAACCAGCTCTGGAGCGATGCGATTTTTGGAACAGAGAGGTGCGAACCTGGGCTCTGGACGGAGGTCTCCGCCTCCGGGCCCCCCTCAGCAGCCTTACCCCGACCTTCCCACCTCCGATACACTTCGTCCCCCTCCTCCTCTTCCTCCTCCTCGCACGGGCTTTGCCTCCCCCTCCACCCCCACCGTGCCAAACCGGCCTCGGTCACGCCAAGTCGCTGCCGCTACAGGACAACTTGGGGAGACGCCGTCCACTCCCAAAAACTGGGTTTTCCTCCCTAAGTCCCCGGCGGCGCCCGGGTTGGGAGCACCCCCAGCCCTCCCCGTCGGGCTCTCCCCGCTCCGCTCCGCGGGCAGCAGAACCCACGAGTGCGGCTCGCCCGGGCGGTTTGCGCGCAATTAGAAATAAAAAAAAATAACAAAACCAGCAGCAGGAGTTTGGGCAGGCAGCGGGAGCCCGGCCGGCCCCAGCCGGGGGTCGCGGGGAGCGCGGTGCCCGCTGCCCTTTGTGCGGCGGGGCGGGCGCGGAGCCCCCCGAGAGCGAACAATGCGGGGCCGCGGCGGCGCCGGGCAAAAGTTGCGAGGCGGCGGCGAGTTGGGACGCGGCGGGACGCGGCCCCGGCCCCGGCCCCCTCCCCGGGCTCTTTGTCACCGGAGCAGTCCCGGCACCTTGCGGGGCTGGCCCAGGGCGCGGGCACCGCGGGGCAGCGTCCCGGGCGGGCCGGGGGAACGCCGCCGTGACCCCCCCCCCCCCCGCCGAGCGCGGGCACCGCGTCCCGGAGCGGGGACCCTCCGAGCGCGGCCGCTGCCCCCCGCGCCCCCTCCCACGGGCCGGGCCCCGAGCGCCGCAAAGTTTGTGAGGGGGGCGCGCGGGGGGCACTCACTTCTCGCGGGCCTGGCTGTCGGACGGGACGCTGCTGTTGCTCTTGCCTTTGCCGTACATGCCTGCGGAGAAGCTCCCGACTGTCACGCACCTGTCAACCCATCACCGCCTCCCCGGGACCGGCCCCGTCGCCACGGTGACGGGCGCCACACGCGCGCGCCATTGGCCGGGCCCGCCCCCCGCGCGGTGATGGACGGGGCGCGCATCCGGCCGGGCCCGGCCCCGCCCCCCCCGCGCGCCGCTCCCCGCGCGAGGGGGAATTAGAAACGGTTCGAGAAGGATTTTAAACAACCGGCTGTTCCCGGCGCCGGCCGTCCCCCCCGCCGCCGCGCCGCCGAGCAGGGAGCGCGCCGGAGAGACGCAAACTGCGGACCGGACTCGCGACCGCACGGCCCCGGCCTCCGCCCGCGCACCGCCGCCCCCTGTCCCCGCCGGACCCCCCCGGGCGGCCCCCCCGCGCCCCACCGAGCCCCCCGCCCCGCCTCGCACCCCCAAATACACCCCCGAGGCTCCCTCCGCCCCGAGGCTCCCTCCGCAGCCCGCACCCCAAGGGGGTCCCCCCGGGGAAGGGACCCCGCAGCGACGGAGGAGGGCGAGAGCCGGCACCGGCCTGTGGCGGCTGGAGGTGGGGAGGAAACATTTCCTGAACCACGGCAGCGTGTCTTAGAGGAGCTTAAGAAAATAAAAAAAAAAAAAATTAAATAAAAACACCCACGGTCTGAAGAAAATTCAAGGAAATGCTTTGATTTTTTTTAAAGTTACATGGCAATAATTGCGTGTTCCGCAGAGAGGGGAGAGAGAGAGCAGCCACTGGGGCCATTTGTTACTTGATTTCTCTTTTTTTAAGTACCCGAAGCTCTGGAATTTTTTGCTCTTCCTCCTCAACCACAGTCCCAGATTTTGCAGATATTGGTGCCTGCTTATGTCTAAACTACGACTAACCTTGTAAACCCACTGCCATGTGTGCCCCGTGTGAGGGGGGCTTTTAGTATTTTGGTGTTTTAACGCCAAGTGCTTTTTTTTTTGGTCAGGCCAGGTTGCAAATGCACCCAACATCTATCTCCCCGTTGTGTTGGCAGGGAAATGTCAGGGACAACCAGGGCCACGAAAAACCCGACCAAAATTCGAGCAGGGAAGTTGTGCCAGACTTAGACCACCAGCATCTGTTTATCATTGTTGGAGCTGCAAGGGGAAAAAAACATCCTCTGGATTCTGAGCTGCCGGAGCGAAGGGAATGGTTGGTGAGGTGAAACTGGGGAGGGGGGATTAGGAGAGTATTAATGAGCGGCTGGAACAAATTAGCGAGGGAGTAGCAGAGACAACAGGAAGGAGTGAGAGAGGCTGGAGAATCCGAGGTGCTTGTGGCAGTTTCCTGCCCGGCGTGGGCTGTGTGGGATGTGTGTGCTCTTGGAACCCACTGCAATAATTCATCAGTTTAAAGCACACGGCAACAAAAGACATTTTGTGCCAAAGTTGGTTGTCTTGGGCTTTCACCCCATTATATGTGTTTTTTTTATTTTTATTAACGGCATGAGAGTGTGGTTGGAGTGGATCTAGGGAAGGAAGTAAATTAGGCTGACATCATTCACCCTGCTTGGGACCGAGGCTCCTGCTCCCGAGCTACACCCAGGAAACCAGAGGAAGCGGGTTATGGTATGAGGAGAAAGTGGGAAAGGAGAAAAAGAGGGAGGAAGGAGTGAGTGGAAGGGAAGGAGAAGTCTGCAGAGGAAATGAACGATGAGGAAATGAAGGATGCAAAAAGGAGGAAGCAAACTAAAAGCACAATTCAAGGTGAATTTGGGTGCTAAAGGGGGTACAGAGTAGGGAGAGAACCTGAGGAGTTCCTGAGGAGTGAGCCAAAGGGAGGCATTGGGGCAGGGTGATTCTCACTCGTGCTGTGACCCGGAGCTGAGGCGGGGCCGGACGCGGCTGGTGGCACCCGGAGCGAACACGGGCAGCGGGACATGGCACAAAGACAGACAGACAGACAGGGAGTCAGGACGGAGAACAAAGAAGGACTCGGGCTGTGGGTGCGATGTAGAAAACAGAAGGTTGCTGAGGGAAGGAAAGGAGTGAGCGTGGACATCCTCGGTCAAGCCACAGAGGCAGCTGGCACTTCGATACGGATCACCCAGAGCACAACTTTGGTCTGAGTGTTTGCCTGCCCTTGGGGAACGGCCCTTATCGCCCATCAGACACCATGAGTAACTCCTCTCCAAGGCTTCCCTCTGCCGCCCATCAGCCGTGGTATCAGCAGGGCTTTCACACGAAACTGATAACAGCGGCGAAATCCTTCCCGGGCAAGACAATCCTCCGAACCTCTCGTTTTGTTTGCCTCAGTCGTTTTGGTCGATTTGTTTGTGGTTTGAAAGGTGGGGGGATATTCCGAGAAAACGGCGGTGTCAGTGTGGTGTCAGCCCTGTAAGGGGAGAAGTTTTCTTCTTGAAAAGGACAATGTTGAGATGTTTCCCAAAAACGTGATGGCGAGATAGCGGTAATGTCCTTTGGGTATGCATCCCATGACGGGACTTTTGCAGCTGAAAATGCTTTGTTCCCGTTTTCCATGTGATTTGTCTGCATCCCTGTGGTTTGCTTTGGCCTGAAGGACCGCCAATGCCTTGTGGGTTCGCCCATCAAATCGTGATTTGGGGCAGAGCAGGATGAGCCTCGGGAGGGTGGGGATGGGCCCTGGGACAGGAGCAGGATGGCCTCAGTAAATGCTAGATGCTAAAACTCATTCTCTTCACAGGTCTGCTTCCCAAGCCACCATTAACATTCAGGTGATGACTTGGTAATTTTGCTTAGAGATCCTTCAGTGGAAAATGCAGAAATGGTGCTAACCCTTATTTGTCCTGCATGTGAAAAGCGGAGCGCAGAGAGCAGCGAGGCGCTCGCAGGAGGCTGCGGGTCCGCCGGGGTACTGTTACCTCTGCCTTGGGAGGAATGCTGTCGTGGGGTATTATCTGTCAGCACCACACCAACAAAACCCCATCCCGTGGGGACAAAACTTTGCTTCGTGAAGAGGTAAATTCACACGAAAAACCACCCACGCAGTCGTCCCAAGTTCGGTGTGTCAGTAATTCTTCCTGGGAGTGGTGATACACGTGCAATGCCCGTGTACCCCTGCCCTTGCTGCCGTCACTCCGAGCACAAACACTGCTCTGAGCGGGAGCAGTTGTATCTCATGAGGCCAATGCTGTAATTAATGAGATTTGAGGCACAGCGCTGAGGCAAAATTCAAGTTTCCGATATCAGAAATGAAGATCCAGCCTTTGTTACAAAAGGGGATGAGGGGTGGCAGTACTTTAAAGCTTCTCAGTCCGACACGGGAAAGGAATTCACAATGTATTTTTAGAGTGTTATAAAAATCTCTTACATAATGCTGATTAATTCTTCGGTTTTAGGGAAGAGCACTGGGCTTTGTGTATAAGAGTGTTGACCAGCTAAGCCACTTAAAAGGGCTAGTTTGGGCTGGATTTTTTTCCCCATTTAACTTTTTCTTGGATACAGAAAGCTGCAATTATTCAATTATTACAGGATTTTGCTTTTGTTTGGGCGTGTATGAATATTATTCTGGAAACTGCATCCTATTCTTGGAAGTCTTTATCATTTTAAAACATATGTTATGTCATATCACCCTGTCTGAGATATAGGATAGCTCCAAACTGGGTGGTTTTCTTTTTTTCCCCTCTCTCTTGCTGCAGCTAGTTACATTATGGATTAATGTTAAGGATATCTGCAGTGAAACATTGCTTGTGTGGCTGTGCAGGGCTGACTTAAACAATGTCACATTACAGGATCCTAATTTCACTGATACATTAATATGTGCTATTAATTTGTGTTTCTGCCCACTCTGTTGATCTTAAAAATTCTCTGATTAATCTAACTGGCAGGTTTCACACAGCCCTTAACAAAGAGCCATTCAGGAAATTAAGTCAGTAAATGGTACTCCCCTGTTTTAATTCTAGTTATCTATACTTATTGTTGTATAGCTGGGAAGATTTTTTGGGCAAGATATCATAGGAGAGAGAAGCTTTTGTTTTGTCTTTTTCAACAGATACATGATTGAGGCAGCTTTGAAGCCTTTTCTGGGGAATCCCTCATCCTTCTGTAGGATGTTTAATCTTCCTGCGGACTGTCTATGAGACTCGTTCTGCAGACTTTCATTCTTGTGCCATACAGATGAGCCAGGGTTGCTCAGGTGATTGGATGAGCCCTCAATCGTTACTGGAGAATGGAGGGGGCAGGAATGCGTAGATCAAAACAAAATCTTTATTTGCCCCTCTTCTCCACCCAGGAGGAAAAAAAAGTAATTATAGCTCAGGGGTAGGGAGGGATAATCCTTGTGGGTCCCTTCCAGCTTGAGATGCTCTATGATTCTGGGTCTCAAAGAAAGGCTTATCAATAACCCAGTAACCTCTTGCACTTTCTGCTTCCAGCAGGAGCCCCAGTTCCCTCCCGGACTTGCAGAAGGAGCCAGGACGATTTTGCAGCCTCCTGTTACACAGTTCATTCATGAAGGGGCCGGAGACAACACGAATACGATCAGTTTGGAAACAGAACTTGCTAAGAACAAACCTTCCATGGGTTTATTGCTCTCACTGGCTGTGCTGTGCCTGCTCACACACTGTGCACACATGCAGCTCAGAATAGGGGAAATTATCTGTACAGGGCACCCAGTGCCACACAGCCTGAACCTTACAGTGGAAAAAAGACACATTTGTGGGTACTGGTTTCTTCCATGACTTCATTTTCTGGTGTTTCATGTGGTTTCAGCTCTCCCTGGTGCTGTTTCCACTGGAGGGGCTGTCACAGCCTCTCTCTCTCACACAGACACTCACATGTGTGCCTTTGGTGCTGGCTAAGGGTTCAGCTCGTGCTGCCTCTCTTGAAGAAAAGTCCAAAACCAGTCTTCCTCTTCTCCCCAGCCACACATTTTTACTTCTAGAATGGGAATCGATACTTTTGTTGGTGAAATTTATTTGGTAATTGGGTTAAAATTATGTCTGCATATACATAAACACCCTTGGCATGAGATATCTCCCTGATGTCATTGGTTAGCTGGTAGTTTTAAGCCATCTGATGGAAATTATATTTTACCAGACAACCCAGTCTGTGGGGAAAAAAAAAAAAGTAAGATAAAGTAGTACATAGCCTTAGTTATTAATCATTTGAAGGATAGCTGAAAGTCACCATTGCTGGTTCAGTGATGTGTCACATCAGGAATGCGGCTCCTTGTGCTGTGTGTGGCAGTAAGCAGAAGAACAGCATGAAAACTGGGGAAACACGTGGATGTGAGGCTAAATGGGACCCCGATCCCACTCGAAGCTCCACACGGGCAGATCTATCTTTGCATGATGTGGGTGCAGGGATTTGTGACAAAGGACTTTGCTGCTGTAGCGCCTTAGCTGCCACTTTTAGCAGTTAGTGCTGTGCTAAAAAAAAAAAAAAAAGCCAGAAATCACATTAGCAGCATCAAAATTGCTTTTATTTTCAGGGTCACTACCCTCAGCAATATGTTGCAGGAAAAGGTTGATCCCAGTATGGAGTTGCTGATAATTCCCAAGTTGGTTTGACATATGCAGACTGCTGTCGACTTCAACAGGCTTATTTAACACATTTGTTTCTTTTGGGTTTAGGATTAGGATTAGCCAAAATGCAACTCTGTGAAGCTGCACTGATGAGGTTGCCTGCAGTGGGCTGTGGGCCTGGCAGGACTCAGGTTGCACAAGTGTGACAGCAGAAAGGCTTCCCCTGTAGCCTGGAGCTAACCATGATTAGGGCAAAAAACCTCTTCAGAACGCTCGAGATTTTTACATTTATTAAAGTCTGCTCATAAAGAAGAGACTCCAAAGCAAGCAGTGGCACTCAAAGTGAAGATCTGGGAAAATAAATGGCCAAAGCTATCACACTGTGACAGCTTTGGCAAACCTTTGCACAGTTTTATAAAACAAACACGTGTGATGTTCTACTCTCTGGGTAGGTCTTTGCATTAGAAGTTCATACCTAACTCAGAAGATTAATTAAATGGTCCTCTCTCTCTCTCCACATATTTACTGAGCACATACTGGTGAATTAAGTGCCATCCCTGTGCTGTACCACATCAGCCACGCTCTATCAGCACATCCAAGCCTCTGTGCCGCTTTTCTGCCTCCGTCGAAGTGTGTAATCCACAGAGGATGGAGATCTTTCCAGCCTGTTTTGTGGGCTTAATATTCCAAGGAACTAACTTCTCTGGATCTCAGGAATCACAGAAAATAAAACAATTGTCTGTGGGCTTGCTCTGCTTTTCAGCAAGTACAAAATGTGACAGTGGACTCTGATAGCCGAGTGTGGCTCCACTGGTTTTCAACAACAAGATTTGAACTTCTTCTGCTTTTTATGGACCATTTGAGGTTTTCGTGTTCAGCTAAGAATATATTGAAAACTGAGAGACTTTCACTCTCTTCTGGACCTGTGGCCCAAGGAGGGGGTGGTGATGATAAAAAGCACTGGCACATGTCAAATCAAAGTTGTACCAGGTCTGACTGATTGTTTAACAGCTGGCCCAGAGCAGTGTTAAAAGTAAAAAAGGAAATCACAGCATCATTCATTAATTTATGCTTATGTATGTTTTGTTTCCCTCAACACACACACATGTGATATTGTTAATATATATTGTTCATCTGGTAAGGAAGAAATAAAAAAAGAAATTGATACCAGTCTGCATATGTGTTCAAAAGCTTAGTGAATTCTCCGAGCTCTGCTGGGGATCAGATTTCATGAAACTGCAATAAAAAAATCCTTTTTTACCTTGTCTTTGTGTGTTCTGAGGTGGGTTTGTAAGGTTTGAATTACTGGGTAATAACCAAGAAGTCTCCTTTTCATGAGCCTGCAGCTGGGAAATGGACAGTTTCATATTAATGGAAGGAACAAACTCTTCTCCTTTCTCTCTCCTCTCTTCTCTGCACTTCTGCTTCATCGTTTCCTTTTCTGAGGTCCCTATCCTGCAACTGCCTTTGTGGAAATCCAGGATGAACTACAAACCAGGAGCAGAGCCCAATTTTTCAATTTTTCATTTAATGGTGTCAAATGACACCAACTTGTGAACATTCAGGATAGAAAAATCCACATCATTGATGTATCTGCAATTATTTGTTTAACTAAGAAACTAATATCACACGAATCTGCGGACTTCCCCTCTGAAATACTTTACTAGGTGTCCTGATACCAGCATGCCAGGGGGAGGTATAGGAAAATGGAAATAATCACTTCTGGCTTCGAAGAGAAGGAAAATACCAAATTTTGTTGAGAATTACTTATCACAAATGACTGAATAGAAGTAACCAGCACCACCAGTTTGTATTGTGGTGTATATCCACTTCAGGTCCATCCTAGCTCCACTTCCAGGCAAACTCAGCAAGGAATTGAAGCTAAATACCAAAGTTAAGCCCATTGTCATTTTTTTTTCATTAAAGGATTTATTCAAAATCTTTTTCGTTTACGCCAAGTGCTGGGAATTCGGTGTGATGGATAAGAGAGGACAACCCCAAATCAGGGTCTCCAGGGACTGCCGGGTCTAAGGTAAACATAAAACATAAGGATTTCTGCCACAAAGGAGGTCTTGGCACCCAAAGGGTTGTGGGAGCCTGTTGAGAACCTACAGGAGCCATGGGACTGAACTGAGAGCTCCAAAAGTTCTCTTGCTTCTCCATTTCTGGCTATAAATGGTATACTTGAACAAAAACCTCTGCTGATGACTTCTCTGCTGGTTTTTGAGCTGCTCTTACTGTGTCTAAGCTTGGTGGTGTTTTTTAGGGAGCTGAAGAGAACAAGCTCCTCTGACCTCTTGTTTGGTCTCTGAGAGATCTGTTTACACAGGCAGAGCTGTTCTCGGGGCTGAAGCCACTGGGTTTCTGCCCAGGTGGTGCATCTGTCCCAGGAGAAGTGGTGCTGTGGGTCTGTGGGGAGAACCCAGCCCTGGCCCGAGCAGCTGGAGCGGGGCTGGTTACAAAACCGAGTCCTGAGCAAGGGAACAAGGATGCCTTAGGGCTGTGAAAAAAACAGAGGCTTCTCCCATCTGTTCTCTCCTGTTGAGTTCTCCATATACTTGCTGCCTGGCATGGTGTTTTCCTAGGATATCTGAGTAAGGAGGAGCCTGAAATCTAAGGCGAATTGTGTTGTTTAAAATATCCTTCTTTTACGGTCAAAATTTATAGCCTAGTTTCATGATGCTTGCCTGACCTGTGGTACCCTTTTTCCCCTGGTGATTTAAAAGTGGCCTTGAGAAGCAGAGATGTTTTAATTCCTTCCATTTCCTTGCATGTTCTGGGTTTTTTTTCCCCCCTTCATTTTCTCCTGCACTTAAAAGAACACAAAACCCAGAATATTCTTCCAGCAGCACAAGCTGTGACTGACCAGTGCATCCCAAGGTACGGATTTTGGTGAGGGAGGAACACATGCATTTTTTATGTGGCTGTTGCTAACTGAGAGGAGTTCAGGGCAGGGAGGCAGGTGTGGGAAGCCTGCTCTGTGCCCTGGGAGGGCATCGTGTCCCATTATGACAACTCACTCCATCCCAGACACTGGCCAGCAAACAGGAATGTGGAACAGCATGTATATGGAAGAGGAGGGCTTTTTAATCTCCCTCCTTGGCCTCGGGGGTTTTGGTTCAGGAGGAGGCAGGAGTTACATAGAATTCCCAGAATACAGCTGGTGCACCCCTAACTGCATTGGCCATAATGGGATTTTTTACTGTGCGAGGAATGAAATATCAGGCTCTCATTGTTATCTTTCCTCGTGCAGCTGTAAAGAATTTGTTTGTGAGTTTTACAATATCCAGAGGTGGTTCCTTTGTACCGTTTTTCAAAAAAGTTAAAATGTCAAAAATTCTTTAGTTTGTTATTGCTCTCGTTGCCCAGCACAAAACCCTGCAGCAACCCTGAGACTGGCATCTCTGTCTGATCATGAGCCTTCTCTTAAAGAGACTGTCCTGATTTCCCTGCACAGCTGGTCCTTCTAATGCCATTTTTCAGTCCACCCCAATATCCAGTCTTTTCCAGCATCCTGACTTGTATATTTGTGGTTCTGAAGAGCTGCATTATTTTATGTGTTCTTGGCAGGAGTCTGGGTCATACTGCAGATTTTAAGCATTCTCTGTTCAGTGTATTCAAATTTCTCATAAGCCCAAAGTGTCCCACCTTACAATGGAGAAAATGTTATTTAAGATTGTGGGGATAAATATATTTTACTGGGAGAAGATGCCTCAGTTGCCTGGAATACCAAGGAATCAGGGAGCCGGTTCATTTCCATCTGCCAGCTTGTGTTCCGTGTGCCAGCTTGCTCCCTTGTCTTCCTTTTTAACCATTCCTTAAAGAGTTTGGCCCTGATTTCTCGCTGCCTCAAGGGGAATCAGGAGCAGGCAGTGATGTGGCTTCCCAAACACTCCACTTCTCCATCATCAATCAGTGGCTGCTCGTGAGAATTGTTCTGGGTTTGATACTGCGGGTTGAGCACATTCAATCCTGACAAACACAGTCCTTTTTTAAAAAAAGTTGCTGGTATTAAAAGTAACTTGCATGTTGGTGGAAATGACAAATTAATCCGGCAAAGAAATACACAATAATAAGGAGATTCTCTTTATATTATATTTCTCTTTCTGCCTACATGCCGAATCTTCAAAATTAGTTTTAAGAAATATGGGGGTTTGGGTTTTTTTTTTTTTAACAGTGGGACTTTTTTTGTCTTTCACTGATTTTCTTGAATCCCCTTTCACCTCCCTAGGTGCTTTTCTTGTCTGGGGAAACACCACGTACTAAATTCAGCTGCAGCAGGTCTGATCATGTTGTCTGCTCAGGAGTGAGTTTCCCATTGAAACCAGGGTGGTTTGGAACAGTGTAGGGCTAGGGATTGCTGCTAAGGAGTAAGGAAACAACAAACTTCAAAATTTTTTGAAGGACATCAGGGAAACAGTGAGGAAAATCTTTCTTTTAAACCCTTCCAGTGAACTCACATCATATATATCTATAGATCTTCAACAGCCCTCCGCTTTTGGGAAGTACATGGACAGATGGATGTCAGAACAGTAGGGGACTAATAAACTGTTTCAAGGTCCCCAGATAAGGTCTGCTTGAAAATTAAAAATAGATTGAGAGATGCAAGCATCCAATCTGAATGTTGTCCCTGATTTCCATGGTTCCAGCGGTATCTGGCTCCTAACACAAACACAAATGTCATAATTTGTTTTCCATCCTCTCTGATGTCAATGTAAACAGTCTTTTGGATGGTTCTGGATGTTTCTCTGCATGAGGATGGAAGCCTAACTCTGCAGTATTGTGTGAGTTTATGAGAAACAGAAGGAGAATCTGACAAGCTTGGCGACATTGTCCAAGCAATCTGAAACACAGGGAATGTCTTACACAACGAGAAGCACTCTAGAGTTAAAGATATGTGCTACATTCCTTGTTTCAGGGTTCATTGGAAGCCAATCATGTCAAGATTCGAGTCAAAATGACCAAAGCTATGGCCAAAGCAAAAGGCATAGCAATGGCCAACATGTTTCACACAATTCACTATCTCCTGAAGCCATTGAAATGTTCTGTGATGATATTCTCTTTTTTTTCAAGATTTGTGAGGAAAGTCAGTTCATGCAGGGCCATGTAAAAACCCAAGGAAGGCAAGGTTCACCCCATTCTTTCCTATTTGTTTCTATTTCTTTCCTATCCATTCCTATTCCTTTTAAAAATAACCTGATGCATCTTTCCTGGAACACACACAGATATATATACACGTCTATATATATACATATATATGTATGCATATATATATATATATATATGTATATACACACACACATATGTGGTCTTGGTTCTTGTCTTGCCATTTGAATTTGAATCAAATCAACTGCATTTCCCAAGGAAGCCTTGCATTCCGGCCCAAGTTACCAAAAACATTTGTTTACTGCTTGCAGATAATCATTATCTGTTGACAGATAGGGACTGGAAGACCCTTTTTAAATTGACTTATTGGAAATATTTTAGGGCTTATTTTTCAGAAGGAGTTCAGGCAAGCAAGTGAATGTGAATGAGTACAGCCCGTTCTGCTTTTCCAGGAGCTGCACTTGGAGTGGGAATTCAGGGGTCAGTGCACCCTGGAATGAAGGATGCTGGAGCTCACCATGGGCACTGCGGTGCTCCCACACTTGCCTGAAGACCTGGCTCTTCATTTGGAAGTCTGGTCACTCCGTCCTCGGCTAACAGTGTTGTTTACCACAAAGGGTTCAGCAAGAACTACTGCTAAAATTGCTCTGTGGTCAGTTGTGTTTCTGGAAATTAATTTCCAGGCTGCCGTGAGGAGGTTTACGGCAGACTGTCTCTCCTCACTGCCAGAAGTTGCCCAGGACCTTTTCATGCACGAGCAGGGGGTTTCAAAATGTGCACTTGCTTAGGTACATTATTATTCTAAACATCTCAAAGTTATGTTCTCCCTCCTTGTCACCATAGAAATGATTATACAGTTACGCTCCCGTTTCTCCACAGAATGGCTGCCTGTGTGGCTGGGCAGAGACACAATGGCTCTCCAAGGCACTGAGGAATTACTCGACTGCAGGTCAGAGACCTTCCCTTCCCTCCCCAGGACGTGGCATGGGAGGAGCAGCTGCTGTCCAGGCTGACCAGATCTATTTTGGGAGGAGCAGGCAAGGCAGGCAGCGGGCATGTTCCCCCCTGCCTGCAGCCACACACCTGCCTCATCTTTGAGGTAACTCCCACCTCAGTCCATAATACACTTTGTGTTCCCTCTTTTTAAACCTCTTTCAGGCTAAATTTTTGTTCCTGCCTCGCTCTTCTCTTTGTTGGTGTTTTCTTCCTCTAGAAATAATTTTCTATGGATCTTGAGTTTAGTGCCCAAGTTCGCAACAAGTACTGAGAGTTCCCTTCTCTGAGCAGTACATTCATTAAGGACTCTCACTAAAGAGAGCCTTTTTCAAATTCCAAACTACGCTAAGACTGTTTTGCTCCCCCATGTCCAGAAAAAGTGACACTGAAGCATTACATAAAATATTCTGCTGTGGTTTGACATCTTGTTCTGAAGGCATCACCCTGAAAAAGTATTGACAAACAGAGGTAATTTTAGAGAAGGAGCAAAGCAAAATGTCCAGATGCCGATGTGATAGGATTTATGTTTTTATATATATGCAGTAAAAATAGTTTGGTTAAAAGGCAACCATGAGGGTTTGGCAAGGTCCCAGCATTCAGAGGCCATGAGAATACAAACACAAATGGCTTTTACCAGTCAGTTCAGGGATATTGCAGCTGACTCCAGGAGGAGCTTCCTGAGGGAAAGACAGATCCTTGGGGCTCATACAGAATAGCTGACTGCAGAGAAAATGGCATAACTAGGCAAACTGTGTGGAAATCAATAACATAAATAAGTCATTGAAATAAAGGGAAAACTCCTAGCAATGAACGTCCAACAATGTTCTCAGAGGAAATGGTGAATAGCTCATCCATCAGAACATTTACATCTCATTTGGATAAAAACTGGGATTTTCTCCACATGGATTCCCCTGGTCTCTGCCAATTCCTTGAAAGCTCGCGGGAGCCTCAGTGGGGTTTGGTTACACCTCAGCAGAAGACGAGCCCTTATCCACCCAGTAGAGAAATATTTCTCCTGGCCATCTGCCACGCAGAAACCAGACCTCAGAGTTCATCTGGGTCCTTTTCTTTGCGTGTCTCGTGTGCTGTCTCTCCTTTCCCTCTGGTTCTGGGGCCCTTGCCCTGCAGGCACCGTGCCCCACCAAACCCCATCCCAGGGGCTCCCCTCCCCTCTGCTCCGCCCTGCAGGAAGCACAGCTGGAAGTGTTCCTGCACTGGAGCATCCTGCACGCTCTGACTCCTTTTTGACTCATCTCACCTGCTCAGGGCAGATTTGCTCGTGCAATCTGCCAATTTGTTTATCTCTTGTTCAACAGTTAAGTACAGGAAGCTTCAAATCTAAAAATCCCCAGCTTCCCTAAGACCTTCCAAGTCAACTTTCAAAGGCAGTCTTTTATTGCCGGGTTATAAAACTCTTTACAGAGAGAAAACTTCAAGTCTGAATATTGAAGTAAAGTGTTTAAAGTTCCCTTTTGGATCATGAACCTATTATTAAATCAGGATGGAAACCAGTTTGCAGCCTGTCTTCTACACGGAGCATCCATAATGCTCGAGTCCAAAGTGAAGTCACTTTTTTGGATTAGGCACCAACCACAGAAGGCCTAGAAATGCCACTTGTAATTAAAAACATTGTGCCTGGATCCTTCTGTCTTTATTGAGGTGAAATGGCCACTGGAAGCAATACAAGTTGAGGCTGAAGAACAACAGCAAGCTCTTGTCCTCTGTTTTCTCATATATTTAACTGTTTATGGATGCTGGGGAAGTTTTGTACGTTCTGTATGTTTCAACAGTAAAACGGATGCAATTTCCTCCAGCTTTGATAGTGACTGTAATAAGAGTTAGTGCTCTGTGAGGCCAAGCAGAGCCACCTCTCCCTGTCCTCTTCTCTGTGCCATATGAGATGATTGCCAGCCCCTCAGCCTGCAAAAACTTGTGAGCTGCTGTCCCAGCTTTCTTCTGTTTTTTCAGCTTCATCTCTTGTATTTCTACTAATGCCTTGTCTACTTTATGGATCAGAGACTTTTATCTACCCGTCTGGAAGGGCTTAGCACAGCACAGCCCTGATCCTGCCTGAGCAATACAACGTCACCGCTAATTGCACGGCATTTTAATTCTTCAAAGTGTTGCGTCAACGGGATGGGCTCCCCTTGTGGTGGGACCCAAAAAAAGGGGTTGGGTACTGAAGTGCCAGGTAAAACACTGTGTTGTAAGGTGTCCCCTTCCAGCTGCTGGGAACGAGTCCGAGGCTCCCCTCCTGGGGTGGAGCTGGGAAGCCGCAGAGGTGTTTGTTTCCCTGTCACAAATGGTCTCAGCATCAGTGAACTAACTCCCTGCAATGACGTTCTTTCAGAGGGATCCCCATTTTGCCATAAGTCTTCCATGCCCAAGTTTAGATGTCTTTCTGATAAGGGCTCCCAAACAAGCTGAATTTGGCATGAGGTTGTTCTGTGTACTCAGCAGACCACAAAGTGGAGGAGAAATGCCAGCAGCTCATTAACCCTTGCATCCCCTCCTTTAACCATGTTCATTACACCCTTTAACAACCCACAGAGGTACCACAGGCACTGTCAGGAAAGACTTGAGGGTCAAGTGTAGCATCCCAGCATCCCAGAGCTGCCTGAGTGAGTAGTGACAGGGAAATGCATCTGCTGGGATGCAGCTCCTGCACCACCGCACCGATCCATGACGCGTCCCGGTTGAACAGCAGCCTTTAACTTTTGTATTCTTTTCTCAAACACATCTGTAAATCCACATGTCATACTCCTCACTGGCTTTTCCATGGCAGAATCCCAGCCTACAAACAGTGAAGTTGTGGCTGAGTCCCTGGTGGTGGCTCCTGCTCAGGGGTGGTCAGCGAGCAGCACAGGTGACATTCAGCCCCCGTCACCGGGAGAGGAGTCCAGAAATATTGCAGCCTGCAACAGGAGTGGGAGGGCTGTGGATAGCTCTGATACGGTACAATTTAATTCTGGCTTTGCCCATGAATCAGCAGGATCTGGAGAGTTGTAAATCCTGGTGGTTCTTGCTCCCTGCCTGCTGAAGGTGCAGGACGGTGCCGCGCTCCGCAGGGGCCGTGCTGGGGCTGTGTTGAGCCAGGGCTCTGCTGGAAGAGCTCTGGATCGCTGCCATCGGAGCCAGGGTCATCACAAACTCCTTGGTGAGGTAAAATCTGGTGTGACATCACGTGCAGGGCGGGTCTGGGTGGGCGGCAGTGGTCAACAGTGTGACAACACAGGTGCCCTGGCTCCCCTGAGGATGCTGCGAGGTGTCCACGTCTTGGTTTTGTTCTGTGTGTCTCAGTCAGAAGTACAGGGCTTTCAGTCAGTTTTAACTGAATGTGAAAGTTTCTCTGCTCCCTTTTGGAGTGCAGGGATGGAGACGAGGAAAGCACTAAAAGCAGGGATTAAGTGAATCCCTGTTGTCTTCAGACAGGTAGGGCAAAAATCACAAAGGAAATCTGTGTGTTATTAGCCAGCGTGGTTAACAAAAAATTAATGTATTTGACACATTTAACAGCTTAAATATGTCTTAAAGCATTTTACTGGCAAAATCTGAAAGCCATAGGTATTTCTGCCCTGAGCCAAGGAGCTGTGAAGGAGTTGTCTCACAATGTTTTGTACATAGAAAATGTCAAGAAGGGGAAAAAGGTATGGAAAATAATGGGAAAAAAACCCTGAAAATGCTGTTAATTCTTTGTAAAAGTACTTACACTTGCAAACAGAGAGATGCACTCTTTGTTCAAGGCTGTTTTGTGCTAGAGAAGTAGGGTAGGATGAAGCTGGGAGAACAGGCTTGGAATGCAGCTGCTGTCAGAGGGCAGAAAGAGAAGAACACAAAGTCAAGGACACTGCCAGGTGTGGAGCTGAGGAGGAGGTGCCACTACAAACACCTGGGAGTGGAAGAAGGATGGTCTTGTGCTTGATGTCATGCTTGGAAGGAGGAGGTGGCTCCAAGGCACATGTCCAACTCCTTCCCGAGACCGCTCCCAAAGATGACACCAGCACATGGCCAAGGGGAGGAAGGATCAGGTTTCTCTTCCCACAACTGTTGGTGTTCAGGAAAATTGTTCCTGATGGGTCAGGAGGAGAGCACAGGGCTGGAGACTGAAATCACACAGCAATAAATGTTCACCCTCATCCAGTGGGAACGTGAATGGAACCAGGCTTCCCTGCACCCTCTCACCAGGAACAGGCTAGAGAACAGTTTGAGAGTCACTGATAAATTATGGCCTGTCTCCTGCTACAGACACTGCCTTAGCATCTGAAATGCATGATAGAAATCTGTCCTAAATGATCACTGACCTTCAAACAGGAGGGGGAAGAAAGCCAGACCCAACTTGGCAATATATTCTCTGAAGAAAAAAACCAAAAAACAAACAAACAGGAGAACCCCGACCAAAACTCCCTGTATTTTACTGAATTCTCATGAAAGATTACGTGTGCCACAAGAGGATAAATTTGGAGCATTCTTGGTTTCAGAGTGAATATTTTATATAAACAGACTAAACAGTATAGGAAAAATACAGTGCTGTGCACAACAGCAATGCTCAGTGAGCTAAAAAACCAGACTGGGCCAGATCTTAGTGATAATTCCCAGTGCAACCTATTCTTGAGTCTGAAGTCTCCTGAGAGATACCTTACATAACAGGAAATTGTGGATAATCACAGAAAATACATCAAAGCCATTTCAGATATTTCTAACACGACGTGTACTAAACGTTAGTGGAGAGAAAAAAATAAATGTGCAGAGTAGCATTTTAGGGTTGTGGTGTTTTGGTGGGGGGTTTTTTTCTGTATTTTGAGTTGGTTGGAATATTTCCTCCAGGAGCAGGGGCTCAGAGATTTTCCAGGGCGTGGAGTTCTGACTGGCCTGTGTGTTCCATCCTGCCCGTGTGATCTCCACGGGAGAGCACGGAGAGGGAACAGGCACGGCAGATCAGAAGCAGTCAGGGAACATTAACTGCATACATGCGTAATTATTGCTACAGTGACCTGATGGAAATTTTGCAGGGGTTTCAAAATGTGTGCGAGGAAGGCGAGGAGCGAAACCTTCCCCGAGCCCTTTTGTGATTCCCTGCGCGTGCTGGCAGAACGGGAATGGTAAATAATATTATGGATAGGTGTCAATTCACTGCAGCCCCTGGAACAGCAGCTGGGGTTTTCAAGATAGGGTAACCGAGTGCTTTGAAAATAGTAGAAGGCTGCATCAAATTGGGTGCTCTATCCATCCATTCCATGCAGGAATAACTGTACAAGGAGGAAAATGCTGGAGCGAGGGGCTCTGGCTGCTACCATCCATACAGCCCGCACAGTCTGCACCATGGATCCCTCCACCCATCTCCCTCTGTCTGTTGATTTTCTGTCTTATGGAAGTAGTATGATAATGTAAAGGTGGAAAAATTCAAATTTATCATAGGGGTTTTTTTTTGTGGGTTTCTATTTTCTCGAGACAGCACAGTGGTGTTGAACACTGTGTGCTAACTTAGTCAGAGCTGGGGACTGTGGGTTGTGGAGTTTCAAAATGTGCTGGAATTAATGGCACATAATCCATCGTTCCATGGTTTTATACCAGCCTGTCTCAGTCTAAGGTCAAACTGGAAAAGTTTCCTGACAAGAGCTGTAGCTCTGACTCTTTGCCTCGCTGCTGACTGAGCTGGGTGGATGCGTAAGTATAATATAACCTGAAAAAATCCTCTAACAGGGGAAGGGGGGGGGGAATCCACAAATTTAGGTTAAAAACAAAAGTTATGGCAACGTAAGTGCCTCTAAGTTTTGCAATAATCCTCCAGTACTTTTTGCATCCCAAAAGGCTCCAGATGTGACCAGCCACTGCGAAGTGGCGAGTTGTTTATCAGCATCCTGCTCCGCAGACGGGCACCTGTAATTTCACTCGCGCTTTGCATCAGCAGAATTAGGATATCCAGGAAAAAAAGGGAAAGAAAAAAAAAGCTCTGCCAAGGCAAGTTTCTGCGTTTTGAGGCATAAACAGGGACAGTGCAAAGCCCTGCCTGTCAGCCTCAAGGTGAGGTGGGCAGCACCCGGCTTCTCCCGCGGATGTGGGTGTTTCTCTCTGCCGGGTGTTGAGGGTGGCTCTGCCCATAAAAAGAGTGAACATTAATGAAAACCAGCTACTCTCAGCACTGTTGTTAATCACTTGGATTTTTTTCACATCTTTCCACAGCATTTTCCAGCTGTCAGTGATGGGGCTGGCCACCACCCATGGGCTGGCTGGGTACCTGTACTCTGTATGTTTGAAAACTGCCTGGTTTTGGTCGTGTTCCCTTCCTGATCCAGTCTATTCACAGCTTCATTTTGTTTTGGGGAGCAAAACTTCCTCTTGATTACTTCTTTCTAAAAATGAGTGCCACCTTCTTCTTCTTCATTTTTACAGGTGGTGAATTCAGTTGTTGACAGAAGCCACCAGATAAAATTCCTGTGCTCAAGGGGCAGATCTGTATTTTCAGAAAGTCACCTCCATGTTTCTGTGAAGCACCTGCCAATTAATATGCTTAAAAATATCACTGGAGTTATGTAAGATCTTTAAAAATCCTTCTCCTTCTTGACTCTGCAGCACTTCACCTGTGACTAAAAGTCATCAAGCTTCAATGTGCTTTAAAATAAACTCAAATACCAAGCAGCCCTAATTTAATAGAAGCAAGAAGTCATTAACTCCTTCCTCTTGTGCAGGGTTATTCAAACCTGTCCATGTGGAGCACAGCCTGATCTTGGACTTACGATCTTGTGAATCTGTGTCCCTGGTCTGGCACCCGCTCCAACAACAGTGCCTTCTTATATGTCATTCTCGTATATATATAAAATTATGTATCATTCTCCATTAATGATATATAAAAGCCATGACACTCAACATTTTATTGGCATTGGAATGACGATGGCTGAGTGAGCTCCAAGCTCAGTGTACAAAACCAACCGCCCACGGTTGTTCTGATTACCCCATCACTTACTTTTCTAATTTTTTTTTAAAGAAAAGGCTACATGGAAATGAACCTCCGGGGGCAAGCTGGGGCAAGTGTACTTTTTTCTGGTGCAGTTTTGACGGTGGGAGGTGGATGATTTCGGGTGAGACGGGGGTCTATGAGGAGTTACACACACGTCCAAGCCACAACCAGCATCAGGGCTGAGAAAATGTGCTGCTTATGGCACCTTTAAACACATTCAAGCACAGTGGGATTTGTGTAATATAAATATTAAATGCTTCATAGCAGTGCTCAATATACAGGGTGTTAGAAGTCATAAAGGCTTTCTGGTTTAAAATTGTAGAAGATACTGAAGGTGATGCATGGTGTTTTCTCTTGCAGGAGCTGATTCGGGCTGCTGACGTTAATGAGAATTTTTCCTTTGTGAGCTCTGGACTCGTCTTAAGGCAAGACTTATAAATAAATAAACAAATAGATAGATAAAGCCTCTCCCTCCTCTCTCATTTGCCGCCCATTTAGAGATTTTTAGGACTGGAGCTGGTTTTGTTCGCCAGGTACCAGGAGCTGGGCAGGGCCTGCTCTTCCTGCAGCCTTGCAACTCCGGTAACACCAAATATATTTAGACTGATGACTCGATTCCCTCATCAGAAAGATATGTGAGTAGGAATTGTTGTCTATCTTGTAAAAACAGTGCTACACTTGTACATGCATGTGTGGGGCTGTTAAAGGTTTTACAAGGTGCACGGGAACGCACGGCTGCTTCTTTGGGGCTTGGAGGGAGCCCAGCACCACAAACCCTCCCCGGGCTGCCCAGCCCGAGCTCTGGGCTCCCTGTCTGGGGCACAGAGCTCCCACATCCTGCACCCAGAGGTGAACACTCTGTCCACTTCACAGGGAAGATTTAGGAGCAAACTCCGCTTCCATTTACATCATTAAAATCCTAATGAGGCTGTAAATCAGGGTGAGAGTATGGTCGAGGTCAATAGGGTTGGGTGGGTTTAAATGGCTGTAGAATTTGTCCGTTTTAGGTGCAAATACAGACCAGACGAGCCAAAGCAGAGCTGAAAGAAAAAAGGTTTCACATTCTTATTAAGATCTGAAGGGAGTAACAACAACTATCAATTTTGAGTCTGATTGTTTTGCTTCCTTCTAGAAAGAGATAACAGTGAAAATGTTGACTGCCCTAAATCACAGTGGCCAATAAAAAATACATTAAACTGGGCCAAAAAATATTTACAAAAGTTTAAAATCCATTGTTGCTGTTGACATATCCTTGATAGGGTAGTAATTAGAACTACTTTTGTATACTTCAGTTTACAATGTTCTTCAAACTGTTAACAAAATCCGATGTATTTTCCAAGATACACCAACACGATTACATTTCCCATTACTTCCCTTTGTAAAGTAAGCTTCAATATTTCAAATATTACATAATGTGGAATGATCTGGAAATGCCTGTATTGACCAAGAGCTTTGGTTTGAATTTGAAGTTTTAATTAAATGTATTTAATCAGTGTTTCAGTGTAAGAGGGCACAGTTCAGAAGCTGAAAAAGGCAGCCCATGCTGCACACCCAGTGCAGACCACTGGTTTCAGTGGAATTCTCCAACTAGCACAGCCCATGGAAGCAGCCTCTGCTCTGAGCTGCAGCCAACTTGTTTTTCTATTCCTTAAACACTCCTGCAGTGCTTGCCAGGAAATGCAAGAAAATAAAATGACTCACTGAAACAGTAGCTGTTTCCATTGGAAATTATTAAAACAAATGGTAATGTTATCATATATTACTTTAATATGAACATTCTGCAGCGCAATTGTTTCTGATGATGAGTGGCAGCATCACAGCAAGGACCATTTTGTCTTAAAAATAATATTAATGTGAGCTGATGCAAGTGGTGAGGTTGCCTAATGCAGCAGTGCTAACACAAGACATGGAATGACAATCTATGGACCATGGAAAAAACCCACCCTCTGCTGAGCCAAGCTCACATCTTCAACCTGCATAGCAGCAAATCTGTGATTTAATTGTGAGGCTCTTTGCTCACAGGCAGCGTTAATTCCATACACCAACATTAACTTGGTTTATGTCATAGAAACACAGGCAGGACAATTATTTTTTTCCCCAAAATGTGAAGGGAGTGGCTGTAAAAGACAAAATTCGGGATAAGATTTCAAGGCTGCAAGAGAATTTGCACACAAAGGATTGCACTAAGAGGACTAACAATGACATTGTTATAGGTTTTTCCTCTGTCATGATCTGAGTTCAAATTCCTGTGTTTTCTTTGAAAACTGTGCAGTACCTATTTTCTTGCATCATTTGATCTGCCCAGCCATATCACAACACTTACCAGCAGTTGGAATACTGACCTTGGGAATCCCTAATGCAAAGGGCAGCGTCCCAGGGAATGGAAAGATCTGGGGATCTGTACATCTGTGGGTTGCTGAAAGTTTAATATCTGGAATTGCTGAGAGTGACGGGGGTGATTTGTGGTGCCCTCTGAGCAGCTGTTGTTTAACCAGGAGCTGGTAGCTCCTAACATAAACCCACGTGTGCGTAGACACCCATCCTGACGTCACGATTGCATAATAAAACATACATAAAAAACAGCAAGGCTTGTAATTAGAGTTCCAGTGGGAACATTTGCGTCTGACAGTCTGAAATATACATGAAATTTTTGAGTTATTTGCTTAAATTGTGCAGTTTCTGTAAGCAACCCTAACAGTAAACCTATTAGCTGAAATATTCACACAAAGTAAACAAAAGGACCACAAACACAGCCAAGTCAAACTCAACTTTCTTTCTTAGTAAACACTTGAGGGAGCGTTTTTAGAAGCACATTTCTAGCTCTGTCTCGGTTTTTCAGGCCTTCCAAATACTGGTCTTTACAGAATTAATAAAAATATATAAAAGTACATTTGCTCCCACAGGACAGCAGAGGAACTTTTATCAAATAAAAGGATGTAAGGCAGCAAGGCCAAGCATGAGAGTACCTGGACCCAAACTATCAGTTTTCAACCCCAGCCCCTTTCTGGCTGCTTTCTCCCACCAAGATGCCCACACTAGAGAGAGGTGTACAAATATTCCTTGCACAGGTCATCTGGGCTGGTTTGCTCTGGGTGTACCTGGAAACACACACGTGCTGTGTCCGCTCGGGCAGGTTGGCTGTGGCAGCCGTCCAGCCTAAACATCCCCTCACTCACCCTCACTCCCCTATTTGGCACCCCAGAAATTGGAATCGTTGGGTAAATGCGTGGCTGGAGTGTCAAGTCTTCCGTCACCAATTTGCCATTCCATAAGGGTTTGTGGAAGACAGTGAAGGGATGGATGGGAGGGCACACAAAGAGCTTGTCATGAGAGGCACCTTTTGGTGCCAAAGTGTCCCACAACGCCCGGCTCCGGTGTGTGCGGGAGGACACCTCCAATGGCAGATTGCCTCCTAGTGCCACGCTCCGGGAATGACTGAGAGGCCAGAAACCCCCGACACCGGGGCAGGTATTTCACTGTGGATCCCGCGCTTCGGCCACGACTAAATCTCTCACTGTGAATTTTAATCCCTGCCTTTATGGGTAGATCGTAATTTTCTAATAGAGAGCAAAATTAGCTTAAATCCACTTAAAAAAACCCCCTAAAAATGTCGTTTCTCCCACCACAAAAAATATTGTTTCTGGTTTCTGTGATGAGTTAGAGAAGCTTTTTTTGAGAAGTTTATACTAGGGACATTCTGCATGTTTTTTCCTTACTTCAAACTGTAGTTTAGGTCAATCAACCATTTGTTTTATTTTTTGGTACCACAAGCCATTACCCTCTCTTTACACGCATCACATATAGGATGGGAAAAGAAAGAAAGAAAGAAAATATTTGTCCTAGTTCCTTTCCTTTTTCTCCTGAGGATGTCTTTTGGAACCACAACTCCTCCATTCTCGTCCCAGAGATGAGATACATAATCTCTGCTTCTCCTTGCTCTCTTGGCAGAAGTAAAACAATTTTTTTATCTCTCACCCTTCAAATCTTCCAGTGAGAACAGTCGAGCGAATTTCACACCTCACACAATTGCAAAGACATCGCGGGCACGCTGACAACGCTCGCCTCAGTTTGCTTCCAGGACGATGTATTTTTGGTGAGGAGTAGAACTTACAGTATATAAAACATATCGTTGGGAGCGAAATAGAGCAGCAGAAGGGAACATTTTTATGTATTCCACTTCCAGCAGACACTCGAGGAAACAGCAGAGGACCCTAACCCAGGGTCTCCAGCAGCCTCGGACAGAGGGTGGGGTGCCTGGGGCAGGGCCGGGTGTGCTGTGCAAGGGCGGGAGGTGGGCGCGGGTCAAAGGGGGCACGACCAAGGCATCGCCCACCCGACACCACCTCGGGTGACACAGGAGCAGGGTCACCTGGAGCAGCCTCACCTGGAGCTGCCTCACTCACCTGCTGCCCTCCCTGCTTCGCCAGCCCCGGGACAGCAGCACCACACCTCGCACCGCTGGGAGCCCCTCCGGAGCCTCCTCCGCCGGGAAGGACCGTGCGGGTCTCCGGCCAGGGGGAGGAGGAGGCAGCCCCGAGGGGAAAGGAAAGCAGGGATATTAGATATTAAAGCCCTAACTGAGCTAACTGTGCCTGCAGAAATTGCTGGAATAGCTTCTTGCCTTCTGACCACTCCGTGTCCCCAAATTCCTCTGAGGTCTCTCGGAAGCGGCGCTTCCTCCACAAGCTGCACGGGGAAGGTCTGAGGAGCAGCACCACCAACAAAGGGCATTTTTACCAAAAGTGCATTTTCGCTCTGGCCAGAGCCTGAACAGATCAAACCCCTCTGTCTGCGAAGCCTGGCACAATGCAACAAGCAATGGGAACCTCGAGTGTCCGTAGGAATTCATGTTTATCTTTGGAAGGTCAAAACCCACTCCAGTTGCAGTTTTCAGCTGAACATGGGGAAGGAGTTGCTAAGGTTCACCTCTTAAAAAAAACTGTAATAAAACTGTCTGGAAGAAAAAGTTTGACTCGCTCCCACAAGATTCATTACTTCCCCCATAAATGCAACACAGCATTTCAACATGTTTGTATTGTGACTTCACCAGCTTTTGTTATGTATTTGAAATATAATAATATTCGATAACAGTTCATGGCAGAGTTATTTTTAAAATGTATGATAGTGACAGCATTCAGACATACTACAGACTTCATTTGAATGAGAAAAAGTCTGTGATTCACTTGCCTTACAGAAATTGTATTTTACTGTCATTATCAAAATGACACTATTTAAGTACCGCACAATTTTCATACCAAATCATCTTTTCACAGGAAAAAAAAAATCACTGCGGTCAATTACAGTGTATTAAAATTCTGAACACCATTTTCATATTACATTACAAACATTCTTTGTGCGTTATTTCTTCGCTGTAGCTTTGCTCTTTCATCAAACACAACCCAAGATGAGCTGTACAAAACTGGCCTGAATTGGGAAGAACGTGCAGGAGATGTTGGTGCTGGGATCTGTTATGCTGAATGCAAACGTTAATCATCCGTGTTCCATTATGCTTATCTTTCCATGGATTTTTGGCTAATTTTCCAGGTTCAGGATATTAACAGTGTTTTTTGGTATGCGTGGATTAGGTTATTGTGTTAGGGATGGAATGGCTAAGAGGGTGAAACCAAAGAAACACAGTAAAAAGCTGCTCTTTGTGGAGTTGTAAATAGTTTCCAGCAGACATGTCTCTGCCTACTCTGCTCAGCCTCAGAGCCTGGGGAAGGGGATTGGTTTGTTTGCTCGAACTCAGGGGTGGCTCTGACTGCTCCAGGTCAGTTATGAATGGGGAAAAGAAGGCTAATGGCAAGAGGAGGTGCTGGCAGCCCAGTGTTTATCCTGTGAAACCATGCAAGTCAGATAAAAGCAGCACTCGTGTCACAGTGGCTGCAAAACCAGCAGTTTGTCAAACATACCTGGATTCAGCCAGACATTTTTTTAGTGTATGTCACAAAAGACTGTGGTTGGAATCAATAGTAGATAGTCACACAATGGTTGATGTGACAGTCTGATTTCAGTGGCTGTAAGTAATGATTAATTAATTCATTAATTAATTTAGAGGTGACTCAACAGCCCAGCTGAACAAGCCACCTCTGCCCTCCTCACATGGGACATCCCAGCCCAAGGGGGGAATTTCAGCCCCATTCTCTTTCTTGGTTCTGTGCTGGACTCTGGGACAAGCATTGCTCCTTAAATGCTGATTAATTGTCAAGTTTGTTTTATTGGAAAAGCTGCACCGCCAGCCAAAGAAAGATCAGGTGAAATAACCAGGGACTGGGGTGGGAAAGATGCAGTTGAAAGGGCAATACAGGACTGGTCTCTGAAACAACTGAAGCAATGACCCCACGAGAGCAGCACAAGGAGGGCTGATGGCCACACTGTATTTTGGGGTGTTTCACTTAAAGAAAACCCCAAAGTGTGGTCTCATGGAGGGAATGCTGTTATGAAACAGGTTGGATGGGCTTGTAGGCTCTCGAACATACAGAATTTCAGAGCAGCAATTCCATAACTGCACAGACATCAGAGTGTGTTTGGTCTCTCCCATCAAAGGAGTAGCTCTGAAGTCACTGGAGAGCCAGAGCTCCATTTGCCACGAGCCAGCACAACATTAGTGTGGGCAGGGCAAACCAGGGGATGGACACGAGCCACAATAATGTCTTGCATTTTTAATCTTAATGTGTGTGATGTGTGGGCAGGTGCTGAGGAATGAGCGCAACTGATAGCAAGGGAAAGGCACAGGTAAACCTACGACTGATCATGGAGATGTGCTAAAAGTATGGTGAAATGTAGCATGCAGAGGGGAAAACAGTGGTTTGCCATCAGAGACAGCCCTAACTGGAAAAATCATGTCCTCAGGGGGGCCCACGTGTTCATGCTGGAGGAATTTGTGCCATTTCTTCAGAACACAGAGGGCAAGCACACGGTGTCGGGGATGGGAACGAATTTGGGATTATTCTGTACGTACTGGGTAGTGTCCACACACTCTTCCTTTCACCTGCTATTATTTTATTACCATAAATACTATAAATTAAATAAATTCAATATACAGTGTTACTGTACAGCCACGAAATCCTCATCACTCCATGCCCAGTGCTGTGAAATCACAGACAGAAACAGGACTCTTGTTCCAACACCATGGCAGATATGTGATATCTTGATTCGAAATAAAACACAAGCTTTAATACAATTCTATAGGAAATACAATTTTTTAGCATGTATCAAGAATTATTTAACTTCTGGTAATTTAGGGTGTGTTCCAATCCAACCATCCGGCAAGGCTAAATTATACATAATAAATGACTGCGGAGAAAGAGGTATCATGTTATCTATCTTGTCCATATCAAATTATAAAGCTATTCTAAACCACAAATGTTGAGTTTTTAATCAAAGAAAACTACTTCCAATAATTTTGCTGCAGGTTTTTATACAGCAGTGAGGATGTACATCAGCTGGAAACATGATAAAATGTTTTTAGAAGATCAAATGTTATTTAAAAATTCATATTGCTTTGTGTCTTGGAATTGTACTGGCAGGTCTTTTCATTTTCCTTCAGTATGGCCATAGGCTCGGCTCTGCGGTCTTTGCAGCCAGAAATAAAAACACAGAAACGTGTTTTCTGGCTGAATGATGACATCACGGGGGGCGTAGCAGCAGCCTCTGAATAGGGAAGGTGGCAGCGAGATCCTGCTTCCTTCATCGAAGCCAAGGCAAGGCCCGCTTGGGTAAGGGGGTTAGGATTGGGTCCCTGGGAAAAGGAGATAACGAGCCATAAGTAGGGATAATGGGGTGATCAGAAGACGTGGAAAACGCAGGTTGAATGTCATTAAAATCTTCCTGACAGCGAGCTCTATTGTGCCAGGGAATAATCTCGTCGGCTTCAATGGGAGCACTGCCAGGGGAAGGTCTCAGGAGCAGCCCTGGTGCCGGTCCAAAGCCCACAGAGCTTGGAGGGGACGTTTGCTCACACTTCAGAGGGGTCTGGGCCCAGCCCAGGGCAAGCAGAGCAGAGAACTCGCCTGCACCCGCGGAATTCCCAGCTTTTCCTGTCCCTGCAGTGATGGGTGTGAGACAGTACATGGGGCCCCTGCTCCATTGCAGCACAGCCGAGGCTTAAGAGGCATCTTCCACATGGTGCAAGGGCAAGGAAGCTGTAAAAATCACTGGCTGTAGCTGAGCAGTCAGGGAGTTTTAGCAAGGGAGGCTGCTGTGAAGAGCAGGGGTGCGGAACGAGGCCACACTGGGTGTTCTGGTAGCCCAGGGGTGCTGGAGGTGGCATTGGGAATCCCTGGTTTCTGTTTTCCTGCCTGTGGATGCCACGAGCAGGAAGTCAGGGGAGCTGTGAGCAAGGAAGCGCCAGGCACAGCCATCACATGCTCAAAACAAGTGAGGAAACAGTATTTTTTTTTCCCCATGCATCTTGTGTATGCCCTTGGTGAATAAACTGGATCACGTGGGAGCTGACAGCCCCTGTGTCTGTTCTCTCCTGACAGACAAAACTTGGAGGATTATGAACTTTAGCTGCTACCTGGCTCCAGAAAGGCAGCAGACTAAATATTGGTGGGAAGTGCCTCTGCAGGAATAATCTCAGTCATATGTCACTTTGTAGGCACCACTGATTAAACGCAGTTTAGTGCTGAACCTTAGTAAAGCACCACAAACACCAAATATTAAAAATCACATTTTCCCAACAGCAGACATGCTTCTGCCCTTGTGTGAGCTCCCTGCACCTGAGGGGTGATTTTTCAGCCCCTCTTCCAGCCCTCCAGCCTATCCACATGTTTTATACTCTGCCACACACTGGCAGGTGCTGATGTGAAATTTTCTGTCCCCCAGTAAAGTTTCTGTAGCTCACTGGTTGAGTTGCTGGTGGGAGAGAGGAAGAGGTGAAGAGAGGGAGGCCTAAAGCTCATTCATTTTTATTCATTAATACATGCACCACAGTCAATGAGACGTAGAGACCTGCAGCACTCATCTGAGGCTAATAAAACCACATTAAATAAAGTTCCAGCGGTTTTTTGGGTGAATTTATTAAAATCTCAAGATCTGTGTGTGGGAAAAAATGAGTGCACACCTCCTCAGTTTTTACCTTGCAGCACTCGCTGGTCTGTGGCAGGTCTGGGGAGGGTTTATCCAGCTACTACAGCACTTTGTGATTACATTAGTTTAACCCAAAGCAGAATGACACAGTGAAAGCAGTTTCACAGCTACTTTTTGGCATTGGAAATCTCTCGTTCTGTGCTTCTCTACATCTTCTCCTCAGCATCTTTGAACAGTGCCCCCCCCTCTTCTTGCAGCACTCTGATGTTTCTGAGTTTTGTTTCACTTTGGTTTTCCACAGCTCCAGCACAAAGTCTGTCCTTACCCTGTGTGCATCCTCGGGGTGTAATTTTGAGGTTACTAATCGAATTTCAACTGGATTTTCAGATCTTTTCTAATTTTCAACAGAATTTTGAATTATCACCCTGCCCTTGAACATGATCTCAACTTGCTGTTATCTTCAGAGGAGAGAAACTTTTTGTATTCTATCAACTAAGCCATTGCTAAAAACTGCTGTACAGTACTGGGCTAGAGGAGAACCCCCAGTGTGAAATCCCATTTGATAATCTGTTTCTACTTCGATAATGTGACACCTGTGCTCTCCAAACACATTTTAAGTAAGCTGATTAGTAATTTCATGTTTCCCTACCTTGCACACAAGGGCTCTGTGGCACAGTGAGACAAACCCACTGAAGCCAAGGTTGTACCATGTCCATGGCTTCCTCCTGCTCTTGATGCCTGTGACTCTGTCATGGAACAAAATTAGTTTGTTTTGACATGATCTACTCTAGACAAATTCATCTTGGCTGCTGCTTATCTCTTTGTTGTCTTCTAGAAGCCTAAAAATATTTTAATTCATTGGGCCACAACTTTCTCCCTTGATTTCCTTCTTCCTACTACAATGCCTTTAAAATGCCTAGTTGTATTTAACATCTTTTTTGTCCTGGCCTACCCTTGTCTTCTTTTTTTTTTGGTAGTTTGACCTAGTTTCCAACTTTCTGTACTCTCTTCTTGTGTTTTAAGCCACTGAAACACTCCTGATTTAGCTACATTCATTTCTAGCATGCTTCTGCATTGGCAGAGTTTATGGTTCTGCCTTTAATATAGTTTTTTAAAGGAACTGTCAAATCTATTGGATATCTCAGACCTGTTCCCCAGAAAACCCTTCCATTTCTGTGCATTTATTGAATGACGACTCCTTGATGCCCATTGGTTTTGCTTTGCTTCAAACCTCAGGCTGATTTTTCTCCTGTTTTCCTCGTTTCCCACCTCACCTCTGGAGCAGCCAAATTTCTGTGTTTCACCAGGTTCCAGTGTTTCCACAAAATTCCACCAGTTTACAGAAGCATCACTCACTGCAGCAGTGCACAAAAGCTGTGACACTGCCCTCGGTTTTTCCTGTTACTTTCACCCTCAAGTTTGTAACCCATCCATCTTCTTCCTCACTGGGGCCTTGGGACAACTCCTGTACCATCCCGATATTTAACAAAACACTCTCTGCTGCCCTCCCCACCCTTCCAGGGAAAGTTAAACCCTCACATATTAATATTCCAGTCATGTAAATCACTTGAACAAGTGCCTGCTATGCTTATTAACTCGCAGTTTTGATCGTGCACCAACACTTTCAGCCATTCCTGTTAATTCCCCCACTTTTTGCCGCACAAAATTGTAAGATATTGAGTAGGTGGCTTCATCCTCCTGCTTGTCCTTCCACTAACCATAAATATAATAATTTTTGATATTTATAAATATCATAAATATCCCCAGATATTCCACTCATAGCCCTTTGAGCTGAACTTCCCCAGTGCCACTGTTCTGACCTGCCACAACTATTGCCAGCCATGTGAAAAATCATGAATTCTGGCATTGCCTATTTTTTCTACATTTCTGAAGATGGATGTAGCTTTTTTCCTTTAATTTTTTTCTGAGATTTGCAAAAGGAAATAACCACAAAGACTCCTATAAAATAACATGATGTTAGCAGAAGTCATCAAGAACTCTACTGAAAAAAATGAACCGGGGGCTAAATTGAAAGGTGGTTTTCTAAATGCTTTTTACAATAAAGCCCAGTTCTGATGAAGTTATGCAAAATGTGAAATTTTCTGCTATTTAATAATATTAAAATTCCCTGGGTTACTGAAGCTCCGGAGATACTTAGAGGAGCTATTAGGGAAAATTTGGCGGGATTTAGGAGAGTCTTTCAGCATCTTGTGAAAGCACATTTTCTACCAGATGTTTGTAAAGAAAGGAAAAAAAAAGCATATTTTGATTCCATTGAATCATCAGCTGCATGAGAATCTTTGTCTTCTGAAAGCGCCTTAAGCACTTTCTCTGGATCAAATATTAAGTGAAACTTTCATTAATTAATATAATTTTTTTTTCAGTAGATGACAGAGATTGGGTTTGAAACTTCCTCAGGAAATTTTCTGTGGAGACAGGTTCCTCTTTTCTGTTCTTTTTTAGCTTTTCCAGAACATCACTAGCAGGAGAGTGGTGGCGTTTTTAAGAGTAGCAGAAGATGTTGTTTATAACGGAGAACTCTTCCTGTCACGAAATCACGTGAAAAAATACCAAAATAATCTATTTTAACGCCACTGATAATTACCATCACTTAATAAAAGTGAAAGCACAACGTGTTCCTTTGGAGGAATTTGCTTTCTCCCTCCTCAGGCTTCGCTGAAGCACGGTTTTCAAACTCTCTGGGATGATCACACGCCTAATCGCTGCCGCTGCTGTTTTTCAGCACTTCCATCTTATTTCACGTTCTTGATGGAAACCGATACCTGGCAGCGGCTGCGACTGAGGCCATATCAGTGGCCATGCAGTGGCACCCGGAGCACCGCAGCCACCCAGCCTTCAGCACCGGCGGGTGGGTGTCTCGGGGGTGCCCTGGGGGCCGGGGGTCTCTCCCGTGCAGCTCCTCGGATGCGCAGCAGCTCTCCCCGCGCTCCAGCTGCTGCTCCCCGCCCCGGGCCGCCCACGGCCCGGCACAGCTGTGCCAGCGCAGGCGGTGGGCGGCTCGGAACAATCCCTGGCGATAAGCAGGGATGCTCCGAGCGCTGGAGGAGCGCTCGGGGCGGTGCGGGGCAGCGCGGGGGCTCCTCGGGTGGTGTAGAGCTGCTCCCTGCTGAGTCGCCCAGCGCAGCTTCGCTGCCCCTTCTCCGCGTCCCTTCCCGGGACAGCCGCAGGCAGTGCGGGAGCAGAGCGGCCGCTGGCTACCCGTGGCTCCTGTGCCACCACCGGCCCACGCCGAGGATTAATTACAGTCCAAGAGCGCTGACGAGGCTCCAGCCGCTGGATGAAGCCACAGAGCCGAGGCCAGTGGGAGACAAACCTCCCGCGGTGTGCTGGCCTCAGCTGGGGCACCGGGAGTTTCCAGCGTCTGCTGCAGGGCTATGTTCGGGTCTGTGCTGAACACAGGGCTGATGATTCAGAGATGTTTTTGGCATCGCTGAGCTCACCCAGAGCCAAGGCCTTTCCTGCCCCTCGTGAGGCCACGCTGGGGAGGGGCTGGGGGCGTGGGGGAGGGTGGAGGGGACACAGCCAGGACAGGTGACCAGAAGTGACCAAGGGGATATTCCAGACCGTTTGGCATCCATCGTGCTCAGTGTGGGAAGGGGAGGAACAGGGAAGAAGGGGGGTGCTGGGGGTGGTGGTGTTTGTCTTCCCAGGTCACTGTTACAGGTAGGGACCCTGCTCTCCTGGAGCTGCTGAATGGGAAGGAGGGAATGAATTCCTTGTCTTGCTTTGCTTGTGTGCATGGCTTTTGCTTTCTCTATGGAACTGTCTTCATCTCAACCCATGAGTTCTCCATGTTTTACCCACCCAGTTCACTCCCCAGTCCCACTGGTGGAGAGTGAATGAGTGTTCATGAGGGGCTTGGCTGCTGGCTGGGGTGAAACCACAACACACAGACACCAGTGTCAGTTCTGAGTTGGTGGAAACCCAGAAACTGTAGCAAATTCACAGCTCAGCTCAGCCCAGAGCCACTTGTCCACATCTTCTTATCCACAGGCATCCTGGCCTGGCAAGGTGTCCCAGAGGGGGCCAGGCTGTTGCTGCCCCAAAACAGCAGAATGACCCATCCCAGCCAGCAGAGTCAGTTCCTTAAGATGGGGGTCTGATGCATGAGTGAATGTTTTGGTGGATGTACAGTGGGTTAAATCCTGTCTGCCACCCTGAGAAACCCAAGTCACCAACAAATGACCAAGAACAAATGCACCCACAAACGTAACTGAAAGAGTGTGTCTCCTCTGCGGGCATGCACCAGCTGAAGAAAGTGACCCCACAGTTTGAAACAACTCATTAATTTGCAAATTCAGTACAAAACAAACATAGGTTATCATTCAGGGATTAGATCTCCTGTTCTCTCTGGTGTTTAATCTGTTTCGGTAGTGGCTGGAATCAGATGTTTCTAATAAAAGTTCAAGGAGCCGTCAGTAAAGACGTGCAGTGATCTGCCCAGTATCTGTCCGTATCTGACTTGTTTGTTCTGAGATTGAGGGAAGATTTGGAACCTAAGGTTTTATATCTCCTTCTGTACATGTTTGCTTTAGTTTATCTGCTCCGATTTTGAATGTTCTTGCTTCTCATAAAAAAACTCTGCTTTCTTTTGTAGCTTGGAGACTGCTTGACCTCAGTTATCTGTCGTGGCAGTGTGTTCTCTCATCTGAAGTCATGTGGTTTGATAAAATGTTTTCTTTCATTGGTGGTGAGTTTGTAAATGCTGATGTTCCACTCTCCTTTTGTATGAAACAGTGGGAGCAGAAGTTGTCAATATTTTTTTATTCTGCAACAAACCACAAAATCATCGTTGGCACGGCAAGTCAGGGCAGAGTGATCCTTATGCAGACACTCTGGCCAAAATGCCCTCCCAGTGCACCAACAAGATCACGTATTTTTTTGGAAACAGTCTCTTCAAAGTATTGATTTTTAGTTAGGATTAACTTTTAGAGGCTCAGGAAAAAAAAAAAAAAAACAACCCTTTAGAATAAAGACCTGAAAAGCATCCTATGCTTAGAAGTGGATGATTTCTTGTCATGACTTTCATGACCTTTGGAAATCTTGGAGAGATTCTTGGAGTTTCGAACCAAACTCTTCCATATCTGAGCTCCACACAATTGTTCCAAGTTCCATGTTAATCGTGCATGAGAAAACTCTGGACACAGAGTAGCAGATGCTTGAAGCTACTTGAGTGAAAAAAGGAGAAGATGGCTGAAAAAGACAAGGAGCTGATTCTCATGAGCTCCAACTTGAAGCAAGTCTCTAAACAGCAAGACCAAGCATGTTAATTCTCCTGAGGTTGTAGAAAAACTTGGAAAGATAAACATAATTCAGTCTTTTATAGGTTGCAGTAGCAAGGGTTTGGCTCAGAAAAACCCTAAACAAAATATGTATATAGGTGTTTCATCAGAACTACAGAATTTGACAGGGAATCTGAGTTAGGGTAATGGTGGATCTGAAATAGGAAGTCTGAATTAGGGTAATCTGTTTGGTGACCCTGTGTGAGAGGTATTAACTCTGGGTACCACATGTGAAACCCCCATTTCACTGCACTCCTCGGGAATTCTGAGTCGATCCTCCAGCATCTGGACTTCAAGCCACTTACTCTTCAGAAAGAGAAGAGTTAACATTCTTGTGTGTGTGCGTGTGTGTCTAATCAAAGTGCTATCTTTTTTAGACAGCAAAAAATCAGGCATTAATTAGCAGGAAGTAGTGGAGTTGGGCAGAGCGCCGTGTGGAGAATACAGCTGAAGGAGCAAAGTGGACCAACCTGGAAAAAGGAGGAGACAGAGCAGAGTCCGCTGAGCGATACAAACCAACAGACTGGAATAGTGAACCATCCTGAACAGGGAATTAAGCAAGGAATGAAATCGGCCAGCTTGCCAGGAGGCAGCAGGGCTTACTGGACAGCTCTGCTTTTAATGAGCCTCTCCCAAGCCACACTTGCAGGATGTCAATAGTGCTCATACTGCATTTATTTTATTTATGAATAGACCGATTCTCTGTGGCAATGGCAAAGGCAGAAATATCCCAAAGGCACCAAACTGTCCGTGCAGCACCCTCACACCATGGAGCCGTGTCACGACATGGTGGAACATGTCACGACAGTCCTGAGGTTGCAATGGACATTGGGATATTGCAGTTACTGACAAAGGTGGCTCTGCTGAGGACAGGCACGACCCCATGTGCACCAAACATGGGCTGAGGGGCAGCCTTGTTTGTAGTGGGAGAAAGAAGAGTGACTCATGTTACTGCTCCCCCCCCAAAGACGAAATACTGCCCAACTTTCTTGAAAACGGGGGGTCCCAGGGAGGTCCTTCCACCCCGGGAAGGAGCCAAGCAGCTGTGTCAGTGGGAATTCTGGGAATCAGGCACTCTTTAAGACAGAAACAAGCCTCTGAGCGTGTGCCCAGGGAAGCATTTTTGGAACCCAAAGAGTGCCGTGTGTTCGAGGAGGGCCAGCACAGCCGCCCGTCCTCTGCCGGCCCACCGGGACGGGACCCAGCTCATCGGGAAGGAGCTGGGCAGGGCTCCCGGCTCTGGGGGGGCGGCAGGGCTGGGGCCGGGTCACGGGTGTGGCGAGATCCCGCGGGGCCCCTCTGAGCCCGGGCAGGACACACAGCGGGAGCCACCCCCGGAGCCGCCGCAGCGCCGGCCCCGCCCCCGCCCGGCCGCGGGAGGGGCGAGGGGGACACGGACCCCACTTTCGGGACATCGCTGCCCCCGGCCCGTCCTGCATCCCCTGGGCCGAGCCCGAGCATCGCTCCCGCTCCCACTTCGCCTTGGCCGGGCACCGCCATAAGCCGGAGTGGGAGGAAGAAACATTAACTCCAGCAGCTGTTTCTTGACCCCGGCTGTCAGCCCTGGCCCAGAACGGGGCGCGCTTCGTTCTGCTCTTGTTTATTCTTGATTATTATTTTTAAAAACCCCAGTATTTTCAGACTCGGAGAGCCCAACCGTGGGCACACACGCACACACACGCACGCACGTTCAGGCACGCAAGGACGGGGGAAGTTTTGGGGGTTCAGTGGGACGTGCCCCCCCACTCCCCCTCCCCAGTCCACCCCTCCCGCGGGGCGCGGGCCTGCGCGCGCCCCCGCGCTCCCGCACCGCCGCGCGCCCCCGCGGTCCCGCACCGGCGCTGCCGCGCGGAGCCGGCGCTGGGCGCCCGCAGCTCCGGCAATTCCCCAGCATGGGCGGCTTGAAACTGCTGGGGCTGAATAGCATTTGCTGTTCCGTCCCCGCACCGCCTCCCGCCGCCGCCCGGCTCCTGGCGCGGCTTCTCCTCCCGCTCGAGTTGTGCTGACACAGGCGCTGCCGCCGCTGCAACTTCGCCCGCGCTGCCCCCCGCGCCCCCCGCCCGCCGGGGCTCCCCGGGGTCCCGGGCGGCCGTGCCGGGCTGGGGATGTGCGGTACCCGCTGAGGGGCTGGCTCCCGGCACCGCTTTGCCCATGAGTTGCCGTGGGGGGTTGGTTCCATCTTTTTTTTCTTTTTGGTTTGAGTACACGTGTGGAAAGGGATGAGTGGTCCCCGGGCTGTGTCACTCGGGATGAGGGCACAGCCGCGGGTGGGCTTTCACTGGGGGCATCCGCGCCAGCGGTGGGGCCAACCTCGGAACAAAGAGGGGTGCCAAAAATGCCCGTCCTTGTCCCCTGGGAGCCGGGCAGGGCTGAGGGCGGCAGCAACGGGAGGCACACGAGGAGCGGGCAGGTGTGCCCACACCTGCAGCGCTGGGCAGGCCGGAGCCGCGCTCCATGCTCCCCGCTCGCACCTGAAGTTGCTCCCACACAATCTGCAGGGTTTGGGAGGTTTCGGGGGGTCGTGGTTTAAGCGGTTTTCTGTTGGCTTCGTGCCCTCCGTGCCCTCCGAGCCCTCGGAAGGCTTTGTGGAAGGAGGATTAACTCTTTGCAGGGCTCAACACGCACATTCCACACGCGCAGCCCCGGCCACTGGGGAACAGCGGGACCCTCCAGCCACGGCCGGACGCACCCGGGGTCACGGCCGAGGGACGGGGAGGAAGCAGAGCCGGAGCGCTGGGAGGCACGGGCGATGGCTCCTGTGGCTGTGCGTCCGGCAGCTCGCTGGGCTGCAGGCACGCAGGGAACCGGCCCGTCCGCAGCCCGAGCCCAGCATCCCTCCGCCGCGATCTCCCGCTGCCTGGCGCGGCTGCGGCGGCGGCTCCGTCCTCTCCAGCGTCCCTGCGCAGGGAAAAGGAACTCTGAGGAGATGGACGCTGGAGTGAACATGCCCATGGGTGTCTGTGCGATGGGGGACAGGGCGTGAGGAGGAGGAGGAGTGCTCTGAGGGCTGGGTACCCAGGGCAGCCAGTGCTCCAGGGACTGAGCGGCGTGGTCAGCCTCACTTGCTGTGGACAACAGGAGACTCATCCTGACCAACTCTGTGAATGAAATAGTAGTTACATATTCTATACTAACCATAAGAGAAATAAAAATCTCGAGCACATATGTTATAGATTGATTGAAGGATATTTTTCTCAAACTAGCGGAGAATATCCTTCCCTTTCGGTAGAGTGGGAGTACTTGTCTGCGACTCCTCAGATCCATACAAATCTCCTTATTTTGAGGTGTTCAGACATATTTTGAGTTCCTCTAAACTTAATTTGATTGCAGCTGGTGAATAACTTGTGTTTTGGGTTTTTTTAAACAAAAATCATGACTATACCAATGAAAGATCACTGATGTGTCTTGGAATGTCGAATTGCCTGAAAAAAGCAGGGGTCTCTCACTGCCTTTTCAAGAAAAATCTTACAAACTTTCTGGAAAATACTGTGATAGTGCCTAAGTTGTGGTTCTTTTTTCTGTTTTTCTTTCTTTTTTTTTTCTTTTTGTTGTCTTTATAGTTAGTACAATTCTGTTTTGGGGAGAGTTAGTTGGAATTCCTGTGATAATTTGCTGAACATTTGCTTCTTTGCCAGCTGTGAATGCAGGTGGGACATCAGCAACCATATTGGAGGACAAGTTTCCAGATACACCACCAAGTAATACATATTATATATAAATATATACTGCATATAAAATATATTATATATGGCTATAATATCAAATATTACATGTATAAGTATGTCCTGCAGGGCTGTTTCATGCAAGTCTAATAACAAGGCAGGTGTAGAGGAGGTGTTGCACTGAGACTGAAGACAAATCTGGTGCAGCAGAAGTGTTTTCCTAAATCTAGTCAGAACTATAATTTCTTCCATATCTTACACGAAGATGACTTTTATTTTAACTGCATTCTAAGTGGATCTTGTGCATATTCTTAATCCAGATGCAGGATTTACCACTCATGAAGAGGGTGGTATCTGGGCAAAATTGTAATAATCGAAGTCCATAAGCATGAGGCTTCTTTGCAGGACCCTTCAACTGCTTTCACTGAAGCTGGTGATGAAGTCCCAGAGGTCTCATGGGTACAGGATTAGTTTTCTAAAAATATTATGGTAGTAGAAGTAAACAGAAAGAATAATAGTAATAAAAAGGGAGAAGAGTAAGCCGTTGGGAAAGCAAAGTGTTTCATGGCCAATGCAGACCAGAAATTCATGTTTTCCTGAAGTTTTCATGGTAATTTTTTGTTCTTCCCCAGTGCAGCTGATAACCATCTCTGTGATGTTCTGTGCAGGAGCAATTTCACGTTGGTGCTGATGCCAGTTTTAACCCAAGAATACCTTGCCTGAAGTTGGAATCTGGTCTGTGATGTCTCTGTCGTGTTTTTACATGCTTAGCAGCAAAGTGCTAATGAAGGCATGGTGCAGAGAGGGTTTTATGGTTAGCTAAAACATAGATTCAGATTTGAAAATGAAGGTGCTAAAAAAACTAGATTAATGAGGTCTGGAAAAGCAGCTAAACAGTGCATAATGGATTAAACTACAATAAATACTCAATGTGTACTTCTTTTTCTGGAAAAAGTCACATTGTGTTGTCCAATTATTAGAGAAATTTCTTAGGCTAGAAGGAACAATTGCTGAATTTCTGCCCCCCCCTTCCCCATAATTTATGGTTATTTTCTTTTGAATTGTTTTGGATTTGGGCAGCAGTTTATTTATTGGTACATTGGCTACCAATCTTCTTGTCATGAGTCATGACACGGAATTTCAGTTACCCCTGTGGACAGAATTTTAAATATTTCCTTCTTGTGGCAAAATTTACAATATTAGGAAATTACTTAAATAATTGGCCAAACACCCATTCAGCACGTGGCTTAATTCTTTACTATGTGCAATAAGATTACATAGGCATGTGAAATGTGGATTTAACATTTCAGTGGCTCTCCAAAATGTGAATATGGCCAGCAGATGAACTTGGTGGTAAACTGAAGTCTGTATTTATATCCCACGAATGGTGCAGACCTGAGCTGCAAAGCAGAATGGGCCAGTAGTGACCTCACAGTCCTGGAGCTGACAGTCCTTATGTGAGGTTAACCTTTTTAATAGAAAGTGCCCCAAAATTAAGAGCTTTTTTGCTGCTGATGAAAAAGATTAAATCTGTAGTCGCAGAGATGACTTTGATGAGAGAATAGGGATCTTGGCTAACAAACAAGTTTAATATTGTGGGTTTCATACAAAAATGCTCCAACAGTTTCCAGTGTCCAGATACTGTTTTTGCATTTCCTGTTTTGGGGGGAAATGGTTGCTGCGAGTGTTACACTTTTAAGTCTTGATACCAGTACTTTTGGCTGTCACATCACCTTGCATTAATCTTTGAAAATATTCTAAAAATGTACCTTTGTAAACGGGAATAATATGAGCATGGGAGCCAGTGTTAGAGCAGCAGGTTACTCGGCTGTACACTTGTATTCCCTCTCAAGAAATTAACTGAGCAGGGTATAATGAGCACTGGCTGATTTCTAGGAGTTGAGGGGGAAGGAGAAGGAGTGAAACCAGAGCAGAGCTCATGCTGCTGTTTTTTAAAACAGGGTGTGAGAGGAATTTAGAGAAAGAAAATGTTTGGGCAACCTTTTCCTTTTGTCTGAAGCAAGAAACACAGAGGAGGAAAAAGAAAAAAAAGAGTAAATCAGTTCCTTTAAGATTTTTTGGGGGGTTATTTTTTAAGGGAATAGTTACAAGTTCTGGTGCTTTTCCTAGAAGGAAAAATCCTCATCATATGTTAGGCAGTTTTCCCTTGCAAGTGGAGGAGGAGGACAGCGATAAGACAGGGACTCGTGAGAGACCCAGGCTCCACCACTGCAACAAGACCTTTTTTTTTTGGTGCCAGCACCACAAAAGCAAGTCCCTGATGCTGGTAGATCCTGCAGCTAAACTCTTCGGTTTACAGGAATCACGAGGGGATAGCCAGTGAGCAGTTCAGAGGTTGGGGAGGACAAAGCCACTCCCAAATGACACTGGAAATGCTCCCTCCATCCCTGTCAGAGCCCAGGTCCTGGCACCACGCTCGCCCCGGGCTCGTCCCAAAACCCTGCGGGTGGAATGGCAGAGGAGCTGCTGCAGCTCCTTCCCAGAAAGGTCCTGATTTACCCGATCTCCGTCTCTGCTGCCACGGAGGGGGTGTTTGGGGCCAGCCTCTCCCTGTGGGTACAAACCCCTCACCCGTGAGCGATGCCTGCCGTGTGCCCCTGGCTTCTCACCCCGGGCCGTGCTCTGTCCCTCTCTTCCGGCCTCTGCTAGCTGTGACAGGACTCTGTCCCCACGCCGGGGTTCCTGTGTGGCACACAGAAAGCCACTGAACCCCTTTTGTCACAGGTGCTCGCTGTCTGTGCCCTCGTCTTTTTCCGGCTCCCAACTGGAGTCTCTGCGACCTAATTTGTGGAAGTTGTGAGTGCTCCCGGCTGTAAACAAAACTGGATCCGGCTGTCCTTCGCATTCCCGAGGAGACCTGGAGTCCCAGGCACACCAAATTTGATATCTCCATGTTTCTTCTGTGCAGCACAGTCCTCTCCTGTAAAACAGTGTAGGGCGCCCTGCCAAACCCCCACAGTGAAGGTTCCTCTGGCTGAGTGGGAAGCTTTCTTTGATACCCTCAAAAGCAATTTAGGAATTCTATTTTCCAGCCAGGGTTTAAATAAGAGCAGCAACAACATATTAGAGACTGAGTAAAAGAGCATAAGAAAATACACGGCTGCTCATTAAAAGAGTTTAATCTAATCTGTGCCCTCAAAAAGATGGGCAAACACAATACAGATGAATCACTAATTACCACACCAGAATGCTGATGTATAAGATGAACAAATTAAAGTGAAATTCTGTGATCTGAGACTTTTGAGTACTAGACTTTGCAAGTGTAACACTATTGAACACATTATTTTATGTACAGTATGAATAAAACATTGACAGTTTTGCTAATACAAATGGTCCTCTTCAGAGGACCCCTCATCTAGAGGGAAGGTCACCTAAAATCCTGGAAAATTTCCATTTTATGGAGATAAAGAAATAATAAACACAATTTTAATTCCTTAACTTTTTCCCTAAAATTCTAAAGGGTACTTCTCCTTAACAGGAGAACCGAAATCAGAGTGAAGATTCCAGAGAAAAGTTCAGTAAAAATAAAACCAAAAAGAATTCTCAGCCTGTTCTCAAAACAGTGCATTTCAGGATTTTTTTTTCCTAATTTCCTTGAAAACATATCTGGGAATGAGAAGGAATGCAAAATTCTGGGGGAGTTGTTTCATTACACATAAACTAAAAAAAAAAAAAAAAAGACCATAAGGGAGAAAATGCTTAAAAGCATGTTTATCTCAAAACCCAAATTCTTACCTTATCTGGAAAGTAGCTATTGCAACCTTTTAATGCCAGATCAGCACAAATACAAAGAGATAATGCAAAGGTTACGAGGCTGGTTTTGCTTTGTATGGTGGATTGTGGGAGGACAGATGCAGTGATTTCTTTTATTTGATTGAAAACTGGAGCTTGTTTTAACTTTTCAAGCATGTTTTAATTGGATTGAAAATATTATAGTGACTCCTCATCGATAAAGTTTTAAATAAATAATGAATTTCAGCTGTAACTGAAACTGATTGATACTAGAAGTGATTTTAGCATGGAGTAGTAACTTTGTGTGACTAGAAGGGCTCAAAGTCCAAACAAAATTGTGACACTGAAATGGAAAAACCACTGGGTAATAAAATATGTTTGTTAGCATCAAAAATGTAAGTGGTGAGCAATGCAGGTATTCCCCAATGAAATAAAACTCAGGTAAATGAGTATAAATAAAAACCCAAACAAGCTCTGATTCGTACAAACTTGTCCTGCACACACCTTCAAGAAATATTGTACACGCTGTGATCAAAAGGATCATCTCTAGTTTCCATATGATACCATCACTTTGTGGCTGGCAGTTCATGCTATAGCTCATGGATACAAACTTTGAAGAATATTAACAATATCCCATCTAATGACCCTGTGTTTTTTGCACTCCCTGCCTCGGCATGTCTGCTCAGGGAGAGACTTTCGTCTTCCTACCAACCTTCTCTCATTGACAGGGTTTGTGACGTTGTTCACACTGACAAAGATATTACTTGGCACTGAAGTGCTGAAAAAACAAACAAATAAAAAGAGCATAGAATGGCCAAGAATGAGGCATTTCTTCACGCTGCCAAGCTGCTCTTGTTCATCCATCCCATTAGGCAGCAGGCCAGGATTGGAGTAAAGCACATGTATGACAGAAAAGTCCTGTTTCTGGGGTTCCTTTTGAACATGGGCTTCTCAGAGTGAAATCTGTCTGAGCCAGAACACTCTGGGTGTTTCCACTATTTCTTTATAAAGCTGCAGGTCAAACAATGTCTAAAACCCGGGTAAGGTCTTACCAGCTGTAACTGCTGATGCTGTAGATTTGTCTTTAAAAACCTGCATAAAAATAGCATGGGACAAAAGGACCCACTCTTGCAGGATGGATACATACTCCAGAGGAAAGGCCAAGTGCCAGCAGAGTAATGAAGTTTATGTTAAGCATTGCACTGTAACCACATGCCCTGGAATGAATTACTGAGCTTCTTAAATGGTCATGCTAATGTTTTTACTTATGAGTTCTTACCTGTAGAGGTATGGTCTCATAATTACGGTAATTACAAGGCTTATGAGTCTCATCACTCAAATCACCTTGCTCCCTCAAGACATTCTCAAAATTGCTATCTGTCTGATTCCCACACACTGAAAAGGTAATTTTGGAGTAAAGTCTCTACAATGAAAAAATAACTCAAATAGTCAGAGGAAAGAAATACTCGGCTCTGTTATTCAAGCCCCATCTCACTTGCAGTTTTCCTTTCTAAGCTTACCAAACCTCTCGTGAGCAGGGACACCACAGCACAGGCAGACAGGCAGAGGAGCACAGTCGGTGTAGGGTGTTGCAGAGTGAGAACTACAGCACCAAGTTTATTAACGGGTGCCTGAGTTAATGCCAGACAAGGGATGGGAAGGAAGACATATTTCTCTGTAGTGCCACTGCTGGTGTTTCCAACAGCATCGGCCGCAATGCTGAGGGCTGCACTAAGGGCTGCATGCTCAGGATTAAGGTTGCTGAGTATTTCTTTGCTTTGATTTTTTCCTTTAAAGTTGTAGAATCATGGGATCACAGACTGGGTTTGGGTTGGAAGGGACCTTAAAGCCCATCCAGCGCCACCCCTGCCATGGGCAGGGACACCTTCCACTATCCCAGGCTGCTCCAAGCCCCGTCCAACCTGGCCTTGGACACTGCCAGGGATCCAGGGGCAGCCACAGCTGCTCTGGGCACCCTGTGCCAGGGCCTCCCCACCGTCCCAGGGAGCAATTCCTTCCCAATTTCCCATCTAACCCTGCCCTCTGGCAGTGGGAAGCCATTCCCTGTGTCCTGTCCCTTCATCCCTTGTCCAAAGTCCCTCTCCACCTCCCTTGTAGGTGCTGATATTACTTCATTGTGTCACTGGTTTCTGGTTCCCACGTGGATGCTGAGCGCTTTCCTGCAACTTTCTGGATGCAGCCATCCAGCCAGGTCCTTATCCATCTAACAGTCCCTCCTTCTGTCTCTCCAATTCAGTGCCAAAGTCTGAGTCTACGCAGAGCTAAGTAGTTCTGCTATGAAGACAGAAATTATTTAGAATGCAAAAGGAATCTTGTATCCTACAGGGAATAGCTGTATGCTTAATTTTGAAAGTTCAGAATTGCCTTATGGCTAAATATGTGCATGTGTGAAATCTGGAACTTGTGGAGATGGTGGCTGTTAGCCCCCAAATACATAAGAGAAAAACAGGAGAAAATGTGAAAGAAGAACGTTTTGAAATGCATCCTCTTTCACAGTATACCAAAGAGTAATAAAAAAAGATTGTCTTTTGCAAGAATATTGGGTATATTTTGTATCTAAATTAAATTATTAAAGACATATGAATTCTGCTTTAACAGCCTAATTACTGCCTCTTTGGAAGTAATGTGTAGAGGCATCCAATGAAGAGAGACAATGCTATAAATAGAAACCCCAATGAGAGGGCTGCTACTGGAATGTTCATGATACTGTGCAATCCAAACAAGCAGACAAAGTTCAACAAATAAAATGTAGGGTGAGTTCCACACTCTGAGTGTTATATCTCATTTATGTCTGACTTTACATGATGTACTGAACAGTTACAGTTGATGTGATCTGTGGCAACATGAGATTTATAAATGCCACCTCTTTAGCCTTTTCTGGATTGAGGTGGAGGTACTCCATTTCATGTTCTCTAAAAAAGGAATACTGGTTGCAGAAGTAACATTGGCTCTTTAGTAGCAACCAGGGGAATTGAGGGCAATGCGGGTTAGTTTGGACCTTTCATCTCTAATAAATTCAAACATGGTAAATCATCAGGTGCTTTTCGATGCCATAGTTCTTAAGAAAAGACTCACAATTATAACAAACTAATATTGTCTCCAGTAAGCCTTTATCTGATAATATAACCAGTAATAAAAAACAGTAGGGACCTAAATTGGGACTTGTTAATGTTGTATTCACTGATGTGGTGAATATGGTTACAGGCTTGGGCCCTTAAAACACCATTTTACATTGCCATTGCCAACCATACTGCCACACATCTTTCAGACACCAGCATTGTGGCACCTGGGAACATGGTTTAGTGGTGACCATGTGGTGCTGGGTTAAAGGTTGTACTTGATGATCTTAGAGGCTTGTCCAACCTCAAAGGTTAACATGAAAAAAAATAAAGGAAATGAACATTTCTTGCTAGGAACGCCCTCCCTAAGCTCAATTAAAAATGCTTCTTTTTACTTATTTGATATCATGTCTCAAAATCCTTCAGTTCCAGTGGTCTGATTATCTCATCATCCTGCCTTCCCTTCCCTTTTAATCTGAACAATACTGTACATTTTCATAATAATTATACTTTGATTTTCTATACACCCATGCTCTCACTTGAGCGTCTGAAAGGTCCTTAAGTACTATTGAACTGATCTTCAAAACACCTCTTCCATTATCCTCCTCATCCTCATTCCGCAGGTAGGTGAAAATAGCAGCAAGGAGCCAGTGACCTGTCAAAGGCAACAGAGAGAGCAGAGATGGAAGAAGATGCGAGCTGAGAATGGGTGACACCACCTTTACCATTAGCCTCCAGTAATTCCGCAGTTGATAAAACAGGATAGAGCAGCTGTTCCTCAACTTCTGCAAGCCCACAATGAGTGGTCATCTCCCAGGGTGCTATCCACTGCTTTTAGCCAACTCAGCATGTAAATATTTTCCTAAAAAAGGCGAGATAATTTACCAGACAGACGGCATTTGTAGGTGTTGTTGCAAACATACACGGATATGTTTTGTTTATATGAACGAAATACGCCTATCCATAAAGCCATGTTGTCTGTCTGTGAGCAGGTGAGGGCACAGAAGAAGTTACCAAGTGTTGGGATAAAGGGGATTAAGCAGAAATTGACCTGGATTTGGGTAAACCGTCGGGACGGCAGACAAAAGAAACATGGCTGGGAAAACACAATGGTCGGGATCGCTGCTGCTGGGTGGGTCTCCTTTGAATTGGTGCTCGGGGGCACATTCCACTGTTGTTACACGAAGAATAACCACCTCTCTGGCCTCTAGAAATCACGTATGAATGTATACATTGTACACCAAGAATCCACAGTTTAATTTTACGTCTTATTTTGGCTTTGTTTCTCGAATTTAGCTGTTTCTGTGAAAATTTCTAGGAAGAGAAATCTGTATCTTAAGCATGATTTAGTCTGAGTCCTGTACAGGACTTACCTGAGTTTGTCATGCCTCAGGTGTTGCAGCCCCAGCACTACCCGGATAATGCAGAGTAATTGCTGGACTGAATGAATTCTGACATAGCCTCCCTGAGTTCAGCAGAGTTGCACCGGCAGTGAGTTTGGCCCGTGGATCCCATTGTTATGTTAAGGAGCTGTCAGTGCCGTGCACAGGTTAGGAGAGCTAAGGCTGATGAGCTGCTGAAGCTAAAGTGTGCTATTTCACAGTGTTATTAAATAAATCATTCAAATTTTGGTGACAGATCAGTCTCAGACTCTTCTCTTCCCGACTTCCTTTGACTCTTGCTGTATTATTTACCTGGTAAAAGTGCTGCACAATGGCTGGGGCTGGGGATTGGAAGTGGTTTGGATAACCTCTACCCCCTGTCCTGCCTGAAATCTTTCCGGGTGGTATAACTGTGCTGTAGGTAAATACTGCAGTGAACCCCTTGTGCCGGGGTAAATTTGGTCAAGTGGGTCAGTGCATCTGGGAATCATGGACTAAAAGTAAAAAATTCCAAAGTAAGTATTAGGTGGGGGGACAAGAGTACCGAGACTGCAAGAACCTGGTGTTGAAATTCTGCTGACACAGTTTGGAGGGTTGGACTCCTACAAATCCTTTCTTTGCACACATTTCTGCAGTGGAACTTGTCAGCAGTTGCAGGGTCAGGAAAATATTCCAGCATCATTCAAAGGATCATCTCGCTTGATAGACGCACTGATTATGCAGCATGCTGCAAGTTTCAAACTTTATCTGAATAAATGTACAGCTGTCATGGGGAAGAAAACACCAAACCCAAACAAAACTGGATCTGAGAATACCTCTAATTTAACTGCTGATATGACTTTTGCAGGTTCTGGTAAATTCACGGACTCTATAATTCAAAAGAATGAAAAAAAGGTCCTTGGCCTTGTCCACATAATGATAAGCAAAAGCATGCATGTTATAAATAAACTTATGTTATTTAACAGAGTATTTGGTGAAGTCTAGCATAGAGGTGGTATTTTAGCATGTGCTAACCTGTTTATTTTAGGCAGCAGGTCTTTTCCGAGTTGTGAAGAAATCTCTTATCATTAACAAATGAGAGAAAGAGGTATATTCAAAATGCATAGCTAGAGGCTGCGATCTTATGTTGGTGAGGACATTAAAACACAGGGATTTTCCATTGCCACAACTGTTGTATTAGGAAAGCTAGAGAGTAGTAAAACGCTAAGAATTCCTCGGGGAGGTGAGGCCTGAAGGAGAACTGCATAATCCCTTGTTTTAGGTTACTTTGTTTCTGCACCCGTTTAACTCACGTTTTAAAAACTGCCTTTGAACTGTTCACAGAGATACCATCTCCAAGCTATGCACTTGTACTGAAGAGATATTTAATAGTTTTTTTCCAAGTAAACTTGTAAATTTCTGACAGAAGCAGCTCCAATCTGCTATTCATAAACTTGCACTAGTGTTACAGGCATGCCCTCTGACAGCACAAAGCAGTTTAATTTCATTATTGTAGGTCCATGTACATAGCCCAGTGGGTGTTTTTTAGGGTACAGAAGCCCAGAGTCACATCATAAGCGCCCCATAATTCCCAAAGACCACCTCAACTCATGCTAACCCCTCCTGCAGCCCCCCCCAATCTCCCCAAATCCATGATAATTGCCCTATAGACCCCTGAGACCCCCAGAGCTCCCCCAAATTAATGATAAGCCCCATAGCCCCACAGACCCCTCTCGAGCCCCCCAGATCCCCCAAATCCATGATAACCCCCAGAACCCCTCCAAACTCCTCCAGAGCCCCCCAATCCATTATACCTCCCCATTAACACTCTTGCTCCTCTAGAGCCCCCCAGGAACCCATAAACCCCTCTAGCACCCCCAGACCTGTCTAGAGCCCCTTTAAACCTATAACACCCCAGAGCCCCCCGACTCCTCTGCACTCCCAAAACCCCAAGAAAACCTCCTATAAACCTACCAGAGCTCCCAAGCCCCCATAACTCTCCGATAGCTCCCCCAGAGCCTCGCACACCACCACAAATACATAATAAACCCCATTATCCCCTATAGCCTCCCTAGACCTCCCCAAAGACCCCCATAATCTCTCTATAGCTCCTACCAGACCCCCTACAGTGGCCCAAATCTATAACATTCCAGAGCACCCCCAATCTCCTTGTGCCCCTCCAGCCCTCCTCAGACCCCCACGAACCCATGATAACCACCCTATAGCTGTCCCAAACACTCCATAACCACACAGAACTCCCTCAAACCCATGAAAACCCCCTACAGCTACCCCAAATGCTCCGTAACCCTCAGACCTCCCGCAATCCCATGATAATTCCTCTATAGGCCCCTCATATCCCCCCCAGTCCCAACAACTCCCTTGTACTCCTCCCCAGAGCCCCCAAACTCACGATATCCCCCCTCACAACTTTCACTCAACTGCCATCAGGAGGTATTTTCACAGCTCTGGTGTGTCTCCAGTGCACCAAAAGCGCACTGCAGTTGTGCTGCTCCACTGCTAGGTGGAAACTGGCATTTATTTCCTCCTGGGATCTGAGCAGTCAGAAAAGGATTTCATGGTGTTTAGTAAGAGAAATTAGCTGTTACTAAAATAACAGGGAGTGGTAACACTCCATGGGTAACAACCTTCCTGGGAAGGGCCTCACTTGGACTATGAGTTTAAGCTCCAGGGTTTGTCGCTTTGGTGTCACAGGCAAAGGCGAAAATAGGGAAGAAAGAAAAATGAAACCAAATCTAACTCTTGGAACGATGCCTGTGGTGATCCTCAGAAATCCTGGGGTCAAACATATAGATCCCATACATCCCTGGTGTGCAGGGTGTTGTGTGCATGCAGTGCTGTGACATCAAGAACACATGTTAATTCCAGCCTGCTGCGACACAACATGTACTGCATGTACTAGACATAAATACTATAAAAAAACTATACAGAAATACTTTTTAACTTGTGTTACTTCTTGCCTGGCTTCTGGATAGTTTCTGTTGTTGAACTACTTTATTTTACAAAAAAAAGAAAGAAAAAATTAGCCTGTGAGGAATTTCCCTCTCATTCTTCAATTGGATCAGTCTGCTTAAGTAGAAGAATTCTTTAGATCTGTACCAGAAGAGTAATTTACTCTGGAGCTTAGCAATAGGCTTTATTTATGTTATTTGCATAAAATTAATCCCAGTTCTGATCCACCTACAAAAATATTTCACACACTGTACTTTGAACTTGTTTCTGACTTTTTAGCAAACTTGACACTGGTATTGTAGGTTTGTTGGTTTAATAAGACAAGACAGAAAGACAGTAACTTGCTTATTTATTAGAATTATATTTATATAATATATTTACTATGGTTCTAAGTGTACTCTCTTATTGTAATTTCATGTAATAATGACCTTTGCTCCACTGTCCACAGATCCTTTAATGCTGTTTTGACCATGAACTTGTGAGCTAATTAAAAATAAAGATCTTTCTGCCTCAAGCAGTCCTCCTCATTAGTCCCAACATCCCCCAAATTCAATTTCCCTGCTCAGGAGCAACACTTTTGAGACCTTCAACTGCTGTTACTTTTATATGAATGGCCTCAGAATTTCCTAGACAGCCTGTCTCCAGTTGAGTTTGACATGTACTGGGCTAATAGGAGACAAAAAAAATTAAAGAAAACAAGAAAGAAACATGAACAACAGTAACGGGAAGAGAATACAGAACAAATGAAAATAATTAATCTGAACACTGAAAGAATTATTAAACTTTCATGTAAAATGAAAAAGGTAGGGAAAATTGCTAAAAACAGAAGGTGGCAACAACTTCTGCATTGTGACGGTACTTCCTTCAGTGCTGGTTGGAAACGTTTGCCACTGGAGTGGAATAAAAACCTTCATGAAAAATGAATGTTGCTTGTGTACCTCTCAGTTTATTTCCTTTTGAACTTTCTCTCAGCACAGTCACAGGGCCCAAGAGCTCAAGCAGTCGAAGGCTCAGAATACGAGTCGACAAAAATAATCTCCATTCACCAGGCCAGCAGTTACCACAGTCTTCAACAGGTCACTTAGTTCCTCCTTTTCTGCCGGCAAAAGGAAAAATAACACTACTTGTGTACGTCACAAGAGAACAGTGGCATTACAGTGATCACTGGAAAATAGGGTTTGTAAACAATTTTGAAGGAGTAACTGTCCACTTACCAAGTTCTATCATGGGACGGAATTTTGACTACTAAGTCTCCTGAACAAACAAAGCAGAAAAATGCAGAATATCTTATTTTTCATTATTATTACCTATTAGTACAGAAAATGAAGAAACTTTGTGTTATAGCAGAAGTGAAATGGTTTGAGCATGCTATCCAGCAGCCTCGCAAGACATTCTCAGAAGCATTTTGCTTTGGCTACACCGTTATTTCTGATTTGGCCCACCTGACAATATTGCTTTTTTTAATAAAGCTTTGCAACATGGGTACTGCCAGGCACTGGCAATAACAAATTATTATCTCTTTTTGTCCTAGCAACATCACTCGGTGTCAGAAATTAGGAGTAATCAAAGAACAAAGTGTAAGAAGTAGCATTAGAATTACTGCGAAGAATTACTTTGTCGGGAGATGAAGCACACCGAGGAAGATTCATGGAATTAAAGGTACATAGTGTTAATTCTGTCACTTTGAGGGCTGTAATGTCACCTTTTCTCCTTTGGAGAGTGGAATGCTGCATGAACTGCTCGACTGATCAAGGGGTTTGGGCTGGAGCTGCGTTTCCTGGGACAAAAGAACAGGATGAAGAGATGAAAAAGACCTTTCAGAGATCATTCAGTCTGGCTGATAAAGGATTATTCTCCATGATCTTTATTCAGTTTAGTTCCAAAATTCCCAATCCACAAAGTTCCTACAACAACTGTAATTTACTCTGAAAAATTTTTGGGTTTGATATTTGATAAAAATTTGCTATTTGTATCAATGATTTTGGTCATTCATCATCATCATCATCATCACCATCATTCAATGATGATATATTAAAAATATTTATATTCTAAATGCATATTAATATATTTAGAAGAAAATGAAATGGTCAAATGACATTTTGATACATCTAAGTACATAAACATCTAAGCAGTGTCACGAGGAACAGGGATATTGATGCTCTTGTGTGGCAGAGATGAGATGGAAACCTGAGGCATTTTTTCAGGCAAAAGGAGAAAGAGAGAGGAGAGAACCCCCCCATTTTGGGACATCTTGTCTAGTAATTTTAGAGCTGCAGCAGATGCATTTTCTTGATAAAGAGGCATACACTGCAATCTACTGCAGTGCCCTGGCAACAGGACTGGAGATGACCAAGCTGATACCAGGTGCTGCAAGAGCAGAATTTGACTCTGATCAGCCTTGTTTTTTCAGCCATGGCAACTCCTTTGCCAACTTCGATGCAAAATCGGGGCCCTATCAGCCACTTTTTGTATGAGACATGTCTCAAACCCAATGATTCTTCCCTAAGAAAATCCAGAGAGACAGTAACAAAGCTAAAATTAGAAATCAGGAGCTGTAGCTTCCAAGGAAATGCACATTCCGTGATATTTTTTCATTACCACATGCATTTACTGTTAGCAAAAATGGCTTAGAGAGAACACTCTACAAAGCAAAAATCTTCCCCCAAAGCTCAGTAGTGGGTGACAACACGGTGTTTCAGTCACCAAATTTCAAAAAAACAACGTTTAAAAGAAACAGTACAGAATGATATAAATAATTATTTCTGACGATTAAATAAGGGCTATAGCATCACAGCCTGTAGGTATAATGGCATCACCCAACCTATGCAGCTGATTTTTAAAATGATGTATGCAGTCAAAATACTAATCTATGAAGGCAGATCTGTTCAAAGTACACAATGCAATTAATAATTCTCCAGAATAATTCAATGAAGTAAAACTCTGCTTATGTATATACCTAATGTTGAAAACTGCAAACTTAAATGGAACATTTCACTGATCACAAGTGGTGAAAATCATCTTTATATATGAATTCTGGTATTTCTTTGAAAGACTTGGCTGCTAACAGGAATTTTAAGAACAAAGAGAAATGCTTTACCTCAGGAATATTTCAGGAAAAAATAAAAATCTTTGGCCCTCCTGAGCTCTCCACACCCAGCAAATTACAAGGAAATTAGGAAGTGCACAGTTGGGAAAATGTCACATCACAACACACCATTTGCATACAGAAGCGCTCCCTGAGTAGTGTGGTCTCCAGACTGGTGGGTAGCTTTGGTTTACTATAAACACAACAACCCTAGAACTATGTAAAACAGCAGCTTACAGCTAAATAGGTAAAACAAAGATTTTACATCTATCGTGTTGTAGCGCATTCTGCACACACTACCTTGGACTGCTTAACCGTGCCAGACAAGGCCTTACCACTGACAAATGTATGGTTTAATACACTCTTTGATTTAAAAATAATTCTCACAGTATTTGTGTAGGAGAACAACTTCGGCGCACCTCCCAAATTCTCAGATCTACAGGCAATTACAGAAACAGCGCAGCTGTGTAGTGGAAGGAACACTGGAACATACACTAGCACCTCCTGGCCTAGGAGAGACAGTACTCAGGTGACCGCATGGCCATGTTAACTTCACACTACCCCCTCCTCAAAAAGTGGTAACATTGTATATTTACACAGCAGGGAAAGGAAGGTGACCAGGCCTGCTACGGCTGAGCGTTTGGCAGAGAGGAAGAACAGCCTGGGCTGGGCTAAGTCTCATGGAGGGCAGGAGGAGGCTGATAGCAGCGCTGGATAACACGGAGGGCTCCTCCATGGGCTAGCTGGGAACCCGCACCTCTCACTGGGCTGGGCTGGGCGGGTGCCTTACGCAGTCCCCAGGGTCCCTCATCGCCCTCAGGACCTTCACACCCGGCAGGCACCTCTGCCCCGTCACTCCCTCACCCCTCTCAGCCCCTCATCCCTCATTCCCTGCTGCCCCTTCAGCCGCTCATCTCTGCCACCCTCACCCCCCGGTACCGCACCCTCCTCGTTCCCCTCAGCCCTGCAGCCCCCAGAGCCCCTCACCCCCCTCATTCCCTTAATTACTCTCATTCCCTTTATCCCCTCATCTCCCTTATCCCCCTCATTCCTTACATCCCCTCATCCCTCTCATTCCTTCACTCTTTCATTCCCTCATCCCCTCAGTCTTTCATTCCCTCAGTCCTCCATTCCCTCACTCCCTCAGTCCTCCATTCCCTCATCCCTCTCATCCCCCTCATTCCCTCACTCCCTCATTCCTCCATTCCCTCATCCCTCTCATTCCCTCACTCCCTCATCCCCTCAGTCCTTTATTCTCTCACTCCTCCATTCCCTCATTCCTCATTCCCTCACCCCTCATCCCTCCCATCCCCCTCATTCCCTCATTCCTTCACTCCTTTCATTCTCATCCCTTCACTCCTCATTCCCTCAGTTCCTCATTCCTTTCATTCTCATCCCTTCAGTCCTCATTCCCTCAGTTGTTCACTCCCTCATTTCCTCGCTCCTCCACTCCCCCATCCCTCTCATCCCCCTCATACCTTCAGCCCCCATTCCCGCCCTCCCTGCCCGCGCGCACGCGCACGCGCAGCCGTCCCCCCGCTCCCTCCCTGGCGCACGCCGCCGGCCGCGGGGCCGCGCATGCGCAGCGGGGCGGGCGCGCGCCCGCGCCCGGAGCGGCGGGAGGAGGAGGAGGAGGAGGAGGAGGAGGAAAAAGAGGAGGAAAAGGAAAAGGAGGAGGAGCGCACGGTACGTGAGGGGCGGTGAGCGGGGCTGGTTCCGCCTGCTGTCCCCGAACCTGTCCGCCGGGGCCGGGAAGACCGAGGAGAGGAGGAAAAGGAAAAAGCTTTGCGGGGCTCGCCTGTCCTCCAGCAGCCGGGCAGGCCCGTGTGCGAGCGGGTCTGCTCGTGGCTCTTTCGCAGAGTCTGGGGAAGGGAACACTGAGAGGGGATCCCATCAATCCATACAAACACCTCCGAGGGCTGCCAGAGGATGGTGCGAGGTTCTGTTCAGTGGTGCCAGGGACAGGATGGGAGCAGTGGCCATAAAATAAACCACCACAAATTGCAGCCCAGCAGGAGGAAGAACTTCTGTCCGTGGAGGGGCAGAGCCCTGGAACAGCTGCCCAGGGAAGGCCTGGAGTGTCCCTCTCTGGAGACATCCCAAGCCCAACTGGACACGCTCCTGTGCCACTGCTCCAGGGGACCCTGTCTGGGCAGGGGATTGGGCTGGGTGAGCTCCAGAGGTCCCTTCCAGCCCCAGATATCCTGGGATTCTGGGATTCTTCGCAGATGCCGATTTCCAGAAGCACACAGCTCTGCTTCAATCCTGTGTGGGAGCTGTGCACTCCTCACGTTTTCCACTAAAGGTGGTTTGCAGCCCATCATCAGAGCTGAGGCGCTTGGGGAATTCCAGAGACACCTGCACTGTCTGTTTCCTGCTTTTCCTGTTTCCTGGCATCCAAAAGGCACAGCACAGCAGAGCCTTGGGTTAACTGCTGTTGAAAGTGAAGTGTTTCAAGTGCTAATAAATAAATGTTGTCGTGGGCAGACAGGATGGTGATGTGACTCAGGGTCAGATACTGAAAAATAATGAGCATTGCATGAGGTGCTGTGTCACTTGCATTTCTTGTTAAGGAGAGGTGTGATCTGGTTGTAATGGTTACAGGTTATTGTTGTGATAGCCAGTGACAGGACAAGGGGAATAGCTTTAAACTGAAAGAGTAGGTTTAGAGTGGATAATGGGAAGGAATTGTTCCCTGTGAGGGTGGGGAGGCCCTGGCACAGGGTGCCCAGAGCAGCTGTGGCTGCCCCTGGATCCCTGGCAGTGTCCAAGGCCAGGATGGACGGGCCTTGGAACAACCTGGGATAGTGGAAGGTGTCCCTGCCCATGGGACAAAGATGAGCTTTATGGTTCCTTCCATCCCAAACGATGCTGTGATTCAGTGATTTGTTTGTGGTGCTGCAGTGCTGCCTGATGTCCACAAACACATTAAACCAGCTCTGTTTATGACACATCCTCATTGAAATGGACAAGGGGAGAGGGGTGCAAGTAAAAACAACCGAATTCCCTGAGAAAAATTTTATCTTTAAAACCTTGGAAGAAAACACTTTGAGGGATAGAGAAGGTTTTGAAGCCATATTTTTGGGCCACAGAGATCTGTACAGCAGTATGAAGGAAATACATGTTAAAAGTGCAGCTCTGGGCTCCCCAGTACAGGGAAGACACCACCATAGTGGAACCAGTCCAGCAAAGAGCCCCAAAGATGACTAAGGGTGTTTGATATTTGAGGCAAGGCTGAGAGAGCTGGGATGAATCAGCCTGGAGAAGAGGAAGGTCAGTGGGATCTTCTAAATGTCCATAAATACGTGATGGGAGGGAATAAAGGAGATGGAGCCAGACTTTCTTCAGTACTGTGCAGCGACAGCACAGGAGGCAACAAGCACAAACTGATAGGTAAATGTTTCCAGTTAAACAGAGGAACAAATATTCACTGCTATGGTAATTGAGCACTGAAACAGGTTCCCTAGAGATGCTGTGGCAGCTCCATCCTTGGAGATAATCAAAACCCGAATGGAAACAATCCCCAGCAACCTGCTGCAGTTGACACTGCTGTGAGCAGGGGGAATGGACCAGACAACCTCCAAAGGTCTCTTCCAGCCTCAGCTGTTCTTCATATCCATGATTCCCTGATGGAACTGAAGAAAAGTCTTTGTTTTCTTTAAAGCAATAGGTTTTTTCATTTTACTATACAGTTGCTGTAAATTAGTGAAATTTTTTTGTGTTCTTTTTAATCTGCTGGCACTGACATTCGGTTTACTCTGCAGGTATCCTGTAGCATGGGGGGTAAAGAAGACTTCTTTTTGGAGGAGAAAAGATTCAAGCAGTACTGTGAAGACTTTGTTAAACATTCGCAGCAGATAGGAGATGGCTGGGAGTGGAGAACCAGCAAGGTAAAACAATCAGAGTGTTAACTTTTAGATACCCTTGATGCTCTTTTTGAGCTGTTGACAACTACCACAAGCTGAAACATCCTTTAACAACACAAAACAAATTTTTTACGCAGCTGGTCCGAGACCATGGTAGTGCATAGGTGTGTTGACATGAGGGTTTAGGCCAGTGCATGCGTTGAATAGGCTTGTGGATCTCTGAATCCTGGCCAGTCTGTCAAAACCCTTTTTCAGCTGTGGGCAGGACCAGACGATGAATGTGGTGTCACTGTGAAATTCAAGCCCTCCTACTCTGGGCAACTGCTCGTGGTTTTATACTCAAGGTTCACTTTAACCCTTTAGGCTGAAATAGCACATAGCCTTTGTTCACGATCCTTGGCTTTAGTATTTTCATTACAATACCTGCCAGTTGCATACAGCAACCAGAAGTATCTGCCGCTGTTAATGATCACTTCTCATTATTTGCTGCTTCTCCATAACTTTCAAACCTCTACGATAATAATTACATATTGTTTCTAGGTCATTAATCAAAATTTTGAATAGCACAGGGCTAAGACTAGTCTCAAAGGACCCCGTTAGAATCCCTTCTTTCCTGATGATTTCCCCATTTTTTAAGTTACATTTGAGATCTGTGTATTAATAAATTTTCATCATATAGCATGAGTCAGATAAGTGTGGGATTATTTAAATTTTTTTTTTAATCTCCACTTGTAGAATCAACAGATATCTTAGGGAATTCTGAGCGTGTATTGTTCCAACTTGTATGTTTATCTACCAAACATGTCTTTTGAAATTACACTGACAAATTCTGTTTTCTTTAAGAAAAATACATTTGCTGCACATATTTTTCATTTACTGAATTCTGAATGATTTTTGTTAGTTTGCTCAGGATAAGGTCGAACTAATATATATATAGGTACACAAATTAGCCAGTAAATGTGTTATAGTGTGTAAATATGTATTGATACACTATATAAAGATGTATTGTTACAGTATATGAAGACAAATTGATACATGCTGGCTTTCTCCAGCATGTAGGTTTTCATGTTCTCTTTTCTGTGTATTCTTTCTATTGTAGAAAATTATTTTTTTTAGAGTTTAATGGCGTTAGTGGTTTCCCGTGCTTTCATGTACTTTGGGGAGAAAAGTCATGCTTTTTCCCATGTATGCCATCATTTTTATGTATGTAGTTGTACATTTATGTTTGTAACCCTTTCATCACAGACAATCAGAATTTCAGTAAGAAGGAGGACCTTGGGTTTAGATTTGTTCTGTTTAGGAGTTTTTAAAAGAGTGCAAATATTAGCCAAGTGTTACAATGCACCCTTTCTTATAAAAAACCATTTGAGACTTTAGATTTCAGTGCAAGGCTATATTTGTGAGGATTTATTCAACAAAGAAAGATGCTCTGAGCCTCTACTGGGAACTTAATACATGGGTCAAAGTCTGAACTTTCTGTGAAATAAGAAGCTTTGCTAGAAATAGAAGAATGAGATAGATTTTTGTTCTCATATAAAAAAATTCTAAGAGGGTTGTTTTCTTTTTTTAATGGGCCAAGTTGGCAACTCTTGTGATTTCAGTGTGTGATAAAAACCTGGCCACGGAGACCATCCATTTATAGTGTGGAGTCTGAGAAAAAAGATTTTCCTCAACAAGGTGTCTCATTGTCTTTTTGCCTTTTTTTTTTTTTTTTAACCAGTATATGTCTTGTGGGTAGTTTGGGGCACTCTTAATTTTGCTGATGTAATGCACTTGGATCCCATTCCTCATTCCTGATGCACGTGAATAGATCCATTGATAGCAGTGAGACCACACAAGTGAACCAGGCTGGTAGAACTGTGTTCCTGTGTTCCCGTGTTTTCTGCAGAGATTAAATTTAGGTGATGAAATACTCATTGTTCTCGTGGAGCTGGCTCTTGGTGCACAAGCTCACATGGCCCGAGCAGAACCCTGTATTTATAGCTGTAAGTGAAATGTTCTAAATGATGTTATTTTTATAATGTGTTTTCTTGGTTTGGGTTTTTTTTTCCCACCGGAAGAAAGCTGTAAAAGAGCCAGGAGTACCTCTACTGCAGGAGCTGGTGGAGCTGAACTTGGGTGGTGCCATTAGTGATGGGTGGTTAAATCTTGCTGTGGAGGTCGAGATTTAACTAAAGCAAACGAGGAGGCCCTGTTTGCTCTCTGCTTTACGTTTGTTTCGTATTTAGTGAGGTTAATCCAGGTAATCACACTGAAAGCTGCATTAGTTCCCTTTTGCTTGTGGTACAGCTGCAGTAGGAAGGGATTCCCTTTGCACGTTAGTGGGATCAAGGTTCTGGCTAAAGCTTTGATTGATAGGGGTACAGAAGTGTACAGAGTCCAAAACACTTCGGAGTGCGACAGGAGGGATGCCTCCTCTGATGCACAGCTACAAAACACAGACACTGCTAGCTCCAGATCTCCATCCATCCGTGTTTTTCATGGCACTCACAGGGTGCAAAGGCTGTGAAGATTGGCTGCACTCCTGTGAGGGGAAGAACCGGTTCAGGGAGGTGGAGGCTCTGTCCAACCCTGCTCTGGCAAAGCTTGCTGTGCTGTGGGGCATTTCACCTCTGTGGGTGGCTGCAGTGCTTCCTCTGCTGCTCTTAGTGGGACAAATACCTGTGCAGGTATCTTTACTCCTGCTGACACCATTGGGAAGCTCCACGAGGAGACACTTGAGAGGGTGTTGAGAGTGAAAGAAATGGATTTTCTATCACCAATTTAGGCTTGGTTTTTCTTTCACCATTCTCTGCACACTGGATTCCGCCCTGCACAGGCTGTACTTGGCTCTGCAGCCAGGACATGCAGAAAATTTGGTGGGTTCATGCTCTTAATGAGATTTATTGAAAAATAAGACATGCGGTAGGAGAAGCTGTGAGCAATGTAATTGCCTGTGGTGTTGTTCATGCTTAAAAATCAATGGAAAAAATACATGTAGAGAGCATTATCCTTTTTTTCATGTGTGAAACTTAATCAGAACAAAGTAAACAAGTAGCTCATAGTAGACTTTGGAGATGAATATAATCTACAGTGTCTTTGGAAAGAGAGAACTAGTGTGTCAGTATAAAACCTGTGATGGTTTAAAGGTCAAAATAAATGGCATAAACTGTATCAGCAATGACAGATTAACCAAAAACTTAAATCATAGTTAAATTTGCAGTCTTGTCAAGTAATTTAATGCTACGTTAATGAATTTTGTAGCAAGACTGTTTTGAATAGAATCCTTTTTCATCAGATGTTGTGCATATGCTCTCTGTTTGTCTAAAATAAAATGTAATGAAACAGCTAATAAACCCCCAATTTATTTGTTTCCTTTGAGAAATAAATTCTCGACATGCAACTACTGTTCTTTGTGTTCTGTACATGCTTTCTCCCTTTCAGAGTGTACCTGTTATTAAACGTTTTCTCTCCTCTTGCTTCTAATTAAGAAAAATAAAATGTGCGGGTAGACAGGCCAGTAATGCAGGAAAGATCCTAAACCTTTCTTCTGCCACTCTGGAATTGTACAAGGGCCCTTTACGACTGTGGGCTCTGTGGCCTGGGAAGCAGAATGATAAAATGGGAACTGGAGAAGGCACAGCTTCATCTGTTTTCTCTTACATTTGACCTCAGAGGTGATCAAGAGAAGGAAATAAGTTGTGACTCTGCATACATAAATTCTGAAGTGGTTTTGTTTTGTTTTATTTTCAGGACTTTGTAAAGTTAGAGGGGGAAACAGAGCGAAACCAAACCATCCTTGCAAGAGTTGGGAAGTTAATCCTGGCATGAATGCATTGAAATAGGTCAAAATCATTAATAACTCCTCGTCTCTTCATCACCTTGGTGCACTGCCTTCCTGTTCTTTGGCACTTATCCTGATCCCCAGGGAGCAGTCGTCTTATTCCATTAATAGTGTATTAAACTTTATTTTTGCTGTTCAGGTGTTTGACTTCCTCCAACACCAAGAACTGGTGTAAACTATCTGTGAGAAGGTGCTGAGGAGCACTGCAGTCATCGGTGCCTATAAAAAGACTTGAAGCCTGTGCCTAAATACCATGCTCTGTTTAATTTCTAGAACAGTGAAGTCATTTACCATTTTGGTTACAGAAAATTTCTTTTTTCTTTCTCTTTTTCTGAACACAGGACCTTAGTGATGGTTATCTTAGTAAGACACACTTTCAAGTAAGAAATAGACACGTCCCACCAGACCATGAGGAGAAAAACAATGTTAACACTGAACCAACATTATTTGCATATGTTGAAGTAAGTACAGATTTTTAAACTTACATGTTTATAAAATAAATAGTAAAATCAAAAACCACTATGCTAGTTAGTCCTTCCAGCAAGACTTCAGATCTGAAGTTATCAGTGGCTTTTAATTAGTTATCCTACAGTTATAGGAAAACTAATTAATACACCTCATTGAGGTGTACAGCTGTATTGGTGGTGAAAATTGGGAAGAAATGGAAAAGATTCCAGCATCCTTTATGTAGATGTTATCCTCATAGGGTAATATTTCTTAGCATGTTGATTCACTAACATTAAGGAAATTTTTTTTGTATGTGTGTTTGGAAAAAGATGAAACATCAAGATTTATTTATCTTAGAGGCAAAAGTGCGTTAAAAGTATTAAGGAAACTTCGAGGTTAATATTCATTTGAAGTGTTATTTATTGAATAAGACTTTTATAGTCAGTGGCTACTTTTCTACTGTGGAACTGACTTAAGAGACTGAGCAATTTTTTTAAACTGGTGGCGGGCAATGAAATGGCCTTGGTATTTCTGAAGGAGAATAAACATCTTTCTTCCAGAAAATTAAAATTGTTCATTAAACTCTGGTTGGACTAATCTGAATAATTATTTGCTTGTTTGAGTCTGCATTAGACCTCCAGATTATTGACTAATCAGGATATAAATGACAGGGATTCCCTCCCTTGTTGTGTTGTTACCATAAATAAGAAAATAAATCTTGGATTATAATAGACTGAAACCAATGTATTCTGTGTGTTATAAGCTATTGAATAGGTGGATGTGGTATACTTTGCAGTTACCTTTTTCTGCAATTCCTTTCCTTTTTTCATCAGCACTCTGATTGCTTTTTTTCCCCCACAGAGACTCTGGTGCATTTAAGACATTTCTGGTCTGAAATGAGTATTCTTTTGGCCTGGTTTCTGAAGGAAATGGCACTTAAAACAATTGTGCTATTAGTCTGTGATACAGTAATTTCTACTGATTTTTGAGCTCACTCACAAGTTTCAGCTGCATTTTAAAGAGGGATAGATGTCTAAGTCATTTAACGAATAGCTGAAGCATTTTTCAAGTTTTTCCTTTAAATTGAATTCTGGTATTTTGTAAAAAGCAGGCTGATATCAGTGCTTCATAGGTTGTTGTTTAATTGTCACTAACAACAGTGTTTGTATACTTCAGTCCTGACTTGTAACAGCAGATTATTGTTTATATTGAAAATTGCTTTTGATGACTGTGACCTTTTTTTTTTTTAATAATGAATCAAGTCTTCATTACAGAGTGCATTTTAAAAGAACATCTGTAAAAAGCTGTTGAGTCCTTCTTCTGAAAAGAAGGTGTCAGTTATAGAAAATGTCATAGAACAGACTTCAGAGTCTCTAACATACTGAAATGGAGTATTAAATACACCACAATATTATAATAAATAATACACTAAAATAAGATTCCAGGCCAAGCTTTGTGATTTATCAGGATACTGAAGTGAATAGTCCTAGAGATATTTTGAAAGATTTCTTTGTTTTGAACCACAGTAATGTGCAGGTTGGAAGGAGCCTCTTCGAGGAGGAGCCTTTGTACCTGTTGTGTAGGAGCAGTAAAGATGAAGAGTGAAGCAAGAGAAAGGTCTTAGAAAATTATGGAGGGTATAAGACCATAAAAAAAGAATTATATTTTTCTCCAAAATATTCAGTGCCTAATAGAGATGATGTCAAATTTACATTCTTCATTGAACTGAAGGGTAACCAGACTGTTAAAGTTATTTAATCTCTCAAGTAGGAAAATGAAATTTGCTATGGATATGTAAAGTAAAGCTCTATGTTTAACACTAAGATGAAAGTGGTGACTGTAGAGGGGTTACTTTTTCTTGAGCACAGTAGTTCCTGTGTAAGATGCATGTTCTTTTTCACAGATATTGAATGCTAGAGACCAATTCCACTCTAATGACAATCTGTTATTTAAATAGGTGTTGGGTTTTGGTTTTTTTTTTTTAGGTTTAATATACGTTGTACCCATAAATCATACGGTATTATAGAATTACTGCAATCTGTTTGAATAAGTCGTTGAAATACATTCTGATGAAAAGCAAAAGTTGTGGTCTGGTAGTTTCTTCTGGCTATATGCATTCAATATTATTTTTTTTTTTAAGTAATAAATTCTATTTTTATATATTTGGAGTTTAAAGAAGCTCTAAATAAGAAATTAAGCTCATTTTGGAAAAAAATGGCCATTGACCGACAGTTACATATTTCACAATTTTCAGTTCCAGAATTACTGTTATGATCTTGATTTTTCTATATTGTATCTCTGTTATTTGTATGTTATTGGAGTATTTCCATCTGTCTAATCTGATCTCCTCCAAGGTGTGGTAGATACGATGCATGTGCCTGTAATAATATAATTAACAAGGAACAGTAAGAAAGGAAAAATACGGAAATTAAGATCTAAGTAATCAACATTCATTGCTAGGAGCAACCATTGTTGACAAAAATAAAAAAACTCTGTACTGTGGAATATGCCAGGGCATAAGAGGCCAGAGGATTTTCCTCTCCTCATCCTGGAAATTTAGTTCAAAGGTTAGAAATAGAACATTAGTTTTGGCAGACAAGGCGAAAATTCAGAGGAAAATCAGAGACAGGTATTTGAAGTTGGGTGAAGTTATGGGAAAGTTATCCATAGTGAGGATTTAACTCCTGTGTGAGTGACTGAACCCAAGACACATCGAGAGGGGATGATGTAGAATAAATCATAAATATATCCTGTTGTAGTGGGGTGCAGTTAGGATGATGAAACTGCAGAGAGGCAAAAATATTATTGTTCTATTCATTTTTAGCCTCTGAAGAGACACTGAAATCTAATGATACAATAAAGAAAATACACAAGTAGCCTGAAGTAGCTTTATTCAAATACGAAATCGATTATCAGTTATGTTAGTATCAAAAATGTGCTAATCTTATGGGATCTGCTGGAAACCTGACCAATTTACTTGGAGTTTGTTTCACCTCACTGATCAGTATGGGCAGTTAATGTTTCCAACTTTCCATCTCATTGACTGGTGTCTAAATATCAGGAACCTTCCTGGCAAAGGAGTGATGAATAACTTCATATTCTGGTCTTTTCCACAGAGCAGTCTGTATTATGTTCTGGTTCCATTTATACAAGTTGTGTTTTCATCTGAAAACCAAGAATAAAATTCTACGTGGGTTTCTTTCTGCTTATTTTAGATATCTGCAATACAGAGCTTGTCACTTAAATCTTTGTTTCAGCCTGAGGAGGTAAGAAAGCATTTTTGGGTATAAATCAGTTGACCTATTTTAGGTGTCTCCTCTAAGAGAAGATGAGTCTGAAAGTGTGTGTTTTTCCTCAGGGGTGATCAAGGGAAGCTACATGGTTAACCAGGCTGTAGCTGCCTGCGTATTGTCATGTGAGCCCCACGCAACAAAACGTGGCTCTGGGCTCCTTAGAGCAGTGGGAATTTGTGCTGGTGACTGCACTGAGGCTGAGATTTCACTTTGATGGTGAAGCTCATACTTGGTTGAGGACTGTGTTTTATAAAGCAGCGACTTAACAGACAGTTTAAGCAAGTTTGTCTTTTTATACTTGGCATTGTCTCAGTTGTCAAGCTGTTTATCTTAACAAGGTGCCTGGAGATCCTGTCTTAGGCAGACCGTATTTGTCCATTTGCCATCCTCCTAGACAAGGATTCACACTGTTCCTCTGGTATACTATCCTCTGTTTCTTGTGGTTTTAGTTTAATCAAGATGTTTATTTCAACATCCTGATTGGTAAACAGAAACTACTAATGACATGTGACTGATGATAAATTTTAGGCCAAGCTGGTGGAGGACACCCTTCTGGCCAGTGAGATCAGATTCAGTCCCTTGGATATGAGCTGAAGAGCCATAAACCTTTTAGAGTCTCTTCCAATAGAAAAAAAGTAGCCTGAGATGCAAAGCAAGGGACAGATAGAAACACAAGGGCGCCATTTGAAAATTTTTAAGTTGCCATTTTGTTCTGGTTAAATTTTTATTGAATCAGTTGTTGTCTTTCTGAGCTGTTCTGACTTTATGCCAGCTGAGTGTCATCTGTACTTTTCCACAGACAGCATAAATCTTGTGTAACCACCATAAAGCATTCTGGCTAATTCAACAGCAATCTTCAGTATGTATTCTCTCTTGATCCAAATCAAATCTGTCCTCCCAGGACATCTGTCAGGGTCTTTATCAGTGAACATGGGACTGTGTCTTCTTTACTGGCAGGGCAGAACAGTTACATACATTACTGCATGAATTGTTGATAAGGTGAAAAATAACGTGCAAGATTCAAAGTGAAGGCAGTTCTCCTGCCTCAAAGAGCTTACACTCTAAAAGAGTAAAATGGGAAAATCTGGATTCACTTTATGCATTCTTTTTGGTTTTGTTATTCAAATAGCCCAGGGGAAGCAATAACTTGGAGTAATAATTCTCAGTGTGTGGTTTGTCTCAGCTCCTCTGGGTATTGCAGAAGAAGTGAGTCAGCATGGAACCATTCCTGGAGCTGGAGCCATTGCCACTTTATAAGGGAGTGGGCAGGTTGGGAATGCTGAAGGTCTGTTGATACCTGATACTGCCTTTGGAAAATGAGCGCTGAACCCCAGCAAACACGCTGGCGAAGTTATGCATTTGCTGTATCGTGGGCTCCACCTTTGCTGGCAGCTGTTCATGGGTGTTAGTGAAGATCTGCCTGATCGGGGATGTGGGAACAAGTCTGATGTCTTTCTTAAACGTCGTAGTTCCGTAATTTGCTGTTCAGCTGTGCTTCTAAGTTTGTAGTAAATAGAAAATTACAATTTTTAGCAATTATTGATCATTTTTTCTCTAAACAAATCCAGTATTTTTACAATTGGGACCAAGTCCTTTTTCTTTTTTCTGTGCAAACATAAATAAGATGAATACAATGTAAACATTTGCATAACCACAGTATTTGTTAGATGGTTAAGTGAAAACCCAGCAAACAGTGCTTAAGGAGAAAAATGTAAATACATTTAATAGAATCCAGTACTCACTGCAGGAAACAATGGAAGTACCTTAGTAAAGAGGGAGAAAATCAAGTATTACATACCTAAAACATCAGATTGTAGGGAATGTTTTGAGCTCAAGAGCAGTGGAGTTGCTCATGTGCCAGCACCATTTTCAAATGTCATGTCACAGAAATGAAACCCCAATGGAGACCTGTAAAAAATAAATCAAGAAACCACTTAAGCCGAAGAGTTCTAAAGTGTGTTGCAAAACACAGTGAAGATCCTTGTGATTTTGCTTAAAAATGTATTAATCTGAAAGTGGAATTAGCCTTTATTAAACCACAGGAGAATATTCCAGTGTGGATTTTATTAACTGTTGTCTACATGGAAAGTCTTGGCAAAATAATGGCATTGTTTAGAAATATCAAGGCTGGAAGAAACTTTGGTGTAGACATTACATCCCTTCCTCTAGCTGGAGAGCCCTCAAAAAAAGAAGAGTGGTGACAGAAGCCACCTGAGTCCCAGTCCTGCTTTTGGGCTCCTTCTTTGATGGGATGCCTGAGTCTTCAAGGAAGAGGCTTAAATGTTTCTGCTCCTGTAAAGTTCTGGAGGCACAGGAAGTTTTTATCTCCCACACACAGACCTTTGTGCATCATTTTCTGCGTGTCGCGTTGGAATCCTGGCAAATCTTGTTAGCAGTAGTTACATTTAGTTTCCAACAGCTTTGATGACATGCTGTTGGCTTGACTGTCATTGTGGGTGGTGGGACCCTGATCTGAATTCTCTATCTCGCACATTCTCTGATTGCTGTTCTGTTTTACTCACTAATAACTTTCCACAAATCTTAGGAAATACGTCAAAAGCAAGTATATAAACTAATTATGACACTTTTGGGAGAGCTGAAGGACCACTTTGTGTGACCTCCAAAAGTGATTCATTTTCTGTTTAGATGTTAGCATGGAGTGATTTCAACTTTTTATCTGCCATCTTGGTATTCAGAGCTGTCACTTAGTATTAGCGAATAAATGCTACATCAGACACAGGAAAAGATGCTCTAATTCAGGTTTGGTAACTGAATGTGACAGTTTAGTTGGAGTTACCGTGGTTGAAGGTGTGATGTCATTCCAGCAGAATGTCTTTCTTCTGCAGTAAATAAACATTCATTTCCTGTGGAGCACACACTGAGGCTGTGGGAAATGAAAGTGATTTTTCCAGAATCTGAACTTTGAGAGAGCAGTAATACCAGTGACAAAACTATTTATAAGATCACCCTTTTATCCTGGTGATCCTGTGTTTTAGATAGTAAAAAGGGGTATTGTTGTTTTGTTTCCGTTTAGTGCATTTTCTCGTGACATCTAGAAAGGTGTTTTGAAAAAAATATGTGGTGGTTTTAGAGCATCTAGACAAGATCAAAATCAGAGTAAAATATTTACACTTTTTAAATTCTTCAAGTTAAAATTTAATTACATAATTCTAATTTGATTTAATGTCATAAATGTACATTCTGGTGGGGTTTCTTTGTGCAGTAAGTCATTATTACGAGATTGTAAAAAATAATTTTTAAAAATTGTGCCAGAGTAGACTTGAACTGTGGTTGTCTTCACACAGTAGATTAGTTTACCTTAGAACTGTGTGTAATTGCACATACAGCAGCAGTACCAGAGATGTGTAGGCCACACAGTCACTCACCTACGCGGGCTGTGTGCTTCCCCTCTCAACTTGCTGGGTTAATATGATTTTTTACAAGTCTTGGCGACTCTTCCATCAAATGTTTTGATGCTTGGCATGTCTTGATAGCTGGGCAAAACATCAGGAGATCTCAGCTTCTGCAGTTTTATCAATGGAAAGGCTTGTGAGAAATTAAAATCTGTTTTTCTGTTTCCAATTTAAAAAATATTACTGCTGTGGTCTTAATAGGAGAGACGGTTTTGAAAAAAGACATTTTTCCTTTGTTGTATTGTTCAACCCCTCTCTCTCCCTCCTTTTTTCTCCTCCAAAAAATGTTTGAAATGAGCTGCCATGAATGGAGGAGGTACTGAACTGATGGCTGTGTCAACAGTGCTTATGTTGGCACATTTGGCCACACCTTGGCTTCCTTTTATGTTATTTAATATATTGAAATTAGTGCATGTTGTAACATAGTACCACTGTGACATTTCCTAAACTTCGCTATGTGCCTGGGGATAATGGGAATGAAGAGTTTGGGGGGTTCTAAATTCCCCAAATTTTGTGCATTTTAGTATCAGGACATACTTTAGGATGCAGTAGAACACGGTTCATGCTGGTCGTAGTTGTTCAGAGTTGTTTAATCACCGAGATACACACATTGCAAAAGGATTTTTCTCCAAAAAAGCGCATGCATTGAAATGTGATGTTAAATATCACAGAAGGATTAATGTTAACATTGTGGCATTCCTGAAGGCAAATCTCCAGTGTGTTTGTAACAACCTGACCTTACCAGGTGTAGATAAATTTTATAGATAAATATGCATTTTCAAATACTTAATGACATTAACTCACAGAGGAAAGACACGACACTGTAGTATTTGTTAATACTGTTTTACCACAACAGAAACAAAAATCACAATCTGGTCAATTGTTAGCATTTTACTTTTAATGGTGAACCTCAAAACACTTCGTGTTTCCAGCCTCACGTATATGCCTGCCTTTGTTTCTCTTAAATTAAGTTGTACTGGTTCAATGTTACGCTCTAATTTTCTGGGGATGATGATGCTCATCTGTATTGGAACAATGCTTTTATTTTGGCCAAGTGCCTGTGTTTTTAGCAGTGTCATATGATTATCTTTCAGTGTGTTTGGATTGCTCGCCTGCAGCACACAGGTCGTGTTGGCTCGGAGTGAATATTGCAGATTTAGGGCCTCAGAGTGGCTTCCTGAGAACCAGGCAAAATGGCCAAACAAATATGTTGCTGCTTTGTGGAAAATTCGTGGTTATTGTCCTTTTAGCTATGAGGTCCAACTGTGAGTTTTGTTTCTTCCCGACACCATCTCATTCTCATTGTCTCTGAACTCTCAAGATACATGAAAAAATCCTTTTCTCCCCTTTGTTACAAAGAATGGTTGTGATTTTCTGCTCTGGAAAAAGATGCAGTCTCATACTTTTTTTTTCCCCCTGCATGATAAGGTTTTCTTTACCATAAATCTTTTTGTTACTCTTATTAATTAAGAAGCATCCACTGCTGGGTTTGTGTTAATATTGTAAATAAAGTGATTTAGCTTTTTCATTGCGGTCAGAATGTGGTGTTTCTTGAGAACATTATAGACTTATATCAGTGTGTGATCTTGAGGTCAGGCCCTTTCTAGTTATAACTAAAGAGCATTGAAGTTCACTGAGACTTAGGAACTTGTGGTGCAGGAAAATGTGTTCTAGAGTTACAAATTATTTTTCATGAATCATAAAAATAACTTACTTTCCCCCACATAGACCAACACACAGAGAGGAGACACTGCCTTTTTACCTTGTAGGAGTCAAGACTTAATATGTATAGTTTAAAAACATGTCTATATATAAAGTATGTATATAACATAAGACTTTTTTTGTACTGCACTGGTACTCAACATGCTGCTGCCAATGCAGAGTGTTAAAATTTGGTACTAATGTGATTAGGAATGCCCCAATTTCAACATTTCTATTCTAGTTTACAGCAGAAATTAATTTGGTTCTGTCAACTTATGTGAGACAGGTGTTTTCCTGAATGAACAAGACAATAGATCGTTAGTACAGAGCAGGTTTTTTTCACTTGAATTCAGCTTGTTAATGTTGTGTAATCTTTCTGCCCTGGTTTGCCAGGGACTAGTTCAGGCAGCACTTGGACATGCTCACTGACTTATTTAAATGAGACACTCACTTCTACTGAGTGCAAGATACTGAGAGCACATCCTGAGCACAGGGGGCATTAATGCTTGGGAGTGGAAAATACACTTCTGGGCATAAATGGGTGTCTGTAACTGGGAGGATTTTGCTTAATGGATGTCTTTCTCGTGATGATCTGTGGTGGTAGCAATGAAAATGAGTTATTTGAGTTGACTCAAACATCTCATACCACTGTTTTGCTCTGAATTCTGAGGAAGATATAATGTCATACACCAAATAAGATTTAAGTTTGCTGTTTGAAGAGGAAAACAATAAAGTATAAGAACTCGTTGTGATCATGAGGTGGACATTTTTCTGGGATAAGTGATCAACAAAGTTGTGGAAAGGCAGACGTGTCTAGTATGGGAGAGAGAAAGCTGAGAGACAGAAGACTTGTGCTGTAGGTCATACTTTATAACATAAGCTTTGTGTCCATCTAGTGATTTTTGTAATATGATCATTAGTGTTTCCATCTGTATTTTGTGTTTTTCCCTATTTGATAGCTTGCCAATAAAATTTCTTTCCCAGACAGCTGAACCTAGCTTGCAGACTGACAGGGCACGAAAAAAGCCCCCACCTTCCAAGGAAAGCGCATTAAAAAGCTTAGAAATCACCAGAAAGCGTTAACGGCTCTGTTGGCTGTTACACAATGGGATGCAGGAATTGCAATAATGTTCTCTTCCATCTGGTGCCTGCAAACTTGCTGTTTTCGGAGGCATTCACTGCTGTAGCAAACTGTTCACTTATTCATTCTTGTGTAGTTGCCCGTTATTCTTTGGAAAAGACTTGGGTTGAAAGTGGCTCCGTTCTTTGTTGCAGAAGTGCTCAGTGTCAAACATATTACAAGAAGATGTCAGTCCAAATGCAAATATCATCAACTCTCAAAGCCTCTCCGCATGTTGTGTATATTTGGAATGTGCTGTGAAGGTGTAGTCCCAGGAGCGAGGATCTTGACTGACAATACTTAAAGGAAAATCATGCGATATCTGTGCCAAAACGTCTATCTCAGGCTGAAATTTCAATTTCCGCTTTAAATTTCCTGGCTTGTGTTAGCTAACATTACAGCTTTGGTTTTCCTTCTTTTGTTAGGATCTGTATGGTTATTTTCTTTGTTGCATCTGGACTGGTTAATTTTCAGGACGGTGAGATTGCAACTGACTGGAAGGTGTTACTCTGAGAGGGAGGAATGGTTTAAGGAACTAAAACAAGTGAAGACACAGTTCTTATTGCCATACCATGAGATAAAGGAGTTCATATATAATTTTTGAGCACAAGCCATGTAAAAATGTCCTACTCTTGGTCCTCCCTTAACATCTGAAGTAACTATGTTCATACAACAACAGTCTTTGGTGATGTGTTCATAGCGAGACAGGCTAGCCGTCACCTATCAAACATTATCCTATCCCAGAATTTAAATTTGTCTCTTCAGTCCTGCGGTATTGGGCAGGTAAATTTGCTTATTAATAGTTTTCCTGGAAGTATTACAGGAATTCCCAGCATTCTGCTCATTTTAGTTGAACGTTACGTAATGATGTACATTTACGTAAATCTTGCGTTGCTTTCAGAAATCGTGAGCAATATTGGGGTGCGTTGAGATGACCTTGGAAACATTCATTTCAGCATGTGTACATTTTCAGGTGCTGTACAATGTGCCTTTGTCTTTTCCAGCTTTTTTCCTGGAAGGATTTGGTGCTGCCGGTACTGATGCGACCATGGTAGTTGTGTGTGGGATCTGGCACTGCTGTATTTCTGTGTGCTGTGGCTCAAATACCAACCACCAGGTCTGCTCTTGAGAGCCTCAGGGCTTTTAGGATGAAAGCTGAACTCTCACAGGCCAGTATATGGGAGCCAGTGGTTGTGCCTCTTTTTGACTCAATTCCTTTGCAAATGCTCTGGAGATCACTGTACAGTCAGTCTGTTTGTCACCACAGTGTACTCTTGAGGTTGTTTGCCAGTTTTTTTGTGCTTTTGAGTATCTCTAAATAAAGATATTATCTGCTTGAGTTCAGGCAGCAGATGTGCAGATGTGGACTGGATAGATGGTCATGGCGACCTTCAAAACCAGTTATTTCTTCACCAACTAAGTTGGAATTTCAGCTCTGATTTAATGAATCTGAATTAAGTGTCTAGCTTAAGCAAACTGAATTCCATCTTCCAGCTTTGTTAGTGCTTCAGTTTGTGCTTGTGAAACTTTTGTTTTCCCTCCTATATGCTGAGTGAAATCCATACTTCTGGGATGTTAGTAGGTAATACTGATCTTTTTGGAAGGGAGGTGTGTCAGAAGAATTAAATGTTGTTATTTGGGCCATGCAATTTCCAGCAGTTCTGGAAGCTGAGGGAGGTGTCTGAGCTGACCTGGTCCTTGGCAGCAGTGGGTCCTTTGCCTCTCTTCTGCAGAAGCTTCTGAGCACAAGATGCTTGGGAAAATTAGGCCACGTAGGCACTTAAACAGAATAATGCCAATCCAGGTGAGAATCTCTGATTTTGAAGGTGTTGTCCAAGATTTTGAAGCTAAGACAAAGTTAAGTGTCTTGAGTAGTTGCACAGGTTTGCAAGAAAGAACACAAGAGCTAGAAAAAGCTTTCTAAATGAAATCCTGAAACCAAGCAGGATGCATGAAATATATTTAAACATCTCTTTGTCTTTCAGCAGAGTCACAGCATGTGTTCTAGTGCATGTTTAGTGTATGTTTAATTAGTCCAGTGTTTAAGATGCAGAAGTGCAGTTAAAAGTTGAAGAGAGTATTGAGTCAAAATTTTGATCCCGTGGTCTGGTATTAGCTAGAAATATGTAGCTCTCAAAAAAAAATATTACTACTGCTATTACTACTATCCATTTAAATACAAATGTAAATGGCCGACACTCTAATGAGTTTCTAATTTTTAAAATATTTCTAATTGCTGCCTTTTGTTAGATGCTTAATTTCAAATTCCCCAGGTCTTGTCCTATATTTTAGAAGGATAGAAACACATTTTCTATTTAACATCAGATGTAGTTTTTGTGTAAACCGTAATTGCACAAATTTGAATTCTAAGAAAAATGTTAAACATTGGAAAGATGAGTCTGCAAAAGATCTGCTGTGCTAAGGTTAGCAAGGTATAACACTTTTCTTTGGATTGTGCTAGAAAACCTGTTTTGATCTGTTTTTCTGTGATGTGTGCTTCAGTCTTTGCCCTTGCCCCTTCTCAGAAATTCATCTTTCTGTGGAGTGATGATAACCACATTTGAGCAAAGTAAAGTTTTTTAAAGATAATTAAGCTCCTGCAAGTTCTGTGAAGGTGAGTGGCTGAGTGGAGGACAGGGCATGAAAGTTCTCTCCCTGAGGTAACTTACTGTGTGCCAGAGAATCCACACGACAAAGGCCTTTGTAAATGTCCCAGCTGCAGAAAGAGCCCTCTCCTTCCTTGGGCCTAACACTTGATGCAGATCTGAAGGAAAGAAAAATCAGCCAGACTGAACATTTCAAAGTAATTCCAGGTAATTCTGGGCTTACAGTATTTAGCAAGCAACTTGATAAGCAATTTCAAAATATTTTGTCATCTGAATTTGAGACAATACAAAAAAATAAATATGAATTGATTAAAGAACTATGCTTGCATTAAAAAAAAGACTGCTTTTTTGCTATTGATTTCCCCCTCTCTCTCCTCAAGTGCCTGTGCTTTGGGAAGACAGAGAATGCGTTTGATTAAATGTGAGTAAAGGCACCCTTGTATTCCTGGCAAAATATGCCAAGTACATGGATATCAAAACCTTGTACTCTTTGGTGAAGCCCAGCTTACCTGCAGCTGATACAACATCTGTCCCTGTGAATGGCAGATTTAAATGCCTGTGAACAGTAAGAATACCTTAGGTATTTTTTTCTCCACTGTTAGCCAGATCTGTGGTATTAGACTTTATTTCCTGCTCCAGGCTTTTTACCTCATCCACCAACTCTACTGACTTTCTTTGTCTCTCCATGGAAAGAGCTGCCACAGTAGGGTCTCATTACAGAGTTTTATTTCAAACCCATCTCTAGAAATGCCTCTAAAAATAACCAGACTTTAATGTCCTTTTTTAAAAAAGTCTTTCTGAAAGCTGAGATAATACTGTGACGGAAATCTTGGTAAAAAAGAAGAAATAGAAGAATAACGTGAGTGGGGTGGTTAGTGATGTTTGTCAGTTAATGTATTTCATTACCTTCAAACGAAATCCCTGTTTGGGTATACTTAGGTTTCTGGAAGGTTTTCTTACACTATGTCAATTAGCTGGTACTTCCAGATTTTGTCCATTGGTATTTTAAGCTGTTTCTGAGAATTCACTTTGTTTTTCAAACCTGGATCACAGATCTCGTAACCACATGTAAACGCCTGTAGCAGGTGTTTGGTTGTCTCTTTTTTCAGTCAGGTCTGGGAATCTTGCTGTGATGAGCTGTTCCCTTACATGTGTGAAGTCCTTCATAAAGGACAGCCCCCTTCAAAGATGTAAATAATTCATAATTAAAAAGCATAATCAGTTTTCTTTAGTGATTAAAGAACATTTAATGGCCATGCATGACTAATACACCAAAGCGCTTAAGCAAATCAAATCAGAATCAAGTGCCGCGAAGTTTTTAAAATAATAATTATTAAGAACTGAACACTTGACACTTTGAGCTGAACTTATTAATAATTTGTAGTCATACAGGGAGGGAGTGAATGGATGAACAGAAAGAAGCATGAAGAGTAGGAGGGAAGTGAGCTGATGCAATACTTTGGTAAGGAAGGGGATGAGCCCATTCTAGTACTTCACAGACTTTTTTTTTAGCAGCTTCTTAATGCCAGAAGTAAGATTGCAAGTAGTTTAATTTTCAGCATCAGGAGAGCAGAAGGGTGGGTTTTCCCTGCTTTTTTTGTTTTTTCTTTTTCCCTGTCCATTTTTTGAATTGTCTTTTCCTTAAATTTTCCCCTACCAGTATCAAAAAACCAGGTATTTAAAAATTTCTTTCGTCTGACTGTAGAGTAGATACAGCTATATTCAGCTGGTCCTGAAGCAAAATATTTGCTCTTAAATAGTATGAAAGATACAGAAAGCTTCTTCAACACTTCTCTCAAAAGATGGGTTAGGGAAGATACTTGTCGTGGGACCAGAAGTCAGTTTGAGAGGATTTACAACTTTTTAGTTTAAAAGAACATCTGAAACAAGTTTTGAGTGTGTCACTAATCGGATTTGAAGTCAGAGTTGTAGAATTATTTTGCCCCACTAGACTTTTGCAAGTGGCTTTTTGATAACTATGGCGTTATTAAATTTAATTACTATTCTGCTTATAATTTCTAAAAATGGTAAGAGTCCTTGGCATTTAACAGCTGATGGATTTTTCTCGGCAGTTGTGTTTCTTTTTGAGCAAAACCTGAAACTCCTTCAGACTTGGTTTTAACATAGTAAGAACTACAGAACAGCTGGCTTGAGAAAATCCTTGAGAGGATATATCATTAATTGATTCTGTTTAAAATAAATAGATGGACAATTTGAGTGTTTATGTTTCTTAATTTCCAGAGGGCAAATTTTAGTTTCTGGAAAAGGTTTAATGGTTTTGACTGAAGCACACTTCACCTTTCTTCAATCAGATGTGTAGGATAGTCTGAGAAGCAGCCATTCTACCAAGATCATTAGGGGAAAAAAGCAACATTTAGGAATGGCACAAAAGTGTAGCTTAGGCTTTTTAGATTCAAGAATTTCCAGAAAGAGAACCTGCTTTATATGTGGAAAATAGGTCTGAAAAGATGCTGAGACAAATACCAGAAGGTTATTTAACCCTGCATATTGTAATATTAAAGAAAGAGAAAAAAGCCCAGGGAAAAGATTGCAGACAAAATTATATTTGACTCTGTTCACCAGGTAAACAGAAATAAATTCCTATTTCCAGTAAAGATTCAGACATGGTAGGATGTCTGGTGAGGATGGGTCTGATGAGTAACTACTGTAGATAGTAGATACTTCAGTCAAGGGGGAAACAATTTTTGAGAGGAGATCATGAAGAAGAAAATAAGAGATAACTTCTACCCTAGGATTTCTGTCAGATGTCTGAAATCTGTTGGGTTTTGAGTTTGGGGTTTTTTTCTATTTCAAAAGGCAAAAAGCTATACATTTATTAGTCTGGCATCAGTGGTATTCAAAGTTTTCGAAGGAATTCTTAAGATTTAAGTAAAGGTTGAATATGGAAATAGGATGGAATTCAGGGTGATGTTACAGAAGGTAGTGGATGTATTGAACCGTTATCTATCATTTGGTAAAATAACTGAGTTACTGGACAAAGAAAATTCAGTGCTCTTGATCCATGTAGAGTTTAGTAAAACTTTCTATCAATGGCCCACAGGAAAGCAAAGCCGTGTGATAATACCACAAAAATTCACCCTCAGAACAAATCTCATATTTTAAGCTGTAATTGCAAGAAGGGAGTAGGAGAGGATTAATGAAATTTGCTGATGGCAAAGTATGTGGAGGCACTGTCAATACAGCAGAAGGTAGGAAATTCCTGTGGAGAGAACCAGAGGAGCTCGAGGACTGGCACAACAGAACCAGGATGAAATTTAGTGGTGCAAAGTGTAAGGTCATGTACTTGGGGAGTACGGGTAAGGTAGTGCTGCTTCAGAAGCTCGTGGCTCATTAGCTGGAAATGACTGAGGAGGAGACATAAATGGGTGTTTTAGTTGATTGTAGGATTACTGTGAACTGCTCATGGGCATGAACGAAATAAAGACAGGTTTAGCTTCTGTCTGGGTGTTGCTCTCCAACAGAATTGGTATTAAACAAGGATGCTGAGGACTTGTCTGTCATGTTGTATGTTTAATTACAGCTACTCCCACTGAAATAAAAATAAAGATAATTAGAATATAATAGATTTTTTACGTTGATTGGAAAAATCAGATTGGGAAAAGAGAAAAGACCAGAAGGATTCTTGTTTAGTGTTAAAAAAAGAAAGCCTGAACGGAAGTATGATTTATCTCTGTTAATACATTGGGCAAAAAAGGTTTGAAATGCCAAGGAATGAAAAAAAGCTCCTTAAACTAAACTATGATGTTGGCATGGGAATTCACAGTTATAAACTGAACTTGGATAAACTTGCACTAGCACCAGAGAAGTGAGATGCTGAAATAGCTTTCCAAAAGGAGCAATAGTATCCTGAAGTCTGTTAATTTGCAGATAAAACTATATAAATGTAGAAAAAGGCATTCTAGGATGTTTGGTACCTGTGGTAATGAGATACCGACCTTGATCACCCAGCAGGTCCCTTTGCCTCCTGTTTCATAGATCACTGTTCATTTGTGTTACCCATGGCTGCGGTGGAAGATGCATATTTAGAGTTAATGCCTTTGTTTATATGTAAAATCAGATTTTGCGAGGCTGCTTGGAGAGCAAGGAAATCAAAGCAGAGATTGCACAAGAGTGAATACTTTCCCTGTGTGAAACAGGACCCTCATCTTTACTTAGCTCTGTGAGAGAGATTTTCACTTTCGGCCTAGATAAGGGGTCCTGAATGCCTGGGATCTGATTTTGAGAGTGTGTGATCCTCAACATCCCTCAGATTTTATTCTTTTAAAAATCTGTCTCCCAGGTTCTGTTTTCATGTGAAGTTCAGCTAGGAATTTCTTCTTTTATGTCTTGATGGATTAAAGAGTGCTGCAAGGTTAGTCATTTATTCCACCTTTGCAGCCAAGCTTTGTCTTGAAGCAGAGAAACACTCTGGTCTTGAAAAATGCCATTTTTAATGACACACAGTTTTAGATTATTCATAGCTTTAGATTTTTACCTTTTTCTTGGTACTCTTGTTTCCAGCTTTGCTACCGAGAACATGGTGTTTTCCTTTCCTGGGTGGAATTTGTTTTCATTTGTCTGTCATTTGGTGTTGAAAAGGAGCAGAACTGACAGACAGTCTTCTCCAAGGAAGATGTGTTGTAGGAAAGCAGCAGGGATGTACAACTTGAGAGAAGTTTGGGGTTTTCTGGAACTCTGCAGGAGTCCTGCCAGCTGGAGGGGTCCATGGGCACCTGGTGTAGCTGCTGAGTGGTAGGAAAACACCCTGGCAGCATCTGTACAGAGTGCCTTAGCTGAGGTTTATACTGAAAAAAAAAAAAAAAAGGCAGCTAACCCTGATGACAGAATTATAGTTTTATGTGATAAAATCTAATATTAATGTGCTCTTTTTCGGTTAATTTTGGCTGAGTGACTCAGACAGTTCCCAGTTGTGATTGGCAATCAATAGCAATAATATGAACACTGTCATATTTCCTCATGGAAATGACAAGGCTCTGAGCAGACAGTGTAATTGTTTGCTTTTCTGCACAGGTACAGATGTGGTTGCGCTGCTTTTTTTCAAAGGAACGAGTTTGTGGGACTAAAGTTATTGTGTAAAGGTCCAGGGACAAGGAGGGAAATACAAATGTAAAATAGAAGGAGCATTGAATACGTCATGCTAAGCATTGGCAATGCAACAGATTCTAACCTTATACCTTAAAACCAAATTAAAATCTGTAATAACTTTTTTTCATTTCCCAACATGGTGTATGCTTTTTCATGTTTTCTTGAGGCTTATCTCCATAGCTAAGAATTCATATCACTATTTTTTTTCTGTTTTACATTAGCAAAGTTACATATTTCTATCTAGCATCTGATTTTTCCCTTTGCCCAAATTTGGCTTGGTTCTATGTCTATTACTTAATATCTGCAGTATCAACAATTCCTTTAATGCCTGTGTGGTTAAGAGATAAACCAAGAAAAAATTAGTTATTTTGAGAGCACCTAATATTAATGGGCTGAAAGCCACAGAAATTCTGTTGAACCATGGCAAAATGGAGCAAAGCAAATACACCGTAGCTGGTCAGTCTGTTTTGGAAAGCTGATTCCAGCTCTGTGTTACACACACATCATCCGTCATAATTTTAAGGAAATACGTGTGTTTTTAGTTTTTGTTATAAAATTCATGTTTCTTTTTTCTTTCCTGTGTTTGTCTTTCCTCCAAAGACTATATAGAGAATTGCTATTTTCTTCTACAGAGGAAAACATGGGAAAAGAATATGTTCAGATGTGTTTTAAGTATGCTTTTGGCACCTATTTTTGTGATTAATGCTTTTTTGAATAGAAGACAAAATTTACAAAAGCGTTAACCCTCCCAGTGTTTAAACTATATTTTCAAGTTAAAGATACAAACAAATCTTGCTTTTACTGTTGCTTTTCTGGCATCAGGTTCTGTTACCCAGGTTTACACTGGAAGTTACATACCAGCATGGTAATATTAATAGTTCTACAGACACAGCTGTAGTGTTTTCTTGGGTTATATCTGGTAAAAGTCTTGCACCACCTGAAGAAATTCATACATTTTGGTGTTGCCAGCTTCAGGTATTATTGCATTCTGTTCCTCAAGGTTGCTGAAAATGGAATTCTTGCTGGTGTGGGGGTATCCAGCCTTTTGAAAATATGTCTAATAGTTCACAGAACTATTTGGCAGTGACTTTGTTTTTAAACGTAGGTATTTAGTTCAGAGAGTTGTTATTCTTCAAAAAGGTATTTGTTAAATGGTTTCAAAGCACGGATTTTGCAGTTGCTAAAGCTGTGAAGGTGCCAGGGTGTATTCCAACGTTGTCTGAGTTATGATAATGTTGTCTTGTGATTGGAGGTTCTCCTGACCTGTGATGAAGCATCGAGCATGTTTTTTACCATTTTCAATAGTAAAATTAAACAGCTACTAAAAGGACTTTCAAAATACATAGGTATTTTACCACTGGATGATTACAGCCTGGTAATACTTGATCTTAATTTTGGAATGTTTGGATTTTAAAGCAAAGACATCTAAAATATGTGTAGTGTACTCTACTGCCATCCCTTGTTTTAAAGGTTGATAATGTTCATTAACAGAACCAGTTTTGAAGTTTTTTTGCTAAAATAGTGAGCTGTAAAGTCACTAATTTTTTTTAAAAAATATTTGGAAATACTCAGCATTTTGGCAGTAGGAATCAGGGTAACTAAATTATACTCTCTGTTCTGTTGTGAATTTTCAATGTACATTTGATCAAAGCTTCTCACTTCTTTGTCTCAGTTTTCACAGAGTAGCTCTTGCTTGTAGAGGGTAGAAGTAAATAGAACAAAATAACTTTGTAAAAATAATCCTCATACAGAATATTCAGTGAACTCTGTATTGTCACTTTGTATTGGAAAACGGTCTTGAAATATTCAATGAAACCATTAAGGCAAGAGCATTACCTTGACTTCCATTCCTGTGTTGCAATGTTTACTTTCCTTTCAACTACTCCTATTTTAAACAACAAAAAACTCTTTTTTGCCTTTCATGTTGTATCTTGGTCTTTGTGGGTTTACTGCTGAAAATTTTGCCTAATTTTTTTAAGGGTGGAACTGTAGGATAAGCAAACATGGTGCAGCTTAAAAAAAAAGTCATAACACTAAAGACTGTTTTTGAGGATAAAAAACCTCAGGACAGAGCTGTTTGATATTTATTTTACAGATGGTCAGCTATCCTTGAAAGTTAGAACAAACTTTATTTCACAGCAGAACTGTGTATAATCAGTATTTAATCTGGTGGTCTACATTGCTCTTCTGTCCCAAAATTGGGTGATAATAAAAACAAGAAAAATGGGGTTGAATTTCTGTCTAGCTTAATTTTACATGTTTTAATGTAATGATATGAAATAAATGGATTTTCTTTGACTGTGAAGTGGCTTTCTTTTTCTTTTTTTCAGTTATGATTGCAGTTTTAATGAACATTCACTTTTCTTTTGCTCAGTGCTGTGTGGGTACTGCAGTACAGGTGAAGGTGTCAAGAGAATTTCTGCGTAGAAAATCCATTTTCTACAAACTCAGATTTTTTTCAGGAATTTGGTTTTCTAATTAGACAAATGAAGTAGTTCGTTTAGGATCAGATTAATTCTACTGAAAATATGACAAAGTTTTAAACTTTTCTAAAAATTTTTTTTTAAGCAAGTTTAATAATCTGCTTCATTGCCCAGCAGAGCTGTATTTTTAAAATCTTTTCCCACTAATACCCTAATGCAGACTACCACAATTATCACACTGAATGTCCAGCTGATTCCGAGTGAGCCAGTTCAGGCACACTTGAATTTGGAAATTCTGACATTTTCTATTTTAGTATTTACTGTCTTGGACCAGAAGCTTTTTGTCCTGTGAAAAGGGTTCATATTTAACTTCCGTATTGATTAAAGAAAAAGACAAATGTTAAAATACTGGATTTTCTCGTGGAGTGGAAATGGCAGTATTTGGTTGAATCTCAGCGTTTCTCATTCTCTGTTCTCGGTGTGAATCACGGCTGAGGCAATGAGGGCTGTGGAGTGCGTGTGGGATCCCTGGTGGCAGCGGGGAATGAGGGGCATTTGTCTTGTGATTTGTTGGTCCTGTCAATACTCGTGTGACAGGGGGAGAGCAGAGCTGAGATCAGCTCGTGGGCAATCTCTGTGTGGCAATGCTGGTGTTATAAACTCCATTTCCTGCCACCGTTTCCATCTCCTGCTCTATTGACTGTGCTGCCCAGCTTTGTGTCATCAGCAAAATTTGTCAACAATCCCCTGCTTTTGTGCTCAGGTTGTTGAGGAAAATTGTAACTAAGATTACTTTACAGCCCAGCTTTAGAGATGCTTTGTTAGTTGCCTGTCTCCTGGTCAATAATTCTCTTTTTAGCTATTCACATTATTCTCTCCCCTTTTCACTTTCTTATGTATTACATTTTGAACATAATCCCCATCTTCTCTGCTTTAAAGAACTGCTTCCCATTTGGCCCGGTATCAAATATTTTACTGCATCCAGCCAGATTGAATCTCCTGCATTTCCTTGGCCACTAATTCAGTTATCTTATCAAGGGAAGATATCAGGTTCGTTTGGCTTGCTCTCTCTTTGACAAACCAATGTTAAGTTTTAATCCAGTTTCTACATAGCTCTGTATGATTAATTATTCTTTCCTTCAGAAATGGTTCTAATTCCTTTTGCCATTTGTAAGTACAACTTGAATTTTTGCAGTTCTTACTTTCTCCTGTAAACTTTGGTTTCAAGAAATAGGGGTTTTTTGCTTGCGGTACCTCTTTTTTGTTCCCTGTAGGGCCTTTCTTTTCATACTCCTGGTATCCTTTGTGAAGTAATTATTCAATCCGTTAGATCTGCAGTTTTATCCTGTGTTTTGTTTTCAGTTGTTCAGTTTATAAATTTTAGGAAGTTTTTGTATCTCTGATTTAAATAAATTTAAGCCTCTTCCGAATTCCAGTCCTTCTCCGTTTAAATTTTTCTGCTTAAACTTATTATCTCCCTTATTTCCCAAATATTTAAAAAAATGTAAACATAGATTTAGAAAGCTTATCATGGGCAGTTCCTCACCACATGCTGAGTTCAGGAGGACCCATGAGATGCTTGTTCTGTGGTCACCTGGACACTGCAGGCCAGAACACATTTCCCTCTCCACAAAGATCTGTGACAAAATCCTGACTGCCGCTTCTTGAACTTGTAAAATTCCTGTCTGATCCTAGAAAACAGAGCGCACTCTTGATTTTCCATTCAAGACATTAAAATTTCAGTAAACTCTGCTAGTCTGATGGCAGATGAAATTCCCACGACTTGGTGTCTTGCAGTTAGCTGTTTTTGAGAGATTGAGCAAGACCCAAAAGTCAGATGAGCTTAATATGATGTATGCACCTATCTTCCTTGATTTGTACTTGTATGTAATTGTAATCTTTGAGTCAGATTTATTTTATGTAAGCAGCTATCCTGTAATCATCTTAAAACTTTGTTAATCCACGTAAAAATATTTTCGTTTGTTAGTTCAGGAAATTTAGGTGAAGAAGTAATGCCAATATTGCATCCAAAAATCCTAGAAACATAATTTACTGCGGTTTTGGTTTTCTTTTTTTTTTAATTTTATTTATATTTTGCTATTTCTTCATCTATGCTTTTGTTCTCTGTTTGGGTAACAGGCAAATCTCTCGCAACACTTTTCCTGATTTAAAACACTAACTATCCTGTAAATATGAGTGACCGTGGTGTCTTTTTATTGAGAGAGCTCAGTTTTGTGTGAATGCCTATGAACAATGAGACATCCTGGTTAACAGTTGGACTCGATGGTCTCAGAGGTCTTTGCCAGCCTAAATGATTCCATGATTCTACAAAACCCAAAGAAGAGTCCTCTGGGAAGGAAGTCTGCTGTGAAAAAGGGTTCCACATCCCTGCACTCATGCTGTGCACAGGTGTGTAGATGCTTGTGAAAACTTGCAAATTGATATAAAAAGGCAACATTAGCCTTTTTTTTTCTGTAAATTGGGTGGAGTCCTCTAGAACTCAGCTTATGAAAGACCCTGGTACTTGGGAGCTGGTTTCTGCAGCCATAAATTCCTGATCTGCTCACGTTATTGCCAGACTCACCAAGGTCAGAAACTCTTCTTTTACCTGAAACAATATGGAATAGGGACCTTGGCAGTACTGTTTGAAATATCATATGGACACCAGGTCTTCATTCTAAAATTATTCCTTCAGGGTTTGCAGCTGAGTTGCAGAAACCTATAAACTGAAGTTAAGAAAAAAATAAGTTGAATTGTCTTTGACTTTGATGCAGCACTACCATTTGTAGCCTCTGCCTTATGAATAAGTCATCGTATGGGATGTTAAAAATATATTAACGTATTTTTAGTTGCTTTTTCTTCCCCAGCTTCTTTGGTTTTGCACATGGCTGAAGTTTAATTTAGGGAAGCATGGTCTTGGTCGTCTCCAGATTGGTTCCTTTACATAACCAGAGACAATTTAAGTAGTAAGTATCTTGCTGTGGGACCCTGTTTGGGGTACAAGCAGCAGCACGCAGTACAATAAAAGGTTCTTTCAGCAAATGTTTAGGAAAATACTTTCCAAGAGATCTGCACATGATTAGAATTACTGAGTGCTCTCCTCTCTGGCTTCCTGTTTTGGAATTAAATGCCTTCAGGACACTTGGAATATCTCAGTTTTGAGAAGCAAGAGCAGTTTAACCAACTCTGTGCTTCATTGTCTTAGCTATGATTTCAGTTAGTTGCAGATAGGGACAAATATATGGAATAGCCCCTGAGATACCTTAATCAAATTGAAAGAATAAATTACAGAGCAGCTTTGAGGGAAGTGAGAGCAGATAAAATGTCCCAACAGTCAGAGCTACGTTCTGGCTCTTTCTCTGCACATGTGTACAATTAGTGGCTCTTTCCTTGCTTCTTGTTTCCCATCCTGTGGGATAATGAGTTTGAACATTTTTTGGAACAATTTGCTAATTGCTTGAAGTATTTTATGTAGGTTATTTATAAAGTTTGAAGGGAAAATTTTATATGGTTGTTGAACAGTTGTATACAGAACAGTTTTTTCAGGTCCCTCCACCTACTTCTGAGCAATTCAACTACAAGAATAATTCCTTGAAATGAGATAAATTAATTTATTTAACAGTTCAGCCATTATGCTGATTTTGTAGATGTATAATATTTTTGTAAGAGTACATGAGCTCGGCCAAGTGCAGTTATGTACATCTGTACCATTTCTTGGTGTTTTTAACCCTTCTGCTGCAGTGGTGTTGTCTGGTCATTGTGTTTGTGGGCGTTGTTGACCGCATGTTTTGCACCACATATAGCAGTGGAAATAGTGGGGTATTCTTGATTCTGTACTGGGCTTTCCTGTCAGATAAAACACAGTTTAAATGGAGACTGTTAGAAGAGTCATTCCAGACAAAAACATTGTCAATAATTAATGCAAATTTTCTACTCGGCTTTAAGGAATTGTAAAGCAAATTCCAAGTGGTTAAGTTTGCATCAAGACTTATTATGTACCACATTTCTAGAAATTAAAAATAACATGTTACACTCTGTGGCAGTTTCCATTTGAGATCAGACTAATAAAGGAAGTAATTCAGTACTTCTCTCCAGCCACTGTGAATCTCTCCAATATACATTTGGTGTGTTTGTGACCAGTGACATTTGATAACTTTGTATACATTAATACTTAGAATAATCTTGTGGCTTATTTTGTTTGAAAATGAACTTAAGGGCTTTTGACCTGCCCCAGTCTGAGTTCAGAACTTTGCGTTTCCTTTGTAGCAGTGATTACAGAGTAGGAGGTAAGTGCACTTGTATTATATCATATATGAATACAACAAACAGCTTTTCAAAGTGGGCAAAAGTTGAACATACTTGACTTGGTAGGGTCTGCCCCTGTTCCATTTAAAAATTTATTTATTACACTTAGATATTTCCAAATGCAAACAATCACTGGATCTTAATGTGCTACCATTTTTTGTCTAAGTGTAACAACAAATTCAGGTTTTCTTTTGGAGATTTTAGGAGTAACTTCACAACTATTTTGAGTAATTTCATAATTATTTGTAGTGATAGCTAAAATTTTTGAATTCAGGCTATTTTAAATTTGAAATTTAGTCTCATCTTCCTGCTTTCTTAGTCAGAGAATAACACACGTGCTTTAGCCCTAGCGTATAGTTAATAGGATTGGATCTCTCACATCCCAATAAGCCAGTTGTAATTAAGCCACATTGTTTATGATGATTGTTTCTAATGGTTGTGCTTATCTAATATAGTCTATGGCCAAGCTTAGGTTAGCATCTCAGGTAACTTTCAAGATGTATCATTTTGTCAGATATTAACTTAATCAGATGCTATTTCCTTTTTCAAGTGGGCAGCATCCAACTATTCTATTCCTTGCAGTAAATCATTTTCCCAGTGTCACAGCTGTTCCCTCAGAGTGTCCTGGGTGGGCACCACTGCAGCCACTTCTAATTGCAACCCGTAATTTCGAATTTCTTGTTTTTACAGCACCAGATTTTGTGATAATTTGAGCATTTCTGTCTGTAACTTTTTCACCAGAATTACTGTTAAACACTGTCTGTCAGTCTTGGCTTCATTTTCATACAGTTTCCCATCTGAGCAATTAATGAGGATTTGAGTTTGTCTTCTAAAAAGTAAAGGTTTGTAGGCATTTGCTGTCAGTCTCCCTGTTGAATTAAGCGTGGCCAAAACTGGGTTGCTGCTGCGATTCACAAAGCAGAAATAATAATCCTTGTTCTAAAAAAATAAAGTTGACCTAAAATACAGCTGAACTGCTGCTGTTGTCTTCTAGTGTAGCATTTTTTTTTCCTTTTTTCGCCTGTTGTAAAGCACAGAGCCCAGTCCTGGAAGCACTTCAGTTCAAGAGAAGCAATAATCTTGTGGAATAGTACTTAACCTCAAAGTAGCAGCTTACTCCAATTTGTGCAAATGGAAGATAATGACAAAAATGATGGGAAAATCCTTCAAAAAGAGGCTCAGGGGGACCTTGTGGCTCTGCACAACTCCCTGACAGGAGGGGGCAGCCGGGGGGGTCGGGCTCTGCTCCCAGGGAACAGGGACAGGAGGAGAGGGAACGGCCTCAGGCTGGGCCAGGGGAGGCTCAGATTGGACATCAGCAGGAATTTCCCCATGGAAAGGGTGGTCAGGCCTTGGCAGGGGCTGCCCAGGGAGGTTTGGAGTCCCCATCCCTGGGGGTGTCCACAGAAGGCCTGGAGGTGGCACTCAGGGCTCTGGGCTGGGGACAGGGTGGGGGTGGTGTCACAGGTTGGGCTCAATGTCTGTGAGGGATTTTCCAACCTCAGTGATCCCAGGATTCAGTGTTTCTTACTGAAAAGCAGGTGGCAAGAAAGTGTGGTTACAGGTACCACCATCTCTGATTGCTCCTTATCCCACTTCAGTGGAAAGAAAACCACTGTAAATTCCTCAGGCTGAGGAATAACATTGGCAGAGAACATTGGTAGGGGATGCTGGAAGTGGTTGAATCCCTACAGCTTCCAGGTGGGGCTGCTCTGATCCTCAGTGAGGTCTGTGTCCATAGCTGCAGGGGGACCTTCCTTTCAGGAATTTCAGGTAGTCTGGGTAGGTCCATCCTCCCTCAGCAGATGAGCTGTGTCACTCTGTCTCCTTTGATTTCTTTGCCTCGTTTCCCAGATTTGCTGTCATTCCTGCCAGAAGAGGTTTCCTAACACACCATGCCTCTGTTCCAGCCCTGTGCAGACAGCCTTGTACTCTACATTAGAAAAAGAGAAATGTTTCTTCTGTGGGAGGAGAGAAGCCACCAAATTCTGTATTTTATATGTGACAACCTGGGAAGAATGAGGAGTGTTGTAACAATTCCCCACCTTTATGTGAAGACAAAATTCACAACTGTTCTGTTTTCACGGTCCGTTGCTTCTTTTGCTTGAAAAGGGTTTGCTTTCACTTGTGATAGTGGTTTTGAAGCAGTCAAGACAAATCTAATTTCCAGCTGTTAGAAATGTTTGTTCATGCATGAGGAACTACTGCAGTTTTATGCCATGTCTTTTCGTGATGGAAGTCTTGGTTTTGGTGTTTTGGTATGCCTTGAATAACAGAAGGCTGGGAGGTGGGGAGGGGGGCAATTTTTTTTTGGAAATAGTTTTTCTGAAAATGCTGGACATCTCCATGCAGTGGACATCACTCGATGCTTTCATAGTGTCATGGCCAGGGTGCTGAGTTCAGTCAGAAGATTTCCTTTGGAAAATGACATATTTCAGGGATCCACTACCTGTTTACCTTGACTCACCTCTGAATTTTTCCACTGGTGACGTGGTGGCTTTTCAGGATAGCTGTGTCTTGCAAAAGAAGGCTCCTTGCACATGGTATTTCAGGTGATTTAAGAGCCACTTTCTTTCTTTGTTATGGAGTATTTAACCAGCTTCTTCACTTGGATGACTAAACTGTGAGAAGTGCAAGGCAGTGGGGAGGATTTTGTAGCTGCACACAGAAAGTAAATCCATGAGATAACTTAGTTCTGCTTCAGACCACTCCCGTTATCCTTGCATTGCCTCATCTGTCACTAATGAGGTCAGCACCAGAAAACACCTGGAGGTTGTTGGATTCCACATATGTTCTTCACATAAAAGAGCAGTTTATCAATGTACATAAAAATGGTGCAGCTGGTGGTAAAGAATTTTGTACAACATTCATATTGCACTGAAATTCTTCAGGGAGATGTCTGCATTTTTACAGGCTGTGGTAGAATAGGCTATTTTTGATTAGAGCCTGTAAATTTGAGCAGAGTGTGAATATTTAGTAGTGATGGAAAATAGTGACAATCAGTAAATGCACTCAGTGTCCCCTTCCCCAGGCAGGGTCACCTCGCTGACCGCTGCGACCCCGTGCTGCATGATCGGTGACGAGGGCAAAGGCAGGATCAGGGCTGGAGGTCTCAGGCCTGTGCCAGGCTCAGGGGTGAGCCCAGATGCTGCACAGGAGGGACCAAAACCTGCAGGAAAATGACCTGCAGAGAGACTGGACCCGCGGGGGCTGCAGCAAGAGCGTGGGGCACGGTCTGAATGCTTGGGAGAACACCCGGGAGGCAGAACAGAGATACGATCTCACCACACGGCCACACCCTGCTCAACAACCTCTGCTTTAATTCTCCCTGATGAGCACTGTCCCACCGTTCAGGTTTCATGTTCAAATCTCCCTGTTTGCCAGGGGGAAAGTGTTGAAAGAACTGCTCCTGAAAGCTGTTGTGTTTCAGTGGTGGCTGTGCACCTCTGGAGAAAGAGCCATATATTTTCAACTTTAGAGGCTGAAATGAAATTAGATGTAAATGCATTCCAAGCAATGAAGGCAAATTTGCTTACTAATCTGGGTCGCATCTCCTTTTTCCCCTCCTCACACTGAAAGTAGCATTACCGGTACCTGTGTCTGTGTCACCTCTTCCCAGTCCTGCCGTGTTCCCACAGGAGCATCTCCCAGGAGCCTGGACAAGGCAGGAGTAAGCAGAGGCCAAAGCAGCAAGAAAGGGGAGGAGGAACATGGGAACTGGGAGAAAGGCAGCAGTGTCTTGACATCCAGGTTTATTTACGCCACTTCTCTTACCTTTTCCCCCAAAAGGGGGCCTGCTTCTTAATTTCAAAGGGAACTTAGGCTGAGCAAGAAAGTCTGGCTCAGTGGGCCTCTGCAGGTGAGGTGGAGAGAGGGAAATGTTTGGTGTCAGCAGGGAAACATTTTTTTTAGCTAATTCTGTCACCTTCCCAGTTTACCCTGTTTGCCTCGCCTTTCCTTTGTGGTCTCTCTCCAAAGGTGCCTTAACCCCCACCTCCCTGCTGCCCTGGTGCCACTAAACAGTACCCAAAACCACTATTAAGTCTCTCCTGCTGTCAAATTAACTTGTTACCACAGGTTTTAGACTTGCCTTCCTCATCAAGAGGAATTGAAATACTACAAATACGTTATTTTGCCTTCAGAATGACACCTGGCAGTGTTTCTTATCTATTGATTTAAATAATTCAGCATTTTAAAAGGAACAAATTGACCTAATCTGTTTTGGGGATACTTAAAGGTTGAGGACAATTTTATATCAATTAAAATCAGTGGTAATTCCATTTATTCCATTTATGATGGAACTAATGTAATTAATTAGGTAGTTGCTGCTTATCTTTTTCCTAATACATACATTGCTTTTAAACATCTGCTCAATAGTCCATTATGATAGCCCAGGAGTGATTTTACCTGAGAGCAATGGAGGAGCAGATGCTTCCTGATGACAACTTCCCAATTTGTTTAGGAAACAGCCAGTCAGTTCTGGATTCACAGTTTTAACTTGAAGCATGGCAGGCATGCAAGTAAATTTGAAAATCAGAAACAAAAAATTTGAGGAATAAGTTTCTTCATATCGTTTTTAATGATTGCAGTTTGGTTAATGTTTTATATGACATTTTTTAAGGCTGATATGTGTGGTTTTTGTCTTTTGTTTTGTGGTGTGTGTATTCATGTGAATGTTTTGCAAGAGTTACAAAACCATCCAAATTTAAATTTGATTTCAGTGTTGTCTAGTACAGTAACTAAAATTCAGCATTAGCTCAAAAAGAGTTAGAGCACCAATATATATAAGAAAAAGAAACTATAACAATTATTCAAAGAAAGAGTTAAAATAGGCTATCATGACATATATAAAAATAAAGTGTGAGTTTTGCTTTTTTTTAAAATAAATTACACGTGTGTTTTGTATTTAAGGCTTTATCAATAGTTGGTTAAGGAGTGAAAATGAAGTCTTGTGGGCTGATATAAACCTGTCTGAGACTCCTTGGTTCTAGTGAGCCATTTGTAGATTTCTAGATGTTTCAAAGATCACCAAAAATGACTGTACTCGTTCTGTTAATCTCATCAGCAAAGTTCATCTCATCAGCTACAGAGATACCATCAAAACTTGTAGGCTACAAAATGTACTTTCCCTGCAAAAATACTGTGGGCTGTACTTACAGAGACTGTAAAGAGCACAATTGCACATCAATGATGTGTCTTTTTAAGTAAGAAAAGGTGAAATTGCTGTTTACTGAGAAGAAAGGGGATTAGAGTAGCCCCAAGAAGGATTCAGCTATTTGCCTTTGTGTGCAGGTCTAAAATAGTCACAAATTAGTCATTTTACCATTATGTACAGAATGTGGTGTAAGCAGGCAGTCTTTTCTAGAACACTGATATTTAAGACATGAACAGGTAGTCCTGACATTTCCAGAAGTATCTTTCAGGGCAGGGTAAGCTGGTGACTAAGCAGGAGGCAAGGCTGTGGTATCTGATGAAACATTAATGCCCAAGGAGCACCATGTAGGCTCAGTTCTGAGCACAGACTCCTTCTCTTCCTCACCCCTACACACATGAAATCCAGTCTGTAGCTCTGTTTGGTTTTTTCCTTTTCTTTTCCCACAGGCTGCTGATGGTCTTTCTTTTGCTATTCTTACAGAAGCACTGATCAATTTTAAAGGAGGTTCAGCGTTATATAGAGAAGAAATTTATGTTTTCTAGAGGTTGTTTTTTTTTTAACCTGTATTTTACCTCTAACCACTGGGTATGACTTGTGTGAGGAGGAAAAGAGCTCCTCTTCTTGGTCTGTCACTCATGTATGTGGGAACTGGGCATATCATACATGTCTTTATCTGGCCTGTGACATCAGGAACAGCAATCATCACTGTCCTTCTGGCAGGCTGACTTTAGGATCTCTTCACATACAGTTTTTAAAACCAGATTAAGCCAGAGAACATGTTTTTAAACATTCCCTTTCAGTGCTTTAGGCACCTGTTTCCCTGTAAGCTAAAATCATCCCTTCCTGCAGCCATCTAGGATTTACCAGGAAACCTCTGCTCTGTGGCCATCTGTGATCTTCTCAATTCATGTCCAAAAATGTATAGGCAGTTCCCTGGTCTGCAGCTTTCCAGGGTCTGGGCTTTCATTTGTGAACTTCTGTCCACGTGCCCCAGCAGCATCTGGTTGTCTAATGCACTAAATTTGGGGAGAGTCACATCAGACAAAAACCTGAAAATATCTTGGGTGTCATTACTGTTATAGTTTATCAGTTTTTATATTTCTTCATTTATTGATTCATCCATTGCTGAGTTGACTATGGATATGACATAAAAATGCAAAATAGCTTTAAATTTCTTGTGTGTTATATGAACATAGTGTTCAGAGGATGCTGGTTTTTATTTTCTGCTCAGTCTTTCTCTATTTTGCTTGGACAGATACCATAAGCCAATATTCAGAGTTGCTTGGCAATAGCCAAGTTGTGAAATGCACACCCAACCTGTGGGGCATTATGGTTGCTTAGTTCATGCATGTAAATTTGGGGGTTTGAGCACTGAACAAGTTCACACCCTGAAGGTCTTCTTGGAAAGTTTGTTCTTACATTTAATCTTAATGGCAGTATTAATTTAATGGTTCCATTTTCAGAGACATTTGAGTTATGACAGCTTTTAGAAAAGTCCAAACAACTGGGTGCTTAGCACTGTTGGAATATTAATTTGAAATGTTATGAAATTCCTGCTGCAGCTGGGGTGTATCTCAATGCAATTAGTTTCATCTATTTTGATTTGTTTCAAATCTACCATAAACTTTAGTACTTTACACCTGGAATATACACTAACAGGAAAAAAAGTCATCTCAGTTTTATTATTACATTTTATGTTATTATAATTGTAGTATGTATTTTGAATTATTAGCAAAAACAACTCCTGGCAAAAAGCCTGTAAAGAAAGTAGATCAGTGGATTTTTGGTGGATACATTTGATTTGTCTTTTGGCAAGCAAAACCAGATTATTTAAGGATACACTTCTAAAATGGTCTATACTGAATGTAATGAGGAGAGGTACAGCTGTAGTCCCCTTATTGTGCCAGTTATGTGCCATGAAGATTTTAGAGAGCCTTGGTGCAGCTTGGAAAGAGCTCAGTTCTGGAAAGGCTTGCAAATAGTTCACAGTTTGTGGATGTGTGTAAGATGTCTTTGTAGGTTTTGGACTTCTCTGATTTTCTTGCGAGTGTTGAAAGGTTCCCTTGGGAGTTTGCGTGAGTAGTGCTGTGGAAGGGGTGGTTGCCATTATTTCTGTTCTGTGCATTTATTGAATTTATGACAATTTCCCTTGGTACAAGTACAGAAGTTGATGTATGGCTGTGGTCATTTGTCATTTCAGGAGCTTTTGGATGATTCTCAGGCCGCTGGAGTTGGCAGCACAGAAGAAGTGGTTCGCTATGAGTACCATGTGCTGTACTCCAGCAGCTACCAAGTGCCTGTGCTGTATTTCAGAGCATGCTTTTTGGGTAAGGCCATCATGGATTCAATGTGTTGGGTGCACTAGATGCTGAAAACAGAGATTTTATATTAAGTTGAGGAGCAGATGTAATAAGTAACTAAGAGATGAGGCTGCTCACCAGTGAATTTTCCAATGCTCTGGACTCAGAGCTCCAGGACTGTGGAGGAGATGATATCATCTCAGCCTGAGGGAGGCTGATCTTTGGCTCCTGGCATCTTGCCTGTGGTTGACTGAAACTGCCGGTCATTTTTTTTGTTCTTTTCTTGAAATGACTGCAAAAACTTAGTGCTGCAGGTTTAAGCTGGGCTGGGCAATCAGTGGACATAACCACAATGCTTCAGCAGAGCTGTGTTTCTTTGGAGCCCTAATTTGAGCCACAAGGCTAGGGTCTAAATGTATCTTTAAAAATGTATGCTGTTTTCTGTTTAAATTTGCTGCTTAAGGGAAAACAAAATAATACCAATATGGTATTGACTTTTTTTGTATTAAAGCTGGCTCTTGAAACAGTAGCTGATCCTGTCTCCTCCCTGGTATGTACATCTTGTTACCCATTGCTCCGTGGCTGCAGCCACTGTGATTTCAGCCCCCATCCTGTCAGGGGCAGACGGAGGAACACTCAGCCTCCCACGGAGGCCACTGCTGTTTTCACTCATTTAATCAGCAGGCACGGAGTGATCACACTGCAGCACTGGCTGTGCTCTGTTCCTCGCTGCCCAAAGCCTGTGTACCTGTGCTCCAGTGGCACCTGGCTTGTGCCTGCAGTGGTGTGGCCAGCAGGACCAGCTTGTGGCACTTGGGGATGAGGTTTAGTGGTGAGCATGGCTGTGCTGGGTTAAGGCTTGGACTCGATCATCTTAGAGCTCTTTTCCAACCTAAATATTTCTATGATCAGCATCTTTTGTGTTTTGAATAATATCTTAACTTTATCTAGATAAAGATGTCTGAATGTTGCCAGTGATATCTTTTCCTTTTTAATTAAAAAGTAGCTTAAGCTGCTTTGAATGTGTTTGGTAGATTTAATCACTCTCTGCCTTATATTGTTTAATGGTTTCTAATTTTGCAGTGTTAGCATTTCAAAAAGCACTTCAAATTCAAAATTGAAGAACAAATTCTCATAGGCTCCCTGGTGGAAATGTTTTAGTCTGAGGTGCAGTTTCAGGAATGGATAATTTGGGGTAAATTTTCAGAGTGGGACGTGGGGAACTGGGGACATTGCTCTGCCTTTCCCACCAAAACTCATTTGCACACATCCTGCTGCAAATTTATTTCCAGCATTATTACAGGCATTTACAAACGTGCAGTGTTTTGCCTTTGAACTTATTGTACAGACAGGAGGATAAAGGTGGTTTTGCTGTGAGAGACGAGTTAGCCTATTTGTGGACCTGAAAAATGTCATCTTCTTGGTTTTTGCTGAATTTATAGTGCAGTGTCTCTACAGAAGAGGACGGAGACGCTGCAGGTAGAGGAAGTAGGACACTATCTCTACTGTACTGTACTTTCATATAATTAGTATTCACCATAAGCATTTAATCACCAGAGAAGAGCTCACAGAGACAAAACAAGTTGTTTAGCTTGTCAGCACCAGGGAATCGGAGGTGTTGAAACATGACTCCTTATAGCTGGAAGTGGATATTACAGGAGCCAGTGGATGATCTAATGCACAATCATGGTATTATGTGCCAACAGCTCCCCTTGCAGTACAGAACTGTAATTGTTCCTACAAGTACAATTATCTTTTAAAACACTTCTTGGGAGCCTTTCACAATGGAAAACAAGGGCTTTTTTTAGATGCTTCCGAAGGTCACCTGGGTTCTCTTCAGCATTTTACATTCTCTTTTAAATTCAGCAATATCTGACTCTTGAAGGGAGCAGGGTACAAAATGCTGGCAGTAAGTGTGTTTCCTGCAATGTTTCAAGCTGGTATTCTCTGATTTTAATTATGGGCAGCTCACTTTTGAGAATGAAGAATTCTGTCTTCCCTGTACGTTGTTGGCCTGCCTGTGCTCTGCTGTCTGAAGGTCCCAAAGTGAGATTTTTGGAAGTGTGCAGCTGGCACAGGCTCACAATCACTTGAGATACCTGAGCAGAGTATCCTTTGTCTTGTCAGAAGCCTGGTGTGAGGAAAGCTCTAGGTAATGCCCTGAATTTTTTTCCTTTGAGGTAATAGTCTTCATGTGATGGGCTCCTCACTTTATTTCTCAGACAACTAGCAATAGTCACTGCATTCCTCACCTGAACTAATCAAGGAACAATCTCCTCGACACCTACCTCAATTTCCCAGTCTAAATTCCTGCCATTATTTGTAGACTCAAGGTAACAGGATCAGTTCCTCACAAGTCTGCTGTGAGCTGTTCCTGGTTTCCCTGGGATCCTGTCCATACTGATCCCCGTGTTAATTAGAGCTGGCTTCGGGAGGTGGAGGTGAGCTGTAATCCTTCCAGTGTTTCCACAGCCCTGCCCCGTCTTGCCTTCCCCAGCACAGGGCACATAGCTGGAATTCAGAGCTCTGCTTCCTCCCTGGCAGTGTCTGCAATGCCCACCACACCTGGGAAACAATAATTCCTCTGTTCAGCCTGGCTGAGGGCTTTTGCAGTGTTCACTTCCTCCCTTTGTATAACAGCAGCTGATGCCAGCCTGTCCAAATCTGCACTCCAGCAGACTCTTTACAAACTTCTCTGGAATAATGAAATCAATGAAATCCTGCCTTTCTCCCACTGCATGTGAGTCCAGCTTCCATTTACCTGGTCTCTCAGTCCCTCCCAGGAAAAAGGCTCCCTGTGGAGTTGCTGGGGGGATTCTCCTGTGATCTCCAGCTTGGTTGGCATCCTCAGGAGCTTGTGTCAGTGAAGACATCCAGATTTCACTCCTCTCTGCCAGCAGTTATGTTCAACCATTACAGGTCACTTCTTCCTGCAGAAAGGAAAGAGTTGCATTGTGTCCTTGTCCTTGCTGCTGACTAAATTGGATGAAATAACTTACTTTCTTGAACTCATCTTTAGACCTTTTTTTGTTCTTTGTGAGATGAAGTTTGATACGTAAGGTGGTGTAAGGTAAAGTTTGAAATTTTAATTGCAACAGAACTAAAACATTTTGAGAGACATCTAAACTTTTTGTAGTTTCAGGGGATGGATTTACAGGGAAGATCTTGTTCTGTGCAAGAACAAATACCTCAGTTGAAAATAGTGATTAAGCGTGTTGAGTCTGTCTGGAAGGGTGTTTGGGAACATTATAGGGTACAAGAAGATATTTTTAGGCAGTGTGTATGTACATAAGAAACATTTTTCACTGCCTCATGATACTTTCCACGTGGCATATATTCCTAATTTCAGACCTGCTGAAGTCACAGTCAGTTTCAGGAGCTCAGGGCAGAGGCTCATTTCTCCCAAATCAGCCCTGTGCCTGCCATACCTTCCGGAAACTGAGCCCTTCTTTCTTCCTCTGGCTTCTGAGACTACCAAATAGGTAGTTGAAGAAATGCATGAACCCCTGCTGATATCTGATGTCAGCAATTAGCCCTCTCGAAGACAGATGGTATAGGCAATTATCCTTCCCCTTCAATGCTGGCATCAGCCAGATGGGCTGAGCTAGGTCCAGTAAGCTTTCTTTAATCAGCAGAGTATTTTCCTCTTTTCTTAGTCTTTAAGATGTCAAGGAGCTTTGGTCTTTTCTTGTACCATCCCCATCTGAGGCCAGGCATTCAAAACCCTCTTGCCATACATTAGAAAACCCACAGTGAGGTATCACCAGCACAGCCACAGGTGAGCACAGCCTCCATTCAGGAATCACCCCGTGTGTAAAGAAAATAATGGCCCATCTCACACTTCTCCTTTTTCATGCAGAGGCAGAGGAAGCAGCACGAAAGGTGGCTAAACACTGAAAAGAAAGAGCAGGACTAATGGGAGTCAACAAGGACTGCACCCTCACTTCTCTAGAGAAGAGCAAAGGAATGGGGTTTTCAGGCTGACCTGCTCAAAATACTTTCTCTCAGCTCAGTGACAGCTAAATCCCTGCCAATAAAAACCATGCTAATCATGGTTAGGGAGAGGGAGCTTCTGAGATAGGGCAACTTCCTCCAACCCTGAAGGCATGACTTTCTGTATTCACAACCACACTGGGCCTGACTGAAGTGCTTTCCAGAATACAGATTTACTTCCTGAGCTCAAAAACATGTAACCACCATGTCCTTTCTCAGCAACACAGCTGCTCTAAAGACCATATCCTGTAAGAACTGGTTTTATTGTGACTTCAGACATAACTGAAATGGAATAATTTCTATGATCATATATTCTCTTAAGCTGTAAGAGTGGTTTTTTTCTCTTTTGGCAGTAGTTTTTTAAGATTGTTTCTTTATAAAATACATCAGAATGAAGCCTCAAAACAATTTGTGCACCATTTCACCCAAACTGTCAAATAACCTTTAACTGAAAATTTTAGAAATTGTTAAAAGCTTTTAATTGGGAATCTCAGAAGTTACTAAAAGCCCTCACTAAACATCAAAAAAATAGAGTACAGCAAGTTGGGAAGCCTGAAATTTTTCTCTGAAAATAAATATGGAATTTTCTCTGCCTAAAGGATTTCTGCTCTTTGCAGAAATTAAGGTGCCAGCTGGGAGCTGCAGGTCCTGTGTGGTTCTGACAGCCTCACCTTGCTGCTGTGAGAGGGCACTCAGTCTTATACCTTTTAACTATTTCTTATTTGTGGTGACATGATTAAGCTTCTTGACTATCCAGTTAGGGTTTTCTCAGAAAAGTTTGTTATAGTCTAAACAGTTTAAATAGTAAAACTAAACCAGCTGGACTTGGGATAAGCCTTGGGACACACTGGCAGGCTGTGTCTTTGTGGGTGGATGGTGAGTAAATAAATGCACTGATGGGTGAATCTGGAGCCTTCACCTTCCTCTCCTGCCCCTTCTCTTGGCATGTTTCCTTCTTGCTGTTTCCTTCTCTTTCTGGCTGAACTTCCCACTTCAGCTCCACCAAGGGAAAAAAGAGGCACAGAGGCAAGAGGCTGCTTGGCTCAGCAGGTGCCACAGTGGGCCCTTGTTGCCAGCAGCAACAATTAGTGACTGCTCTGTCAGACCAGCTGGATGTTTGAGGTCTCAGTGTGTTGCAAAAATGTGTAACAGGGCTGCTAAACATGTTGGAGTGCTGGAAAAAGGGGGTAAGAGTGCCCAAAGAATACACACCTGTGTTTAGAGCAAATCTGGGAGCTCCTGAATAGAATGAGTTTACCATGAGGTAAAGACAAAACTCGTTTTTAACTATAACACAGCTAATACTTCAATAATGTCTGATCATTTCTGTGAATGGGATTAACAGAGTCAGAGTAATCCATTCCATGTGTACGTGAATTTGCTCAAGTATTACTGTAAAAATTCTCAGGGAAAGGTGTACAGAGCACAATCTAGAGTGGCAAATCAGATGTTGCACTAGAACGTCTGTGACTGTAGATTCTACACTTGGACTTTCTCTGTTGAGAACGAAATTGCGAGTATGCATGGGATTTCATGTCACCTGCACACTGGTGATCCTTCTAAAGTAAATTTATGCTGTTGTAGCAAATTTCTTGTAAATGTTAGACTGTCTCCAGCACAGCTCTGGTATCTGTCATCGCAAGACAGTGGATGTGGTGGTCTAACAAGTCTCCTTCATGAGGATAGCATGGAGTAGCTGATTAATATGTTGTTACTCCCTCAGACACTTTATTTGCCACATGATTCTGCTATATGATGTTTATATAAGTTCAGAACTTAGTGCTTTTTTATGAATACGTGCAGAAAGTAAAACAGAGGCTGTAGGCAGCTGGTTTGAACTTGTATCTTAACATGGCATTCAAATGTTAATTGTGTGCATAAATTTTTTTCATTTTACAGACATGCAAATGTCAGTAGAATGAAACTAATTATCAGAGGATGATGGTTTCTGACACCTGATAAATGCCAAGATGAAGCTACTTATTGAAGATGTATCAAAATACTCTGTTTGCCATAAACAGATATTCATTAAAAATACACATGCTTATTTTCTAAGTGGTTGACACTAATATCTTGGCATAACTGTAGCATCACAGCTAAAAACCTGATGCAACAATGCTGTATAAATGCAGCTCAAGAAAACATTATGGGCAGACCAAAATGCAGTAGACTTTTATCTGCAGAGTTTTGTTCCTTAGATTTTCTCCACTCTCACTATGAATTGCTTATATTTACACTAGGTGACTCTTCTTGATGTTATTTTGTGGTTTTAAATCCATCTTATCCAAACTTTGTTTTATAAAACTAGTTACACTTCACACCTTACAATCAGAACAGTGAGCTGTTACTCTCAGGTGGCAGAGAAGAAAACTGAACAGGGAATTTAGGGTAGTTCTTTGTGCACCTTCAGTCAGGATTTGAACAATTTTCAGTTTTAGTTTTGCTGTTTTGTATAAAGATATAGCATGCTTATGAGCTTTGGCTGAAGGTGATTGTTTCTGCCCACTCACAGATGGAAGGCCTTTAACTCTGGAGGAAATATGGGGAAGTGTTCATGCTTCCTACCAGGTTCGTCTGCAGGAGGGGCCCTGGGACACTATTACACAGCAGGTGAGAATCCTCTGGTCCTTCATGAGATTGGGGAATTCAATATATGCCTGAATCCTCACTGGCCTTATTCCTCTCTTGGACACAAGGAAAAAAAAAAATGAACAAATATATGTATCTATCTCATGTCATGCTGAGCCATTTGCCAGCAATTGCTTCAGTCCTGGATTTTGAAAGATATATAAGTGTTTGCCATTTAAGGCTTGCTTTGATAGTATCTCACATTTAAAATACTTTTCAAAGCCAATCCTCAAAAATTCAGGCAGTTTCTGAGTAATTGTGAATTTGGGTAAATACAAAAGCAGATTTACTTATGTATCAGTGTAACATTTCACGGATTGTCTGGTAAGCAAATGACCAAAAAAGACTGTGTGTGATTTTTGGTTTTAAATAGATTTGCAAACCTCAGGATCCAGTGAGGGAAAATTGGTCTCTCAACAAAAAATAAGTTGGTGCTGTTTAATATGACACATGGCTCAGAGCTGAGCTGCTTGCTCTGGTGTCTTCCCTTTGCTGCAGGTCTCACGTGCAAATCTGACAAAGAACTGAGACTCTCCATGTGTGAGTTTTTTTCCCATCAGACCAAGATACCAATGTGTCCTCTCTTCCTCCCCTTCCCTTCCCTGCTGATTTTTGATTTTATCTGTTTCCAGGCTCTCAGGTCTCTTGCCACAGAGGCACGATGTAACATCCACTGAGTCCTACAGGTGCTCCGTTAATTCAAATAACACAGTTTAATTACAGGATGCCTGTTGGTAGATGGTGCCCAGCCATGGGAACACGAGCAGCGTTCTTGTTTTTGCAGCCACAGACTATTATTTATGTTATAACAGCTTCCTGAGAACCTACCAAGCCATGGGTGTTCTGGTGATTGCTGTGCGTGTCTGAATTCCAGTTGTGAGCTGGCAGCTTCTTGTAATACACACTTGTCACATGGAGCATTAATTACCTGGCTTGTCCGTGAATGAAGACAAGGAAATTAGGTTTTAATGACATAATGTAATAATGTGACACTGCTGAGAATAAAGCATAAGCGGGATGTTTGGAATGTGTGAAATCAGAGTTGTGCAAGCCAAAAGGAAAATCAGGTCACTCCCACATGGGGATTATTTTTGCCTCTTAAGGGACAGTAAAGTGAAAACTGTCCTGCATCTAATAACTGGAGGTGTGTGTGGGATACATACACAAAAATTCCAGCAAAAACAGGAGTTTGGGGTGGCAAAATGTGTGGAGTGGTGAATCTGATTCTGAGACACTCTCCTGAGGTGGTGCAGCCAACTCTGAGTCCAGGACGAGCACAGGAAGAACATTTTGGAGAAATTAGCAAAGTTAACAGCTGCAAAATGTGACTTTCTGTTAAATAAGGAGAGATTATGGAAGATAATAAAAACTACCCTGCAAGCCTCGGGTCAAAGCAAGAGTCAGGTCTACAAGAAAAAGACTGCTTTTCACCCTCAAATGAATCAGGGTTCTTAATTGAAACACCGAGTTTTGTCTTGCCTCCTTGCTTTTCTGCTGACCCATTTTGTTATGTGGGTTAGGCTTTGCCTGCAGGGACACAGATCCTATAATGCAAGTCACTGGGCAAACTCATCAAATCAGGCTTGAGCACTCAGTACACATGAGCAGCAGAGTAAAAAGGTTTAGGATTTTAATCCAGAAGAGATACAAATTTTAAATGCTACAAGCACTCCACCACTGGAAAGAAAAATTGAGCTTGCCAGGGGTTCCATGCATGTTACTTAACTTTTAACTAGGGCTGATTTGCCCTGTGATTGGCAGACCAGGAAAAGAAAGGCTTACTGACTTTTTGGGACTTTTTTCCCCATGTATTTTATGAAATGTGGGTGCCAGGCCTGTGCACATTTCTGATACGACTGTATTTTGGTGTACGCTCTCTGTGGTAGAATACATTTATAATAAAATATATCTCAGGAACTGAGAAAAGCTCCAAAGAGTGGAGATATGTGACATTTGCAAATTTTAGGTAAAATTTGGTCTCTTATAGTTACTTTTGATTACGGTGGAAAGTTATGCTCATTTCCAGAGAAAGCATCTTGAAGTATTTTCCCTGACTAGATTACTGCAAAAAGCAGAAGTCAACTAGTTACCTTCTCATAAATAAATTAACATGATAAGGTTGCGTAGTATTTTATAATGATAATTGATAAATGGTGATGATTTAATTGCACTTCCTCTAGTAATAATCTTAAAATGCTCAAATGAAGTTCCTGTGATTGGCTTTCTTGTGAGTTAAATCTCCCTGGGGTCTTCAGTCATCCCTTCTCTACATCCGGCGATAACTTGCTTTAGCTGTTTTAAATAATACAAATCAATTAGAACACACAGCTGTTTAACAAAACTTCCAAATGTTGCTACAGGTCTCTGTGGGTATTTCCTGATGACTTATAATGACATCAATTTAGCACACCTGGTAAGATCTGTGTGCGCTGGAAGTGGCTTAATTCTGCAATGACAGGAAAATTAAGGAGTATTTATGGATTACTGTTGCCTTCCAGAAGCGTTGCCAACTGTGATTTTCGGCTTCTTTTTAGGAGGATTCAGTAGTGGAATTACAGATATTGCAGCCCCATCTCCTGAGTTGTTTACTTGTAACTTGGTGGGTGCTTTTTAGCGTTAGTTATTTATATTAATAATTTAAATAATATGTAAACATATATTATATGTATGATGTATAGTATTTATATTAGTTATTTATAACATACTGGTTATACACAAATACATAGTGGTGTCATCTAAACAGCTCAAACTTACTGGGCCTTCTGTGTGTAATGAATGCAATAAATATCAGGTGTAATGTCCCAGTTAAGAAGGCAGCAGCCCAAAAGTGCCATGGTCAAATGCTAAATGGTGAGGTAAATTGTCCTCACAAGAACAGGAAAAAAAGCTAAAAAAAAAAAAAGGAACACAGAGTGGAGAGCAGAAATGAAACAAATAGGGAGAAATCTTCCCAAATATTAAGATGAACATATTTTGTGACATGTTAGTGTGTGGTGTAAGAACCAGGAATTAAAAAAAATGGATAACTAATACTGAGTTAATCTGTAGAGGCTGCGTTTGGCCTCTCATCATTTTGGAAGTCTCTCTGAAGATGAGTGGGAGACGTGAAGCAGCAGAAAGTGACTGTGGTTACAGCCAGAACTTCGGACTGTGTGACCTTGGTTGGGTCCTCGCTGTGGAGTTGGAAAGACAAGACTGAAAGGCTTTTTTTGTTAGGATAGATGTGGGATAGGCATTGTCAGGGCCTGAGTTTTCATCCTTTTGTGGCTGAGGGCTCCACACCTGTTTTGAAGTGCCTTCATCAAGACCCAGGGCACTGGTGTAGCCTTCACATCCAGTTTTTATCCACAGAGTGTGTGGAATGGTGCTGGATTGATGGGTACAGTCACCTCTTAGGAGGTAACCTGAGACCCATTCATTTCTCAGGTACCTTCTGAAATTTGACAATAGTGGAATATGGGATTGAAAAAAAAAAAAAAGGTAAAGACACTACTGATGCTTCCTAATTTTTTTGCCCTGATATTATAAAAGTGTAGACAAAGCAGGACTTCAACAGGGGGAGAGAGAACACTCTGACTAATGTGTTTCTAGGACTATGATGAAGCTGTGTATTTATGTAATAATTTCTATGAACACAGGTGCCCAAGTCCATTTTCGATTCCTGTTACTTGTGTTAATCCATGCCTTCCATTAATTTTTTTCTGTATGGAAGCAAACTAGCAAGAGAATTTTATAAGCCGATGAATGAAGCTGGTCACAGTCAGTAGCATCACCAACAATTTTGATTTTAACAGAGTGATGTTGTCATAAAGCCTTACCTTCCCCTGAGGAAACAAAGTCGTAAACACAACCAAGTGTATGTGCTAAGGCTTAATCAATGCTTGGTGATGATGGAATGTGAAACCAAACATCCAAGGGTAAAAATCAAATTGCATTATTACAGGAGGCTCAAGGGTTGAAAAACTACCCCATAAAACAAGAACAAAACTTGGTGACTTGAAGATCCTGCAGAAATAGCCTAAAAAATTGGTCTGTGAGTCAGGATTCCAAAGGACTCTGGAAGCTGTGGAGCACGTGTCCGTACATCCCTCCCCTCCTTTTTAACCAACGCTGTTCAGATGCAATAACTTCTGTTACCAAAGTGCTCCCAGCCATGGGAGGGGACACATTTCCTGTGTGACACCTTGGTTCTGGATTTGCCAACAAAAAATCAGCATTTTCCTGGTTTAGCAGTTCATTGTTGCTGCAGATAAAGTAACTCAGACCATTCTGACACTGACTCTATCTTAAGTTTCTGAATAACTGTAATTGACCAGGAATTTTGCATCTGTTTTTTGTCTACCATTCATTTCTCAGTTTCGTCTAAACAAGGTGTTTTTCTTCTGTTGTTTGGTACTTAGCAGGTAGTTTTAATATGTCCTTGCTGTCGTATAAAAAGTAGTCAACCCAACCTAAACTATGGAAAATGCAGCACAGAACTGCACCTATTTCTGAGTTAATCCAGAGTCTTTTTCACCCAGGAGTTAAGAATCTGGAGGACACATTCTTTATAGTACCTCAGTAATCCTGTCCATTACATCACTTAATTTATAGCAGTGTTAACAGAAAAATCAATAAACATTATTTCTAAAATGTCAGGGATGTTAATAGTGTGATTTTAAAAAGGAGAAAGAGTCAAAACTCTGAACAGAACACATTGATACAGTGTTGTAGAGGCACATCTTGCTGAAAATGTGATAGGGAGGATTTAAATCATTACGGCTCAGTCATTTTGAAAAATGTGTGTAGGTAGCTATTCTTAGACATACAAATCTTTCTTGCCATATTGTGGGATTTTGCTGAGTGGGGGAGGCCGTATACAGTATTTCTTAACAGAAGGTTGCTAGGATCGCTCTTAATGGTTTTGAGTCATATCAACAGTTGCTATGGATCCCCTGCTAATATTTTTGGAAAATTATTAGTACAACTTCCTGAGAAAAGGGAGTCTTACCAGTGCAGACTGGAAAGCTGTTTGACAGGGGGAAAACACAAAGATGGCAAAGCTGGATGGGTATTTATTTCCCACTAAAATCTTCTGTGATGTGTTGAACTCCTGGGGTTTAAAACAAGCTGTACAAGCTACCAAGGAGGCTTTATTTTAAAACTAGCCATTAATTAATAATGTTGAGCTGCCCTATGGTTTAGTCATGCATTTCCCCATAAGACTTCATGGACAATAATCTAGTCCAACTAATTTCATAGAAGGAAAAGACCAAATAATGAACTAATACTAAATGTAGAGTAAATACAGAAGCTTAATGGACAAGCAGCTGACAGATGTGCAGCTGATGGCATCTGCATGGACTCATGCAAAGCATTTGACACTGTCTGACATGACATCCTTGTCTCTTGAGTTGGAGAGCCATGGGTTTGGTGGATGAATCCCTTGGTGGGTGAGGGATGGGCTGGGTGGTCTCATGTGGGGACTTGGGGTCAATGAGTCGATGTCCAGGTGGAGACCAGGGTCGGAGGGTGGGACCATGGGGACCTCAGGGAGCTCAGCAGAACCTGGATCTGGGCAATTGCAGGCACCAGCACAGGCTGGGGATGAGTAGCCCAAGGGCAGCCCTGGGAGAAGCCCTGGGGGTGCTGTGAGGGAGAACTGGGACCCCAAATCCCCTATGCTGGGACCCCAAACCCCCCCTGTGCTGGGTCCCTGAACCCCCTGTGGTGGGACCCCAAACCCCCTGTGCTGGGCTGGGACCCCAAACCCCTGTGCTGGGCTGGGCCCCAGCGTGGGCAGCAGGGCAGGGGGGATTCTGCCCCTCTGCCCCCTCAGCTGAGACCCCACCTGCAGAGCTGCCCCAGCCCTGTCCCAGCACAGGGAGGGCCTGGAGCTGCTGGAGCCAGGCCAGGGGAGGCACCAGGATGGTCAGAGGGATGGAGCAGCTCTGCTGGGAGGAAAGGCTGGGAGAGCTGGGGTTGTTCAGCCTGGAGAGGAGAAGCTCTGGGGTGACCTCACTGTGGCCTTGCAGGGCCTGAAGGAGCTGCAGGAAAGATGGAGAGAGACAATTGCCAAGGGCTGGAGAGCCAGGACACAGGGAATGGCTTCCCAGTGCCAGAGGGCAGGGATGGATGGGATATTGGGAAGGAATTGTTCCCTGGGAGGGTGGGCAGGCCCTGGCACAGGGTGCCCAGAGCAGCTGTGGCTGCCCCCGGATCCCTGGCAGTGTCCAAGGCCAGGCTGGACACTGGGGCTTGGAGCAGCCTGGGACAGTGGGAGGTGTCCCTGCCATGGCAGGGGTGGCACTGGATGGGCTTTAAGTCCCTTCCAACCCAAAGCATTCCAGGCTTCTGTAATGATTTTCATATAGAGGTAAAAGCAGTATGAAGATCCCTGCCAATTTCTTGAGCATAATTCAGGACAGACTTTCAAGTCCCACTACTGTTGTTACTTGAGTTATTCTGAAATAAAAATTCAGTAATATTTTCCACGCTGATTCATAATTAATAGAACAAATTACAATATAATAGTATTGATTCTCTTGATTATTTTCTACTTCTGTGGAAAATCTGTTTCGGTTCCATGCCTTGCATTTACAGATAATTTATCTATCAGTGGTTCTGCTTCCAGAGAGCTTCCCAAGCGGAGATTTGTGGAGTAAAGTGTAAGAGCACATTCCCTGCCTGATCTGGCATTTCTTGTAAGCTGAGGTGGGTTGCTGTTCTGTCTTCTCCCCACCATGACCTCTGGAATGAATCTGTCTACTGAACATTCCCTCCTTATGGAAAAATCCTAAATTACACATCAACACTGACTGCACAGTATGAAAGGAGTGAGGATCATGTATGGCACACTCAGGTCTGTTTGAAAGGCCACTGGAGTGGCCACAAGGCATTGGAAACCATATGTATTTCTTACTTTATTAATTAAAAAAAAGCATTTTAAGTGCCACTGGAATGGAAGTAGAGTATCTGTGCTAACAGAAAGCAGTTTATACCTAAGCACTTGTGCTCTCGAGTGGTGGCAGCGGATGGTGTCAGCAGTTCAAAACCATTTAGACAAATTCATGAGGCCACTTGTCCATAAATGGATGCAAAATTACCTGGCAGGAGTGTGTCCTCCACTGCCCATGGTGCAGATCTGCTGGAGCAGTGCAGGGGGAGTGAGCCACAGAGGGAGCCCAAGCCTGTGCTCTCCCAGCCTGCTGCTGGGGGAGGCAGGAGGCACTGCTGGAGCACCCATTGGAATCCCTGGGATTATGGGATGAACCCTTCCAGGCCACTTCTGTCAAATGCCACTATGGCTTTGGGGTTTTTTTTTTCCCCCCTTATCATTTTTTAATCAGGGTAGGAAATCTGTCTCCAGTGTCTTTTCCATACTTCCACAGCTTGTTGGATCGTTCAGTTTTGCACCTTAGATGAATCTCATAACTTAAGAACAGATTTTAAATAGTAATTAATTAAGACGATATGCTATATAACTAAAATGGTGACAACTGAATTAATCTACTTTTGGCAAGCATGGAAGAAGAATCATCTGTTTATTTTCTTAGGAAAATGGCTGAGATGCCATTTCTTGACAATGTAACTGTGGACCTGCCAATTTTTAAGTATAAAGTTTTCTTGAAAAATCCTAAATGCATAAGTTACATGCTTGTGAGAAGCTTTAAAGCCTTAAAAGAAGCTTGTTAAGCTTTAGAAACATGCCTGAGTTTCTCGTACTGCTTTGATTCCTCCTGTTCTTAAAATTAATAATTCAAACCTTATAATATATATATAAAATAGATAATTATAGATCAGCAGTGTTGGCTGTTCTTGATTACTGTTTTGCTTGTCCTGCATTACCTCTCCTGCCTTTCAGGGATCTTGTGTTAGCTAATTAAAAAAATAATAAAGTCATAAAATGTAAAAAATAATCACCACCTCTTCAAAGCTGTAAATATTCTAGCATCAGGCAGAACTGGGACATAAAATATGAATTACAGAATCACAGAATGGTTTGGTTTGGAAGGCACCTTCGCTGGGATCCATGATGGATTTGAAACAGCAGATGCAAGGTGGTAGGCGTGGTTCATCTCAAAGGAATTCTGGCTGTGTTAAGTGTCCTTATATTTCTGTGTTGTAGAATCTGCCAAAGCATCTCTGCTTTCCTCAGAAAAATGGAGCCATTTAGTTGCCTTTTTGGTTTGGACTTCGTGTTTGATGAAAGAAGGACAGGATCCAGCTTAACTGGCTGCATGGCATTGGGAGTAGTGAAAGTGTTAATACAAAATTGTCACAGAAGTTGCTTGTGTGTCTTTGGGAGCACACGGGGAACGGGGACATTAAATCATAGGGCAACTGCAACTGCTTGTCTGCAAAGAGCTGGAGTGTAAATCAAATCACTCTGCTGCCTCCTCCGACAAAAAGAGGCTCAGTAACCACAGAAATCTGCTTTTTGGGACTCGTTTGCACTTCTTTGTCTCGTCAGGGCCCCTTCGTGCTTTCCCTTGCTCAGTGCCAATGCAGGTCTGCTTTGACTGTCTGAGGAAATGAGGAAAGCAGGAGAGCTGTGGCAGTGGCATTTTCCCCGTCACTCCTCAGCACCTGTCGCAGGCAGGGGAGGTTGTTCGTCTTCAGCTTCTGCATTTGGTGGGTTTTTTTTTTTCTGGCAAAGTTGGGGAAACTTGCCCCAGTTACGCCAGTAGGATGACTCGGCTTCTGGGTGTGAGTTGAAGTCAGTGACCATAAATACAATGTCTGTCCCAGGTCACAGAATCCCAGACTGGTTTGGGAGGGAGGGACCTGAAAGTTCATCCTATCCCACCCCCTGCCATGGGCAGGGACACCTTCCACCATCCCAGGCTGCTCCAAGCCCCAATGTCCAGCCTGGCCTTGGACACTGCCAGGGATCCAGGGGCAGCCACAGCTGCTCTGGGCACCCTGTGCCAGGGCCTGCCCACCCTCCCAGGGAACAATTCCTTCCCAATATCCAGTGTAACCCTTAGTCAGTAGGATGGGGAAGCCCTTGACAATTACTGTGCTACCAACAGCTTTATTACTGTTGATTTACACGTTCTATCAGGATTATAAAAGTTCCCTGTGTAATTACAGTTCTTTAACGTTGCACTTGCAACACAGTTATTCCATAGTAATAGAGTTTCCATCGTAGTAATTCCATTATTAGAGGAAAATCCCCTTGACCTCAAGTTCCACACGTTCGAAGTTCCATGTGTGCAGTTACTGTTCTGGTTGTGGGACTCGGGGTCAGTCTGAAGAGAGAAATCTTCCTGCTTTCTTTCCAAATGTGTAGAGTTGGATTCCATTAACAAGTAAGTTGTTACTGATGTGTACAAAAATAAGGAACGAAAAAGAAGATAGACCATGAATTCAGGAACATAAATTACTTGTGGTATAAGCTTGAGTGAAGAATTTTTACTTGAACCCAGCCATTTGTTTCAGTAGATGTGGTCAGAAACTGGGAGGAAGGGAAAAACTTGTATGCTCTTTATTAATGGCATCACTATTTCCTTTTCCTAGGTGGAAGAGATTATGGGGGACATGTTTTATTAATTCTGCCTTCTTTTTCTGACCTGGTGACTGGGGTTTTGGACACTGCTGGGAAAATGTCCGGAATCAGTTGGCACTGGCTGTGGTGTTTGCTGGTAGGATCCTGCATGAAATTTTTGACACCCTCGAGTGAATTTATATTTGCAAAGCAACATCATGCAAACCAGGTCGGGGAAGAGGTAGTTTCAGGCACAAATCCCCTGCACTATCATCAATGGAGAGACCATAAATGTTGTGATGGATGCTTGAAGGCAGTTTAATGTAGCACTGGAGAAAACAGAAGCCATTACCTCTGGAAGAGCTCCAGTTATGACAAAGAAAATAAATGGTGCTGTTACAAGAGATATACTGACAACAAAATTCCTGCCGGCTGGGGAGGAGAGCAGCAGAGTATGGTACAGAAACCTACAGACAATTACCCGTTATCTGAAGTAATGTTTATTTTTGGTTTAAATCTGACATGGAGACTGCTTGATAAAATGACTTAGTCCAATCTGACGGAAGTTTAGTCTTAATTATACTTGTGCTTGGGAACTGCCCAGGCTCTGCCACTGCTCAGATCCGTGTTGTGACATTTCCCAGCTCAGCACCTGTGTGTGGAGGGCTATACGTGCGCAGACAGTGAGCAGAGAGCTGTGTGCTGCCAGCGCTCGATCAAACTCAGCCTGGGGCGACATTCCTGAACAAACGAGGTTCAGGACACAGGGAGTGGCTTCCCACTGCCAGAGGGCAGGGATGGATGGGATATTGGGGAGGAATTGTTCCCTGGGAGGGTGGGGAGGCCCTGGCACAGGGTGCCCAGAGCAGCTGTGGCTGCCCCTGGATCCCTGGCAGTGTCCAAGGCCAGGCTGGACATTGGGGCTTGGAGCAGCCTGGGACAGTGGGAGGTGTCCCTGCTCATGGCAGGGGGTGGAACAGGATGGGCTTTAGGGTCCCTCCAAACCCAAACTATTCCAGGACTCTGTGATTCATTTTCAAACTACCCCATGAAACATTTCATGTCTTTCATCCATCTCCCTCTTCCATGTTTTTTTAATGGGAGGAGTTGAAGCAACAGCTACAGCAGCAGGCACGGAACATCCTCACACATCTTTCCTGAAGTCACCTAGGAGAGAGGTCGTTCTACAGAAAATAGATGAAGCAACATTTTGGGCTTCCAAATTCAATGGATCTGGTTCCTGCCTGTGAAGTACTACTTTCCCATCCCAGCTGGGTCAGACTCAGAGGAATATGCAGATGTGTGAAGGATTCCAGCTTACGGTGCTGAACAGGCAGTGCTGTAAATCAGCCTCATAGGTAGATAGAGCCAAAATCATAGACAGATCCAAGAAAATAATGGTGTTGATTTCAAATGAACTGTGTGTCAGAGCATTACTGCCCAGAAGAGTTGTGGGCAACCTGCGAATGGGCTCTCGCAGTACAACGCCGGTGAGTGCTTGTGGGAATTGACTTGAAACTCTCACACTGCCCTGGTGCATGACTGACTGGAAAAAGATTAATTGTAAGCTAGAAGTGGGATGATTCTTATATACTGTTTGTACTGTTTTGGTTTTTTTTTTCATGAAGTCCCAGTAGGATTTTATATTTTTGGTGTGACTGGCACTGACCAGCATAGATGAAGGGTAATATTGCTGCCCTAATATTTTGCTCAGGATACATTTCAGTGCATGTGGAGTGTCATCATTCTGCCAGGGACTGCAGCAGATAGTGAACCAATGCTAATGAAGCTGATGCAGCACAGACTTTTGTTTATTTTCACACTTCTGACAGTGTTTGAGAAGGACTTGGGGTTCATCCCACTGCAGACACCCCACCCTCTCTCAGGGCAGGCCGGCTCCTGGGCCAGCCCGAGGCTGGGGCCTGGCAGGGAGAGGCTCTGTAGCCCATTAGCAATTCTGAAATCATCCAGGGCTTTGATAACTCCTGCATTTTTATTGGCAGCATCCCCGTGCTTCCTCCTCAGAGCTGCTGTGTCAGTGGTTTAACCTTGAGTGTACATCAGAGCCTCACAGGGATGCCGTTGTGTACAGGATTTGGAATGCAGGATTTTGACTGAATCACAGCTGATGCTCTCAGAGTGTTTTCCCTGATGCTCCACAAGCTTCTCCTCCCCACCTCAGCCCTTTCCCTTTTTAAAGGCTGCTCCTTAATGGCTCTTGGCTCAGGATTTCTGGTGATCTCTTGTAGTTTTGTGGTTTTCCTGTCAGTGTGTGACACGTTCCTGTCTTTTGAGTAGCATGGAATTCCTGAGTTTGGGAATGGTATCAATGTCACTCTTCATGTTGTAAGAAGGGGAAGGACTAAAAGAAGAAAGATGTAGAATGTAAAGCTAATAAGCTATTTTAAAAAATCAAGTCTGGCCTCTGTGTGTCACTTGCTGGTGGTTTCCTGAAGCAAGAAGTGCAGGGGAGAATCAAATACTGGGGGTCAGGATGGTTGGGAATAACTTCAGGCTGAATATTTAGCCTTGGGAATTACCTTCATGCCTTGTTCAGATAGCTGAGTCACTTAAACCCAGGTTACTCCTCTTCTTTCTAGGAGTATGTGCTGCTGCCTCTTCTCCTGTGTAAGGGAGGTCGCCGAAATTTTTGCAGAATTTACTTTTTTTTTAACTTCCCTTAATTAAATATTCTTTATTTTAACTATACATGTTTTTTTGCTATCTTTAAGGAATAGCATTGGCACAATCTATGTATTTTCTGGAATTATTTGGAGGCCTAAGTGAATTTGAGCTAGCAGGTAGTGAAAAGGGGATTTTAACTCAAAATACTACTTTTTCTCAAAGAAAAAGTGCATCAATTCGCTTTTAACAACAGCAGATGGTAGCATTCTTATGCAAGTTATCTGTTTGCAGTGTGAAACGAAACTTTCTGAACACTTTTGTATATTCTGAAGCTTCTATAAGTTTTTTCAAGTTCTCTTAGACATGAAGTGATTGATCCTCATGAGAACATTTTCAGCATCAGAACCCAGTGTGCTTCAGCCGTGAGAGCCCCTGTTTAGTAGTTAATAGTATTGAACATGTGCTTCCTGCTGAAGATGGCAGGATTCAGTGTTTGTTTCTAGGCTTTTCTGGTTTGTTTTCCAGGCTATGTTCCTTGGTTGGAGGAGGAGTTTTTTCTGTGTTACCAGGAAGCCTTTGTGAGCACCTTCTCTTCTGTGCCGGCAGTTCAGCCCGACCCAAGGTGACACCTCAGAGCTCAGGGGTCTGGCTGCAGCTGTGGCAGCCTGGACAGGGGACATCCCTGCCAGAGCACCAGTGTGGCATTTCCTGCTCCTCGTGCGTGGGCATGAGCTGGGGTTTGCTTGTGCTGGTGCCCTCAGCAGCACTGAAGGAAAATCCTTTCCCTGGGATGTGCCAAGGTGGCAGGAGATGCTGGTCCTGTGCAGGAGCTGATGGGATCACTGCTGTGGCTCTGAGATAGAACGTTTGTCCTGCTCATCATGTGAAATGATGTGGGTCACACAGAAGCTTTGTGGAGCCCTGGGCTGAGTGTTCAGCAGTGCCGTGTCCACAGTGACGGGGGGAGAAACAGCAGAGCCCTGCCCTGTGGCAGGGACTGTGTCTGCCTCCAAGCTCAGCTGTCAAAACACGGGTTTCTGTTCTTCTTCAGGACAGTTTTGACTGGACTCCTTGGAGAACAACTGCTTTAAGACTCTTTTTAGCCTAAAACGAGGATATGCCACATAGTGGAAGTTAAAGCCACCTTGAGAGCACTTCCTTCTCCCTTCTTGCTCCCTCTCCAAAGTGCGGCACGTGTATTTCCCAGCACCAGCCTGAGAAGATACCAGGGCTCAGGGTTGCTGAAGAGCTTTTCTCCTGAGGGGATGGGTTTGTGTGTTACATTGATCAGACTGTGGTTTACACAGTAGCTTTGCCTCTCTGCAGCTGGGTAATGCTGATACAGTAACTTTGAGTGACTTTCGCAAACCATTACATTTTAACTGAAATAGTGCCAATAGCCTGGTTCCTGGTCTTGCTTTCCTTTTAAGAGAGAATGTGTGTTAATGATGTGTAATATATACAATATGTATTAGTCATGACTGTCATAGGAAGAGCAATGCGAGCTAAGATTCGGGAGTGACAAAAGTTGCATCAGGGGCTGATTGCACCCTGCCTTGTCTTTTCCAAATGCATGTGGTGAGTTTTCTGTTCTTTCCTTCCGTAACAAAGCAACTTCTGTTCCCCCTTAGGAGCACCCCATCCTCGGGCAGCCTTTCTTTGTCCTGCACCCCTGCCGAACCAATGAATTCATCTCTGCCGTTCTGGGTGGCTCCCAGAAACACCACAGGTGAGGGGCACTGCTGGCCCTTGTAAGGCTTTCTGCAATGCAGGTAAAGTCAATCAGCTGCAGCGTGGAAATGGCCAAAACTACTTCCTTGGTCCAAGCAGAATGAGATTTCTGTATTGTCACCTCAGGCCTTAACATGAAAATATATTTGGTATAGGAAGAATGAAGGAATAGCCCCATCTGAAGTTATGTATGACTGTTGAGTCTGTCTGCAGTTCAGGAAAAGCCGGGATAATATGTTTACGGTGCTTTTTTTGTGGTTTTTTTCCCCTAGACACGCAAATTACATTGTACTGTGGCTCAGTACTGTAGGCCCAGTTGTGGGCCTGAATCTGCCTCTGAGTTATGCGACGCTGGCACCTGAGCAGAGCACAAACACTGACATGGTTGAAAGGTAAGAGAAAAGGAAGTCACCTTTCCTCTCCCATCCTTGTTTTACAAAGATCACATAGAGAACTGGCAGAACCATTACCTCCTCCTCTGAAGCTCATGGTTCAGTTCATTTGAGACTCACCTTTCCCTGTTTTCCTTACCTGCCTGCCTTGTTGCCTCACTTGCTTTGCAGTGAAAATTTGTGCAGAGAGAGAGGGGCTCAGCCCATTGCTGACACCCTTCACGAGTCCAGAGGGTCCTTAATGTCCTGGGGTCTCTCTCAGGCGTGGAGAAGTGTTTTCTGTTGGCTCCCCCAGCACAGGGTTGGGGGTCTGCCATAACTGCTGCAAGGATTTTAATTTAATCCCTTTTTGGTGTTTGCTGTCACCTCTCCAGAGCCCAGAGCTGAAAGACTGGTGGTGGTTAGACTGGGATGAAGCTGCTGCAGACTTCCCTGGGGATGACGCTGAAGGATCCTTCCTGGCTGGTCAGCCATGCCAGTGTAGAAATGATTGCTCATGGGCCTTTGTCTGGCCAGAACTCGCCACTGATGATGGTGGGAGTTGGCTGCAGTTGTGGGAACACCTCCCCAGCACCACCCAGCCTTGACCTCCCTTGTGACTGCACTGGCCCTTGAAGTTGCTCATCTCCTGCCTGCTGTGCTTGTGCCCTTGGTGAGGCTGCACACAGATGCACGAGCCAGAGCCGAGTTGCTGCATCTACTGAACCTATCTCTAGAACATCTGCACCATCTGTGGGGCAGAAAATGCAATATAAACACAGAGAAGTGCTCGTGGGACATGGTGTGAGCTTGTGGCAGCCAGGGTATGGGCTGAGACTGCTTCACCTGGGAGCCACCTTCTCCAGCAGATCCTGGTGAGGGCCCACCCGTGTGTTCCCCACCCCACAGAACATCCTCATCTGAGGAACATCCGATGCACGGCACACGTCAGGGAGCAAACGGGGTCGGGACTGTGACAAACAGAGCCTTTGGAGTCTGCAGCTGAGCGAGCACGTCCAGCTCTGGAGCCCAGGTGCCTGGAGCAGCCGTGGGGAACATCTGGCTCTGCCGTGCTCTGCTGCCTGCGAGGGAACTCTCCGTGCCCCATGGGAGCTGCTGCTGTTCCCAATTAGTGTTTCTCGTTGTACTTGTGGTTGTTCACAGGTTTGCTCCCTACCCTGCACTGCTTCTGCAGCCTCCCCTGACAGCTGTTGATTTTTGGGGAATTGCCTGGTGGTGCTGCCACCGACAACCAGCTTACAAGGAACTTCCCTACCACCCATCCTGGCTTCTCTCCCTATCCCATTTTATTTGCAGTATAAAACAGAGTCTGAGCAGCTGAGATGGAACCACAGATTTTACTTTGTACACTCAGCAACTGTCACTTGCACAGAGTCCAGTGTGTGCCACATCAGTGCGAAATGCATCCAGATTCTGGTTTTTCAGATTATGTTTTTAACTTCCATTACTTGTCATTGGTGGATGTGGAATACAGAGCTCAGTCCTTCAAATTCCATTGGTGTGGAATTTCTTTGCCAGCCATTGGGAATTAATAATGAAAGCACATAATTTATTTTGTTCTGGGTCATAACAACCTCTGTGTAAGATTTACAAAATATGACCCACAGCTACATTGATTTTTTTAACACTTGTGGTAAGACATGCTTGATAATTGCATCCACAGCCCATTTTTAAATTTAAGTGAGACTTAGACAGGAGGAAAAACCAACAAAAAGAGGTAACAGCAGGTTTAAGAGCTGTTAAATGCTCTGTGATCTTCACTTGTGATACCCTGGAACAGAAGAGTAGAAGCACTCAGCCCTCAAAATGTGGAATTTATATGCAAAGGGGAATAAATATTTTTATTTTACATGGGAAAAGTCTCAACACGCATTACTTTCTACCTTAATTTACCATTTGTAAACAAAGACGAGGATTACTTGAACCTCCCGACACCACAAACAATGAGGTGATAGTGCAGTGTCATCATCAGGATCAATGTTTCCCTGAAATTTGCCTGGAAAACCAAAATTCAACTCGGTTAGTACAAATACATGGAGGTCAGATAGAGGAACAAATACAGGGTAACATAAATATTTGGGACCAAGGAGATAAATAAATCTGTTTGGATATCTCCTTTTTAATGGCTGGGGTGGGAGCTAGGCACCCAATTTCCCATTTACATTTATACCTTAATGACTTAGGATATCTTAACAGAATTTTTATGTACAAAAATCTTTTTTTTTTAAATCAAGTGAATCGTGGCACTCTCTTGTGATAATATTTTATGTTGTGATTCATTATTTAGTGAACCTATTGAAGATCCTTAGATCTGAGCCTGGGTTTTGTCTACATGCATTATCTGACCTCTTGCATCCTACCAAGGAGAAAATTTCCAGTTCAGATTTGTAAATTTGCTCAGTTGTTCATCTTTGCTAATCTGGGAAGACACATCGAGGGAGGTTCCTTACTTCTGGAGACTTCTTGTAGGGGAACAGTCTCATACCTGCCCTGGGTTGCCAGCATCATCACGAGGAATTAATTTTATGTGTTCACCTCAGCCAAAAAATGTGTTTTTCTGTGGAATGCAGTTGGTAGCCACGTACATAATCTCTCATTTGTGTCAGTAAGACCAGGTAAGAATTTAACCCCCTGCCAGGAGATTTGAGGTTGCGTGGCTTTGGTTACTAACAGGAGCATTCCTTTCCACGAAGGAAATGTGGAGCTACTTAATTACAGCTAAATACAGAGACGTAATCAGTATCAATTCTTATTGCACCTCCATGAATTTCAGTGAGACTTTCGCAATAACTGTCCCGTCCCCCCCCCCCGCCGCCCCCGCCCCGTTTGCTATGATGATGACGGTTTCACGAGTCTGTTTGGACATGTGTATTTATTTTGCACACATATAAATTCAGTTCCAGCACCAAGGAAGGACGATTGCTCTTCCCTCTTAATGGCGAAGTTACAATTATTTCCTCAAAAATACTCTCTTCTAGAGAACAGCATGTGTATGGGTATTTATACCTATTTTTAGTAACATGTAGGCTTTTAAAAGTGTTTCAAGGAATGTAGTGCATTTTTTTAGCGATAAGTTATTACCACCTAGAATAAAAAAAAATGTACCTTCATTGAGCTTCAGCTCAGAGCTGCAAAAGTAACCCTGTATTGAGTGCTCAGGATTAGGAAGGTATCACACAGGTTGTTATCTCCTGGATTTCATTAAAATCTTAAAAAACCCTGCACCACGAGGAAGCTTTCAGTTCTCCATTTGCGAGCTCGTTGTAGCTGTCACCTCCTGAAGACAAATTCACCTTAAGGCGAGAGAGGATTTCACTGCTGTGTTTGAACAGAGAATGGATTTACAGAGCACCCTCTTAACACCTTTCTCAAGTGTGTTAGAAAACTACATCTCCTGTAGCAGCGTTGTTATTCAATCGGGTATTGCTGGTGTCAGATGGTTGGTCAACTGCTTTAAGAAGAGAAAATATTAATTGGTTTTGGTGATGAGGTGGAAACATGGCCAGCCATAGATTCCCCTCTGTTTTGGAGGATTTTGGGGTATGTAACACGTATTTATTAGGCTTAAAACCCCTCTAATATTGACTTGGTGGTGATGTTTGGCTCAGGTCATTGTTCTCTGAGTTCTTTCTGCAGTGCCCAGGTAACACAAGCTATTCCTGGGCACTGGCACAATCACAGAATCACAGGATGGGTGGAGTGGGAAGGGAGTAAGAGCCCATCCAGCCCCACCCTTGCCATGGGCAGGGACACCTCCCACTGTCCCAGGCTGCTCCAAGCCCCAGTGTCCAGCCTGGCCTTGGACACTGCCAGGGATCCGGGGGCAGCCACAGCTGCTCTGGGCACCCTGTGCCAGGGCCTGCCCACCCTCCCAGGGAACAATTCCTCCCCAATATCCCATCCATCCCTGCCCTCTGGCAGTGGGAAGCCATTCCCTGTGTCCTGGCTCTCCAGCCCTTGGCAATTGTCTCTCTCCATCTTTCCTGCAGCTCCTTCAGGCCCTGCAAGGCCACAGTGAGGTCACCCCAGAGCTTCTCCTCTCCAGGCTGAACAACCCCAGCTCTCCCAGCCTTTCCTCCCAGCAGAGCTGCTCCATCCCTCTGACCATCCTGGTGCCTCCCCTGGCCTGGCTCCAGCAGCTCCAGGCCCTCCCTGTGCTGGGACAGGGCTGGGGCAGCTCTGCAGGTGGGGTCTCAGCTGAGGGGGCAGAGGGGCAGAATCCCCCCTGCCCTGCTGCCCACGCTGGGGCCCAGCCCAGCACAGGGGGTTTGGGGTCCCAGCCCAGCACAGGGGTTTGGGGTCCCAGCACAGCACAGGGGTTTGGGTTCCCAGCACAGGAGGTTTGGGGTCCCAGCACAGGGGATTTGGGTTCCCAGCACAGGAGGGTTTGGGGTCCCAGCAGAGGGGGTTCAGGGTCCCAGCACAGGGGGTTTGGGGTCCCAGCTCTCCCCTACAGGACCCCCAGCGCTTCTCCAGCTGCCCATCCCCAGCCTGGATCCAGCCCGGGGCTGCTCTCGTGCCTCTCTGGAGCCCCCGTTTGGCCGAATTTCCCCGTGTCCTTTGTCAAAGCCCACACAAGCTTTTGGCTCGAGCATCTCCCTTTCAGCCGTCCCCCTGCCTGCTCCTGTCGCGCCATCTGGTGGCGATGCGGCCTCACGACAGCGCCCGGCCGCGGAGCTGCTCCAGCGCCAGCTCGGTCTTCCTCCATTGGAATTTGGAGATTCAGAACCGCGAGGGGAGACACTCCCCTGCCCTTCTCTCTCCCCCAGGAGTTTTACCACACCAACCTCGGGAGAGATTCTCAACGTGTTCTAGGATTCCTAGTCCATTTTCATATAAATTATTGAATTTCGCATCAACTTCTACATAAATAATGATTTGAAGCAGAGCCTTTCCTTCACCACACAGATGAATTGCAGTTGTAACCAGGGAACTGGTCACACTCTGACTTCTGCCAAGTGCAGTTTTGAGGTTTTACTGAACAACTATGTATTTGTTATCTGGCTAAGCAAGTAGAAACTCAGAGACACCTAAGGCAGTGCACTGAAACAGATGTCCTCAAATTGGGCAGACTTGCCCCAAAATAAGCATAGTTAATTTGTACTGAACACCAGGTGAAACTCTTTGGGCTGATGGTTCAATAATCCCTTCAGGGCCCAAACCTGGGGAGTTCTGTGCCTGTGCTCACACCAGAGACCAGAGCTGCTACCACAAACACCATTTTCACCACTTCTAGGGACCATTTCTGATGTGAAGAAGGCTTTTTTTCACAATTATGCATAAAATTCCTGCAGTTCCCGCTCCCCTGAGGGCATGTTTTGATTCCTGATTAGTAATCCCAGAGGAACATTAGGGTTTGGGCTTTTTCTCTGGCCAGATCTAGGAAGAAACTTTACTTCAGTTTCTACAGGAAGATTTTTGTGACTGTCCCCTCTCCTCCTCCAGCAGCCCCTGAATAACAAGCACCGCACTCATTTTAAATCAAAGATTTTATTGGTGATCTTGTCAGACTGGTGAGCATTTACGACCTGGGTCTCTCCTTCTTGCCCTTGTAGAGGGCCAGCAGGGACACGTTGGCCACCTTGACCACCTTGAAGCGCACGCCCGGGATGTCCCCCACGGCGTGGCCCTTGCGCCCGAACCCGGCCACCAGCACCTCGTCGTTCTCCTGGGACAGAACAGGACAGAGACAGGCTGTGAGCCCAAACCCGGGCACAAACCCGGCATCCAACACCTCCCACCTGAGCTGCACACCACTCCGCCCCAGGATGGGCTGGGAACACAGGGGGCGTTTACCAAAATCCAGGGAAACAAACCGGTTAGCAGATTTAATCGGCACCAGCAGAATAAATCTGTTATTCACACCTTTTTCTCACAACATTTTAGGCTTCTTGGTAATTACCTCGATGAAGTTCAGGCAGCCATCGTTGGGGACAAAAGCTGTGATTTTTTTGCCATTCTTAATGAGCTGGACCCTCACACATTTCCTGATGGCAGAGTTGGGCTGCTTGGCTTCAACGCCCCTGCAAGGGAAACCAACCAGCAATCAGTGTGGAGGACCAGGAGGGTCATTAATTATCACCCACAATTAACTGTTTTACCTTGTATTCAATGTACATTATATCTGTATTTCAACACCTGTCAGCTGTTTGAAAGTGCTGAATTAATATTCAATCAATATTACATTATATATATTAATGTAGATTTATATATGAATACATAAAATACCCCTTCCAAAGCCAAACAGACACTGAAATGACCTCCAGACTAACTCAGTAAAATTCTAACAAAAACCAAAAGAAACAATCCCCAAACAACCTAAATCACAGAAACAGTGCCCAAAAGACAGAGCCCTGGCAGCATCCCAGTAAAATTTATAAATTATTAAAGAGGGGGAGGAAAAAAGGCAGAAGTAGGGAGGACCTATTTCCATTTGTGCCTAAAACCCATACAAAAAAACCCTTCGCCTTTTCCGTTATTTTTGACTGAAGTTCCCTATTTTTTTCTACTTTTAAAAGAAATCTGTTTTCTCCAATTCTTGCCAAATATCCCCGTTTCCCTTAATTTTTGGAAAAAACCCCACACGTTTCTAATTTTGCCGTAATTTGTGCCAACCCCCCCTTTTTTTTTGACTAATTTTTGCCCAAGATCTTTATTTTTCCCCCCATTTTTGGAAGAAATTCCTGCCTTTTTTTCTCAAAGTCTTGAGGGAGGAAAAAAACCACCCTCAACCCCTATTCCTCCGTATCCTGGGGCTCTGAGACCCCATCCAGACCGGGAGGAGCACCCACACTTTCTCCAGGACGATGCCCTTGGCGTGGGAAGCGCCCCCGAAGGGGTTGGCCTTCAGGGCCGTGCCCAGGTGCGCCTTTTTGTACTGTTTGTCGTGCCACTTCTGGTCCCGGCGGTGGCTGCGCAGCTTCCGAGCGGTGCGGAGGCCTCGGCACTTCCCTGCGGGGCGAGACGGGGCCGGGGTGAGGACGGGAAGGAGCCACGAGGGGAAGAAGGCGTGAGGCCATGGCGGACATGCGGCGGGTAATGGCGGACGCGGCCTCACCGCCCGCAGCGCTGCCCGCACGGCACCGAGTCGGCTGCGGGAGGTCGGGCAGCGCCTACGGAGCGCCGCGGGCACCGCCGAGGATCCCGCAGCCCCAGCCCCAGCCCCACTCCCGGCCCCGGCCCGGCGCGCCGCTCACCCATCTTCTCCGCGCGGCTGCCGAGCGAGAAAAGAGGGAGGACGCTCCGCGCCCGCCGCCTATAGCCGCGCTCGACAGGACCCGCGCGGGCTGTCCTCGCCGCGCCTGACCGAAATACCGACAGGCACCGCGAGGGCAGCCCAGCGAGCAGGAAGACCGCCGGTTCGAGTCCCGGCAGGGCGGCGCTGGAAGGACCCCAGCCCGCTTCGGAACCGCGGGTTCGAGCCCCGGTGCCGCGGGTTCGTGTCCCGGCCTGAGAAAACTGGGAAAGAAAAGTTTGGAATCAGAGTTAGACGTAGAAACCCGACATCGGTTTATTACAGCACTGCGTGCATTGAGGACCTCTCTTCCAGTCACTCACACCGAGGTGCTCACTTCTGTAGATTGTATACCATTTGTTACACAAATGTGTTTTTACATTCCAAAAGCGTTATGCCCGTTTCCAAAAAGCTTTCTACACACGCTTATCAATTTGACGGCTCTTACTACACATGCACACGTGTGCCCCAGCTCTTTTCACCCTCACCTGGCCACAGGGACGAGTCGGTGTGTGGTGTGGCCATGTGTGGTGTGGCCATGTGTGGTGACCTTTCCCACCAAAGCAGACTTCCCAGCCCGCGCAGAGGAACTCCTGGTTATTACTGGCATGCAGAACTGCCGATGAAAGATCATCTGATTGTTATTACCGACATGTAAAACTGCAGGTTTTGTTTATTTGAGTGGGCCCATATTCCCACGGAGGCCTTTCGGCATCCTTGGTACGGAGGGTTGCAGCCCCGGAGGTCGTGGGTTCAAGTCCCGCGGGAGGCAGGCATGTGGGCTGGCAGGGACTGTGCCCAGGAGGCCTGGTGGGGCTGGAGCCAGGATTCCTGCCTGGAAGGAGCCTGTGCTGAGGTGGGATGCAGATCTTCTACCCTGGAAGAAGCAACAGGTCAAGAGAAAATGGCCTAAAGTTGCAGCAGGAGAGGTTCAGGTTGGATATTGGGGAAATTCCTTCCTGGAAAGGGCTGTCTGCCCTGAGCAGGGGTGGGGTCCCCATGCCCATGGGATTTAAAGCCGTGTGGATGTGGCACCTGGGGACATGGGGCAGTGGTGGCCTTGGCCATGCTGGGGATGGCTGGACTCACTGGTTTTATGGATCTTTTCCAACCTAGATGGCTCCGTGATTCTAACTTCCAGCTTTCCATGGAATCATGGAATGGTTTGAGTTGGGAGGCACCTTGAACCCTTCCAGTGCCACCCCTGCCATGGGCAGGGACACCTTCCACTGTCCCAGGGGGCTCCAAGGCCCGTCCAGCCTGGCCTGGAACACTTCCAGGGATCCAGGGGCATTGTGACTTTAATTACTGTGCTGCCCGCTAGCAGATCTGCACACAGCGAAGTCCTGTGACACAAACAAGCTTGTACTGCTCAGTTTTGAAGGCTGCCTCAGTCCACGCTGCCAAACTGCGTCAATCCAAATCATGAACGTTCCCATCCCTTTTGGGAATGACTCTGAAGAGTAATTGCATATAAACACGTATTTCTTAACACAGCCTGTGCTCACGGCTTAAGTACAAAATACACGCTTTGTGTGTTTATGTATGGCTAGGTTTACATTCAATCTTTATAGAATAAGTAATAAAAAAAATTTAAATATTATAAAAATCCAACCTGTCCCCGCAAAAGAAACCTCATGTAATCCCAAACAAAAACCATAAACCCCACCAACGCTTGGAGGGGAAAACATTACCATTATGAAAAGCAGCTCTTGAAGATGCAGTTCCAATGTTGGAATGCAGTTTCTGTTTGATAATTTTAAAACCAGGGAAGTCTGTCTTGCGAAAATGCTGCAGCTTTGCTTTGCAGTGTTAGGAATACTGGGAATACTTAAAAGCTGACTAGGAAGGCAATTGGTGAATATAACATAAATGTGCCATAACAAACTGGCATTTATTGGACAAATACTCATTAAGAGGTCAAGATCTGGGAAAGAGATGGTTTGCCATGAAGCTGCTTTGGGGTTTGCTCTTTCTTTTTAAACTACACCAGGACTTTGAGATACTTCTGTTAAGACAGCTTTTCTTCATTTCACCACATTCTTCAAAATTAGTGCTGGGCTTTTCTTGGCTTCAATATGTCATGGTTTAAGCCCAGATTGCTGCTAAACACCACACAGCCTCTTCCTCATTCCCGTCCCTCTCCTGAAGGGGAATTGTACCAAAAATGGGTTCAGATACGAATAATTTAATAACTGAAATAAAGTCAGTAATAAGAGTTAAGAACAAATGTGCTAGTTAAGCAAGACAACAAATAAGTATAAAGCCAATTAAGGGTAATGAGTGAGAGGTGTGCAGGCACAGGTGGCCCCAAGGCATCCCCCTGGAAGGTGTCCCATGGCAGGGGGTTGGAGCGAGGTGACCATGAGTGTCCAACCCAAGCCATTCTGTGATTCTGGGACCCACAGAGAGTCTGGGACTCCTACCTTTTTCAGGACCTCCCCTGGGCACAGCCCTCAGGGCACTGTGGGCAGCTGTTCTCTTTGGAGAGCACCAGTGCTGCCAGATAAGCGCTTCTAAAATTAAATGTCTCGGTTGGCCAAGCAGACAAATCCACCCAAAATCCTACCACTTATCCTAAAACTCCCAGTATAATCTGATCTCTGATGCCTGGCGTCCTGCAGCGCTGCACAGCCAGGGACAGCTGGGCTGTGACACACACTGGGCTTCTTGTGGGGTTTTTTTGGGGTAGTTTCCCTGAAGGTGGATGTAGGCCTGGAGTCTGCAGGGGGGTTTCTCAGGGTTGGGATCCTTTGGGGACATGGGGAATGGTGCACGGACCAGACAGTAATCCCAGAATCGCAGGCTGTTTTGGGTTGGATAGAACCCTAAAGCCCATCCACTCCCACCCCGTGCCATGGGCAGGGACACCTCCCACTGTCCCAGGCTGCTCCAAGCCCCAGTGTCCAGCCTGGCCTTGGACACTGCCAGGGATCCAGGGGCAGCCACAGCTGCTCTGGGCTTCACCACCCTCACTGGGAAGCAGCAAAGAGTTGTAACAGGATTAATTTTTGCATCCCATCCCAGAAGGACACAGAAAGGGTTTTTGGCCTGGTTAGTTTCCCAGAGGGAGGACTGTGTTGGAACTGAGACAAGATTTTTCTGTATTTAAAGGCCAGTTTTCTGTCCGTGCTTCCGTAGCATTGTCAGTGCGCTGCAAATCAGAGCAGCAATGCTACATTAGATTGAAAGGATGGACTGATATGTTCAGGGCTGAGACCTGCACGGTGGCTGACACCTCACACTTTGGTTAGTTTAGGAAGCTTCACGGTGACCTGATGTGGCACTGGGAGGTGACTGCAAACAGCTGGAAATGATCTGTGCTGTATGTGCCCGAGGAGACACAGCCACAGGGAGAAATTATCCGTCTTTATGGCAGGCAAGCCCAGCGTGTGCACAACTGCTGCAGCACCAGGCAGCACAGCTGTCAGCCCAGGGTGTCCATGAGTGTCCGTGTGGTCACTCTGTGTGGCAGGGGGTGGCTGGACAGCAGTGACACACTGGGGATGGGCAGGGTGCCACCTCTGACCTGTCACTCTCTGACTGCGTTCGCAGCCCTGACGGAACTGTGAGCCTGACTTGAACTGAATATAATTACCTTCCCTACGAGGTAAATTAAAAAAGCGCATTGTTTAAAGAACAGTAAGAGCTGCACTGCCCCCTTCCTGGGGGTGGGAATGTCTGAGCTGCCTCAGCAGGAGATGGGGAGCAGACAAGTGGCACCTTGCTGCCTGATCGTCAGAGGAGGAGTTCTGCATCAGAAGTAATCACCACCACCACCTCATCCCCAAATGGGGGTGGGGGGGGAAGATGATGAACAGTAGTTTAACCCTTTTACTTGGAATACTGGACACTTTTAGCCTACCTTAGCCCATCCTGTGGGCTGCAAACAACAGGACAAGAGGAAACATCCTCAGGCTGTGCCAGGGGAGTCTCAGATTGGACATCAGCGGGAATTTCCCCATGGAAAGGGTGCTCAGGCCTTGGCAGGCGCTGCCCAGGGAGGTTTGGAGTGCCCATCCCTGGAGGTATCCAAGGAATGCCTGGAGGTGGCACTCAGAGCTCTGGGCTGGGGACAGGGTGGGCATCGGGCACAGCTGGGACTCCATGGGCTGGGAGGGCTTTTCCAACCTCAGGGATTCTGGGATTCTGAGATTCTGTTGACTTCCCATTGACTTTGCCCTGCAGGTGGTTCACTTCTGGCCTTTGTGGCCACAAAAAGTTCAAAAATGAGGCTTTTCCCAGTTGATTTCAACACAAACTAGACAAAAGTACAACAGCAATTGAGTAACTGAATCACAAGAGCTCCCCTAACCCTGCCCTTGTCAGGACTGCTCCATGCAAGGCTCTACTCAGACTTTCTTTTAAAGCCCAGTAATGCAGAGATGCTGATTTTGTCATCATTCTTCACCAGAATGAGGATCTAATTTCTTTTTAGGTACCAAGTATATTTGTTTATGTTGGAACCTCATAAAAAACCCGCATTTTTAAGAAACGTTGAATTGCTGTTATTATCAGCAAGAGTCAAGGGGCGAGGAAAGACTTTTCTTCTTGCTCTTTGCTTCAACGTTTTTTTCAGGTGATTGCTGATTAGTGATTTAATATCAGCACCCCTGGCATTAATACACACTGAGGAAGTCAGGATATTTGCACTGATTTGTTCAGGTTTGACCTATGCTGGCAGTTTGGTGCTAGGTGTTTTCTGGGTTGTCTGTTTATGCTACTTTCTTCCACTTGCTCTGCCCTCAAAGGACACATTTTTTCTTTCTTTTGGGCCATACTAGTTCATATTTCTGAGACTTTATATTTCTTAGCTTTTACTCCCAAGTGGATGAAGAGCACTCAGGAAATGGATGCGCATGGATCAAATCTCAAGGCACCACCAGAAAGCCTCTCTGTGCCTTTCCCTCCATGTATTTAGGACTCAGGAGGGCTGAGGCACTGAGCAGTGACATTAGTGACCTCACACTGCTTAGAAGAGTGTGTGATGCTTCTGTCCCTTCCCAGGGCTGCTCAAGTTTTTTACCTGAGCCCTGTGACTCTGCTGGTGTAATTGTTCTCAGCTTAGCATCATGCATTCCTGGTGCTTCTCAGAAAATTTAGCAGTTATTTTCAAGTGGTTTTTGCTTAATCCTGCGTTCCCTCATCTCATTTTTCAGTCTGGGATTCTCACATAAGTATCTTTACTCCTTAAATTGGATAGAAGCTGCTCTAAGGAGGACAAGCTGTTGGGGGATTTTGAAGATGAGCAGATACCCTCTGCATCCCAGGAGGAGAAATGAATTAAGATGGCAAATCCTTTTTAATGGTTGCAATGCTAAAGCCCCAATCCTTCTCTAATATCTGGAACGCAACAGGCAGGAGCTGTTAATCATCAGAGTGAAGCTTCACTGATGGTCACAGCAGCAGGCAGTAGGACAGGAGTGGGTGTCTGATGCCTATGGATTGGTGCATGGCTGTGTCCTGCCTGGTATTTAAGGGTTTTGGGACTGGATGACCTCTAAGGTCCCTTCCAGCCCAAACCATTCTATGACTCCATGATTCTCAGGGGTACCACTGTGTGTGACCCACAGACCTCCTGAGAACAACCCAGAGCCAGGCCCCATATTCACAGTGATGTGTGTGGGCTTTGGTGTCTCGATCTGGCAGCCCAAAAACGCAGACACTGTGATTTCCTGGGCATTGCATAGCTGTGGCCGGGCCTAGAGCTCCCCACTGCCAGAGGGCAGGGATGGATGGGATTTTGGGAAGGAATTGGTCCCTGTGAGGGTGGGCAGGCCCTGGCACAGGGTGCCCAGAGAAGCTGTGGCTGCCCCTGGATCCCTGGCAGTGTCCAAGGCCAGGCTGGACACTGGGGCTTGGAGCAACCTGGGATAGTGGAAAGTGTCCCTGACCATGGCAGGGGGTGGCACTGGGTGACTTTTAAGATCCCTTCCTACCCAAACCACTCAGTAATCTTTGAATTCAAAGCACTGAAACAATTGATGCAGAAAGCTGGACACACACTAACTGAATGAGTGGTGAAGAAAGGAAACTGCTTCCAAACATTTGGCTCCGAGGCTTGCAGTGTCTTGCTTTCACATCTGTAAAGTCAAGATATATAACACACATGTATCTGTCTCATCTATATAATATACAGATGACAGGAGGTATTATAAGAGTTCAAAATACATGCAATTCTTGCTGTGAACGGAAGGAGAAATTCCAGAGCTGCTTGTGAACATCACCCTCACCTCCCTCTAAGGTTAGAGTTAAGTACAGATAAGAGGTGAACCTCGGCATGATTTTAGAGCCCATGTGATCTAATGCCTTCTTCCCCCTTAGCAAGCAGCTCTCACCCGGTACAATTTCCCCACACCAAGTGATCACTGCTGCAGGAGGGATCCGGCAGGTGCGGGGGGCAAAGGGAGGGCGGCTGGAGCGGGGAGGGAGCAGGGATGGAGCGGGGATGGGGCAGGGATGGAGCGGGGATGGAGCTGGGATGGAGCGGGGATGTGGCGGGAATAGAGCGGGGATGGAGCGGGGATGGAGTGGGGATGGAGCGGGAATAGAGCAGGGATGGAGCGGGGATGGAGCGGGGATGGAGCGGGGATGGAGCGGGGATGGGTCAGGGATGGAGCGGGGATGGAGGGGGATGGAGCGGGGATGGGTCAGGAATGGAGCGGGGATGGAGCGGGGACGGGTCAGGGATGGAGCGGGGATGGAGTGGAGGTGGAGCAGGGATGGAGCGGGAATAGAGCAGGGATGGAGCGGGGATGGGTCAAGGATGGAGCGGGGCCAAAACAGGGATGGAGCGGGGATGGAGCGGGAATAGAGCGGGGATGGAGCGGGAATAGAGAAGGGATGGAGCGGGGATGCGTCAAGGATGGAGCGGGGACGGAAGGGGGACGGAAGGGGGACGGAACGGGGATGGAGCGGGGATGGGTCAGGAATGGAGCGGGGATGGAGCGGGGACGGGTCAGGGATGGAGCGGGGATGGAGCGGGGCCAAAACAGGGATGGAGCGGGAATAGAGCAGGGATGGAGCGGGGATGGAGCGGCGGCTCCGCCCGCAGTGGCCGCCCCCGCCCCGCCCAGCCCCGGCCCTGGAGCACGGCGCTGATGTGCCGGGCGTGGAGGGGCTCCGCGCTTCTCCATGGACGGGATCGCTGCCCTGCGGCTCCTGCTGCTGCTCGCCTGCGCCGGGCTCGGCGGCTCCGAGGACCAAAGCCCCGCGGGGAACAGGTCGGTACCCGGGCGTGGCCGCGGAGCTGTGGCGGAGCTGGGTGAGCGCAGGTTTCAAACGCTGTCATTCGTGCCGCGTTCAGAATGCCGGGACGTGGCTGTGGTTTCCCGTCCAGGTTTGGAAACACCCGGGGCTAATGCAGAAATTAATTACTTTGAAGCTGGCGGTGCGTTAGAGATGTAACTTTGACACAGTTTTGTGAACGTGGTTTAAAATAAGGGCGTTTTCTGTGCATCTGTCCCACGTTTCATTACGTTTTAATGACTCTCACACTGACTTTCCCTGGTCCCTGGGAAAATGGAGTTCTAAATAGTGTAAAAGCAAAAGAGTGTGAAAACTACTACAAGCCACGCAGGCACAAAATTTGCTACTTCTGTAGGATATTTGAAGCGTGAATTCAATATTGCAAGTGAGTATGAAACTTACAAAATTACTGGAGATTTGGGTTTATTGTTAGTCGTGCTGCTTCACCCTCTAATGAAACACAAGCAGTGAGCCCAGATCATGGCAGGGGGAAGAGGGGACCTTGTAGAGCCAAGCATAATGGAAGTGAAAACAGCCTGAGCTGCATGAGTTGAATGATGCCCAAAGTCACCAAAAACACACAGAACAAACACGCTGATGGTCGCAGCTGCCAGTAAAATCTGTGCATTTAAGGCAAGAAGGACATGTGGTGATTTACTTAAGCTTGTATTAGGAGATTTGGTAGCCAGTTACTGATAAATAGTACAATATGTTTTCATTAAATAGCTTACTTGCTGCTCTCCTCTGCCAGCTCTCAGATTTCTTACTGCTCTTCTTAGTATAATTCAACTTTTTCTTTTTTTTTTCTCCAATCAGACCAAAATCTGACAGAGAGCAAGCAGCAGAGCATTACCTGAACTTTATTGCAATAAATATTAACAGATGAAGTCATTATCTTGATGCCAGTGAATTAAATGGGAATTTTGCCTCAATGGGAGTGGGATTCTGCCTGCACAGTGTTAATTTTCTAGAAGTACTATCAGTTTGATTTCCCTTTTTTGTATTAAAAATGGAAGCTCGAGTATCTTCTTGTTCTGATCCAGACCTTTTTGGACATCCATTAATTTGCAAATCAAACCCCAGCAATCAGTGCATTGTAAAATATTTATGGAAATCTGTCTCCCTGTGTCAAATCAAATATTTGAAAACCTAAAAAGTTGTGGGTTTTGTAGATATTTCTTATTGCTAGAACTTACGTAGAGGCATTTAAAAGTCAATGATGTTTTTTGTTAGGATGTTTCTTAGCAGGAAACAGCTCTTTCCCTGAATCTGGTCTCTCTAAACATACACATTTATAGTGTTAATAACTTCACTGAAATTCCTTATGCTGAGTGTCCCTAGGACAACAGGCAGTGCATTGCCCCCAGGTGCTCCTCACCTTTATTTCATAACTTTATTTTTAGTGCATTTGAGAGGCCACCCATTATTGTCCAGTTAAATATTTCATAAATGAACTGAAACCAGCTCAGCAGCCAGTGAGGAATTCTGCAGCTGGAGATTATCAGCCTTGGGGAGACGACTCTGAAGTAACAGAAATACTGTTTCTGTAGATGTAGAGTGCATTTTCCCATCTGGTGCAGTGCACCAGAGCAGTAATATAAAGAAGAGAAGTGTGGACATGGCATGAAAACTGCCTGTGGCCTCCACCCTCAACGCTGCTGAGTGCCAGGATTATTAATGTGGCTCATCTGATGGAGAAAACTCTGTTTACATGGAAGTCCTCAAGAGTCTTCATCAACTTTTGCAGACAAACAGGCCAGACTCAGTTATCTTATGTAGATGGATAAAGTCATCTGATAAGAGGGAATTTACACTTCTTTATACTTATAATCTTATTTAATTGGGTTTTACATGGTGATTAGTCATTCCAGTGCTTTGTATTAGGGCTAATCCAATTTCATGTGGGTTCCTAACATACTTAGAATGGTGAATTCAACATACACCATACATGCCTGGGTGTATCTGGGAGAGTTGTTTACCAAGTGGTAAGAGAAAATATCAGTCATCAAAACATACACCCTCTGTGATCAAATGACTTTGAAATTTCAGGGTAAGAGAGGCTGATAAAAGGGTGATGAATTTAAAAGGCTGGTCTCTAACTCAATGTGCTGAAAGGTCTTTGCTCTGGAGAATGCTCAGTGCTAGCTAGTTCCTTTTCTCTTACACAGGTAATTACCATTTTTTATAATCAAAAGGGAATATGTATTTTTTTAACTTGCAGTTATTTTCCAGCTTTTTTACTTTCCATACTTTCGTTTCCATGGAACATGCTCCAACTGAGGATGCCGGGGCACTGGGATCCCCCAGCTCGCCTTTTGGGTGCAAAAGCTGCTGTTTTGGCAGCAGGGTGGCTGTGGACAGCCACGGGTCCCTGTCACAGATCACACCCCCGTGGCACTTCAGGGCTGAGTGTCAGAGCAGATGACAGAGCTGACGACATCAACATCCACTCATGCCTGCCCCGAAACCGGGATGTGATCGTCCCCTCGTGCCGGCGACAGCCTGGCTGTGCCACCGCGACGTGGGGAGATGGATTTCCCTTCCTGATGGGACAGCATGCCTTGTGCAGGAGGAGAGGAGGCAGCCAGCACTGCTAATTTGCGGAGTAATTAGCTGGAGGGCCTGGCTAGAGGCACCTCCCTCAGGTGCCTGACACAGGGCTGAGCGTGTTCGCGGTGCTGTGGGGCGTCGTGGTGGCTCCCGGGTCACTCCCTGCTCTGCATTCCTCATGGAAATGTGAATATTTCATCACCTGTGCACATTCATCCCTGTTTGAGGATCTTCGTGCTGAAAGCAGAGACGTGACATCTCTTCCAGAGTGGCTGTGCCTTCATGGGGTGTGCAGGAGCCAGGATTCATTTTTCTTAATGGACAGTCACACATACAGAATTAACCTTTCCTCTTCCCAGAACAGCATAAAAACCTGTCAGGGAATGAAATGAATCGCACAATTTTACACCATTCTTCCAACCCCAGTGTTGTAGTGTGAGTAGCACAGCCTGGTGATTTCCAAGCTGGAGTAACCAGCTATGAGTGCTTGATTATGCATATGGAGAGGAGATAAAAGTATAAATAAGCATAACTTGATAGATAAATAGGTGCAACTAAGTATAACCAAAGTCAGAATAACTAAATAATTTACATTCATTTCTTTTCCGCGTGCCTTGGTTTTATAGCTATCATCATGAAAAAAATGCCCCCAAATTGGCCTTTTTCAGCCTGAAGGCACAATCTGTCATGAAGAAGTAGAAAAGACAAAAAAAACTGCATCAAATTACAAGACCCATGTTCCTAACTGTAAAACAGCCTTAGAGAAAGTTTTGTTTGAGCAAGAAAACAAGGTTTGGTCCATTGTAGCCACGTCTTTTGATACCTGTGTGTCAAAATCTGGATACTTTCACCCATGTGTGAAGGCTGTTTGCTGTTGGCATGAGCAGCCTCAAGCCCCTTGGAGACCTCAGGCCAGCACTGATCCTGACACCCAAAAAACAGTGGGAAAAAGGAGGGCCCACTCTGAGAGTGCTTCTTGAAGCCACTGGGGTTTCAGAGCTGTAGCTGAGGACAAATTTGGTCTCTCCGTATGTAAATAAAACTGCCAGATGAATTTTAAACAAAGCCGAACTTTTCTGAAGGTAAGATCCTTATAAAGTTCTTTCAGCTTGGCAGCAAGCAGGGTGGGCTCTAGGCTGTTTCTTGGACTCGTGTTTATCTGCCCTTGAGGATGCTGTGATGGGAATTAGGTTCGGATCACTCCTTACACAGATTCCCCTGCCCAGAACCCCCCGGGGGGAGGGTTCACCCTGCTGTCCAAACACTCCCCAGGACTTTGCAATTCCAATACCTTATAGTGAAATTTGCACATAAATACTGAAAGCTGCTCTAATTCCTGATATTTATATGCCAGCCTTGGTGTAAATATTTCCACAAATTTTTCTGCTGTGGTGGTTTGGAAGGGTGGTAAGAAGTGGGGCAGGGGAAGAAGGTGGAAGTGTATTTCCATGCTCAGGGGGAGGTGAAGCAGCTCTGGAAGGCACCGACAGGCACAAGCAGGGCAGGGTATGCAGGTTTGGTGCTCACAAGAGCAAATCAATCCCCTGACAGGGGGTGCAGGTCCCAAGGAAGCTGCTGTGGTGTGGAAAGGAAAGTGTTCATGTGACTCATGGAGAGGAGTCTGGTCCTCAGCGAGTCCTGGTGTCTTGGACTTTGATCTTTAGGTGGTGTTGTTTGTGAATCCACTCGGCTTGAGTCTGTAGCTCAGGAAAGCAGATTGTGCTGACACTAGCTGAAGACTTCTGCCTGAGAAGGAAATCAAATGCTGACAATTTCATCAGTTGTCACTCCAGATGTTCTTCACCTGAGCCCTGCCTTGCATGGGGTTTGTTATTGCCTGGAACCGTCCAGGAGCTGTCATCACACGGTGTAAATCTGTGCTTAAGGCACGCCAACCCCCTGCTTTTGCTCTAAATCCATCGTCTTGCTTCTGATCCTCACTAGGGAATGAGGGTGGTGCAGCGCCCTCCTTGGTTCCCCTGCCTGTGCCCTGGAGCTGGCTCTGTCCCTAACCCAAAACTGACATCCCGTGGCATGGGACAGGAGGGGTGGTGAAGCCTTTTGTCAGCGTGATAAGGACATGGACGTGCCTGTCAGGGCTGGTTCGCCTGAATGATCTCTGAAAATGAGACATTATTAGCCTGAGTACCGCTGCTTTGGGATAATTTGCCCTGTTCCCGTGGCATTCGCCAGTCAAGGACCGGAGTTACCCTTGGAATGTTTTCTGGAGTGAAGCAGCAACAGGAGCTTTCCGCACTGAAATTACTGCAGACTTTAAATCCAGACGCAGCAGAATAAATCTTTTTCTCCTCTCTCCTAGTTCACATGAGTTTTCAGATCAAGATTCTCTCCAGAGAAATGGTAAGGATTTTAGTGGGCTGAATCCCTGGGTGCTGGTTCTATTAGTGTGGCTGTAGAAGATTTCATTCCCAGATGTTCCTTCTCTTGGCATTGGTGACTCTTCTGTCACATATTTTGTTAAGGCATAACTCTCTTTAAAAAATACCCTTTAAAGGGTAAAAATCCTTTAAAGGATTTGCCTGTTAAAAAAATAAAATTACTGTCCAACGCTGAGATGCAGTGAGAATGTGGAAGGAAAAAGCATTCACTTTTTTTAACCAAACGAAAACAGGGTTAAATGTTTGAAGGACGGAGCTGTGAGAGTGTCCATGAAACGATCTGTGTTTGTGAACCTTCACTCTCCTGGCGAGCAGGAGGGGTGGGATCTCCTGGGATGTCAGGGTATTTGTCACAGCTTCCTGTCTCTGGCAGTGCAGGGAGAGACGTTCCCAGCAGAGTTATCACACTTTTGGCGGGCAATTCAGCACAGACCCTTTGATGAATTTGCTGTATGAAGAAAAAAGCAGCTTTTGTTGTGTTTGAGATGAATAAATACAGATATAGACCGAATCCTGTGACTTTGGGGAACTGGAGTTCCTCGCAGCGAGGGTGACAAGGTGTCCAGTGAGAAGAATAGAAACTTTGGTGAACAAGGAAGGCAAATTAGGAAATACATGTATTGAAGGCAGTATTTGCTGCAAGTCGAGTGATTTCCAAGGTAAAATCAGTAATTCTGACATACACATTTCGTGCAGCGGTAATTACTGTTTGCATAAGAATGTGCAAAATTTTTATAACTGATTAGGTGTTTATAATATGCTAATAATGAAATAACACTCCTTCTTGTGCAGGGCAGCGTTACAATGGTGGCGTGAAGACAAAGCTCAACATCAATCGAGTGGCAATTGCACAGGTGATGCCTGGAGGACTGGATCTGTGAAGCTCTTTCACAGCACGTTTAGATCCTGCAGCTTACATTGCTGAATTTAATTGGTTTTACTGTGTTTACAAGACGCAGCCAACAAACCCATCTAAAAGCATTGTGGTACAGTTCTGCCTCAACACCTGTACAAAATATTCTCTGCTTTTCTGAGGGCTGAGGTGGCACCTCAGGTGCTGTTGCTGGTGCTGGCTGACCACGGCTTTGGGCACAGGATCTTTCTGAAAGGACAAAATCCTTATATCCATATGCTGTACAATGGCATTTCACTGCTGTGACCAGTCTTGTGCTTCCACCAGCTGGTACTGAAGGAAGAGCTGCAGCAAAACACCTGATTTTTAGTGGGAGTTGTTTCCTGAGACCAGGCTTTAGGTCTTGTCAAAAACTGAGCATAAAACGTTTCCTTACCAAAAGAAGCTTACCAATATAAGTAGCGTGTTGACTAAATCTCCCTCGTATGAGCCTCTGAGCAGACAGCCTTGTCGTTTATATAAATGCAGTCGCAGCCACTCAGCACATTTCCTGAGCATGAACTTGCCTTGCTTTCAGCTTGTTGCTGTCAGTAGTTATTAATTTTAATCCTCAAACATCCTTGTGCCATATGTAAGGTCCGGTATCAAAAGGGATCTGTCAGGGTCTGAGCTGAGAGTTATGATTTGCTAATCTGAACAACACACACACACACACACACACACACACACACACACACAAAATCTCTCTTTAAGGCAAGACAAAACCTTGGGGCTTAACTGTGTCCCTTCTGGAGCCTGGTAAGATGCTGCTTATGACTGGGACTCAGAAAACCTCTCCTGTTTTGAGGTGAACTAGCAATCATATGACGTGCTAAAAACAGTCATGCAGGTGTGGTGTGTGTTATCCTGCTCGAGTGGGACAGAGGTGGTGACTGGAAATTTGAGTGTGAAATCTGAGAATGGCAGTTAAATTCTTTAGTTCTTTCTGAGCCCTAAGTCAAATTGTCTTGCCTGACAGCCAAATTGTCTTTTTGCCATGAAATTTGGCTTATAAGGGATAGCAGTTTCCTGGTGTCTGCAGATGACCTGGAAGATGCAGTCCCTGGGTTTTAGCCTTGCAGCTGATTTTGTAAAAGCAGGGATCCATATTGATCCATCCCCTTCTGCAGAAGGTATTTCCCTGGTTTTAAAGCCATGGTGAGCCAAGCTGCCTGCAGGTAGGTGGACATTTCTCTTGGACATTTCTCTCAGCTGGACAGCTGCCCAGTGTGCTTCCAGCATGGTGGGCTGTGTCCTTGCACAACCTGAGTCCTTTCCAGTATGCTGAAGCAATTCTTAGAGCAGTCCTAGAGAGTGTTCTGCTGGGGGGAGCACCCTGTGGGTTCTTGCTTTGCCCCAGCCCTTCTGTGCTGTGCTGGATGCTCTGTGAGGTGCTGTCCCCGAGGTGGGAAGGGGATACAGCCAGATATCCCTCTGCTTCCTCAGCCCAGGGCTGGCTACCAGTGCCAGCCTCACGTGTTCTGGGGAGATGGTAACTCCTGAAATCACGTCTTCTGATAGAAATCTCTTGTGTGGTCCCTCAGGTTGTCAGCTACAACTTGAGTGGGGGAGGACAGTGGGAAAGAGCAGCCTGGAGGCCCTTCCCCCACAGGCACTACAGCCCCCTGAACGTCACCATCAACGGCACCCCCTGCATCCTGTTCTGGGCCAAGAGGATCACCATCAGGTTTGAAAACCACTCCCAGCTGGATTTGACAGAGAAGACCTTTGGTGTCCGGGCGACCGTGGACGTGGGGGACTCAAACTGCAGCGAGGACAGTGCCGTGTAAGGGGAATCCTGCTCTGCCGGTGGAACCGGGGCCAGATAACCACTGTGGGCAGTGCAAATGGGACAGCAGGCCTTGCAGAGCCCCAGGCTCTTTCTGACAGTGTCCTGCCACAGCAGGCAGCAGGGGCTGTGTAGGTGAACCCAGCCTTTCGTGGGTGCACACACTCAGTTGTTGCAGTGGTGTGGTCCCTCCTTAGCAGCCTGCTTTGCTCCCAGTGCCCGTGGGGCTGAAGCTGTTGGTCTGTTCAGTCTCCAGCTCTTTTACACAGCTGCTCGTGGGGTTGGAGAGTGTATCCTGTGCTGAATGTGGGGCTTAGGTGCTGTGCATGACTGATTATCCCTTCATTATCCTGGGGTGTGTGCCAGCAGTGCTGCACAGGGTGCAGGGCTGTGTTTGGGTGGTCACCCCAAATCCCAGGCTGAGATCCATGAGGTGCTGGACACAAAGAGTGAGTTCATCACAGGTCTGCACAAAACCTGACCTCTGCACACCAGCCTGTCACTAATTTCTTCAGTGTGAACAGCATTTAGAAGCTTTGCTAGGTGTTTCTCACCCTGAGTGAGAAGCATTCAGCAAAATTTTGCTTTTTATTCTTCTCACCCTGAGTGAGAGACAAATATTAACCACACTGCATCCAAAATCCTCCGGCTCCCTGGCTGTTCTAGGAAGCCAGGTGGTAGTTTATTTCCTTTGCCATGTGCCTGATGGCTCCTCTCCCCCCATGCAGTGTGCTGGTTCATGGCTCACACCAGATTCCATTGTGGGAGGCCTAAAATCAGGAGGGAGTTTCCTAATTGAACATGAGCACTGAGTCTAGCCCGTAAAGGGAGTTTAAATCTGTAATGACACGCACAGCAACAAAAATAACATGACCACTCCCAGCAGTTTCACTTATCTTCTATACAATTCACCTGTACATATGAATATGTTTTCACAGAAAAGTAGGTGTTACCTCTTTCTGGTTGTACAGCGCGAGGTGCACAGACATTCTGGTGAGGTTCCTAGAAAACTGAAAGTGAAATTGAGGAAGAACTCAGGATTTTTGCCTATAGCATCATAGTAGTCAACAAGGCAGTTTGAAGAATACATTATCAGCATGGGAACTAACCCAGCACTGTTTCGACAGGCAGAGATAGAGAATGGAATAAAAATATTCCATTCTCTAAAAATAAAAATAAAATTAGTTAAAAATAGTTAAAAATAAAATGTAATGACAAACATTCCTGCCTCTCTTCTGGCCTACGATTTGAAAATAATCTTAGTCTGATTAAAAATTATCATAACCTAATAGAAAATATACTAAGGCAAAACTAGGGGTTTCAAAGCACAGAGAATGGTATCAGATATAATAATCCAAGCTGCATTATTTTTTTAGTTGAATGCCACGTTTGCCTGCGTCTAATCCTCAACCATCTCTGATTTCCCATTGTAATAAAGCAAAGGATTGTCTGGATTTGGTGTCCTGTCGTATGGGACCAGTGTTACCCCAGAAGAGTAGATGACCTATGAAATTGTTTGGTGTGATTTCGTTTGGTTGGTTTTTTGTTTGCTTGTTTGTTTTGTTTTTGTTTGTTTGGGTTTTTGTTTGTTTTGGTTTTGGTTTTTGTTTAGGTTTGTTTTGGGATTTGGGATTTGTTTTGGGTTGTTTTTGTTTTTGAAACTGTTCTTCCCCTTTAATTTAGGAAGTCAGAATCGGCATGTGTTCACAATATTTTGTTTATGTCTTACGTGAACAATGAGAGTCTCCATGCAGGTTTTAAAAGGCAAAACATTATTTCTAAGCAATAAGAATATATTGCACTTAATCTTGTATTACATTAATTAACCTGATAGGGATTTCACTTTATTAAAGCTCAGGTGCCCAAGGCTGTTGCAGGTAAGCTTTTCGGACCTGCCTCAGAGCCAGGGCGTGTGTGTGGCTGTAAAGAAGGAATGTGGAAACCTGAACTCTTCCATCAGCTTTCCTTTATGCTCTGACATTTACACAGATGAGGACAAGGTATCTGTTTACACTTTCTGATGACAGGCAGGGGCAATGCTTGACTGAGATGTCATGGCTTGAGAAGGAGAGCAGACATCCACTGAGCCTAATTATCAGCTGAGGTGGGAAGCAGTGGGATTGAGTTGTGTTGGAAGTTAAACATGAATTTCTATTCTTTCTAGGTAGTCTGGGCCTCATTCCAATTAGCAGGTGAGCAGGTGTATTTCACTGGAGGAATATTTAATCCTTTCAGGTTTTTTCCACACTGACTTTAAGGGTAGGCTGAGCAAAAAATTCCATGTAAAACCGAGCTGAATCTTTTGTGCTGCTCTTCTCTCTGAAGATTTCTGAATTTCTTTCCTATTCTGATGTTACTTGCTTTTTGACCTAGACTTTCCCTGAAGTTTGGTGACATTGGCAATCTAAAGGGACTTGTTATCAGGTAAGTTTATATAATAAAACCCTTACCAGGTAATAACATTACTGTACATTGTTACACAGTTGCTTGGGGAACTAAAGAGAATTTGTTTAAGCAAAAATAATGTGAGAGAAGCCCTTGTATAATTGAAACACCTGCACTCAACATGTCTGCTTGTCACCTGCCTTGTTTTATTAAGGCATTTCTTCGTCTACATTGACTTTTCCACCCCTGGAAAAGTTTGGTTCATGTCTATTGCGTAGAATGTCCCCATGTCTGAGATTTTAGCTAAGCCTTGCTGATTAACTACAGACTGGGCCTCGTACTGTGACCTACTTTATGTTTGCTTCTCGGTGATAGAAGAACACAGCATTTCTTGATGAGTGACTTTCCATACCCCTAGTGGAAGTACAATATCAGAGTTGCATTCCTATTTTCCCCACTAATTAGGCAAAATCCCCTCATATTCTTCCTGCTTTTTATGACAACAGCAAACTCCTTCATCTGCCACAAAGAACAACCTCAAATCACAGAATCCCAGGGTTATCTGGGGCTGGAAGGGACCTCTGGAGCTCACCCAGCCCAACCCCCTGCCCAGGCAGGGTCCCCTGGAGCAGTGGCACAGGAGCGTGTCCAGCTGGGCTCGGGGTGTCTCCAGAGAGGGACACTCCAGGCCCTCCCTGGGCAGCTGTTCCAGGGCTCTGCTCCTCCATGGAAGGCTGTCACTCACTTTCCAGACTCCATGGGAGGACCAGGAGCTCATTCTGATACACACTGGCCATGCCAGCGAGTGTCCTAAGGTTGTTCAGGGCATCAGTTTCACCGCTGCAATCCTCTTGACTCATTTTCTTACTCGCCTCTCTGCCAACACGGCATCTCCAGGCTCTTGTTAACCACCAGCTACTACCAGCTGTCTGTCCAGAACTGGTTCAGCTTGCACAGGCTGCAGCTCCTGTACAACCACTCCGTGCAGGCGACGTTCAACGTCACGGGGATCCACGCGCCGGCCAGTTACTCCTTCCACTGCGAGCATGTCAGCAGCCTGCAGAGATACGATGCCCTGCTGGTCCCCAGCTCTGCAAACGACCTCTCCCAGCTCTGGGAGGTCACTTTCATTGACTTCCAGGTGATGCCATAGATTTAAGCCAGATGCCTCCCATGGGTAGGTTCGGGGGAGGTTTTGCCCTTCTGTGCCAAGGAAAGATGGTCACCTTCCATGCACAGTTTACACTTGTTCCTGACGTGGAACACAAAATGGAAACCAGCACTTTCCCTGTCCAAGGGCATTAAGGGCTATATTTGTAGTCTTTCTGCTTGTGTTCCCTCTAGTGGGGAGTGAGTTTAATTTCTGGTGTTACATTGCTCTGAGCTGAGCTCTCACACCCGGCACCAATAACAGCACCACACACCAAGGCATGGGATTCATCTTACTTCACTTTTGATGCCTAGGAATTTTGACCCTGTGCCCGGATTATAGTCACCCCAGCCTGCCTCTAGAGCCACTGGATAATTCCCCCGACCCATGTTAAGTCCTTATTTTAGGATGAGATTAATAATCTTCTGGAAGTGCCAATTCTGCTGCGTTTGACAATGAGGGAGCCTAAGATGGCAGGACTGAAGTGTCTTGCTTTTAGATACCAGAGTCAGAGGGCATGAGGAGCTGAAAAAAATGGAAAAAGCTGATCGTCTTTTCCCACCCTGTGAAATATATCCACGGACTGGTTTAGTGGTGCAGAGAGTCAATTCCCTTTGTGTCAGTGTGGTAAAATACACATCAGAACTGAAGCCACGAGCAAAACTTGTTGGTGTTTTCCATGGCTGGGTGCAGCCTCCTGTAGTTCAGCTGGTTTGCTGCCATGTACCGTCCATGTGGAAGTGCTGAGGAACACCTTACATTAGGGCAGGCTCGTGGGAGTATTTCCTGTTTGTTGTGCGGAAGTTTGTTCAGTCTGGAGCAGAGACTCCGGGGACTCTCAACAAGTGGTGCTGCAGATGCTCAGGTAAAACAAAAGGTACCACACTTGCAATTCACTACTGCTGGGCCAACAAGAGTGAGCGTGGACTATTTTGTTTGAAACACAGCTGCAAATCCTTTGGGCAGCAGGGTGGAGGCGATTAAAATAGCTAGCAGTTCCAGAAGACTGACCGGGATGAATTCTGAGCGTTAAATCCAGCTGTCAGTGGGGGACACAAATTTGCTGTGTGCAGGTGTTAAATTAGAAATTGTTAGTGCCCTCAGGAGCAAATTAACGAAGGACCAGTGCTTTATTTAACATGATCCCTCTTGTTCTCTCTGCAGATTCAAGGTTTTAATGTTCAAGAAGGACATTTTGCTTACGCCAGGGACTGTGCATCCTTCTCCCCAGCAATCTTGATGGGGCTGGTTATGTCCCTGATCCTGCTGCTGGTGCTGGCCTATGCTCTGCACATGCTCATCCACATGAAATCCCTCGACAAGCACTATGAGTGCAAGGCTCCTCCTGCCTATTTTGCACAGATGAAAGACAGTGACACGGGGGACGAGAAGGAGCCACTGCGAAACAGTGGGAATGAGTCCTATGAACTTATAAACCAGCAGTTTGGTAAAATCTGTATTTAGCAGAGTGTGTCTCTCTCAGTGAAACAAGAAATATTTTCTTCTTCTGGCGCTGTTGTACGTAGTCTGTGTACGTTTTTTACCAGCTGAAAGGAAAATTAGGTGACAGATTGTTTAGCCAGTTATTCACTGATAATCATCTCCAAGATGCCTTGGGAAAGAAGGTGAGAAAATAATTCCATTGTGAGTAAGAGAGATCCATGTTGTGTGACTTGACTCCTGTAGCAAAAAGCCAAAATGCATAGCTCTTCACTCAGCTTACCATGCCTTGAAGAATAAGTATTGGACACTTTGAAGTTCAATAAAGGTTAAAAACCCCCCAAAGCAAACTCTTTGCTTATTCTTTGAGAAGGCAAGGTTCACCCTTATTCTGTATTTGCTCTGTATCCTGACAAAACAGCATCAGTTTCTTTCTCAGGATGTGCTTTTCTTCTATTTCCCAAATTACATCCCCTCCTTTTTGTCCCCATAAACTCCTTTTCCTGCTTTGGAGCCTTCAGGGCCACATAGGCTGTGTTTTGATCCGCTGCACATATGAAATAGTGGCTGCAAGGACAGCAGCATCCTGCTACATCCCTGTGTCTAAGCTGGAGGCTTTCCCCAAGGATCTGATGGGAAAACCCAGACATCTGGTCACAAAGGCTTACCCTCAACTTCCCGGCTCAGCTCCGCGTCAGAAGATGGATTATGAGCATTATATCCTGTAAATCCAGGTTAATTTATTTTCTACAAAATCACATCAATCCCCCTCGGGGACTTTACCTGAAAGGAGATTTGCAGATTGAAAATATATATAAACAGAGAGGTGGAAGCTGCCAGCAGTGAAAAGGGTACTCTGGTATGATTTCACTGCTGCTTCTGAGAGTTTAAGATACTGCTGCCCCACTCATCCTTTCTTCTGGTAGAGGCAAAGTTTGGGAACTCCAAATTAGCCATAATTTGGCCCCGGTTTCTAGCAAGTATGAACACAGCAATGTTCTTAGCCCTGCAGTGCTTTTATGTTACAAGTAATGGAAACACCAGCATGACAGGAAATCAATCAAAACCAGATTTGCAAGCAAACAGATTTTTTATTGTAGATTACAGAATTAATTAGTGGTTTGTAGCCTCTGCAAATTATACTGCAGTGGTCTTCAAATACCTTGGGAGATGTCCAAAGATATCCTGTTTATTAGAACAGGTGTCACACAGAGAAGCTGTGGATTCCTAAGTGGTTAGTTCATCTAGGAAAGCACTTCAGATGGAAAAAATGCATCTTTGACACATAACCAGGCGTAATACACAAGCTTTTCAAAGCTTGCCGAGGCTGCCTGTGGCCAGTTGCTGCCAAGCTTTTATCTGTTCCATGAAAGGAGCAAACAAAAGCACGAATGCCTGGAAACCTGAGTGAGGCCGGCAGGAAAAGGCGAGAATTAAACACTGCCCAGGCTGTCCCTGTGCTGCACACAGTGCTGGCAGAGGTGGCTGATGCTGGACTGAGCTGAGGAGATGTACCTAGTGGTCCTGAGAGCAGGGCTGTCCTGCCTGGGGCTGAGGAAATAAAAACCTGGCCCTGCTCAGTGGCAGCCTCAGCGTCAAAGTTGCTGCGAGCCCCTGATGTGAAATCCTCATCCTCAGGAGGGCTGCGCTTGCCAAGCCCCCGGTTCTTAATGCTCAAGGGCATCTCTCCCTCCCACAGAGATAATTTCTCCTTCTGGCTGGTGTCTGATGGTGCTGCCAGGATAGTTCTGACCTGTCATGTCCTTGCATGGTTTCTCACTGTTGCTGTGAGAGGTTCTACAAGACTGAGATTGGGAATAAGGCAATTTCCCTCTGGTTCTCTCCCTCACTCACACCCTTTTCCAACCCAGCTTTGCTTTACCTCGGTTTTCAGGGTGAATGTCTGCAGACTTTGCGCTCGAGAGGCTCAGCGCTGCAAATCTCCAGCCTGTGCCAATCCAGCCATCTTGTGCAGAATTTCAAGCCTTGTGTGTGTTTGTGTCCCTTCCAGGCCTTCCTGAACAAGAGACAGTAATTTGTACCCAATAACTTGCAAGGAAAACTTCAGAAGTAAAAGAGAAAGCAGCTAAAAAATTTTAAAAATCACCAATAAAAAAGTTTTTCCATTTATCACATTATTCTAAACCATGGGATAACTGGGATATCCTGGGTAAAGGAGTACACGTAGGAGTTATCTCTGCTTTTTGTGACTTTTCGTGTTGCAGTTCTGCCTGGCAGTGGCAAGAAATGCTCCTCTGCCAGGTATTCTCTGTGTCAGCAGAATCCTACTCAAATGACAGAAGGATTTAGAAAGGATAAATACACTACTTGAATGAAACAGGAAATACAAAGTTCATCACAGGACTGGAAGGAGGAGCCATATGTTTGTAAAGAGTTAAGGATGCTTTGGTGGAAAGTGCACCAGAAGAAAAAATCATAATTGCAATTTTTGTCTACTGGTACGATGTATAAAAGCAAGCACACATGGCTGAAAAACACAAAAATGTGTATTCTTATATTTCCAGTAAGCTGTGAGCCAAACAATGCTTACTAAAAGCACATTTTGGAAGAGCAGAGACATTCCACTTCCTTGGTCCTGAAACGGGAAAATTCCAGTTAAACTGATATATCTGTTGCAGAAATGAAATGTACTGGCATTAAGAGACTAATTTATAAAAGACAAGCTTCTTTTACATGCATGCTTTAATTTCTGCACGAGAACACAGCAGCCTCTCCAACGTGTGTGTGTTCATTCAAACAAAAACCTCACAGCATCTTTTCAAACCCCATTCCCTCTTTCAAATTCAGGGTCCCATCCACTCCCACTCAGACCCAAGGGAAGAGTCTCACCTTCCTTAGCTCAAGCAGGAGAAATCTCACAGATAGTGATAACGCTGAATGGAAAAAATGAACACATTTTTTCCTCACAGATTTCATCTGCTGTAATTAAAACGGTGTATAATTGCCCCTCACCCCAATATTTGGCAACTTCATGTTGGCAGAAAACTGGATTTCCAGGCAGAACATTACGCACTGCTGTTTGGGCTGAAATGGTGTCGTTTTGGCACAGTAGTAATTAAAAACGCACAAGGAATGACCAGCGCCAATGTCACTGTGAAGGCAGGGAGACAAACCACGAGCCCACCATGAGCTGGTGAGTGACACTGAATCCCAGGGGGCCAGAAGAAAGAGATTTATTTATTTCCTTCAAGTTTTTTAAATGTTGGCATTTCCTTCCCCTATTTGAAACACTGGTTCCTGCCATAGCAGCTTTGGTATTTCTAGTGTTTTGTGGGGTTTTTGTTTTTTTTTTTAATCAAGGATTTCCAAAAAGCTGGATGCAACCTCTCATTTCAGAAACTGTCCCCAGGAGATGCTCAGAAAGCATTTTTGAGGGTGGGTCGGTTCTTTGCCATTATTGAACACCTCCTGAGGTGTTCGCCATCTCCAGTAAGCCTTGTGACATGGCATTTAACTGGTGTGTGATAGGCCTTTAATGGCTCCTAGATCACCCATTAATTTCTTCGCTCTAACAATACAGCAAGTAAATATAAATTTTGATGTTTAGGGCAAAAGCTGTAAGAAACCAGAAGAAAGTGCTAAAAATGACATTTATTTGCACTTTTTTCACTTCAAGTTGATAGCTTCTCATTTATCAGAAATTTTAATTTCTTTGTCTTGAGTCAGTGGTATAAATTTACTCACAACTCACGTTGTATTTGAAGCCCAACAAAGAGTTTCAATTCCTGCTAATTTTTGGAGCAGCCTTCCTAACATTTTGCAGCTGCTTCTGAGTGCTTTTTCTGTGTGGGTGTTTTGGTTCTGGTGCAGCAGTGTGCCCTGTGCTGGCTGCCTAAATCTCTGGATTGGTTACTGCAAATAATTGCTGAGGCTTTTTGTTGGTAAGTGCTGCTGCTTGGGAATAAAAAGGAATTTCGACTTGGGATGGAAGCTCGAAAAGTAGGTTTTCCAAATAAATGAAGCAGCAATTCTGGTTTGGCCCCATGATGCCTCTCACACCACTGAGCTGCCTTTCAGGTGTCCTGGAGCCAGACTACAGCTTTTCTGCCATGTCTGGAGTGGAAAGTATTCATTATCAGTCTTCTCTCACTAAAAAAACCCTAACCATAAACCACCAAAAAAACCTCACCCCCACTGAAAACACTCACACACAAAAAACCAAATCCATGTTTTTAATCTCTGGATGTGATTTCTCATTTTTTCTTCAAGCTAAAGCTGTTCTTTCCACTGAAAAGGGATTTGCAGCATTTTGTCTTATCAACAATGAGCAGGTTTATCACTCGCTGCTGCAGCTTTCTGTCACAAAATATCAATCAAGCCTCTTCAAGAGGCTGAAAGTCTCTGTTCCAATTGTACCCACAGCTTCAGAAACGTACAGCCTCAGAGAAAGGGACAGTTTCAACTTCCCTTCTTGAGAAGTACCACGTTCAACCACTCTGCAAACACGGCCTGTGAAATGGACTGTCATGACAAATCCTGGCCCTAATCAGCAAAATTAGTTTGGTGGAAACCCTTAAACCTGCTCCCGAATAAGCATATCCTCAGTGTTAATGTTCCTCCATTTCAGATCTTCTTGTGTTTCAGCCGGCTTGAGGTGACCTGGCTCCTTGTACAACACAAGAAAGAATCTAAAATCCCTTTTGTCCTGGGGCCGCTGCCTGTGGTGCCAGCTGGGAATTTTTAAGGGTTGAAGTGGTTTGCATAAACACAGTTACAGCAGAACTGGCGCTCTGCCCAAGCCCCTGGGGACTGCTGTCCCTAGGATATGCCATGCAGGCCCTGGAATGGTGCAAAACCCTGCAGGGAAAATAAAAAGGAGCAGAATCACACCTATAACCTTCCTGCAGCTTTGGGAAGGTGAATGGGTCACCACCAGAGGGGAAGTGATGGTATAAACATCTCCAAAGGCAGATTCTTCGTGTCATTAAAGTGATCAGGAAGACTTCAGTTCTCCTGAAAATCTGCTTAGTGCATAACAAAAATCCCTTGTAGCAATTTGTGTGGAATTAGCTGGAGCATCAAACTCCAGCAGTCCCTGTTTTTATCTGGTTATTTTCCTTGGGCTAACTGCAAGGAAGACATTTCTTGGCCAGGTTATAATACTTTCTTTTTATTGTTTGTTCCACAGAAGTAATTTTAGGGGGAACTCTCACTTTATGTGCAAGACATTCAGGGTCTACGCGATGCAGGGACCTCACTAATTTCTCTTTTTTCCTTCCAAACTCTGAAGTCAGGTAATGGTTGCAATTATTAGAGGTTTGCTGGGGTTTTTTTGGTGGTCCTTTGAGAGGCCTGAATTACTGCAATAATGTCTGAATTGCTCTGAATTGGTAAAACCTCATTGATTCCAGGGCACACTGGGAAGAACAGCAGGGAACTGTGAGGGAGACGCAGGTAATAATTCAGAGAGGAATTATGGAGAATGAAACCCCCCCACACACAGAACACACCCAGCCTCACAAAGAGGCTTTGCTTGGTTGTGATTACTCCTCCGTCTGGTGAATCAGACCCTCAGCTGCTGTGTAAACCATTGCAGAGGCCGAATGTGCTGCTCTGCCTTATTTGTTCCCCCCACTTCTGGCCGCATTTGAAATACAGGAATCTGACTGAAATATTGGGACAGCCAGTGGGGATGTCTCCAGCAGGCTTTGGAGTGGTCATGAGTGGGTCAGAGCAGAGCCCTGTGTCTCCCCTGCCAGTGGGGATGTCAGGGGGATCTGGGATCAGTGGCAGCCTTGGTGAGCCCAGCAGTCTGTGCTATGTGGAGCCTTCCAGGGGTCCCTCCAGCAGGGAGAGGAGCCTCTCGCCTCGTGTTTGCTGGGAAGCTTCATTCTCATTCTCTCTGCCCATCTCACTCCTCTCTTTCTTGGCTCTGCCTGGTTTCCTGCACAGTGATCTTCCCCTCCTGCTGTCACTCAGGAAGATTGGCACCTGCCCTAATTAGCCCCAGGAGCATCCTGCCTTTGGCCTTGTCCCCGTGCCCCTCTTGCCACACAGGGCTGGTGACACCCTTCCCCCTTGCTGGTTTTTGCTTGTGGCCCTGTCACACAGCTCCTGCCTTACCCTCTCCATAGCTGCTCACTCCTTTGGGAGCCCACCTCACATGACAGCAAGGAATTCTCTCCTGTCCTCCTCCTGCACTCCCCCCCTTCTTTTCCTCCCAGCCTCTTTTGAACTCCTAGAGGTTTTATCCTCAGCAAGCCCAGGCAGTGCTGCTGCCTCCCCTCCCGCAGATTTATACTTGGGGTCTGTGTTTCCCTTCCTCCCTCCTTGTGGCTGTCAGATGTGATTTCCTGTCGTCCTGCTCAAGGATGATGTGAAGCAGAGGAGCAGCCACCAGCCAGGCCCTTCTTCCTCCTCCAGGAGAGGGCCAGGTCACGGCTGGCTGTGATGAGCCTTGCCAGTCTGGGGAAGGGAATCCATTTAAAAAGGGGATGCAGATGCCTGGGGAGAAGGCAGCTCTCCTACAATCCCAAATTGGTCCCAATTAAAGACTGGGAAATTTTTTTCCTCCTCGCATGCTGATAACTGACAGTGTCTAGCTGGAGAAGAGATTAAAGGGGGCTGCTGTGTGGCAGAAGGGGTCTGAAAACTGACCACAGCCTGGGGAGGAGCAACCACGTGAGGAGGACTTTAAAAACACCTAAACTATTTACCATGGAAATCTGAACAGCAGGAGGAAACATGACAGCACAAAGAACTTTATTCAAAGTGGGAAAAACAGGTATTTTCTCACATCAACCCTTTAATGCAAGGAGATGGGGTCACTTTGCACAGTTGCATCTCTCAGACAAGCTGGCTGAATTTATTAGTGCCAGGCACACTTGTGGTGCAGGACAGCACAAGGGAATCCCAGGGTGCAGAGGGATGGGGTTGATACGGCCAGCCTCACCTGCAGAAACTGGGATCCTCCAGGTGCAGAAACTGGGATGCTTCAGCTGCCCCGGGGTTCATCTGCTCCCAGAGGAGCCCTTGCTGGGCACATATGCAGCACAGGGACACAGAGCTCTCCTCCCTCTCCACAGATGGGAGCTGTCTCTGTTGGGCACGTGGGCTGGTGGAGCAGGAGAGGGGACCTGTGGCTCTGCAGGTGGGGATGCACCACCGGGAAGGGGCCTTTTGCTCCGCTGCCTGCACCTGGGTCTGGTTCTCAAGGCAGTGACCTCCTCTGCATGCTTGGGCAGCTGGAGCGCATCATTCCCCCAGAGGAAGGAGATTCTGCTTAAGAGTTTTACTTCTACAGCTGCAAATATCTGATTTGGGTCCTGTGCCAGATTCCACGAGGCGCCACAGTGGTGAAAGCTGTCAATGGCAGGTGGCAGCTACCCAAATCACACACTCACAGAATCCCTGAGGCTGGGAAGGCCCTCCCAAAGCATCCAGTCCCAGCCGTGCCTGATCCCCACCGTTTCCCCAGCCCAGAGCTCTGATTGCCACGTCCAGGCCTTCCTTGGACACTTCCAGGGATGGGGACACCACCACTGGGAGAAAAGCACTCTGAGCAGGTGTCTCACAGGCTGATTCACTCTCCCTGCAAAACCACACTCCTGTACCTTCCCCCTGCTGACATATACTGTACATCCCCCTGCACACACACACGCTGCCCCAGCGCCCACCCTCTCTGCGAGACACCTTCCCTGAGCTCTGATAGTGACCCAGAAAACTCAGGATGGGCAGAATCACTTTCCTTCAGGGTGCAAAGTGAGAAAACCTATATTTGTTAATAGAACTTGACTCACAAACTGCTCTGAGAACAATCCCTTGTGGGATTCCATTACCAGCACTTTTATGGCATCTCAAAGGCAGCATCTGAAAACACAGAAAATGACCCTTGACACCCTTCCTGGAGTACCAGAGCTGCTGGATGGCTCAGGAGCCCTCAGCTGTGGCCTGGGAGGCCGGGATGGGTGACTCTGTGCCACCTGCACTTGTTGCTTGTGGGGACAAGAACAAAGAGCACAAGGTGTCCACCAGGGACTTGGGAACAGGATAGGCCATGGGAGGACAGAGCGTGAGAGTGGCAAACCCAGACCACTTTTCCAGAGAGTGATCAGAAGGATCTCAGGAGATGTTGCTGCATTTTCCATCTTAGAGCAGCCTGAGGATGTCTCCCTCCTTCAGGTCTATGTCTGACCCTGACCCAGTTTTGCTCTGTGTTGTGTTTTCTGGATAATTCTGCAAACTGCGGGTCTGATTTCACTCCTGGCTGGTTGGAGACAGGCAGTGTGTTTGGCAGGATTATCCCTTGGCTCATTAATATAATTTTATTTTGCAGCTGTGGATCAGCCTTGCCCTTGCTGACGCAGGGAGCTGGAATTCAGAATGTCCTGCATCAGGATAGTCTGCCATACCTGCCATAAATCTCCCTCTCCTGTCTCTTAATTATACTCCCCTGGGACTTTTTCCAGGACCCCAGGGAAGACTGAGTAGAGAAGGGCTGGTTAAGATTTCCCTGACTGACCCTGCATCCACCACCCAGCTCTGCAGAGTGAAGAGAGCCCCAGAATTCAGCAGGTATCTCCCACTGGTCGCAGCATCCCTTGTGAAAATGTCACTTTATTAGTACGAAACACTGTGGAGTTCAGCAATTGCACACAGGATTTATGGGAGACCGAGTGCAGATGCTCCTTCCAGAAGGTAGATGCACAGAAATTACGTGCTAGCTTTGTCCACATGAGGAAACCAAGAACTCTGGCAAAATGCAGACACATGACAGAGAACTTTCAACCTTTAATTTGGTCCAGAGAGAAACTGGAACAGAAATTAATGAAATCTAAATTATAAAAGAATTTTTATTTTGAACTCTTTAAGAGGTCTCATGCTACCTCTGCATCAGAGCAACTAAAAAACTCTGTGTTCCTTTGGCAAACTGGAGCTCCTGTTGGAAGCAGCCTATTTGGAACTAAAACATTGCAGCATCATTGCTGAAAAGAAGAGAAACACTGAAAAGCAACAGCTTCATCTGCTGTTTCTTCTCTTTCTGCCTCCCTCTTGGGTACAAGTCAATATTTCTTAAATTTCTCGAGGAGTCACCACGCCATAACTCACTGCCCAGATGATTTTGGTGCTTGCTGAACTCAGGGTAAACTTAGACATCAGAAAACTGATTTTCCAGTTAATTCATGGACTTTTCTTCAGCCTAAATCAACCAGTGCTAAGTCTCCAGTTGTGGTCTTGTTTGCATGGGCTTGGTAAACCAAAGTAACTGCGTTTCTGCAGAATTAAAGATGCTTTGCTTTAGAACATGGTTACTTTTTAGTTACATTTATTTTTGAGTATATTAATTTTTACCTAGGTAACTTTATCTACATAAATCTTCTTTAGAGAATGATGTGCCGGGGCTGTGGAGCAACACCCTTTGTTTCAGAGGTGAGCAGAGTTTATCAGCTGCAGATGTAACGCTATGAGGTCACGTTTGTGTCAAGGCCATTTCCACTTAATCCAGCTTCCTCTGGACCACAAGCTGCAGAGGCTTTTACATTTTTCTGTGGATTCAGGGAGAACTTTGCCCTTCAAGGCAGCTTCCATTTGGACCACATCAAACAGAAGGTTGGCACAAGCCTTTTTTGACCAGTTCCATGGAGTAAGAAGCTGGATTTGCTTCAATTAGAGAAAAACACCAACAGCCGCACAACTGGGTCATCTTAAACAACGGGTTCACAGAAAATTCATATTACTTCTTTTTTAGTTTTTATAGTTTGTTTTCTTTTGTTTTCGTTATTTTAGGACTACATACAGAAGGGATTTATTCAGCACTAAAGAGGGCTGCCGTATTATTTCCATGGCACATGGGGAGACGGGCAGGAGATGCTCTTTTCTGCATGACAGGACTTTCCCTGTTTGTGATACAGTGCAGGTCAAAATTCACTGCAGATACCTGAAACGCCTGAATTCAGGGTTTTTTGGTTAAAAACTGCAGGACATGTGAATTCAGCGCGCTAAGGAGCTTGTTTAAAATACATCCCAGCTGCTACATGATTAAACCCCTACGACTTTGCTGTCCTTTGCTTCCACTTTTGCAAGTGCAATTATTCCTGGAGTGCCAGCAGGACCTGTGGCGTGCTCAAAACACACAGCAGGTATGTTGTTCACCCCTCAAACCCCCATGTTTCTGGAAAAAAGCTGCAGCTTCTCCCAGGTCATTCATCCCCCTTTCTCTCCTTTAAAAGAGGCTTCCTGTGCAGAGCATGGATTCCTCACGTGGTCCCTGAGGAAAAGCCAGTGGTCCCTGTCCTAACGCCAGGGTTTTTGGACTTTGAGTCATCTGTTGGTAATCCACAGAGCAATATTTGTCCCCTGCTGCCAGAGGATGGTGCCAGGGTCTGTTCCATGGTGCCAGGGACAGGATGGGAGCAGTGGCCATAAAATAAACCACCACAAGTTGCAGCCCAGCAGGAGGAAGAACTTCTGTCCGTGGAGGGGCAGAGCCCTGGAACAGCTGCCCAGGGAGGGCCTGGAGTGTCCCTCTCTGGAGACACCCCGAGGCCAGCTGGACACGCTCCTGTGCCACTGCTCCAGGGGACCCTGCCTGGGCAGGGGGTTGGGCTGGGTGAGCTCCAGAGGTCCCTTCCAGCCCAGATATCCTGGCACTCTGTGATATTACCACATACGTTTTTATCTTTAAAAAGATATAAATGGGAAAACCAATTGGTTTTCTGAAGGTTTTCTGAAAGTTTTCTGAAGGCAAAAGCTGTCCCTTCGTTGTGACAGCACCTCTGCATGCAGATTGTTGCTGCCTGCCTGTGGGAGCTGTGGGAGAAGAGGAAGGGAAGGTGTGGAGTGGGGATGGAAGAAGGGAGGAATCTGTGGACAGTGCTGTGTGCTTCATCTGAAAAGGAATAAACAAGAAACTCAGCAAATGAGGTCCATTTCTATGAATTCCTTACCATGATTATAAATAGACATTTTTTGAAGGTATTTTTTGAGCAATTCCTGGAACAGTCAAATAAACAAGTACCCTCAGAAGCAGACAGCTAGCTTGGTAGAAGAAGACAGAATGGCTGTGGCTTGCTCATGTCCCTTTTGTCTGTCCCTGGAGGACAGTGAGATCTCAGGGTCTGCTGAGATGGGGCGAGTGTGGGTGCTGGGGGCAGGAGGTTTGGCTCCCTGCAGTGGAAATTGCTGTCTGGGGGAGCAAGAACCCTCCAGACATGAGGCACGGGCCTCAGATGAGGTTAGTGGTAACACAGAATCACCACAGGATCACCACAGAATCAGAGAATGGCTTGGTTTGGAAGGGACCATAAAGATTTTCCAGTTCTTCAGTCAGCATTAGGGGCCTTTACAGCTCTGTCCTGTTCTCTCCTCATTGTTAGCTGTCCAGCTTGCCGAGTTCAGCACCAACAGTTTTAAATATTTACCCAGGATCACTCTCAAAATGTTGTAAGGTATAGAGTCAATAACTAATTTCTGTGATTGCAGTAGAAGCTCATCGTGGTTTTGGTTTTCTGTTTACAATTACACTTAGAAATCTGCTACTTAATGTATGCCACGTGTGGGTTATTTTATTTTCTTTTTGGTTTTTGAGTACTTTGTGTCATGTAAAAGTATTTGTGCATCACTTGTATTATTAGACTGACTGAAATGTTTTGTCTAACTATTTGACAATTAAAATTTTCTGTTGACCCAAAGGCTTTGTGAAGTTAAGATAGATTCAATTAAGAGCTTAGGTTCAGGAAAGATTTAAAATTCTAAAAAGAATAATTTTGTTTTTTCAAACTGGAATATTAAAAGATTTTATCAAAAAATACTCTGGTACCAAAATGCCATTTAAAAGAAGTAAAGGGTTTCCTAAATCATAAATACATTTGTGGTACTGTACTCAATGAGCTGAGATGCAAAATATTTTTTTTTTACTTTCTAAGAAGAATGCTGTTTCGTGCACTTTTGCGTGTCAGAATTTGCTTCTATGGGGTGTAAGGCTGATGGCTGATGTGTAGGAACTTAGAAAACAATGATAAAAAATATACCATGTTAATAGTCAGGCAAAACCATCCGGACTTATTCCAAACACGTTCTGAATAAATGAAAGTTTTAGAAATAATATGACATGGTTAATAAGAGTTAGTAGTAAGGTAAAAAAGATAGAGGGTGTGATGGACTACCTTGTCAAGGTCAGACCATAATCACGGTCTAGTTAGGATTCACTTGTGCAATGCTTATTTAAAGCTTACTAATTTCTGCCTCTCACTGCCTCCACCAATTCTGGTGTGTGAGCGGAATAGAATAGAATAGAATAGAATAGAATAGAATAGAATAGAATAGGATAGGATAGAATAGAATAGAATATAGAATAGATTAGATTATCATATCCTGAGCTGGAAGGGGCCCACATGATCATTGATCCAGCCCAGCTCCCTGCACAGACATCCCAACAATCCCACCCTGGGCATCCCTGGCAGCCCTCTCCAAACGCTCCTGGAGCTCTGGCAGCCTCGGGGCCGTGCCCATTCCCTGGGGAGCCTGGGCAGTGTCCAGCACTCTCTGGGGGAGGAAGCTTTTCCTGATCTCCAGCCTGACCCTCCCTGGCCCAGCACCAGCTGTGCCCTGGGTCCTGTCCCTCTCCTTGTCCCGGAGACCGGAGCTGCCCCTGCGCTGCCCTCGGGAGGAAGCTGTACAGCACCACGAGCTTTACCCCCTTTTTGTTGCTGTGCCAGTGCTGTGATTTAGCCTGACAGCCGTTCTTCCTCCCCAGGGTTTACCCACTCTTGGATTTTTAGAGATCAATCCCGCTTCCTTCTTTGATGTGCTAAGCAAGCCTTTCTCATATCCTCTGCCATGGCCCCGGCTCCTCCCCAGTGGCCCCAGCAATCCGGCCAGCTCCACTTCCAGCCTCAGCGCCTCTTTGAACTCAGATGGCTCAGCAGGAAAGGCCGTTCCAGATGAGGGTTCATCCCTGTTTAATGAAAGAGCATTAATGGCTTACCTGTCTTCTGGATCCCTCGCCTGATAATCCAGAGGATGCATTTCCCTGGCTTTGATGGTGAAGAGGGTCTGATGTGCTCATCCATGCACCAGGCACTCACCCCTGACCCCCATCTGGGGTTTGCTTGGCTCCAGCCAGGCATCACCACTCCAACTGCACAGTTTTATTGAAATCTTTGGCGTGGAATGTGCAATTCCGTGTGGGAGTTCCGGTGGCCTGGGATGGAGCCCTTCGGCGCCTCCTGCACACAACACACTGCGCACATGGGCTGTGGTCCCTGCTGGCTGCTACTGGTGGGAGCGTGATGGAAGCCACATCATCCACGTAACTGGTGGCATTTGGGATGGGGAATGAGGACCTGAGAGACTCTGGAGGGTAAAACGAGGAACACTTGTGTTTAACCAGGATAAGCAGAGCACACGAGGAGCCGGCAGCTGCAGAGGCCAGTGTGTACAGATGAGCTGGCCCAAATAATTGTTTGGGGGTGTAGATCAGGTCCGTGGGAGGGGGAGAAATATTTCCAGTGCCTGGGACTCGATGTGACTGTCCCCTTGACAAAAATTGGGTGCTGCAGAAGGATTTGACGTTCCAAGCACTGGGAGCTGTGAGGCACTCAAAGGTGAGGGGACGAGGTGGAGAATTTCAGCAGAGAAAATTCGGGAGATTTACACCAAAGCTGCTGCCCAGTGCAGAGCTCCCATGCCTGCAAAGGGCAAGTCCTTGCAAGGCTGAGATCTGCCTGGATGAATCATCCCTTCATGAAGAAATGCAGGGAAAGCAGAGGTTAACGAGGACTTGAAAAGGTGCAATAATTTTAAGTCCAAATGAATGGACAGTGTCAGTATTGATTAAACCAGGGTAGTGTTAATCTTGGCAGAAATAAGGCCTCTATCCTTAAACTATAGAAAGCAAAAACCAGAAGAAAATGAATGGGACAAGTCTAAGAGTAGAATTTTATGTGTTGAGTTTAAGGATTAAGCAGATGTGGCCATAGGTGAAGTGATTTTATCTCAGAGCAGAGTGAAGGTGACAAAGCACAGCAGAGTGGCCAGGGAAGGAGGAGGAGGATAAGGCTGGGTCTGAACAGCACACAGTTTGTGCTGAAAGCTGGAAAAAGAGGAATTCGTCTTTACACTGGAAAGATTGTCATGCTTGTCTTATTTTTCTCCAGAAGAGTTCTTTTCCTTTTCCTTTTCCTTTTCCTTTTCCTTTTCCTTTTCCTTTTCCTTTTCCTTTTCCTTTTCCTATCCCTTCCCCTTCCCCTTCCCCTTCCCCTTCCCCTTCCCCTTCCCTTCCCTTCCCCTTCCCCTTCCCCTTCCCCTTCCCCTTCCCCTTCCCCTTCCCCTTCCCCTTCCCCTCCCTCTCCCTCTCCCTTTCCTTTTCCATCTTTTCTCACTTACGTACATGCCCAAAGTCAGAAATTTCAGAGGGACAGATGCAATTTCACAGAAACAAAAACTCAGAGCTTAAATCACTGTATTTCACCATCAGTTGCCCCAGTTTCAGAATCAGGTTGAACCTTTGCATCAGTTTTTGCACCACCAGATTCAAAGCCCCAGGGCTCTATGAGAGGAGAGTATTTGGCAGAAATACATGTAATTCAACATGCATACTCAGTATCATGTTTTTCACTTCACTCCAGAATGCCCTGAAATGCTTTAGCTTATTCCAGTCACAGGTGTGATTTGCTTGCTTGTTTTTGTCTGTGCTATTTGTGCAACTGATGAGGGACAACTTCGGGCAGATTCATGGGCAGATTCACCTTTTTATTTTTTTATTTTTCTCAGTGATGGCACTGCATTGACAAAACCCATAAATATATCCCAGTTCTGGGTTCTAGTATTACCACGCTGACAGAAGTATGTGCTTTACTTTTTGTTCTGTTAGAGAGAAAGAAGCTATTGTGATGATATGCGTATAGGGATGACAAAAAAAAAGTTTGGTTTTGTTAAAACTAGTATTTTTCTCAGACTAAGAATTCTGGATAGTATTTATTCAACAACAACAACCACAACAACAACCACCACAACAGAACAAAACCAGACAAACAAACACACAACAAAGAACCACAAAAAACCAAAAAAAAACTCGACCCCTACACCAAAAGACCCCACCAAAACCCCACAACATCAACAAAAAAACCCACCAAAAAACAATTAAAATAAACAGCCAAAAAAATAAGAAGAGAAAGGATTCCAGGTAAAGCCTGCATGAAAATCACTTTTGATGAAAGATAAGTTCTGACAAGCGAACCAGGTCAAGCAGCACACATTATCCCTCCAGAGTTCTTCTGAGTCATGCTTTTAATTTAATGCTAGCTCTTTTTAAAGTTCAATGCTTGATTTTTCTGTTGTTGTTTTTAATTAGGAATGTCTGATGACCATTGGAAAAGAAGACATTTGATTTAAAAAAACAAAACAACAAAACACGACGTCTCCTTATTTTGCTCATAGTTACAGAAAATGCACTTCTTGGCATATGTAATTATGGATGTATAATCTGAACGTTTATCTTGTATTAAAAGAAGCAAAAAGCTGGGCAAATTATTTATCTTTTGCACATTTATTGCTGTGAAAGAATGGACAAGTGCTGACTCCCTCTTTGTTCGCTGGTAATTTTACGAAGTAGAAATGATGGTGGGAAAAAACAGGTATGATTTTTGGGTTTAAATCTAAACTTTTGGGTTTAAATTTGCACTCCTCTGCAGTTAAAGATAGGTGTGTGTTCCAAGTGCTGTGCTGGGCTCTGCACCTCAGCGAAGACGACAAATTTTTATAAGCCAATTATGTACACCCACGTTGTTAATACCATCCTTCTCTCCATTCTGGGTAATTCTGTCCTTCTTAAAATTTGCTTTGGGTGTTTTATTCAGGGAAACTCTGTGAGAACAACCTTGGTCAGTGGCTCTCAATCACAAACATGGCAAATGCAGCTCACTCAGCGGTGCAGTCCCTCTCTGGTAGTACTATGGGCAAATGAAAAAGATTGTGATGAGAAAGCTGTAAACCACGCTTGCTGGTTTAATTTTGACATGGGATGGCTGAAGGATTTATAATTTTACAATGAAACCTTCATGTCAGGCTGGTTAAAAACAGGGGGAGTGAGAGGAGCGGAAATTGTGGTTCCAAGTTCACCTGCGAGTGCGACCCCGGCGCTGTCTGCATCCGGGTTCTAATTAGACAAAATTCCTCGTCTAGACTGCAGTAATGATTAAAACCAGACCTGACGCTCTCGTTTGAAGGAAAATTCATTTAGCCTTTATTAACTTGCAGTTATTAACTTCACCAGGTACAAAGGCATCATTGAGCTGAAGTTATTTTGGGGTTTCAAACAGCGAATGCTTTCCAAGACCAAGCTGTACGTGGGACAGTGTGGCAAACGTGGCTGTTTCCTTACTAAGCGCTCCATTAGGAGCCTGCCTTCAAACAGAAATCACTCTGGCCACCTTGGACTCGCAGCAAGAAGCTTTTTTCTGCAGCCACTGAAGCCCACTCAAGCACGGTTTGGGTGGTTGCTCACTGCCCATGGTGCCCACTGGGGATGTACTTGGGCCACCACACTAAAGGACTGCTCACAACAGTGGCACGGCCACCTCCTCTTCTCCTTTGCCCCCAAACTGAGCTTCTGATTGGTCCTGAGGTCCAGATCTACCAAGGAGCTTAGGAAGCTGAGCTGAAATGCACCGAGCACTGGCTACTGTTTTGGTAGGTTCTCTTAGTTCCTTGGTGATACTTCTTTTTGGACCTAATTTAGAAGTCCGAGGGTTTTCCCATCCTCTGGATGTACAAAGAGGCCACAGCTGAAGCTCATTGTAGCCCTTTGGATCTGTAGGCTGCGAGCCTTTTGTCCTTTGCCCGGGAAGCTGACATCCCACGGGACCAGGGCTGCAAAATTCCACGAGGACGCTCCTCTTTATGCAGGTGAGGTTCAGGTTCACCAGGAGAGGTCTAGATTATATATTAGGAATTTGTTTTTTACTAAAAGAGATGTCAGGCATTGGAATAAGCTGTCCAGGGAGTTGGTGGAGTCACCGTCTGAAGAGGTGTCCAGATGTGGCACCTGGGGATGTGTTTTGGGGTGGTGAGGGTGATGCTGGGGTGACGGTAGGACTGGATGATCCTGAAGGTCTCTCTCAACCTTGGTGATTCTGTGCCTCTGTAAATATGGGAACACGTACTTAAAAAAGAAAACCAAACCCAAGAGAGAACAGCCATTTCACCGGTTTTAATTTTCTTTCTTTCTGACAAATTCCTTGCACAGCTTTTGGTCATGTCTCAAAAGCATCAGAAAACGTGAAGAATTTAAATTTTCTAAATTTGAATGATTTCAGTTTCCTAATCAAGCAGGTGTGACAGGAGTTGATTTTTTTTCTAAAGAGGAATAGATAAGGAAGAAATTCAAAGTGACGATTTAATTGTTCACTACACAAGTGAGATTCTCCGTGGAAAGTACCTGCAGAGTGCTTTGGGATAGATTTAGTGTCTGGGGGCAGAGTCCAATTTTTGCCTGGGATGCCAAGAGCAGCTCGTGGGTGTTTGCAGCGGGCTGCTTTTACTTTTAAAGCACATAAGTGACAGTGCAATGGTAACAAATTGCATACAAACTTTATCCTCCCGCAGGTGAAAAAAATGACGGCGCTGCCCGGTAGCAGCTAGTCCTAATGGAAAACACTCGAGAGCCCTTCCATCAGCATCGTTCAACCTGAGACAATAGTGTGACAGAGCGAGTGCCCAGATCCCTGTTCCTCCGCGGGATTCTGGTGATGAGCTGAGGATGCTGGGGTGAGATGCCTGCCAGGCTGAATCAGCACACGGAAGGAGCCACCCCGCCTGACACGTGTCGGGACCACGGCTGGAACAGCACACGGGAAGCGGCTCTGGGCTCCTGTGGGTTCAGGGAGGCCTGAAAAGTAACAAACGGAAAGGACTTCCCCTCTCCTGGAGGAGTTCCCCTCTGATAAAATTTCTGCTGGGCATTTTACCTGGTCCCTCACTGTTAAGATCTGGCTATTAAAGTTATTAGAGAGATGCCTCTGCCTCAATTAACGTGCAAACGAGACCATATGCTAAAGTCAGTAGTATGGATTATTATTTACCGGTAAATGTAGAGTTGAGAGAGAGATAAGGAAAAGGGCCAGGAGGGAGTAGGAGCAGAGAAAGAGAGTGGTAGAAAAACAGGTTAAGTGGACAAAAACCCACCACTCTGTAGATTCTGGTGAAGTCCCATTTATCCTCTTCTTCTGGTCTTCTTGGTGGCTGCAGACTGTATCCATCGGGTGGTAGTGGGAAGAGTCCAGAGAACACAACCTCTGCTGGATTTGCGTTGGCCCCGGTTCAGGCGGGAAAGCCTAGGGACCTCCCCCAGGACAGGGAGTTTCACACTGGACACTGCAATGGGCCAGGGGGCATTGAGGTGATGTGTTAGTGTGGATCAGGGACATTTCATGAGTCCCTGACACCTTCTAGTCTGTTGCAGCTGTCCCTTAGGTCGGGGTACCTGAATCCATCGAGGCCCATCAGAAGTGAACCCTTCATCCCACCTGTGAATGTCCCGGTGCTTCAGAGGGGAGGTTCTGCAGCTGGGTCAGTGTGTGTGGGAGGACTCTGGCATGGTAAGAGTAGCCCACCTCGAGTCTTATCAGCCTTCTGCCTTATCTGGGAATCCAGTTTGCAGCCTCAGGTTCTGCACCCGGGAGCTGCTCTGTGCATCATGAGCAGAGCACCCACAATTGTTGGAGCCATTAGCACCAATAGTCCCGGCTTGTCCAGCACCAGGCCCAGTGTGTGAGTCATTAATCAGAATCCAGTCTCTCACATTCACTTTCACTCAGGTTGTCTCAGTTACTTCTTCCCCATGCCCATGTTTCCTGCATTCCAACTCGCCGCTTGCCCCCGAGACACCTCTGAGTTCAGGGCACTCTCATTCTGCACGTTAGAAAATGAGACACAATAACACTGTCTAAACTGCTGCCCACTCTCAAGGCTGAGCACCCCTCCTGGCCCCCTCCCTGCCTTCCTTTCAATGGGAAGGGAACCTGTGCCCTCATGCAGGGCCAAAGTTAACGACAAGGTATCAACAGCCTTGATTCAGACATCTGGTCCTCCTCGCTGCTGCACACGGGAAGGTGAAGCACCCAAAACATGCTGACTGTGGAGATGGCGATCCAGGCCTCTCACTGTCCCCGTGGTGCCTTCTGCAGTAGCAAAGCAGAAAAGAATTGATGATGAAAGCTGAATGTGTAATAATAAGGGAGCTCGGTTGTCACGTATAAAACGAGAGACAAACATAGACTAATGAGAAACAGAGTGGCCCGAGAGGAAGGCAGAAACAATGCCTGTACTATGGGGGAAACATGAGAAAGGCAAATAAACTGCCAGCTGCAGGACTTTATTGCAAGGGAAAAAACCGGAACCAAACCATTTTGCAAACAATAACAGAAGAAGACTGCAAGTATGTGCCAAGTGGAGAGTGACAGTGACATCTCCTTGGGCAATACGGTTTTCACTGCTTCCGACTGGGCTGGAGCTGGAGGAGCAAAGCCAAGAGCTGGCTTGCCCAGCAGAAAGTTTGGGTTGCATCGAAGCAGGCCCAAGCAGGCAAGCTCCACACCTGGAAGCAGCGTGGCTGGCAGCTTAATGGGGTTTAAAACCACAATTCCACTGAGTGACTTCTTCACACTGCAGGAGAGAAGCTCCTGTGTCCGCCACTGCACTATACGTTGCAAAGGATCAGGCTGACTGGTGGGGGCGTCACTAACCAGGCTTCAAAATCTCTTCTTAACAGAAACATGTGTCTCTACCTTCAGCAGACAGCTGGGATTGGGGACCAGTCGGGAATTGTCATTTACAGGTGGAGTCCATAAGCTCACTGCAATTTGCAGCACTGGTGATGGATCTGCTCATGCCACAGCAGGAAAGGGAGGTGCAGGAGCACATGGGACAAAGAGGGTGATCATAGTAATTTCAGGTGACTGGCACTTGAAGAGTCAGATAATGTGAATATTAAGAGCCAGTGTGTGATGGCCAGAGTGAGCAACTCCTGTGCTCTGAAGGACAAAAATCCCCTTTGTGCACTTTTTCCATGTGGCCCCTTTCTCCAGCCCTTAACATTTTGCAATGAGAAAAGTAATAATAACAGGGAGCATTATCACGTCTTTATTGATAAAAGCTTGATCAATTCTTTATTGCTCTCCACAGCCTTAGCATATTTTGCCAGTTGCCTTGCAGATCTGCTTTTTATTTACCTGGAAAATATCTCCTGAGCTGAGTTCTTCCGTATGAAGGCCCCACATGTGCCTGGTCCTTCCTTCCTCCCTCCCTCCGTCCCTCCCTCGTTTTCTGCTTAGCGCTGCACTTCTCATGACAGCCCTTGTCAAATACATTTCTTCAGCATCTTTCTTTGTCCAAAAGCTGCTGCCAGGAGGGTGCGGTGTCGTAGCTGTTTCTGTGACGTGCCCTCACAGGATACTGCTCTGAGCTGCTCTGGTCACTCTCTGCTTTCATCTTCTGCGCTGCCAAACTGTTTTCACCCGTGACGGCCCTTGTGCATCAAATGTGCTCTCCCTGTAAATACCCTCAGGCAGGAAACCCATTAGCAGATGGACACCGTGACCTTCTCCAGAAAGCACTCAAGTTACAGGTGTGTGTACTCTGCACAAGCGAGGGAAGGTTTATTTATTTTGCTTTGTTTTAAGATTTTTAAAAATTTTTTTTCTTGTGGCGGAGGATTTCTTTATACCTGGAGGGAGAAATCATCTCCCCATGTTGCTTTCTTCACCTGGTTATTGCCTTTTAATTTAGCACCAGCTAACAAGAGGGAATCTGTATTTCAAGGACCAAGCACTGACAGAAAATGCTTTTTCTGGCATCCTACTGGAACGCGGTCCCAGGGGTGGAGTGAGATCTCACACTGAGGAAATGGAGAGATATCTTTTGTGTGGGGAAAGAGAAAAAAGTCCCCTACGGAGCTCCTTTCCATCTCAGCTGGTGGAAGCAAGGTGCAGGCCAGGTGTGGGGCTGGTCAGGGGCCAGGCAGGGCTGCCTGCACTGAGGGCAGATGCAGAAGTACAGACCTTGGAAGTATCCCACCGAACAGTGTGGGACACAGGCCTCAGAGCAGTGTGGGTGGAAAAGCCAGCGAGAAAGGGGCAACAGACAGCCAAAGGCATGTTTGCAAAGCATCCACAGGGAAAAGGGTAAGAAACAGTCTTCAGGAAGGGTCCTAGCTGAAAAAAGTTCTGGAGTTTTGAACGGAAAAGTCTTGTCTCCTGCTGCTAGAACACGATGGGGGAAGGAAAATGGGGCTTTGTATATTCACTGCAGAAAAATAGGAGTGCATCAGACAAGTATCTGATTTCTTCATCAGTTACTTCTCGTAATGGAAACAGAATATCTGTCCCCAAATTCTGGCTAACTGTTCGAAAGGCAAAGGGTGACAGTCCTGCGGGATCGGCCCACAGAGCCAACCTCCCCCCTCTGCTGCGGAGGGATGCTCTCCTCAGGCTCTGTGCTTACCCACAGAACACAGAAATCAATGTTTTTAACACTTTTCCCCCACTGCTGTCCTTCCTTGGGGATCAGCCCAGGTGGCTCCTCAGGCTGAGGGACCACTGGCTGCTGTGGTTTCCTTCTCCATGTCAGAGCAGTGACCTGGCTCTTCACTACTCCCAGCCCAGGGTGCTGACTGTAAATGTTGGTGGAATTGGAGCATTTAAGACGTGGTATTTTTATGACCATGGCCCCCCTCTCCTTTGCCGTGGTGGTGTAGGAACTGCTGAAACACCAGCACAGCATGTCCCATCTTCAAAGCAGAAAGCCTACAATTTAAACTGCGAGGAGAAGTTTGTTCTGCTGCCTGTTAATGGATCTGTGAGCTGCAAAACCTTTGCAAGAGCTCGTTGGCTGGACACACGTGTTTATTAGGAGTGGAAATGATACCCACTAGGTTAATCTTTTCAGGAACAAAATCTCTGCAGAAACAGCAAAAGCCCCTCAAGTGACAGGGGCGGAGCAGCAGAGGGCATCCGCAGCCTACATTTGGAGGCTGCAACGAGGGGAGTGATAGCTGGCACAGCTCAGCAGGACAAAGATGTTTTAACCAGCGCAAGGAAACCCTGGGAGCATCCAGTAACCCCGACAACGCCAGGGCCGGGAAGCATTTCATGCTGCAGTATCCTCAGAAAAAAATTATGAACGAGGCAAACAGTGTCCTGGCACAGGAACAGAGCAACAGAGCAACACTTAAAGGCAGGAATAAATGGGGCAGGTCCCTGTGCTCTGCCTGCCTCTCCAGAGGTTTGCTCTGGATTAAACAAAGCCATGTGCTGTTTACAATGTGGTTTGAGTTTGTGCTCGCAGAGGTTTGCAGTGCCCCTGTGGAACAATAGCTCACTGAGCCGGGCAAATGGGGAACAGCCGGCGAACAATGAACAAACAGGGAGACGGAGCTGGGTTGTTTTAATTCTCATCCAAAATCCAAGGCAACCGGTTTCTTAACGGAAAATAAAAAGCTTATGAAGCTGCTGGTATATTGTCACCATTCTGCATCCTGGAAATTGGATTCAGATTTTTGGGAAGGTTTTTGGACCATTGGATGGAGCAACGCAGGATGGTGCCAACCTTCCCTCACGCTGTGGCCTTTGCTGTTTCCTTTAAAGGATTCTCTCACAAATGGAGGTTTCTAAGATGGCTGCAGTCAGAGACATTTAGAAATCTGCCCCACGTGTCTAGCTCGGAGCAGTGAGCCTGGGGAAAACAGAAACAAAGAGCACTGCATCATTCCTGTGCTGTGAACACTTTTTCTTGCATTTCACATCCTCTAAATGAGGGTAAAACCGACAATTTCACTGTCCCATGCTCCCCTAGGGTGAACCACACTGCTCCTGCAGCCTGAGGGCATGTTTCTTTATCAATGCAGAGATGAAGAAACTTGGCTTGCATGGGAGAGGCAAAGAAATTCTTCTTGAAAGTGGGGACTATGACCCTTTTTTGTGAGAGATTTACCCCACTCTTATGGATGTGAGGAATTTTCTTCTTTGCCTTCCTTTCTCCTGCGTTTCAGAGATCACAGAAAGAGGGGGATTGCTACAATATTGAACCCAGTGTAAAAATGTACCAGTTTTAGCATCTCTTCTTTTACAGGTGTTTGCATTTCCTCTGATTCTAAATCCCCCAGAAACCGGTGTTTTCACTACGAGGGTGATGCTCAGCAAGGAAAAGGGAATAAAGACAAAGCCACAGATGCCAGTGAGATAAATGGTGCCTGAAATGCGAACAAAATATTTTCACAGTCCAGAGGAACTCGCAGAGGCACAGACACTGCCCTGATATATCCTGTCCCAGGACCTCATTTGTCACCAGATCCATTCCCAACCAGGCTGGGGGCTGCTTCCTCAGGAGCTATGGGTACCTGGGGAGCGAAGCCCGAGTGGTGTGGCAACCTCAGCTGTCTTGGTGTGCATCTGCTGTCCGGCTTTGACTCGTCCGGGCCAACAAAGATGACAGACCCAGCAGCAGCAGGTGTGACAGCTCAGGATCACTCTAAGCAACACCTCAGCTCCGGGCTCTTTCCCAAAAGATGCCGAGTGCAGCTGCCTTTGGTGCTTCCTACGAGAGTCTTGCACCAAGGCTCTCATGGCACTGCAAGAAACAATTCTCTTCCCAGCTCTCTTCTGAGTTCCAGTATCGTCTCTCCTTGCAGGAGCTTCGCTCACACGTTTTGGGCTGCCACCACCTGCCTCTGCTCCCTGGCTGCTTGGCTAAGTCCCCGGTGAGATGTGAGAGGAGTGTCTGAGATGCTCCCTCGGTGCCAGGGCTGCTGCTCTGGTGCTCAGCTAAAACAGAGGATTTCTGATGATCCTGTGATGTTCCATCAGGAGAGGCACAAACAATGGCTGAGAGGAGCTGCTCCTAAATTCCAGTACGACTTCCTTGGACACAAATTGGCTTTTAAAACACCAGGGCATGTGAGTACTTGATTACTCTCCAGATACAAAGAAACCTTCAGGTTTTTTTGAACACATGGTCAGGGTCAAAATGTGGGAAGAGAAGGAAGTGGAGCCCAGCATATTTTCCAGAGGTGTGGATAAGCGAGAATATTTCGTGCCGTTCAGGCTGTCATTACCTTTTATCTCCTCCGGAAAGCAAAACACCAGTAAAATGGAAATATAAAGTTTAAACCCTTATCCAGAAAGCTGAATTTATACAGAGGGGACTTTTTTCCTAGAAGTAAGGATCAATAATTATATTTGTGGGAATTATCCAGCTCCTATTGTTGAGCTAAGTCTTCTTTTTCCCTTTCATGGTTACCTTCTGTCAAACACATTTTTTAAAAGAATCTCTGGAAAGATTTTCCCAAATGGAGCTCTTCAGAAGAGGATAAATCTTCTTGGCTCATGGGCCCAATTTTCTAGTGGGTTGGTTAGCTGGATTTGTTCCTTTTGTGTAAGATAAGGCACCCAGTAGAAAAAGACAGGTTTTAATTTATTTTCATGATGCATTTTCATGCTTTCTTATAAGCAGCCGATATAACAATAATTGGAGGATATGGACACCTCCTAAACTTTGGGGAAAATAAATCTGTCTGCAGGAGTTAAGCCCCAGAGCAGTAACTGGGAGGTGATAACTGTCTGGACCAGAGAAGAAAAGGCAGTGCTGGCGTCCTTAGCTCTGATGAGGTTGTTCTCTCAGAAGAACTGATGGATATTACTTTTGTTTATTTTGACTGCCCATCCCGAGAAGCAAATTGGTCTCATTCCTGAATTACCAAGTCTGAGGCAGGGTGTTCCCTTGAATATTTTGAATTAAAAAAAAAAGAAAAAAGAAAGGAAAAAAGAAGGAAAAAGAGAAAAAAGGAGAAAGGAAAAAAGAGGAGAAATCAAAAATCAAGTCAAAGGATCCTTGGCATCATGCTGGCCTACTTTTTTTCTAGAAGCATCTTTGTGGATACAAATGGAGTAGCATATAATGTTGAAATATTGTGAATATGCTGATATCTCATTGCTTTGCTCAGGAAGTAATTTGTCATTGTTACAAAAAAAGGTAAAAGTACTGTTTCAAAGATAATTGAGTGTGTTGCAAGACTTTTTAAATTCTCAAATAAACCCACTGGTCAACAACCAGCTGTATGTCCCTGGATGGAAAGGGCTTCCCATAGGAGAGTGGGAAAGCCTCCAGATGACTGGTAGGAATTTATTTAGGGTGTGAGACTAATGTCACGGTGATTCTCAAAAGAGCCAGTGAGAACCCAGGGCAGTGAGACATCAGCCTGAGCAGCTTTGCAAGGAAGGAAACTGATATTAAAAACCCCTCCTTTTCCAGAGCTCAGTATCTCAGAGAGGTGGAATTCAGGAGGGCGGTTTTGGCCTTCTACAAATCTGGGCGAGGAGGGCTTCTCAATGCGATGCCACCACTCAGAGCCTCATCATCGTGGCAGCAGGGGAGCACTCAGCCCCCACACCCCCAAAATCGGTGTTTTTCCTAGGAAATGGAAGAGGTGGCTCTTCCCCACTCTGGCTTAGGGCATGTCTCAGTGGGGTGAGGTGGCCGCTCCGTTTTCTGCATCCCTGAGAGCAAAGACAGAAGGCACCCAAAGATCTATCTTGGGAACCACTTCCAGGCTTATCAAAGCCAGGCACAAAGATCTGAGTGAGAGCTGAGGCTCCCGGGCATGCCAAGGAGGGGAACCTCCAGGGAAGTCAGGGTTTGGGGTTAAATGGAACTTTTCGACTCCTGAAAAGGAAAACAAGCCCCGGAGGCACCTGTATCTCTGTCGGGAATCTGGGCATGTGATTGTAAGTCACCGACAAAGGAGGTGGCTGGAAGTATTGCTTGGTGGATTTATCCTTTTTGACGCAGCTCTCAGATGAATGCATCCCTCCTCGCCTCAGATCGCGGGAGGCCCGGGCCGGTCCCTTTCCGATCCCGGGGGCTATTGGAAGGTGCTGAAAAGGCTCCGTGTGTGTGGCTGGGCTCCCGGAGCTGGGCACAGACGGGCTGTGGTTCCCCAGGGGCTGGGGCAGGTTTGTGCCACAGCTGGTGTACTGGCTCAGCCTGGTCCCAAGCCCCGGGGCAGAGCAGGAGAGGTGAACCTCTTCCCAGTGACACTCTCAAACTAGTCCCAGCTTGGCGAGGAGCGGGATATGAGTCCTGCCTCCGCGTCACTCTGGCTTCTTCTGCCTCTCCAGAACTCTGCTGGTCTGTGCAGAGGGCAGGAGGCCTCCAACCGCACCCCGAGTTGCAGCAGAGCTCCTGCTCCATTCCCTTCCCTGGGTTGTTCTTCCTTTGAAAAAAAAAGTCTCGTCGTATATGGCACCTTTCTGCTTTCCCAGGCACCCAAAACTGTCCACAGTAACTGCAGGCACTCTTTAAAACGTCAGTGGGATGCTTCTTAATCCCATAAACACCCCGGTTCCTATTACACATTTACCCCGGGGAAAGCAGCAATCCCTTTGAAACAAGGTGATTTAAGTAGGTTTTCCTCACTCTTTCACAAATATATGTTTGTATGAATACATACTCTCTATTAATATGTATTTTATGAATACATACTAGCTACTAATATTCAAACCATGGTTAATCCACCAAGGTGGGACTGGGTGCCCCTGGAAAATCCCAGCGCTCAGACATCAATGGGAGCGACCAGTCTCAGTCCCTTCTTCTTCTCCTGACTTGCAGGGACTGTTTGGATGCTTTCCTGGACCCGGGCAGATGCTCTGATGGCTGAGCTCTTGGTTATTCAAAGTGGGTTTCTCTCATCTTCTGCCACAAAGAGCCTGCTCTGCACAAGGAAAATGACATCCCATGACTAGGCATGGAAGCTCGTGGCTGCAACCCAGCACATTTGTGTTTTCAGGCAGAGGTCAGCAGCTCCAAAACACAGAGAAAACAACAACAATAAAAGTGCCAGACCAAGGACAACTGGGTGCTCACCTGCTGTCTGAAAGCAAAATTTGAACCCAAGATGAACCTTCCCTGCACCGGCTCATCTCTCACATCCCTTTGGATTGCTCTCACACTTAATTTGCTGGGGGGACAAAAACCAGCTCCCCAAAGTTTTCTCCAGCTTTCATTATCCCGGGGAAAGGATGTCTGCTCGGAGAGACTGAAGGAGTCCCTTACTGACTGTAGGCCGGACTCTGGGTGCGGGTTACTTCTAAGGAGGAAATCTCTCATCTCTGGAGGGGACCAAACAGAGGGCACCTCCTCACTGTGGGTTTCCAAGGTGTGACTGGGCAAGATGCTGGATAATTGCATGGAGGGTCCCTGTCCCACAAAATTTGGATTAATGACATTTTGAGGTCCCTTCCAGCTTGGGCTGTTCCACGGTTCTAGGATAAAATGCACCCCAAAAAGATAAGAAACCCAGTCCTTGGAGCTTTCTTAAATATTCCTGCACATAAATGGAGACCTGAAACAGGTCTGCAGGTAATTTTAACGTGCTCAGGAAGTGGCTGCTGTGACGCCTTGTAGAGTAGAGCTCTGGGTGTTCAAGCTGAACCAATCCAGCTAACTCAGTCAAAAGGTACTGATCTTAATTCAATTGCCTTCTGTTGACTCCCTTAAATTGGTTTATATTTGCTGTCTTTTGGCACATGTTAAATCATAAATAAATGTTAAGTCAAAAAATAGTCCTTCCTTGACCGGAATAATAGAGCTTTTAAGAGTAAGGCTGTTACATGCTTTTTCAGTGCCCAAGAAAACACAGCTCTTATATCTGTTTAAGTTATAATTATAACCTGAAGTTGTTAATTTGACTGCATTCATCCAATTGCTTCCACGCTGATGGAAGATCTCTACAGCTCCCCTGTATTGATTTTTCCTGGATTACAGGGCACTGATTTCTGCTTCAAACAACAGAAAGTTGGTAGCAAATGCAGGACAACATAGAGTCAATGGTGGACACAGGAGTTAATTAATTCCTTTAATTCATATGGATTTGTATGTTGGTGTGATTATCAACAGCTTTAGTGAACAAAAGCCCATTTATGGATAACAGTAACAGCAGATAAAAAGTGTTGAGGGTCATGGGTTCTCTCTTGTTGCATGACCTCTGTAGTTGTCCAACTCTTCTGTTTTGTGCCAGTAGGAATAAATTAGATTGAAACTGCTGGTGAACTAAGACGGTATCGAATGTCAAAAATAATACTTTGTACATTATTTTGGATGAGTTTCTGCTCCTGCTTGGGCTGAAGCTGAAATAGATGACAGTAGTTTCGCTAACTCTGAACTCAAAGACTGTAACTGACAGCGAAATCTGTTTCCATAATCTGTTTCTATTTAATATGTGTTGGAAATGTCAATGAATTCCTATCCTTATGATTAATAGTTAGCAACATTTCTGTCTTTTGGAAACTAAATGGCTACACGAGACATCAGAGTGAGGACTACCAGAGTATGGGATAAAGGTGCTCGTGGGAAAGGTGGTGGCATGGCTGTACTAAATCTCCTCTATCTGAGTGACCAGGGTGTTTTTCATCTGCTCTTTAATAGGAGTTGGACAGTGATGATAAGCTCTTCAATTAGAGGTTCTGTCCTTCCAATCCTTTGAGCTTTTCCTTGTGGCTTTTTGTGCCCTTGGAAGCAATTTTTCACTTCTAAGCTGAATTGAAAAAAGAAATGCTGCAATTGAGTCGCGAAAATGAAAAATATACATGAAACCAGAACTAGGCATTTTGTTTCACTTTGGTGGCTAGGAGAGGCAGTGAAAATTGAAGGCAGTTTCTTAAATAGCACATTCAAATGTTTTCTTCTGCAGTTGACTTTCATGCTAAAATAATAAAAAAAGAAATTAAGTAAAGAGGAGGACAGCAATCATTCCTTAAGTGGGGTATTATTTTGCTGATGAGGTAAACCCAGCTGACACCAAGAACAGTTTAAATCTGCCAAATACATACTTATGTTGGCTGGCTCTGCCTCTCCCCCAGCCACTGCTAGAGCTGAGATTACAGTCAAGTCATCTTCCATGGTTGTCCATATTGCACACATTTGGGGTGTAATTAAGAGGAATAGAGTGAAAAGGGGAACATGGAGGTGGTTGTACTTGTGTCACGGACCTGTAAGTAAAGTACTGAAATCTAGGGTGTTTGAGGCATTTAAAACTGGGCTTACACCACATTAATGCAAGAACAATAAACGACAACTGCCAGGGAGCAAGGGAAACATTTGGCATCTCTGAAACTCTCAAAACAGGGCTGTGCTTGAGATCATCAGTGCTCTCACCAAACCCCAGACAGGTGCTGACACGGCTGGGTCATCACTGGTGGCTTTGGGGAGCCACCCCAGCCACGGAGGGTGGATCACCCAAGCAGGAGGATTGGGAGGTTTGTTTCCCTTTCGAGAGGTGGAGGTCAGTGAGGGGTTTCAGGAGATGCGGGGTCCTAAAACAGCAAAAGGCAGAGCAGGAATCGTTTGTGCATCCGCCGTGGAGCCGGGAGGGCTGGCAAAACAGGCAGATATGTCACGCTGATCTGACTGCAAGGAGCAAGAGATGCATGAGCATGGCTCCTTCCAGGCTGCAAGAATGAAAAGCAGATTTTTTTTCCTCTTAGGAGACGCTTTGGCCGCTAAACAAAATATTATAATGGCTACCTGTTGAGTTTTAGGAGTTTTTGTCTTCTTCCTTTTTTCCCTTAGGACTTCAGGGACTATTCTATTTGATGAGCTTGCCTAGAGACTATTCACATGGTTGGATCCTGTGGAAAATTTATTTTCATTAGAAAAAAGGGGTGTGGGGGGGTAGAAGAAAAAAATCATACGACTTTTCTTCCAAACCTCTTTCCAAGTATATTTTTCTTCTTCATCTTTCATGGGAAAATCCATCTCTGGGGCTGTACATCTATTTTAGTGTTTTTATTTTCCAGTATTCTGTTTTTGTACCTGCTCTGAAACTTTTAGCTCAGGAACTGTTGTGCTGTTGGTCGATGGAGGAAGAAATGGCACTGGAGGCTGCAGTGATGTCACATCTGAGGAAGCTGCAATTAAGAGCCCAACTTGTCTTGTTAATGACGACCAGAGCGATGACTGGTGGTGTCATGGAAGTGGCTGATCTTTACGGTCCCTTCCAACCCAAACCATTCCATGATTCCATGGTAGAGGAAACGCTCTTTTTACAGTGATATGTAACATGTGCTTAGTTTTTCCAGCTGGATTTCACCTGCTACACAGCCTGCTGAAATGAAAAACTATTTTTTACATGCTGACATATTTTTAACTCCACATGAATAATTGAGAAGGATTCATCCATTTTTTTCCCCCAGGAAAGGATTAATATGAAGTAACTATGGAATGGTATTGACATAAAAAGATGAACAGAACTCTTTCCCGGGGATCAGCTGCCCAAACTTAACAAATAGAAATACTGGAGCTTTGCATTCCTGCAGTTCATTGCAGTAGAAAATCTTAAGCTGACAATCTTACGCTGACAAAGACAATCGAGTTTTTGAGGTGAGGTTTGAGGTCCACAAGGATTTGACTGAAGCACAAGGGTTGGTTTACCTGGGGGGAGTTGTGAGAACGCTTTTCTCTCATACAGCAGATTTTATGAAATTTCCGCAGCCAGCCACTGCTGACATGGATAGAGACTGGGGAGCAGAGCTGGGGATGACAGCTTCATAATCCAGTTGTGCTGAAATGTATCATTGCCAGCTCTGCTATTTAGAAGAAAATCCTCCGTTTGACTCAGAAGATGATTTATTGGAAAAAAGGAAGAAATGTCAGCATCTGAGAAGACAATATGTGTAAGTACCACACCAGGCTCACTGTCTACTCCTGTATAAATGAATTATCACCAGGATATATCTTCTGAGCTCCACATCAAAGTAATATTCACTGGCGCTCAGACACAAACAGTTGCCACCCTTTTCAAAAACAGGAAAAAGGCGGAAAAAATCTGGGGCGTTTTTGGAAAAATTTTGTTAGTTTTTTCAGTCCTTTGGCATCCAAAGGGGATCTGGTGGGACAACGCACGGGCCCAAGGGTTTGCCGTGCTGTGCTGTGGATCAGCCTTGCAGTCTCACACCAGATTTGGGACTCTCTGCCCTCCAGGAGCAGTCAAGCAGAGTTTCTTCATGACATCAGCTCACCTGCCCTGGATCTGGCAGGTAAAAGTACCTGGCTGAAGATAAGGAATGGACACCTCTGAGGGGGACCCATCTCCGTTTTTCACACCCATGGCTTTATTCCCTGACTCCTGCAGATGAACCAACGTGACAACAGAAGGACCCACCCTCTGTTTCACTGGTGGTGAAGGGTTATTCAACAGGTTTTACTCCTGTGATAGTGAGAAGGAGAAAAAGGAATCTTTCTGTGGGCTACTAGATGCTTCTGATCACTTATAAATTATCCTTTCTTGAAATTCCTTGTGCATCTCTCTCTGTGTGTATGAGTATATGTGTATGTATCTATCTGTCTGTCTATTAATCTACCTGTCCATCTGCATCCCTGTGTGTGATTAGGGATTGGCAGTCCCTCCTCACTGCCTCGTGGCTGGGTTTTATTGCTGTTGCACCCCTGTAATGAGGACACTGGCTATTTTATTAGGAAATAGTCCAGGACACCTCTGAAATCCGGTCATCCCTGAAGTCCCCGCAGATTTTGAGTAGTCAGTGTGTCTGGAATGTCATCCAAGTGATCCTTGAAGATACCCAGACTAATGAACCAGGCAGGACACTCACATCATGTTTATGATTATACATATTCCCCATGAAATAAAGCTGTACAGTTGTGATTGCAGGCAGAGAGTTATCAGCTGGAAGCAGCTGTGCTGCCGAAACACCCGGTGGCAGGCTGTGTAAATATTAACAGAGATACCCCAAAATCAACTCTGTATTTATATGTGTTTTGTTGCCAGCTGAGGCAGCTGTCAAGAGGGTTGACTTTGGGGAAATGGATGTGAGCTAGGGTTTGGAGCCCTTATGTTCATTTTGCTTGTCCAGCAGCATTTGAATATGTGTACTGAAAGGATACATTGGACACAAAAAGCCTTGTGCTGTGGAAAGGCACTTCAAGGGCCACGAGAAAACTTTCTGTCTTTTAAAAAACAGGAGGAACCATCTACTTTAGGGCAGACTGAACCTGAACTGATTTTCTTGTAAGGAAACTCCTCACTTACTTCAAGGACTTGGTGTATCACCAAAACACACTTCTGCTTGCACTGGCCAGCAGGGATTGCCTGTTTGCTCAGGAGCACCCCACCCAAAATAACAGAGTCAAATTAGACAGAAATGGCATGTGAGGCGTACCCAAGCCCCTGGTGTTCCTGTTCCTCAGCTTTTCCAACGCCATGGGGAAGGTCTGAGGCCCCCTGGGCAGTGCCCACGGTCCAGCCCCTGTGACACACCTGAGGAAGGGCACAGAGTCCACAGAGCCAGAGCAGGGCTGGGACAGCACTCCAGGACCATGAGTACAAACAGCTTCCCTCTACCCGCAGTTATTTAGTAGGTGTTATCTCCAAGTGCGGCTCGGGATTGAGGAGTTCCTGGCTCTTGATCATCTGCACTCATCTGTGCCTAAATAGAGGAGAGAAGCAAAAGGGAAATTCTCAGCTTGGTTTTAAAGACAGTTTTAATTAAATATCTGTTCTCATTAAAACACTCTCTGTGCAAAGGTTAATTGCACAGGCCATGCATTATGGTTTCACAAGTGGCCTCCTGCCAGGTTTTTGTTCTTTGTTGGTCTCAATGAACTTAGAGGTCATTTCCAAATTAATGAATCCATGATTCTATAAGCTGGGATTTTTTCTCCCCTGCTCTCACACTTTCCGCACTCTCCTAAAATCTCTGTCCCTACTACAAGTACCCAAGAGATGGTTGTTCAACCTCAAAAAACTCTTTAGTGTTTCAGTACTTCCTTTTATTGTGAGCCAGAAAAACACTGAAGATATTCTGTATAGATCAATGATATAAAAAATACACTTAATCCATTTTGCTTACCTAATTTTCTTCCAGCTAATTGCCATCTGCTCATTTTGAAGTGGGATCCTTTGGTGTGGCCAGAAGGTGGTTTTTTTTGTATGAGTGTTCTTCCACTCCAGATCCCCTTTCCCACTTGGGTTTATGAGGAATTCAGAGCCTGGTTCTGCTGAGGGAGGAAAGAAGCCCACAACGAATTCCAGCAATGAACATCTGGATAATTACACCCGTGTCTCAACCGAAAATAAAAAAAAGAGCCCAGCTGCCTTCTCGTTCTCAGTCTCTTGCCAGAGAGCTGCTGACAGGTTGGCTGTCCATGGGAGGGGTGGCAGGTGAGGGGAACACCTGAGTGCTGTGCCTGAGTGCTGTCGGACTGGATGCTGACAGACTGCATGAGCTGTGGTCTTACACACTTCATATTCAATCTAAACATCCTTCTGGCCTGTTTGTGCTTTCCAAGCACTTTGTCCCACTGCAGGTGCTGTGTGGGGAGCTGTGTAGCTGGAGGAGGGAGGAAAAAAAGCTCTTAATTGTATTGTTTTAAATAAAAATAATCGCTACCTTCAGACTTCTAATTTCTTTTAGGTCCTCCATGACCTTAAATATTTAGAAAACACCATCAAAAGGAGTCAGTGTTGCAGTGCAAAGTGACATAAGCACATCTTGAGGTGAAGGACTGGTCTTTCTTTCTTTCTTTCTTTCTTCTTTCTTTTTCTTTCTTTCTTTTCATTCTTTTCTTTCTTTTCTTTCCTTTCTTTCTTTCTTCCTCCCTTCCTACCTTCCTTCCCCCTTCCTTCCCCCCTTCCTTCCCCCCTTCCTTCCAGAACAAAGCAGGTTTTCCCTTTCCATGGTGGATTTATCCCATACTTAGAGGGAAGAAGCAGGCCCCAAAAGCAATAGGCTGCTGAACCAGATTTATTTCCTCACTCGCGTTACTAAAGTTGTCATCCAGCAGGGGCCCAGGAGAATGCTTGGTGTTCACCAGCCGCAAATGATTCAAATTAATTACATGCTCAAAAGCTTCGCATATTTAAAAGAGGATAACTGTGAATTGGAAGGGCAGTTGTGGTCTGGGAGTTAGCACCATATGGAAGTGCATTTGAGTGACTACATAGAGCACTGCCGACAACACAGGGCTCTCAGGTGTTTGGTCCTCTTTCTGTTCAAAACAATGCAACAATGCATATTTCAGAGTTGCACCTGTGTTATCTAAATGATGTAGTGAAGTCTATTGAATGGAAAGGAATATAAGGGAAATGCCTCTGACAGACAAAGACAGGATTATGAGGGCAAGTTTAGCAGCCTGTATTAGGCATCACGGTTTAAAGAGCTGGGGGGGTTCAAGTGTTTGCAAGATGGGTTTGTTTTCTCAAATCTCTAATTTACTCTAATAGGCATATTATGTTCAAGCATGAACAACTAAATCTCACATGAAATAAATGAAAATGCTCAGAATACATGGTACAGTCAGCCTGGAAATATCTAGGCCTTGACTTCTGTCTATTTAGGCTAAGAGTGAAGCCAAGGTTCACTCAGTTTTTTCTGTTTAAGTGCAGATTTCTAATGTCTGGTGTTTAACCATCTTAAAACGAAGGTAAGAACCATATCTACGTACCGGGACTCCTTGTTTGCCATTGGAGACAAATGGCAAATCACCCCTTGGAAGGCAGGTAAGAGGGGCTGCTTTTGGGGCAAGAGCCCACCTTTTTCCCTTGGCTTAAGGGGGCAGTTCTGTTTAGCAAAATCAGTATCCATCCCGCTTTAATGGTGTGAGGTGAATCAAACCACAGACTCATAGAATCATAGACTGGTATGAGTTAAAGCTCATCTCATTCCACCCCCCTGCCATGTGCAGGGACAACTTCCACTACCCCAGGGTGCTCCAAGCCCCGTCCAACCTGGCCTTGTACACTGCCAGGGATCCAGGGGCAGCCACAGATCCACTGGGTGAGAGGTACTACCTGGGCTATCAGTTTGGGCTTTGATTCATCATCTTTCCCATCTTTCCTCAGTCCCCTTTGTCTCTTTTGGCCATTTAAGCCCACCACAGCTGTTGCCATCGTGCCCATGTTGGTCTCTCAAAGCACAGCTTGTTCCTGTGCAATATGAAATGCCAAAAATAAAAAGATTGGTGCAAGAACTAATCCCACACAAGAGGAGGAACTGCCACTGGAGCACAAGCTTTGAGCCTCCCTGACTACCAGGTCTTGGCTGTGTTATAAAGGATGCAGACCAGGGCTGGCCAAGCAGCAGGCACAGTGGTATCAAGAAGTGGTAGGTGGCTTTGTGAGCCTAGATGGATTTACTAGTTGCTAGCTAATTCCACTTTCAAGTACTGCAATAATTAATTTTGTTTAAGGTTTTTTTCTCTGGTGATATGACTCCTTTGGTCATCACTTCTCTCTCTCCCTAATCACTCACTTGGCATAAATGCCACTAATTTTTACCATCTGGCCCTCGGTTGAAAGCCCTTGCCTGCTACTCTTCACATGTGTCTACCTCGACAGTAAATGATGGGAGTGTTTCCAGTATGAACTAAAACAGCTATTCCAGCTCTGCTCGCTGTAAGCTTCAGGTTTTGCCCATTTGGGGAAGAGAGAGTGGGCACCTGTGGGTCTCTCTAGACATGTCTCTCTCAACTGCATGTGTGATCATATGAGTTACTCACTCTGGTAATATTAATAAATGGGACTGGGCCAAATAAAAGAGAGTTCCATTAAATTCTCTGAGCTCATAGGGTGGTTATAAAGTCAACATGCTGTGCTATGTTAACGTCTGACCAGTGAAATAGTTGTTTTCGGATCCCAGGTTTGGCTTCCAGCCACAAAAAGGCAGGACAGACGCTGTGCTTTAGCAGGGTCACGGTTATCAAAGAGATGTGATTAATAGCTGGTTACTGTGCTTTTGTGACACTTTTGCTTTGTTGATTACAAAGTATTCCTAGCCATGGTTTTTCCTTGATTTGGTGATCTCCACGGCCTAATCTGAGCTTTCTCTGGAAAAATACAGGCACGTGCAGTATTTGGACCACTAGTTTACTCAGAGGTTTTTTGATGTGGATGCTACTGAGAGTGGTATCTCAGAGGGCAAGCAAGGTACCTCGCAGAGGCAGCAGCTGGAAATACAAACAAGGTGTTCTGAGCTATTTAATGATTTCCCATCAGGCAAAAGTGCTGGAGAATTGACTTTAAAAGTGCATCAAAGTAATTTTTTAGCCTTTGAAGTAGGAAGTTATTTATAGTGGAGGGTGTTCCCTGGTGGAGTGATAGGCTTGTGCTGTGTGTGAGCTACCTGAGTCGGGATGGGGTCTGTTAAAGGATATCACAGCAATATAACATGGATTTGGGAGTGCTTTATTCCCTGAAACACGGGCATTCTGCACCCTTCTTTGGTTCTGGTTAAGTCTGTCCCCTTTCCCAAGCACCAACACAAGCCAGAGAGTGCCCTGGTCTGAAGTGTGCAAAATAAACCCATAAGCAGGAGAGCTCTCTCACTCCCAGACCACCGAAGAGCAGGGATGAGACCGCTCCAGGTGCAATGCTGGTGAGTTGATTGAAAGCAGATACTCAAAACCTCAGAGCGCGTGACTTAGATGAGCTAAATCACCCGGAGCTCTCTCTGCAGGAAGCTCCTTAAAATTCTCCCAAAACCTAGATGAGGTAGAATCTGGCACTCATGTACCAGGTCCTGCTTGCTGCAAGAAACTGCTGGTTCTCTTCTGATACCTACCATGTGCCAGGAGGGTTTTTCTTTCCCTATTTTTCTCACTTCTACCACTCTCCCCTTTACTTTTTGACATCAGGAAACGTTTTGATCCTTACTGAGTTACAGCAGCCATTCAGACACATTGTGTGGTGGGGTTCTTCTCTGAGCCAAGTTCAGGAAATTCTGCTTCTGGGACACCTGTTTGCCTCGACCACCTCAATTTTCGCAAGTGGCTGAATCGCTGATGCAAAAAGGAGTGAGGAACACAGTGTCCTAGGCTGGGCATTCTCTGCCACTCCCATCTTTATCTCCTGGCACTGTGGTACGCACAGCGCGCCCTAAGCTCAAGCTTATCCCTCAAATTTGTCACCTTTTCCCCAAAGTTTTCATTATCTGTGTTTTCAGGTAATGCATAATTCCATGTTAAACCACAAGGTACTTGGCCCAGGAAGCAGAGGAATGGAATAATTATAGTAATAACTTTTTTTTGCAGCTTGTGTGCATGTATTGCTGCTGTCTTCCTGGCTTGATAAACTAAAATATTAGTTCAACAATGTTTGTGTACCTAATTAATTTTGTCTGCTTGGCAAATTTCAGCTGAGCATTTGCACATGCTCTCTGTCTATTTTTCTATTACTCCCTGTGTTTGTTTGCTTTTTATTTCTGTACAGCAGATTATAAATGTGGAGAATTTTTTCTTCAAAGTAAAAAACTGTGCCTTTCTTAGTAATTGCCAGAGTTGCAATATGTTTGTTGTTGTTTTTAATTGACGATTCTCTTGATGCAGGTCAACACTGCTTTGGTTCAAGTATCCCAAGAATGAATCACAAGAACAACACCAGAAGACAACTTCATTGTAATGCTGCTTGGAAAGAAGAGTCGACATAATTACTCTGCCCTATTGCTCTTATCCTTTGATTTACCTGAGATAAATCTCCTTTTGTCAGAAAAGTTGAGTAACAGGTTCATTTGGATGTCAGGAGAAGTTTATAAGCCTTCTGATTTGATCCCTGAATGACTACCTAATCTGCTGATCTCTCTAGTTGCTCAAGTGACAATCAATAAAATGCAGATACAGGAGGTAGCTGGGAACTTACATGTGAATGAACCCTTATTAATTTTTGCTTCTTTGAAATGTAAAAGGAAGTTGAAAATAAGGAGAAATTAGTTTCATATAACATTGGGGAAAAATGGTAAAGGAAGAGAAAAAACTGGAATATAAATATAGATTGTAAAGTGTGAGTGGCAGAAATACCTGATGAACTTCAGGCACTGTTAGCACGCATCCTACGGTTCTGTGATACTGCTTAAAGGAAAGAGTCGGTTGCGAAATTAAGATTAAATATTTACGGAAAGCAGTGAAAGGAATCACGGGGCATTTGAGGAAGGAAGGTTACCTGTGTAAAAGGATGCCTGTATCAGGAGGAGAGTGTTGTAAGGAGACAAAGCACCTGTTCTGCTGACACTTCTGCTCAGAGCAGGTTCAGGGATTGTTGGAGGAGCCAGGGAGGTGTTTCACTCTTAGCTCTGCTCTGTTGTGTGTTCCTGAAGAGGCTCTCAGCCTCAGGAGGGCTGTGTATGCCTCTGCTGAGAGGAAAAGGGTGGCAGGAGTGTCCATCCCCAGGCTTTGCACTTGCTCTTCCAGGACGAATATCCGTTGCTTCTCCTGAATGTTTTGAAAAGTTTTGGGTTCTTCCCACTTCAGAATAAACAACATTTCCAGACCCTGCTTGCTATTATATTTGTTGTCTCCACTGTGCTTTTATCTGAGTCCAGCAAGCTGAAGTCCGAGAGAAAAGGGGACCCAGGACCTCTTTTGGGGGAACAAGGGGGAAGAAAAACCTCGTGGTGTGGAGGGGGCACTCTTGCCTGGTATCTTTGCTTTTGATTTAGGTCACAGGAGTCTTGCCTAGGAGATGTTGCTGCTTTATTGTTGGCTTTCCCAATGTGTTCTTCTGCCTTCCTAAATTACTCAATGAAGTTCTTTTAAATTCAGCTTTTTGATGTGGGGAAGTTGGCTTTCTACTCCTCTCAATGAAAAGGGTTTTTTGCATGGCAGGCTTCTGGGCAAGAGCCTTGACTTCCTACCTGCTCTTTATGAACATGTAAAAAATACTTCCTTTTTTATTAACAACGGCACCAGGAAAAGACTCACACATGGGTCCTGCTTTTTCAGATGTAAGGTGCAGGTTTACTTGTGGATATACGGTTGGCTAATATTTGGGAACTGGCAGGTTGCTTCACATAAGAAAGCCAGAAGTCAGGTAAACCTAATTATCTCCAAATCCTAGCCCAAAGAGAGTACAAACAGGAAATTTCTTGTCTCAGAGATCCAAACCTGTGATCTTTAGCTCCTGATTGCCTCCCTGTCAGGGCTACAAGCAACCATTAAATTTGTTTTCCAGTTTTCCTTTGTCTTGGGCTCCCCATTTTCTTGCTGTCTCTGCCCTGCTGGGACAATTTTGTGTAAACACAATGCTGGTCTCTGCAGAAGCTCCTGTCCTTTATAACAGTAGGCAGTGGGCAACTGATTCTGCAATGGTCATTCAGTAGTCAAAAAGTTCTTCCCTTTAAAAAAACCCAAAAATCTAATTGCTATAAAAATTAAAGTGATATAAGACATATATATGCATGTATGTGTATATATAAAAATAAAATACTAATACAAATGAATTAATGTAATGTAATGTAATATAATATAATATAATTAATATAACTAATATAATATACCCTGAGCTTCATGACTCCACTTCTAGGCGCAGCCCGTACAGGTGGCAGTGGTAACATAACACCGCTGCCTTCTGAAGGATTTTTAGCTGTGTCTTTAAAGTAAGAAATGAGAGACCATTGATTTCATGGAGGAAATTCAGGGGTCAGGAGGAATCTCCCCTCATTTTTCTGGGGACACTTGTTGGACATCTCAGCTGGAGACGGTTTCACAGTGCCCGTGTACTGCTGGGAGATGCGAAGCCCTAAAAAAGTCAAAGTGACCTCAAAAACTGCTGGAAAATATTAGAGGAGGCTCTTCAGGTTTGTCAGCTGGACACTTTTTGAAATAAATTGACAACAAATTAGGACGGAAATGTTATAATTATGCTCGGCATTAGACATCAAGTGGAACGTTCTGAACCTGTAAAATAGCAATTGGGCCACTAACTCACTCAAAGGAAAGACTGATCTTCAATTTATCTGCCAATTTATCTGTTTTTCAATTTATCTGTCAAGTGATGATTAGCATATGCGACAAGACAAATTGCCTGCTCTAAGATAAGTTTTGGGACTTCTCTGAGGAGCTCTGAACCTTCATGCTTTCCCCAGAGTTTTTTGCTAGTCCTGGTTTTATATTTGGTGATTTTTCTTTGGGAAATGTAACAAACAACTTATAAACCAAAACCAAATCTGTTTCTCCCTAACGAGCCATGTCAGAGTTTAATTTAAGTTTTTTACATCTAGCTATAGCTGCTAGGACACTCTCCAAAGAGCACAACACTGGAAAAATTATGATGTCATTGTAGATGTCTTGCTTATTTCCCCAGAATAAATGAACATCATCACGAAACTCCAGGAGGAAAACTTGGCTGTGCTGGAGTTATGGAGCTATTAAAGCAGCTGAGACCAAGGATTGCATTTAAGTCAGGGGTTATTTGGAGGTCACCATCATGCACTTTTTATTTGGCGTTCCAAACACAGGTTTAAGTGCCACACTTACATAATTTTGTCCGTAATGAGGTTGGTTTGGCTTCTCGTCTCTGAAAAGCTGCAGAACAAATGTTTTATAGAATCACTGCAGATTCTTTTGAAATTTTAAAGCTATGAAAAGAATAATTTCTTTCATAATTCTTCAGATGTCTATTTTATAGCTTGCCTTAAATGAAAGCTGTAACATGAAATCACAAAGATTAGCAGTGTGCTGAAACTAGCTGTCTCTTCTTTCAAAGAACGAGCTGTCATTTCTTCCTTAAGATGATTAACCCTTCTGGGTTCACCAATTGTGCATCCTCTGAGTCACAGCAGGAGAGGGCCTGTATCAAAAGGAAGATAATTTCCAAAATGCACTTCATAATTGCTGTAATAGTGGCTCATTCCTGCAATTTACAGTCCCTACAGCTGAAAGCACAATGAGCTTACACTCACTGGCTGTTCGGGGCAGCATCAAAGGAAGGCGGAGATGCGGCAGGGGTGTAGGATTTGCCATAGTGGACACTGGCATGGCTCTGGGGTTCATTGCTTTGGGCAGCATCACTCACGGTTCAAGTACCAAGGTCTGGCTGAGGAGCTGCACAAGGAGTGGGCCAGCAGAGAGAGTCTTTCTAGTCCATCTTTCTAGTCCACACCACTGGCAATGTGTAAATGTAATTGGATTCCCTGCTGACTGTACGGATACCAGAAACTATCTAACGCCTTAAAAATGGGATCCTTCAGTGTATCAAGTTGTTTGACCTCACTGCACAGACAAACGGACAAATTCTTCAAATTTTCAGCGGAGGCAGTGTGATGCCAGGAAGCATCACCTTCTGTTTTCAGGGGGTCGAGACGTTGTGTTGTGCCGTTTATGTTTCTTTAGTACCTGAAGTACACTCTTTTCCTTGCTTGTGGGACCTTTCTAACCCCCTTCAGCCCTCAGTGCCTTTGATATATTTTTCACAACTTTATCAGGCTCATGGTCTGGTTCTTGGGGTGTCCTGTGCACGGCCAGGAGCGGGACTTCACGGATCCTTGTGCAACCTTCCCAGCTCAGGATATTCTGTGGTTCTGTGAGTCCATCTATAAAGATGTGTTCTACGCAAACCCCATCTACTTTTATCCAGAGTTGTACCTGCAGTGCCCCCATGGGTGTTTATTCTCATTTTATCGTCAGTATTTCCCCAAGCATTATTTGGAGATCTTTTTTCCTTCCTTACAGTAAACAGCATTATTTTTATTTGTGTTTTCTTTATTTAAAACTACAGCACCTCCTTTTCACTCCTGTCTGCCCTGCCCTTTTTTTCGTGAAGGACCATGGCTCCTCACAGAGTTCCCTCTGCAGAAGGTGATTGTGAATTTCTTTTGCCAGCAAGGAACGTCATTACTCTTCGTGGTGCTTTTGCTTCATTCACCACTCTTTGGTCTTTTTTTTCACAACTTCTGGTTTCTTTCTGATCCGAACAGCCATTGAAGTTGTACTTTATTTTAGATGATGGTATCATTGATCAAGAGCTTCTCTCATTTCATGGCTGGGCCAAAACGTCACATTAAATTGTTATTGGTTGAGTAATGTTAATTCTAAAGACAGGATCATCTTGTTAACACGTCTCGTGTCAGCTAAGCGCTTTCCTCTGGTTATTAATCAGCAGGAAAAACCTCAGTGCTTTATTCTGCCTCTTTTTCCACATGCCAACAACCAACGTTTTAATTTTCTTTTTGAAAGTATGTTCAACCACAACAACTGTTTCAGCTCTGAAGTGTCATAAGCTACAGCATTTTTTTTCCAATAATGAACCACTATTTCTTCCAACAGTTCCTGAGCTGGTGGTGCAGGAGGAGCAGAGTGATTTCAGAGTTCACAGGACTCTGGGTCTCTGGGCCTTTGGGCAGCTCTTTGTGCTGTGTTTTCCAGCCACACTGGTGGATGTTACACTCTGATTAGTTAAATGCTGGATGCTTTCTCTGTTCCTGTATGGGGAAAAGCCAGAAAACTGCACTCTGGGGTCATAAATCTGGAGGCATTCATAAGCATTAAATTCACCTTAAGGAAAATCAAAAAAAAAAAGAAAGGGAAGGAAAGGAGCTTGCACAATGATAGATTATGTTTGTACATCTCTCTCAGTATTTGGTTCAGCATTATTTGCATGTAGGGTTTGATCGAAACCCTGCTTATTATTTTACTTGGTCGTAATCCAATGTACAGAGAGTCAGCTGCTCATTGCCAAGGTTAACAATTCATAAGACAGAGAATTGGACTTACAGACCCTGCTTTTTGCATGTGTTTTGCACTTTTTCTTTTAAAAGTGTGCTGTTCTTGTCCATCATTCTACTCCCAAGACACCATTCACAGATTTTCCAGCTACCTTGCTTTTCTTTTTTTTCCACTGCCTCTAGCAAACTTGGTTTTACTTTTAATATGTACTTCTGATTTATTTCGGACTTGTTTCAGAAAAAAAGTGGACGCAAATATAAGAGAATAAATACAAAAGTATAAAAGAGGTGTGATTATTTTTCTGGACTTTTTTCCCCATTTATGCATCAACCATCGCAATAATGATTACAAAAGCAATTCAGAATGACTTCAAGTCACTCTGGAACAGGCTGCCCAGGGAAGTGGTGGAGCCAGTGTCCCTGAAAGTGTTCAAAAAATGAATAGATGTGCCAATGTTTAGTGGACATGGGGGTGTTCAGGTGAAGCTTGGATTTCTTGATCTTGGAGGTCTTCTCCAACCTTAATGATTCCATGATTCAATGATTATAAATGCCACTGAATAAACTTTAGACAGCAGCTTCCCTCATGGCACTTCCCTTCCCCTGAGAAACCCAGACCGGGAAAGCTCAGAACTTGAAGACTGAGGGCTGCCTACTCTTCTCGTAACTCTTGAAGAGAGAATTTCCAGCCTTTAGTTTGTAGTGGAGAGTGAAGGAACATCCCAGTACAGCCTGCTCTGAGCTCCTCCAGCCTGGCAGTGAGGCTTGGATAACCTCTCAATGCAGCACTGCCCCACATCTATTTCGGAGAAAAATGTGCTTTATTACCCCAGCCATGTTTTGTTTGCCTCCAATCCACACAGTGGTCCTGTTCACCTCCTTCTGGCACAGACAGCCCTCGCATCAGAGAGATGACTATGGGTATTTCTTTTAGCAGGTTTACAATCCCATATTAACATCTGGTTCCTCTGCTGCCTCAGTGATTATTGGCCATTTCCTGACTGTATAATTCTTTCCCCTCAGCTGCTTTGCTGCAGTTACCATGAAGTGTTTTATTGCAGAGGTGACTATTTGATAACTACAACAGTGAAAATGGTAGATCCCGAGTAAAAATGCATCTGCTGCTCAGCAAAGGTTGCCACGTGGTTCCTAAACTTTCGTAATCCCTGTTATACCTTTTGTTATAATAATAGGGGAATTGTGGTTTTGCTGAGAAGTGTTGTAAGGCATAACAGCTACTGGTATGGTGAGAGAAATTGCAGCACTGGTCTATTTTCCAACATGACAGTTTTTTATTGCTTAGTGGCTACCATGGGCTACTTTTTTGTTGTCATTCTTAAATGAATTCTCTTCTCCTTGTGTCTCCGTGGCACCCAACGTTACCTACTGTGTAGAAATTTGGATGCTGTTTCCAACTCCTCTACCACATCACAAGGCTGAGGAGCAGAAGCTTTGGTAGTCCTGATCTCAGGGAGGACTCACCCAGACCTTAAGTACACACAGAAGCCTGTGAGCTTCCAAGCTCTTCTATTGGTGAAAGATGCTCTGAAAACAGAAACACAGAGTCACTGAGGTTGGGAAAGACCTCCAGTATCATCGAGTCCAGCCTTTGAGAGATCCTCACTTTGTTACCCAGGCAAGAGCCACGTGCAGTCATTCCCTGAACACCTTTTTATTGTCACCACCTCCCTGGGCAGTCCTTTCCAATGCCTGACCACCCTTTCAGTGAAGAAATTCCTCCTGATGTCCAACCTGAACCTTCCCTAGCACAGTTTGAGGCCCTTTCCCGTTGTCCTCTTGATGAAACAGACACACAAATAGACTTCACCCTTTGAAAGAGCTGTCAGCCACTGACCCCAGCCTGTCCTTCACACAGGCTCACCTGTGGTCTTACCAGCTTGGTTATCTTGTGTCACAGTCTTACCATCTCCATGTTTATCTGCGTGGCTGCACCTCTGTCCTTGACCTTTGGGCTGTTAGAACAAGAATTTTATACAGAACAAGCTGGGCTACACCCTCATTTTGGTGTTTTGTGTTGTTTCTTCTGCTGCTGGGTTGCAGGAAGCATCTTCCTGAAGGATGCAAGTTCCCTTGGCTATATGATGTGGCCTGCACTCTGAAAAAGCCCTTGGTCCTCGTGGAGCCCCTGGTCCAGCTGAATTCCCTCTCGGTCCCTCCCCAGGCTGCTGCCCACCCGGGACCACCTCAAAGGCAATCCCTCTTCCACACCACACACTTCATATCTCAGTTTTGTGTTTCCTACTTTGTGATGTCTTCCAGTGCTCACCTCTCACTGCTTCCACTGACCTGTGGACATTCTGGCCACAGGGACACACGAAGGCTGGAGGTGTGTGTGGATGTGATGCAGCGCTTCTCTGGTGGTGAAAATGAGTCAGTGGACTTCTTCAGGTCCTTGTTTCTTCCTCTCCTACCCCCATGCCACCAGTGAATGCTTAGGTTGATGGTTTTTTCCTTTGTTCTTCTTCCAGCGACTACAAGTTTTGGGAACGTGCAGTTTAAATAGCTCAGATTTGGAGATTTCTTTTATATTTTAGTGCTGGAATTCCTGCTCTGGGGCAGTCCAACTATTACAGTCCTTAACTAGTTACCAGGCAAAACTGCAGGGCACCTGGCAGGCTGCTGTACTACCAAGAAAAAAATTAGAGTTATTTCTATTAATAGTGTAATGATCCCACAAAATAGCTAAGATGTGCCTGCAGCCATTGAGCTGTTCCCGTGGGGAGCAGGGGAGGAGGCTGCTCCTTTACACACAGGAGTGGCTGCACAGCACTAAGTACTCAGTGTTGTCTGTGATGAGACCAATACGGGATTTCTGACAGTCACTATATAATTTTTTGCTATGTTCAGATATACAAGTGACTGCATTTATTAGTGTACATAGAGTATGCACATTAATTTGCATACATTACTGTATATACAGTGTGTGCATCCAACTTCTTCCATCTTCCAGAAGCTGGAAGCATGCAGAACTCAGCATGGGCCAGCCAAGCTGTCAGTGTGCATTATTTCGGTGGATCCTCGGGAGAGTTTTTCTTAAGAATTCTGGTTCTGCAAAAGGGGTATTAGAAACTGTCCGTTTGGGATGGTAAAGGATGCTCCATAAAGTTATAGTGGCAAAACCCCGAAGTATATAGAGTGTACATTTGGAAAAACGTGCTCCACAGTAGTACAGTACGTTAGTTTTAAAAATAACTTTCAGTATGTATTCGCATTAGAAACATTGGTACAGTGTGCCTTATTAGAGTTTAAAGATTTTTTTGTTGCCTTTTTGGTCAGATTAAGTAACTAATGTAATCATTTGAATAAATCAGCCCCTGGACTCCTTTCATGTACGATAAATGGTATCTCTTGCCAGAAGTGTAACATGATTTAACAGTTGTGCTTCATATTATACACCTCTGCAAGTTGGAAATCTGGATTATAAATGGTGTGATAAACATTGGAGAGGCACCAAATTCCAAGGAGATTACTATTGCCTCCGTTAAAGAAAACTAAATGGGAAAAAACTACTTGATGTTAACTTTCCTTTGAAACTGACAGTCAGGGAAATAGTGAAATGCGGTTGGATGGCAGTCAGACTTTCTCTGTAGCTGTTTCACCATGTCCTTTGTCACAGCCACTCTGACTGTGTTTCCTCCACAGAAATCCTTGTGAAACCATAGCTGGGCGTGGGATGCCCCGTTCACACCGACAGTTTCTCTCAGAAAAGCCTCTTTCCCATGTGCTCACACCCTCCTCCACCCATTAAAACAATGCTGTCATTAATTTTCTCCTCTTTCCAAAGGTGATGTCTTCGAGATTCACAGTTGCAGTTCCCTTTCTGCTGTTGGCAGCTGATCTGTAGTTTTTATATCCGTCTGGCTTGTTCAATGTCCTGCCTGGGATAATTTTATTTTTTTTAATAAGGAGTAAATACTTGTGAGAACCAGCAGTGAGATATTGTTACTTTGAGTGATGCTGGCTTTTCCTGGAGCGTTTCAACATCAGGATGCTCATTGGTTACCAGACTAATTTCTTTACACTGCAAGCGATGCCCAGGGGTGAAATAACATGAATACTGAGGCAAATTTTCCAACGTGTTTTTAAAACTACCCCCCTAGCTGGGAGAATGACCTTTGATGAACAAATGTTCTTTCACCTTCAGTGTTCAAAACGAATAATGTTCTAGTATGCTTACATTATTAATTCAAAGGCTTTCTTTTCAACACAGGCATTTCTGGTCTCTGCCTTTCTTGTGGCCTCAGATTTGGGGCAATTTATTTTCCAAGTCTGTCAATGTTTTATTCAGTTGTTTGTGATTTTGGTGCACTACTTAGGCAGGACTTGGTTTGCACTTATATATAACATTTTTAGCAGTTACGTGGAACTTGTTCAGCATAACTTGCTCACCAGCAGGAGCTAACTTTGCCCAAGCCTCGGGCTGCAGGCAGTGAACTTTCACCCAGTGATGGTGGACTTTTATCTTGTCAACAGAAAGGCCCCAGAGCTGCTCAAGCCAGAGGATGTGGAAGCCACATTCTTTAAGAGAAGCTGCCACCTTAGAAGTAAAAGAACAAACCACCCAAACAGAGACAGTGGAAGGGCCCAGTGAAGGATGGGAAGACTCCAGACTTAATTATCACCTCTGGTCAAAACAATCGTGGAAGGGGTGGAGAAATTGGGTTGTGAGGATATGAGTGCCCAGGGGTTTCTTTGCTTGAGATCCCTCTTTGGAGGCACTCAACGGAAATACTTTATAGAGGAATCTCTCTTTTAGATAGCTTCAATTTATCTTAATAATTTAGCAGAAATCTACAGCTGAGCCCCTTCATGGTGGTGGTTGTGTGTGATTTCTAGAGCACAGTGCAGCTGAGTTGGACTGTACCTTTAACAGTTACAGGATAAGAGTTGCTCTCAGTTACCTTGGCTTTAGCCCTCCAAAAGATGAGCCTTTTAGCCCTGTTTTTCTGTGATGCTGGTCCTTGCAGCTTGCTGGAGGGTTTGTAGGCTCGGAAGATCCATCGGTACATCCTGAATTTCCCAGCAGTGTTTCTTGCTTATGGCTTTTCATGGCAATGAGCACTTCCTATTACAAAGCTTTCCTTCACCTTGCAAGTATTTGGTCTTCCCAACCTTAATGATTCTATGACTCTATTTAAATACCTGGTAGGAGGAAAGCTGCAGATTTTTCCTTTCTTCTTTGATACTTTCTGTTCTCTTAAAGCAGGAGAATAGCAAAGGTGATACATATCCCTGAGAGTGAGCTGTGGGGGCAAAAAGGCCTCCCTGATTCTCTTCAGGTAATGGAGGAGCCCTGATTCCTGCTCCCATTTACCAGGAAGTGTATAATTTAAAGCCTGCCTTAGGTGAAGGAGCAATTACTTTCTCGTGCTGAACCCCATTTACGTTTTGTTAATTACGCCATTATTTACTGCCCAGTAACGACTGCAGCTGGAAGACAGGAGAAATGTTTGTATTTCTGTGTCCTTTTACTTCTGAGCTACTCTAGACCCTCTGATAGAAGGTTTCCACTTGCTCAGATTTCATTACAGCTGTTGCTCAGCACTCATGGGATTCCTCTTTGAAGGGCCTGAAGTACAGCTCTAAAAACCACAGGCTCAGCCAAGACATTTTCCTGGATGACTTTTATGTTGCTAATAATTCACTCCTTTTGAGCAAGGTGGTTCTCTCTCTCTAAGGTTTATTAAATAAACAATTCTGAGTAATTCTCTCTTTTTTTATATATCATCTTTGTTTGCTTGGTGTGTATTAAAGAGGAATCCTGCTCAGTTAGACTTTGTCTGTACAGGTCCATGTGTGTCTCTCTCCTGCATTTTACAGGACACTTGGAGCCTTTGGTAAATGTGATGCCCATTACCTCCTATAAATTTAATGTATTTATATCTCACAACACAAACCCAGTGATGGCTGCATCTGGTGGTATAGAGTCAGATGGCATTTAATGTGTCTGGCCTGTGGGAAATTCAAAAAAATGAAATACCTGTGTGTTGGCATAAACATTTACAACTTCTCATGGATGGAACATTTCCTTCCACCTGTTTTCAAAACAACATTGATGCAGCACGAGGCCCCTCAGCCCTGGCCACAGGTACCTGGGTGGTTTTTGCTGTGCAAACAAGAGATTTAGGTTGCAAATTTAGGCTGTCTGTGGGCAGAGTGGAGAAGCCCCGAATCCTGTGGCTCCTGTCCTGCCTGTCTGTAGGGTGGGCTGCTGGGCCAGCTGGAACACTGGCCTGGAACCAGGCAACTGCTTTCCTTCAAAGCATTTGATGAAATAAAATGTTCTGAGGGAGCATGCTGATCTCATGGAATAAGACACCTGTCTAAAGGAAAAAGTCAGGTTGGAAAATTTCCGACTCTGATTTGAGTGTTCCCCTCCAGAAGAGGACTTTTGACTTTTCCTTTGGGAAGTTATGGGAGCTCCATCACTGACAATGAGTGTATTATCAAAGTAAGGAGAGATAAAATCTTTGCATATGTATTGCACTCTACCTATCCAACCCTGTTCTTGTGAGACTGTGATGAACAATCCTTATCCATTCAAGGGGCTTGGAATTTACTGAAATTAACACTTTATTGGAGTCTCTCTGACTGCAGGAGTCATTCCTCACTCCACTTAAGCACTTTAGTTTATTCAACAGCTTTTCTAATCCTGGTGTCCGTGTCTCACTCAGCATCCCTGTTCCAAAGAGGATGACGCAAGCAAGGAATGAATTGTCCTGTGGGTCCAACAGCTGATTCTGAGATTTGGGGTGAACATCGCGTGGCTAAGGAGAGGGGAACACAAAATCTCTTAACAGCTGTGGTCACTCTTCCTTCTTCCTCTCCCTGCAGACGGTTCACAAATGCTGCAGCAGGGTTAGCATGGGGAAGACTCTGACTTGGTCATTGGTCTGTGCTGACAAGAAGGGTAGGGAGAGTTATCTACATCAATAAACCAGTGGTGGATTTAGGAAAGATCATTTGATATGTGGAAATGGAGATTTTCTTTTGGGAGCAGTTCAGCTTGGATGAATGTGCATGAAATATTTTGAGGGGGAGAAAAAATTTAAAATTGATGAGACATTGCATTCAGTCATTGTTTTTGTTTGAAAATATAGCAGGGGAAGTATGGCTGAAGTTAAAATACTGGTGAAAGATACATACGCTTGTACTCACCTGGAAAGTTTTTTTCAGCTTTTTTTGGGGGGGACTGTGAAATTCAAACTTTCCTGCCTGAATAAAGAAGGCAAAAACTCCCAAAATTCTGATGTTATTAGATGAGAAAAACGTGGGGTTTCTTTTGTCTGATCTGCTTATAAGACATAAAGATATAAATTATGTCTTCTCCCAAGGAAGAGTACCAGGAGAGGCCATGTACTTAGGTTTATGGCTCACTGAGAGAACACCTTTTGAAGCAGGGCAAGTTTAACAAAAATCCTGAACAAGAGGAGCTACTTAAAGATGCTCCTTCTCTGAGCAGATGCTCCTTTTGTGCATTTGTTAGTGAAATAAAAATGAAAATTAAAAAAATCAGAAATAATAAGTAAAAATAAAGAGTAGTGAGTGACTTTTTTTTCCCACCTACTAGCAACAAGAACAGTTTTCCATTCTTTTGTTTTGTCTGCTGTTGTTCAGGAGTCACAGAGCCTATTTTTGGTAGTTGTGCTCTAGAAACCCAAAGGCATTCAAGTTTGAAGGGAGGGAGGGATTTCTTTTCCTTCCTGTCTGGCAGGCCTTGCCCTAGCTGGGAGGTGAGCTGCTGGTGCTTCTTTCCTTGCTCTGGTACCCCAGCACAGCTCTGAGGGGTGCACAATCCTGGGAGAGCAGTGAAATTGGGTCTCTTGTGGCCTTACTTCATCGTTTGAGTCTGTCATGCTGCAAAGGCAGTGACTGACCCTCAGAGGGCTGAGGAGGGTCATTAGAGGGAAAGGAAAATGGAGTTTGGAGAACCAGGAGCTATGAAAGAATTCAGGTGAGTTTTGTGCAGTACACGTGTCCATAAGTTTAGGTAAAGAAGTAAAAAATGACTTCTACTTGCTACAATCATCTCTTTGAATAGACCCATTGGCATCTACATCCCTCTCCCCACTTCCTTTTTCCTAAATATCAGTCAGCATCAGCGGTAACTAAAGAAGAGCAGAATTCACACATGGATGGTGCCAGAATGTTGCTGCATTATATGGAATATAATTATGTGGAATATCTAGAAGCTAATATGTTTTCACACAGAACTTCATTCATCAAGAGAAAACCAGTGCAGCCTCGTAACGTTGAGTATCAGGATCCCATTTAATGCAAGTCCTATTTAAACCACTTACACTTGTCTTGTTCTCTTCCTGTACAGCAGCAGCTCTTATTCCCTGACCCCAGAGGGGCTTATTTCTTCTGGTTGTTGTATTGTTGAGGACAGGAGGGAACAGTCTCCACCCATTGTTTCATGCATTTGAAGTTGTTCTGCAGACAGGGTCCATGTCTAGCAGCCAGAGTCCCCGATTCCAAGTGCAGAAAATATTGAGCCCAAAGGGTGGCTGTGGAATTCCAATTTGTCTTAAGAAAACAAAACTTTAATAGCCATGATTAAAAATTTCAGCCTGACGAGTCTGGGAAGTTGAATCTGTTCCACAGCTGCTGCATGTTCCATGGACACAGGAGAGCCATGGGTATAGACTTGGAGGAGTGTTAAAATAACAAAATGATATCCCACAGTGTCCTAGCAGCAGCTGGAACAGGGCAAAGCTGAGATGGGACATATTCCTGACCCTCTTTCTCCTTGTGGAAGAATTCACATTTCAGAAATGTGATGTCCTGGGCTTCTGGTGTGTCTGACAAAATTTGAAAGAGAGAATTTAGGGTCTGGAGCATCTCTGTGATGAGCAGAGACTGCGGGAGCTGGGCCTGGCCAGTCTGGAGAAGGGAAGGCTGAGAGGGGATCCCATCAATCCATACAAACACCTCCGAGGGCTGCCAGAGGATGGTGCCAGGCTCTGTTCAGGGGTGCCAGGGACAGCATGGGAGCAGTGGCCATAAAATAAACCACCACAAGTTGCAGCCCAGCAGGAGGAAGAACTTCTGTCCGTGGAGGGGCAGAGCCCTGGAACAGCTGCCCAGGGAGGGCCTGGAGTGTCCCTCTCTGGAGACACCCCGAGGCCAGCTGGACACGCTCCTGTGCCACTGCTCCAGGGGACCCTGCCTGGGCAGGGGGATGGACTGGGTGAGCCCCAGTGGTCCCTTCCAGCCCCAAATATCCTGCCACTCTGTCTCTTTAAAGGATTTCTTAGTTCGCCATCACCAATCTGAATCCTTTCATACCCAACACCAGGGCAGTGCTCTCTAATTTTTTATTACTTACTAAGCAAGGAGCAATAATATTCACTCCATAAATGTCTTAATCTAATTAATATATAGGGGTAACTGCCCAATTAAGCAGTTCATTAAAACCTCAAGCAACTCGACTGCATGCACCGGAAAATTCTTTAAACATATTTCTGAAAAGCTATATTTGGGACTTGCCTATAGGGCAAAAATACTTTCATTATTTCCCTGTATGGCTTTATATCTGTGTGTGGAAAATGTGGAATTGTGATAATTGTTCACCTTCTTCCCAACGGTATAGTTGCTTAATTTCATGGGGGTTAATCTCTAAATAGAAGCATGTGTAAAAAGGCAGCAATTTTGTTTAAAAAAAGAAATTTCTAGGACTCATAAGCTTATTGCAACAGAGACATAAAAACTTGGTGTCTAGAGGGGAATTGAGACCTTGAGTGCCAGTTTTTTATACTTCACTTTAGAGATGTAAACCTACCATGAGTTGCACATAAAACTGATGATTCTAAAGATGCATTTTAACGACTGAGGGACATCTTGCTTGGATGTCTCTGGTGCCACTGACACCTCCTTGCCTTTTCCAGGTAATGCAGACAGAGCAAAGCTGAAGCAGTTTAATTCCAGGGGCACAGAACTCAGTGTGGGGACTTGCTTGTGACCGGGCATGGGGAACCTTGGACCTTCCCAGTGGCAGAAGTTCCCCACCTGCCACACTCTTCCTCTGTTTTCCTTCAGGATTTTCATGTTGGACCTGGGGAACGCTGCTCCAGTTACCTTTTCCCAAGGCAGTCTGATTGCTTTAGCACAGTATTCCATAGAATTAGCAATGCTCCTAGGTGTCTAATTCTGATCAGAAAACTCCCTGTAAAGCATGTACAAAATAAATACTTGTGATTTTATTACAAAATATACTTATTCTAAGTTTTTCTTTCTACTTCATTGTTTAATTCTTTATTAATCTTTGTTTCAGTGTTCATAGATGAGAGGCACACTGGGCTGCTAGATTTGCTCTAAGCTGTCTTAAAAAAGACTTTTGAGTGAATATGTCCCACAGGGTGTGATAAAGTAAAACCTAATATGCTTTAGGCCAATATAAACTCTGCAAAATTGAAACCTTTTGTATTGTTGGAATCATCACCAAAGAAGCTTTCCAAAAGTGCCAGGAAATAATTTTGTGTGTCTGATTAACCCTGTCTGAGCAGCAAAACCATTAGCAGCTGATTAGATAAAATGCTGCTCTATGCTTTCGGCTTATCTGCTTATTAATTTTTTTATTTTGTTTTTTTAACCCATCTTTATAGCAATATTACAATGTACTGGAATTAACTCCTGTAAGCACCAGTGTTTTTGGTTGAATCACAGGGTCCTAGCTTCTCTGTCAGTAAGAACATGCCTGGCTGTGTTTGCAATTACCCTGCATTCACAGCCTGGGTTTTTTGTTTGCCTCTGGAGTATCTCTGTGCCTGGGATCGCTGGGAGGTGTGTGCAGGAAAACGGAATATTGGCTCCTCTTGGGGAACTGAGCTGCTGTGAAGCCTCAGCCTGGGTCCAGACTGGTGCTTTTCCGAGACGTGGTGTGACAATCTGGGGAGGCTTACTTGGGCTTGCACACCACCGCCTGCGTTCGTTACTGAATAAATGTTCCAAACATTAAACATGATTGCATTCATCTTTAGTGAAAGTGATGTGTATCATCATGACATCTGGAGTTTGGGACTTCGGAGTATTTCTCCCTCAAGTAGTCATCTGCAACCCAGTAAAAGGAGAACACATTTTGCTCATTATGTTTAAAATAGTGACTCGTATTCTTTTCTGTAGTTATGCAGGCAAAGCAGACTATTGTTACACTAAGGATGAATTTGACCTATTCCTCACACATCTGCCAAAATTTTCATTCATTTGGCTTCTCCTGTTATCAGAGGATTTGGATTCTTTCCTTTTTTTTTCTGAAGAGTTAACCTTCTGGCATGAATTGCAGCTCCTTTGAGCCAGTCGTTGCTACAACTGAAGCTACTAGCGAGATAAAAATGAAAAGACATGAAATGGGATCATGGCTGAATACTCTTGATGGTTTCCCTCCCCAAAAGGAGAGGCTGTATCATCCCCGTGTTGTACAGTCTCATGTTTTAGAAGCTGCATTACCTCTCCCATCTTTTGCCACCCGCAGTGGACTTCTTTTACTGCAGTTCAGTAGTCTCAGATTATTTCTTGCTGGATAAGCTGTAATTTTAGATGGGTTGTGGTTTTATTTTAAATGCTAGAAAAACGTCATTCTGCTGTGGTTGAAGGACAGACTAATTAAAATTATTGTTCCAACTCCTTCATAAGGAAATAAGACCGTAAGTGCCTTCTTTGAGTGGAGATGGAAATGGATATCAGTGGCTATTGTTACCGTATTTTGATTTTTCTTTTTGAGCACTTTTCCTTTGGAAGTGTTTTGACTGGTGAGCTGAAGCATCCTGCTTTCTTTGTGGCTGAGAGAGCGGGAGTGTTTTAATTTGGCAATTATATCCCTTTCCTAAGGGTGTCTTGTGGAGTTTTGAAGTTTTCTCTCACTTGGGAAGTTAGTGACTGCACTGACACAACTCTCAGTTTATAAGCCCAAAGCACAAGGCATCAATAAGAAGAATGAGCTATTTCAACTTGAAAATTGCCATTTTTGTCTCCTCCCATGCAGTTGGTGTTGCAGTATTTGGTTCTGATTAAAATGTAGCCTGAGGTTTGATGCCTGCGTGGAGCAATACTCTGTATCTGGCACATTATTTAACATACTGAGCATATAAATTGGTATGTTTAGTACAGCAGACTTTCAAACCAAGCTGACTTTTTAGAAAAAAATGTAAAAATTCCTCACTATGAGAGAGCACCAACAAAATGTTGTAGCAGTTGCTGCCTGAAAGAACTCTACATGCTTGCTATCAGATTGTTGGTGTGTGGATGTCTGTAATGACAACATGTAAAAGTAAGTGAGATCAGGGGGAGACAAAAACAACAAACTTCAGAGTATCTGTAACAGAGCTCCAGCATCATCCTTCTCATCCTGTAAATAACAATCAAACTGTTACTCTCCAGGGCATGACAAATCTGACTGCACTTTTTTCCTCTCTTTTTGGCTTTGTTATTTATGAATTTATTGAAAATGTTTATTGAAAAGGTCCCTTCTGTTGCTGGCAGTTGGTTGCCAAGTCTTGTTTTTACTGCCCTTGCCAAATGGTCCCTCTGCTTTGCAGAATATCGCCTGGACTTCTCTGAGCTGAAGGGAAGGGAAATGCTGGGAAATTCAGAAAAGAGTTTCTGATCTGCTGTCAAGGGTGACAAAACATGGATTAGAACTACTTTGTGAACAAATTGTAAAATTTACCAGGGAAAAGTAAGAAACATCAATGACATTATAAATTGATAGTGTTGAAGGCCTATTTTAAAATCGTATTTGTTGCAAAGCTTATGTGAGATGAGACAGAATTGTATGTTCCTGTTAGGAAAAAGAGGGCAGCCATGCCTTTACCAGCAAATAATGTTGGTCATGACTCTGGTGACAATTTCCATGGCTAATTTGCGTCCTTGTGGTGGACATCTGTGCTGCAGCAGTTACCAAAGACAAGTTTGCTGAGGAAAAGGTAAATTTTATCATGGTTGCTGCTATTTCTATTAAATCTTGGGGTTCCATGTTCTTGTCATACTGCTGGGACTTCATCACCCTTGGCTCAGGAAGGAAATTTGAGCAGCTGCAGCCTGCCTTTTTTAGTCTCCTTCTTCTGGGCCTCTCTTTCCTCTCATGTTTTGCCTTCTGCTGGAAACGGTTTTCCTTAATCAGCCCAGATTTGCACCGCGGCTGAGGTTTCCTGAGCAGAAGACCCTACAGGCAGCACTCTGAGGAGCATAACAGCCTCATCACAGAATCACAGAGTGGCTTGGATTGGAAGGCACCTTCAACCCAAGGGACCTCTTGTTCCCACCCCGCTGCATGGGCAGGGACACCTTCCCTTTCAACCCAACCACTCTGTGATTACTTTCCACCAGATTCCCCACCTGGGCACCCAGGACGGATGAGTCCTGTCCCTGTGTGTAATATTGAGCGCACTGTGAAATGTTGGTGTAGGAACACTCTCCTGAGGAGGTCCAGCTTGACTATGAGCAGCAGTCCTGCCGTGGGGGTGTGGAGCTCGGTGCAACACACATTTTACAAAATATTTGTGTTAAGTCTGTTAGTCTAGCTTCCCCCACCTCCCTAAATAACTGCTTTTCATTTTGTAGTGATTCCTGTTCACAGTTCTAACACATACCCAGTCCAAGCTGTTGCATACTATAATCTGCTAAATTTTCTGGCAAAGCTTGGCACTGTTCTTTTTCTTTTCCCCCTTTTATTGACAGCATTAATGCTCTCTCCAAAATGTAGAGAGGAAAAGTGCAATTTGTGAGGATCAAATTTGACTTCGGATGGGAACGCGCTGTTCCTGTTGAAAGTCTATTGAAGCCTAGGGAAAAGTCTGATGGCAGAATTTCATTCCTGAGCAGAAAGATGTCACATAAGAAACACACTTGATTTGGCCTTGTGGAAGAAATCTGATGTGATCTAGACCGTAGCTGGAGGGCACAAGGCCTTACTTTGTCTGTTGTATGGAGTACAACAACATTTTGTGTTTTTATTGCTAAGTCCCCGGTAACAAAAGCAGCTAACACACAACCCCCTAAACTGGTGGATGTTATATATATAGAGCTCCACATTCCTCCCAGCACAGCCAGAAGTCCTGAAGTTAGCATAATTCACTTAAATGGTGACAATTTTGTAATTTTCTAGCATTTATGCTATACTAGATTTACTAGGCCAACTGTCCCTCTCACTCTAAAAGTGTTGTAAATCTGTAGTAAGGAGTTTGGAAGAAGGCCAGAGGCATTTACAAGTCAAACAGAGGACCTGGCCCCCGATTAGCTGCTCTCTCCTGGGCAATCTTCGTTAACCACAACACACCAAAAGCACCAAAAGTGACAGTGTTCTGTCACTTTTTGAAAAAATGGAAAAATTTTCCAGGGGGAAAAAGAAACAGCTTGGCCCATAATATCAGTTTTACTAATTTTGCTGCTGAAAATTTAGGCAGAATATACTGGAGTCACTGTGAGCATATCTGAACACCTAGACAGCTGTAGGAACGGCTTTAGCAAGGGCATGGAGACTTCTGAGAACATCCTAGGGATGACAAAAGTGTAAATTTTTAGGTACAGATGATATGTGGAAAAAACTGAGGGTAGAGAGCACCCCAGGAACAAAGATGAGGGACAATTTGTTGACCTGGTTCAATTTTTGTTATCTTGGGAAGCACAGTGACCTATTGGAAAGAAGAAAAGCGGGAGATACTAACAAATCTGGAATACTTATTGCTAAAATCATGTGATTTAGGAATTGAGGAATGATCAGGAGCTGGCGAGGATCAGGAACAGTGAACCAGCATGCGGATTGAGAGGAAGCAGGAAGAAAATAAAATATATTTAGACTGATACCCTGTGTTCTGAACTGTAGAAGGCTGCAAGCTACTGAGTAAAGGCTGGACTTGGTTCTCAGTGCTCTGGTCTGGCTGACAAAGTAGAAGTTGATCACAGGCCGGGCTTGATGAATCTTGGAGGTCTTTTCCAATCTAAAAGATTCTGTGATTCCATGACTTCACCGCAGAAATAAAAGACCCTTTTAAAATTTGTTTTTATTGTTAACTATATTTTCTGCATACTGCCAAGTCGGGTTTATTAAGTGATTTTGCTGGTGATAATCTTTATTTTTATTCCGAAAAACAAATCGAGGAGAGATCATTCTTAATAAATGCATTAATCTCTATTAATACTGAAAAGCAAATAGCATCACTGAGGCTACTTGAGATAGATCTGTGCACCTAAAAGCAAGTTGTGGTTTCCTGCACTGCTACGGGCACTGGGAGTCTTCTTCAGCAACGCTGAGGACAGCCCACAAACTTGATGGGACCTGGTCAAAACGTATCCTCACAAACCTCCTCTCCTCTAACAGTTTCAGACTGAACTGGTCACAGGTTTCCTTCTCTTATACTGCTACGTAGAACACCTTGTGTGTCATGAGCCAGCAGCCCCAACAGCTGACTGAGAACAGCTTCTTCCTTACCTGGCACTGCTGCAAAGGACTTTGTGAGTTATTTGCACTTTATTTTTCAACTGTGCTATAAGGTTTGATGATTTCAAACAGTGTAAGTTCATACATTTTTATGGTGAGTCTTTTATGCTTTTCAGTACCCCTTTGAATGAACAACCGGAATGCAAAAATGTCTTTGGAAATGCATGGAGCACAAAAAAATAGTTTTGTAATAATTCGCACAGAAGACAAACCCCCTCTTCACCACAAACAGTAAATGGCCTGTTTATGCCCAGTGCCCGAGACCTCATTTCACTTCATTATTAAACAGAAAATGTCCCATTCTGGGTGAGTGAGGGAGATTTTCCCCATCCCTCCCTTTTGAATACTTTTAATTGCAGGGAAATATTGTACTGATTAATTTCTCAGCATAATGTTTTAATGTGTCCAGCCCTGGGGCCCAGCACAGAGAGGACCTGGAGCTGCTGGAGCCAGGCCAGGGGAGGCACCAGGATGGTCAGAGGGATGGAGCAGCTCTGCTGGGAGGAAAGGCTGGGAGAGCTGGGATTGTTCAGCCTTGTTATGATTAGGTTTGAGGAGGCTGGCTTTCGCATTTAAATAGAAGTTGTTAATTTGCTCGTTAAGTTTTTTTATAATTGAATAGTTATGAAACTAATTATACTGCTGGTCATTTGGCTAATCTAAGCTATTTGTTGATCCAGTTGCTTTGTTTGTCTGCTATCAGGTTTAATGGTTAAATCTGTCAAGGTCAAGTTAATAGTTAATCAGCTCATTACGTTCAATAGTAATAACTTTATTGTTAAGACTGTTGTACAAAACAGAGAATTGGGGAATCTTCCAGCATATCTATGATGTAATTATAAGGGGACGGTTTCAGACATTATTTACATAAAGGGAATAATCAAGAACTGTTATTGGATGTTCACTGGAGCAGTAAGAAGGCCCTAGACAATGGCCAGATGACAACGGGCCAGTAAGAAGATCCTAGACATCAGCGAGGCAATCGCGATGCTTTGGTTGGGCGGGGAAAGGGGCGGCCAGGAGGCAGGTACTGAGAGTATAAAATGTATCATCCGAGGCTGCGAGGAGAGACTCTGTTCAGATGTGTCCCAGGTCAAGGTCTTGGTACTGCACCCTTTGTTTTGTGTAAGGCAGATCGCCACAAGAGGTCTCTTATTGTCAGTTAAATTTGTTCTCGTTAATAAATTTGCGTAAAAAGCTCAATCGTGAGCCCGTTTATAACAGCCTGGAGAGGAGAAGCTCTGGGGTGACCTCACTGTGGCCTTGCAGGGCCTGAAGGAGCTGCAGGAAAGATGGAGAGAGACAATTGCCAAGGGCTGGAGGGACAGGACACAGGGAATGGCTTCCCAGTGCCAGAGGGCAGGGATGGATGGGATATTGGGAAGGAATTGTTCCCTGTGAGGGTGGGCAGGCCCTGGCACAGGGTGCCCAGAGCAGCTGTGGCTGCCCCTGGATCCCTGGCAGTGTCCAAGGCCAGGCTGGACGGGGCTGGGAGCAGCCTGGGACAGTAGGAGTTGTCCCTGCCCATGGCAGGGGGTGGGAATGGATAAGATTTATGGTCCCTCCCAACCCAAACCAGTCTGGGATTCTCTGATTCCTATGATAAATATGAAACCACTTTTGCTTTTTTTATTACATTCAACAACGTCTTGCCGTGTTCCTTCCTGTGAATTTGACAGGGACCAATATACATGCCTCAACATACGTCATGTGAAAAACAAGGTTCACTCTCCTGTTAGGACTGAAAAGTTTAATAAAGGACAATAAGGGACAAAGATAATAAAGCAAAATTCACAGCGCTGGGTGCTTTGGCACTCAGCCAAGAGCACACCTGCTATCTTGGAGACCCCCTTTACATACACATCGACTTATTACATATTCAGAAACAATTATACATATTCAAAACCCTTTCCAGGAACAGTTCAAAATGGAATGCAGTTTTCTCATCTCGCCGGTAGTTCCCGGAACCAGCAGATCGCTGTGGGGGATAAGCCTTTTGGTGACGTATATGATCTTATCTGTTGCTGATAGTTGGTATGCCGGTAGCAGGAGTCTAAGCAAACAGTTCATAAGCATAGCTATTTCTAAGTTTTTGGTTGAATGAAAAAAGTATTAAAAAACCCCACATCTTCACAACAAAACTACCTTACATAGCATCTGTTTTGTAATAAAGCTATTTTACATATAGCATCTACTTGTGACAAAACTACTGTTTAAAAGGCTACTTTTAACATCACTTATTTTAACATTTGCAGAAAGCCAATATTATAGCATCTATTTATCACAATTGCCCCTATTCTATTTTTACAAATCATTTGGCTTGAACAATAACTCTTGTTTTCTGACTTTCATTATTTGCTCATTTTTTTCACAAATCAATCTTGCTTCTTCAAAGGGATCTCTCATATTATTTTGTTTCCTTAACACCATTATCTTTTGTGCCGTTCCAGATGTAGCTAATTTGGGGTCTACAGGCATAGTAACTACTTGCATACCTTGGACTACGCTGGTGATTAGCCGAATAAAACGGGATCAAGCAAGGAAGAAATGTCAAACCAGCTGCAGCGCATAAAAGGAAGAAGCCTAGCTTCTTCCACCATTCTATTCCCAATATGTTATCCCACCAGCTAGCCTTTAACATTGATTCCCATTTTTGGACCAGTACATGGGCTATTTTTCTGGTATCTTTGGCTATATCTAGGACGGCATCCCCGTTGTCATCTATTTTCAAACAACAATCTGATGTATTAAATTTTCCACAAACACCCCCTTCCTCAGCTAATAAATAGTCCAAAGCCAACCTGTTCTGATACACTGCAGCTCGGGTTTGGCTTTGTTGACTTGATATCAATTCTAGTGCTCGGGCAGTCTTGTTTGTTATTATCTCCACAACTGCTTGGAGTCTTATAATACAATTCAGCATATAAATCGGGGTTCGATATCCCCAACTCCCATCTTGTGCCCAGTGGCTGGCCCATATGTTTCCAGTATGCGTTCAGGGGCCCATCTTCATCTCTCCATTTTTGATATCCCCCAATCAATTCTCTGTTATTCCTTTTCAAGTCTCATAAACTGGTACTCCTAATAGATCTCCATCTGATCCTGGTAAAAGGAAGACTCTTGGCTGTATGATCCCCCAGAGTACAACTCCCTTTCCATCGGGGGGGGGAGTTTTGGGTGTGCTCTTTCCCACATATCCGAAATAAGCCATCTGGTGCTTTCCAATAATCCTTTCTCTGTTCATTTGTATTCTCCCAAAGTTTTGATATTTCTGGGATCCCAAAATAAGGATTCTTGCCTGTGTCATTACATTGAAAAGTTTGGTTTCATTATTATACTTGCAATTTTTCCCTCCTGTTTTTCTCTGGGTCCAATACAGAGTTGGTTTTCTGGGATCCACCATATAGAAGTTCCATTACTAGCTTTATACCTCTTGCAGGGAGTATTTCCTACTTCACTAAGAAAATTCTTTCCAGTGCGCCAGAGACATTCTTCTCCTATTACTGCTGAACTTAGAATCCACCCTTGGTCGGCCTTTCCCTCTTAATTTGTCCGGTCCACTTAAGGAGTTAACCGGGCCTAAAGTCTGCTTTCCAATGCCATTCCTCTGTCATTAAGCCCTCCAAGACCACAGCTTGGTTCATTTAGTTCCTTACTTATTTTCCCCATCTCT